>OY720636.1:30809843-31475700 GCA_963169105.1 Ceriagrion tenellum | reverse complement strand
ATTTTTCTCGGATCTTCTTCCACGTCCATCTAGTTCTATGGACAATATTTCGCCAGCGTACCAGCTGGCTTCTTCAGGTCCGCTGAAGTATCGAAGCCGGAATTTCAACTGAGAGGACGGCTACACTCATTCGACTGCGTGGAAACAGTCTTTAGAGGAATGGACCAATCAGGACAGACTTCTACCCAAAGGCGCAAAACGGAGTAGCATATAAGGACGGACCTAACCCTGCATTGATATTTCAGCGGACCTAAAGAAACCTGGTACGCTGGCAAAATATTGTCCATAAAAATCCATAGACACGGAAGAAGAACCGATTAACAGTTGTCATCATCTGAAAGACTCCGCGGAAGCCTTCATGGACAATGGGGAAATAGAAGTCGAAGTGTAAAAACTCCATACAAATGAATCTGCGGTCGGCGTCGAAGGCTCTAAAAATGTGCTCATAAATCTATGTTCGGGGAACACTTGTACTTTAACCTAGGTTTTTTCTAGCTAACGCACTCCTGAGAGGAAATATGGGTATTGGAAATTAATTGTAAAAAAGTTTGAATTTAGCATTTGTTTTGACGTACTCGGCCAAGATGGAGCCTTTTCAAGTCAAAATCCTAGAAAATGACCATAATTATCTTTCAATAGATATATATTAATTTCATTTCCAACGAATATGACCGGTCTATTAAATAAGTCGACATTCATGATGGATGATTTTTTGTGGATGCAATATTTTACATTAACATTTCATCTAGAGACTTAGATACCAATTACCATCCGAAGATTAAAATCATTTACCACATCATTTCATCATTTTACTATCTTATTCTCATAATTTTTTAAGAAAGAATTCTACTTGAATACGCCTTCTGAAAAAGAGGTGAATTGCTATGCTCAAGCAACCGTGCACATTGAATCCCTACACTATTGTAAAGCATATTATTGAAAATGCGAGAGCTAGAATAAAATAGTTTTTGCTTTCGCATTGCGCCCTTTGCTATGCTATGCTTAATGTATTAGTAATTTTCATCAATGAAAAAAATATAGCTTTACTGTTAAGGAAACATTCTTTAATAAGTTAGTTGTACCCATGCCCGTTCATTGGCATCATACGGCCCTTGGTGGTCCTTGAGGATAGATAACATTAGTTGTTTCAGTAATTGGTACCGGTAAATTACGGACAGCGTTCCCAAGTTCTACTTTAAGCGACTACCAAGGTTATAGCACGCTGTGATTACGAGGGAGATGTGATGGTGTGCATTTTCCGGTCATTTACTACATATATTAACTTGCAAGAGCATAGCCGTTCCCCTTTTACGTGCATCTCTTCTTTGGGGGTTAATTAGGATAACTTCCGACTTGATAAGTGAGTAATGGCCACGAGCGTAAATCTTGAACTGATGAGCCAAAATGGAAAATGATTGCTCTTTCGTCCCGTGCCAAGCTTTCAGCGAGGGGAGGTCGCTTGCATGTGTGTGTGTGTTAGTGCCGTACGTGAATCAAAGTACTCATTAGGTTCGTGCATTTTTCATCACTCAAAAGCTGGCATAGCGTCAAACAAACTTACGGGTGAGCGATCACATATTGCCCTCTCCCACAGTAAAAACCATTCCTTCTCCTCCTCCTCCGTCGGCCGCCCTTGCGCAGTTGCCTTACTCCTCCTGCCCCACTAATCTTCCCTCTTCGTGCTCAATATCCCTCTCCAATTCATCTCGGCAAAACCCCCGTCCCTCCCCACACCTCTCATCCATCCCTTCTCCCTCCTTAGCCCCTCCTTGCTCCCTGTAAGTCTTCCAAACCCGCCACTTCCGCCCCACGAGTTATGATTTTTCCCCAGTTCCTCTCCTTCTCTTCTCCCTTATACAGTTCTCTCTCTCTAACCCAGTCTTTCTTGGTCTTTCTCACTTTTTTTTCTCCTTTTGAGTCCTCTTTCTCTTCTGCGTATAATCCTTATCTCCCAATCTGTTCTTATCTCTCCGAGTCTTTTCCTACGTCATTTTTGTAATTTACTGAACGCATGAGCATGTCACGCGTATACTATTTCGCTGTCGATGGCGTTTGGTGTTAATGTCAGTAGATGCGTTTTCGTTCCGCTGGGGTTTTAATCTACGCGGTTGCATGATGGAAGATAGATGTTTTCACTCTCATTCTCTAAAAATGTATATCATTGGGGCAGTGGTTTTTTGTAAAGTAGAAACTAATCATACAGCAAGCAAAAGTGGCATGGCTAAAAGTAGACCATGTTCAACGAAGAAATCCTTGGCAATGGGTGCAATAAAAATCCAAACAAAATATATTTATATTATTTTAGTATTATTTATTTATAAGTATAATTTAATTATTACATAATTATTAAGATAATTAATGATAAATCTTCTCAATTCAGCGATTTCTTTAGAACTTCAGGACCATTCTCCTGGGGTTCTTTTCTGTTCTTGTTGAGGTATTTAGCCCTCATCGAGCCCTGGTGAATGCCAATTACTTAACAAGCAGAGATTGTCTTGTGAATGATATTTCATTTGTAAGTTAAAATGTGGAACAATGGGTCTATGAACTCTGCGAATAATTGTTCAAAAGAAGATAACCATTCATGAGAGACAAATTTATATATTGTCTCCTATTAAATCCTCTGGACTCCTTGAGAAATTGGTTACGTAATTATCATATTTACGCTCCATGGTCTGTGTCAGTGCATTTCTATCATCAAAACCTCACTCTTACTTGCGTAGATTGTAAAATTCCGTTTATGTCGTCGGTAATGGGTATTTAACTTTCAACAGGCATGTACCCCATTTAATTTTCATCTGCCATACATTTTCTTCTCCGAAATCAGCAGCTGGGTCGCAATGTTGGTGTAATTTCAGGGGAGAAAATTGTTATTTCTGATATTTATTAATTGTATCTCTTGCAAATGCTCTCACTTTTGGGGGTTTGGAAAAATATTTATTTTATTGATAAAATTTGTTACATCCTTTGTATGCCCTATCTGTATTCTATTTAACTAGCCAATGTACCTGTATGTATCTCAGTCAAAATTTAGCTCTTTACTTCAGCGCATTTTGTAATTTTCTGTTTTACAGCTCTACCCTGCCGGAACACTTTCTTCTCCCGATCCATTCAGTTCCCCTATTTTGACCATCCTCCTCACTCCATCTCCAAGCCATAATCCTCCAAAGTCCCTCCCACTCCACTCCCAATGCGTTCAATCTCTGAGCCGCTATTACTCCTCCTTTCCATACCTTTTATCTGCCTCCCCTCTCCCAGATCCCCCTCCCTCTTTCCTCCCTTTCACAAATTCCCTCCCCGCCCCTTTAACCGACCGACCGCTGTATTTTATATCTTTATTGGTTCCTTCCACTCGCTGACTTCGGTCACTACTTCGGCGTAAAGATTAACCTCCCTTCTGCCGCTCATGGCACGAGGGAGGGCGGGAGAAGTTAAGGGGTGATGGGAGAGGAGTGGGAGACGCGAATGAGAGGTGAAAGAGGGAAGAAAGAGAGAGATGGAGGAGGAAGGGAAAGGAGAGGAGAAACACTGTGGAAGGGATATGAATGGAAATTGGATGATTGGAATTGGCGTGGGGGAGGATATTCAGAGGGGAAGACTGGAGTAGAGGTAGGGAGAGAGACTTTTCTTTCTTTTTCTCTCTCATGGAGGAGGATACTGAGAATGAGATGGGACTCCGATGGAAGAAGAAGAGTAAGGAGTAAGTTCAACTGGCGTGGTACATTGCGAGGGACGGAGATGGAAATGTGTGAAGGGACGAGCAGTGATTCGTGTGATAGTAAAATAGTACTTTAGTATGAAACTATGGCCAATTGTTGATTTATATGAAAAAATGAATTATAAATAAGGCGAGGATCCTTTGTATTGCAAGCTTATGAAATTAATTTCTTAGAATTATTTTGAAAGAGAAATTGACTATCCATTTCTTTCATTTTAATAGCATTGACTTCTATCGTGTTAGTGGTGACGACCTGTGTATGTTACTAATCGTAATAAATATATACTCAAATACCCTATTTCTGAATAAATTAATGAGTGGAAAAGGAAAGGTTTTATATCAATTAATCACAATATAATCACCATGATTATGTCTCCAACAAGAACACTTCATGTCCTATTCTCAATAAAATCGAATAACGAGTTATTTGATTTACATTTTTTTAATTTTCATGATTTGTGAATCCAACCACTGAATAATAAACTATTGTGCATCAAGTGTTTTTAGTGTGCTTTTTTCATTGTGCATTACGGTGAATATATTATTGAGGAAAGCGCTGGTAACCTGTTTTACGCGATATTTGGAGTTGTGTGTTGTTGTTTTGCCGTTTCAAGAAATACCTTCTGCGCATCAAATTTTTTTTTGACATGGCTTTGAAATTGAGGTGAAAAAATTAATTTTGAAAAGGTGGGTGTGATTTGTGTACATAAATTCTCTCTTTCCGTTAAAGTGGATAAAACATATTCTCTCACGTCGTAATGTAGCATATAAAGCTTGGAAGTATTTCGATAGGATGATGAGATAATTGATTAGTGATTAATTTACCTCCTTAGTGAAGTATGAGAAGTTTTTCTAAAAAAACGCTTAATTAATGGCAATATTAAAAATGGAAGGGTAACGACGTGGAACACGTAGCAATAGATTAACATCATGCAAATAATAAAAATGGTATTAAAAACTTCTTTCCTTAGAGCTACATATTTTGGATGAAAACTGTTCAGTTAGCACATTATAAATGTCAGTGCAGTTTTGAGTGGCGTTAGATAGGGTGCTATACTCCTGGTTGTGGAATAGTGAGGTGAAAAACATGCATCTGTGCTTGGTCAACGCATCAAATGTTTAATTGAATGGTATTCTGTATCGCTGAACCAGTAAAATCATCCGTGAAAGGTAACAAATAAACCGTATCGCTTATGACTCATTGGTGTATCGCCCTGCAGTATGCTGGTTTATAAATAATGATCTACGCGTCGTTTGTGAAAAAAATCATCCAATAAAGGTGACTTCATAAAAATATCCCTAACACCTCGTTTATGCAAGCACAAGTTTGTACGTAGTTTAAAGTGATATTAATCACGCGTTATTTGAATGATGTGAAATTTAACGTGATTACATGTGTAATCGACGCAAAGATGATTTGTGGAAAAGAAAATTGAGACCGATTGGAGATGAAAAGGGATTCTGTAATAAATTGTAAGGAGAAAATCAGACAAGGATAGAGAATAACTAAGGAAAACGAGATAGCGAGGAAAAAAATAAAAGGAAAGGGAGAAAGAGGTTTTTCTAACCCAGGCACCTTCCTTCGCTCACCCGTCGCCCTATCCCGCGCCAACCCATCGCCTGAATCAACTCACCATTTCCTCTCCAATCTCTCCGCTAATACCCTCCTACGTTCCCTATGCTAGGGGTTTTCCTCTTCCACCAAACTCCCCTCTCCTGTTCTCTTTCTCTCTTCCCCTCACATCCTTCTCCAAGACTTCCACTCTCTCATTCCCTAGCACCAATTCCCCATTCCCCAGCACCAACTCCTCACCTCCCGCTCCTTTCTCTCCCACAGAGCTCCTTTATTTTCTCCTCCCCATTTTCCCCAGTTGACTCTCGGGTCAATTTACTTGCTTCGCATTAACGGCGCAGCAGCGCGCAGTGAGTTTTCCGCCATGTGGCATGCATTTGTTAACGGGCTCGCTTTTGCGGAAGTAAGTCATTCGAGCTCTCTCTCTCTCTCGCTCTTAGGTTTATGCTGTAGAGGTGGGGAGGGAGCAGGATGGGGTGGTGGATGCCTCCGATCGGGATGAATTACCGCTGATCTCAACGCTGCACAGCTTTCCCCCGGATGTGATGTTTTATTTGACATGAAGTTCCGGAGGCGGAGCTGATTTATAGCGACTTCTCTCCGGGTTTACCTTTTTTATCGGCCTCCCGAAAAGGTGACATCCGGCACTTTCATTCTCTCTTAATTTATTTTCGTGGCATGCCTGGTTGAAAAGAATATAATATTTGCTCGAGAAAACTTATTTTTTGTTTGAAGGGAGACTCAAATGAAGAATTACAGAGCTTAAAATTACGGTAGCGGAATTCTCTAATACATTTATTGGCAAGTAGTAAAAGTTTACGGATGTTTGTAGTTGAACGAATGTTTTCATTATTCAGGCAAAGAAAACAGAAGGTAAATTTTGTTTAGTCAAAACTAAATCGTTTTGACTAAAACAATCATTGTAACCTTGTTATTTCTACCAGATATTCAGTGTATCAGGTGAAATGGAAGACGAAAATTCCGTAATTGCGTTTATATGCTATATAGGTATGATACCTCCTCGTGAAGCGTGCTCGAATTTTATTTAATATGGATAACTATTCTTTCAAACAAATTGGACCATTTCCTCTTAGACCTATTTTATGATACGCAAAATTTTTAATTTTCATAATTTGTGGAAACAAAGTTTTGGTATGAAAATCTCGACTTTAGAAAGCATTTTATGATATTTGAATCTTCCTTCAAGGCAAATTTCGAGGGGGATTTATGCGAACTTCATGTTCACGCCTCAAGTCTACTTTTGGCACATAAGACGATAGTCGTGCTTACAAAGCCACTGTTGCGGTCAATAAGCCCTATGTTGTCGTTTACATAACGACGAAATTGACATATCCTCCTGTTTGGACATATTTCTATCAATCGAATTTCATACGACTCATATGTGTGTGGGAAACTTGATGTCAGGAATTGGCTATGATTCAGATATTTGCTCTGCTCTGCTGCTTATTTAATAATCTTTCGTTCAACTATATATTGTCTCCATCTAAAAGCGTGCTCAAGGCAAGGTAGCCCTTGTACCTTTGGCCTTTCGGCTGCTCGACGGGCTTCTTCTCTTCAATAGTGGTTGATCTTCTTCGCGGTCCTCGGCATCTCTGGGGCATTTAAAGCTCTCCAAAGAGAGAGGTATGTAGCCTTCCAGAGCTCGTATTTCTGGTTCTGTGTTTCTTGGTGTGCTGTCGAGGAATTTATCGGTGCCTGCTGTACCTAGTGGTCCTTGATTGGTTGGACTCCCGTAAGGACGTAGGTGATTTCATTGGCATATGTCTAATCGAGAGCCAGGATGCCTCAGCTCTGACCTCTCCGCTACTTCTATTGGTCGCAGTGATGTTTGCATTGTCCTTCCGCTCCTTGCAGGTGATGCGTATGTCATGATCAAAAATGTTTCCCTTATATTGAAAGCTATCGTACGTCATGTTCTCAATCGATTAGTTCATTATTGGTTGATCAATCCTTTGGTCCTTTTTCCCATGAAATCCTTCTTAGTTTGGGCTATTCTCCGCTCTATGTTCGTTATACTTCTTCCGTCCCACGTGATGGTACTTCCGAGACAGCTGAAGGAATCCACTTGCTCTAAATTACCTCCTCTCAGAATGACTTCTGCAAACAGCTTCTCTCTTCCGCATGCTGGGATTTCAGTCTTCGCCTTATTTATTTTCATGCTGTACTCTTGGGGAACTTGATCCAATACGTTTAGTGACCTTTGAAGATAATCGTGATTTCCAGCTATGACTTCGTTACCAGATGCCAAGCGGAGCATGTTTATTTCTTCTCCATTTATCATTATCCCGCTAAGTCCAATTCCTTGTGCTTCTCTCATGGCCTAGTTTGATTCATTATGGGCGTTTAATTCCCAAACACAGTAACTAATATGACCCTGAGTCTGATAGTTTACAAAAATTGACGTACTTTTGAGCAATTTTACTCATTTTTTTCATTGCTTTTTATTTGCTTTTTTTTAGAAAAATTATACCGTGGACATTGAAGGTCATCTATGAATTTAGACCATGAATAGTTGGTTTGACTCCTGTAGTTTTCCATATGAGAAAAAGGATTGAAGCCACAATTCACTACCTTTACAAATTAAACTCAGATCGATTTTTCCGGTTCAGCTCGGTATGGTAAACGAAGCGGGCTAGTGGGATCGATATGACTAGCGGGCTAACTCGGCCTGATTTCTCTGCTACTCTGAGATTTCAAATTGATATGAACCGATTTAATCGATATTTCATTGGATTTCGCATTGGTAAACCTGGCGTTCCGAGTTGGCTGGCTTATATGTTCAGATCGGTCCGAATTTATATCGGTGTAAACAACTCAGATAAATATAAACTCGGACCGATCTGAGTTCTATTGTTGAACGTAGTCATAGAAAAAGAAGAGCGAATATGTGACTTTTTGAAGGAAATTACTATTGATTTATCATGCATATCGTATTTGTGACTTGTTCTGAGTGAATAAATAAGTGCTGACATTTATTATTGCTCTTTGAAAAGGCACCAATATACCTACTCTCTTTTATACATTCCTCTATTCTCACTGGCTTAAGCGTTTTCTTGCCCTATGAAGATGTGTTCGATTTAATGACCCAATGCTTCGATAGTATATAGGCTTCTGATTACTTTTGCGTGCCTGATTCACTTCCAATTTGGCACTTGTTGAAAAAATCTCTAAAAATCTTCCTGGAATAACGTCAGTGCTTACTCCTCTATAATTAATGAGGGTGCCAACGAAATGAAAAAGAAAATATTTGTGCGAAGAACCTTGGCGCGGAGCTGTGGCAAAACGTAGAATTTCAATTTGTCCTAAATCGAGACCTGCCAAGTTGTTTTTTGCATCGCCCACAGGCATTCATTATGGGGAGCTCCCGAGACTCAATCAGTCATATGTCACCAAGTTTTAAGCTTCCCCTTCAACCCTCCCCTTTTCTTCTTGGCACAAGATCCCAATGTTTCTCTCTCGGTTCTGAATACTTCTTACGTCATCACGCCAACAAACACGCCCTCTCTTCTCAAACCCCTCTTCAGCCCGTCTTGGGATAAATCCGGTGGCAGGAGCATCCGTCCCAGTCTTAAAGGATAGGAGGAAGGGCTGAGCGTGTTGAAGGAATAAAAAAATAAGGTATCCTTGTCCTTATGCCACCCTCATATCACTCGCACGCAAGCACACTAAATCGCCATCAAGGCCTTCCTCACTCTGCTCCCTCCCTACCCTACAAAGAGTTTTCTTAATCCACCCTCCATCTTACAAACGCACCCCCACTTTGGTAAAAAATATTAATAAGAACATCTTCCCGACTCTACTGCGGACCCCGATCTTAACTCCATCCCCTTTTCCTAAAATTCTTACCCGCCTTCACTATCCACTTATGTGTGCGAGTATGTATTATGTCTACATTAGAATGATCGTGATTTTGGTGCTCCAAAATATCTATGAAATCTCTTCAAAACGCCTAGTTGCGCGGTGTTGCAATTGTTTTTTCGTACTGATTGTGGCTAAATTAATATCCACTTGTGTAATATTGACAGGCTACTTTCAGTAAGATATGGCACCCGGTCCATTTGGTATCAAGCAATAAAAACATACAATGATCTACTTCATAATATAAAAAATGTTCCTCCTCTGAAAATGTTATTAAAGAAATGTAAAAAAATTAAGGGATTGTTTTCTATTAGGATATATTAATTTTGTGTCACTTCCCATTTTTCTGTACTAAATTACCTATGTATTAAATTATGGTTCAATTTTGTTCCTCTATGAGCTCCAAACTCCATGGAACTTAAATAAATTCATCATCATTATAATATTAATTTCTTTGCTTAACAGTATAATGCAGATAACTGTAAAAGCACGATATAACCTTAATTACTGCTTTGAATGCATCATCAAAATTATCGAATTCCAGAAATTTTTAAGTTTTTGGTTCAACCACTGGTTACTTAAAACCTCACGGCCTACAGTGATTTTTATGAAATTTACTGAAACTACGAATAAAAAATACGAATAACTAGGAATGGCCTCTTCTCTGACAAAAAGGAATATCATATGATATTCTGCAGGAGTATACATTTTTTATTTATGCGTTATTTTTCTCTAAATCGTCGTTATGGTTCTCCGAAACGTCTATTTACTCCTGTTCGAACTCCTAATTACACAGTGTTCAATTTTTTTCCCTTCGGATTGTCGCTTAAAAATATCCTTATGAGCTACCTAGGATCCTTGGGATTCTTTTAGTGAGACGTGCAAAATACATATGCTATTTTGAAGTCTAATTCCGGACACAGGTTTAGGCGAATATTACGCAAATTATTTCAACTTTCTTCATGCTCGTCATGTTGCAGTGGTCATCAACATTTTTGGAACGATTTCCCTTTTGACCGTAGTCCAAAATATCATTTCCCCTTCCGAAGTTAGTCAAAGGCCTATTTCAAATGGAGTGTGCGTATTTAATTTGAATCTATGTAATTCAATATGCCTACTGAATGCAACCGAGTATATTAAAGATAACAATAATTTTACAAAACCAACATCATAACATATATCACTCAATAGTCACCCTCTAGTTCACATTAAGCCCCTGAATATCCCAGTTGGGAATGCCGACTGATTGGGACCCTGATTTAACATTTCTTTCAATTTAGAGTTTTGGCCAGAGGTAAAGGCTTAGGATTTTGTTGCCCTGGAGAATGCAACTGCAGCTGCTGAGGCTGAGTATAGGTGTTCCACCTCATGTATATCGTATAGCGGCCTAGAATATTAAAACTTCCAAAATAGTGAGTAAATTGAATATTCTGGAGCCAGTTATGCATTTCACATATTAAGCGGACCATGTAAGAATATCTAATTTAAGAATTAGAAATACATGTATTTCAGCCAATGGTAATTTGAGTTGCCATTATGACATTTGGTTCTGAATAAAATTTTATGATTTAAATAGTAAAATGCCCCGTACCAAATTAAATATTTTCAAATTTTATTAAGTACGGTATCGCAACAACTGCCTAATAATTTTGTATAGCAACAACATTTTTGAGTTGTGATAATTGAATCTATAATAATATTTACTAACCACGCCTCAAGAGACTTATAGTTGTATATAAAGGCGCAGGAAAATATCAATAATCATTATAGGCTGTCATTTAAAAATATTTTTCAGTAAATGTTGGCTCAAAAACTTTAGTCATGTCTGACGCTTGCAATATGCTTCTTTTTCCGGTAAGTCCCCTTAAGACTCGTGTCTTACAAAAACTATTAAAGGAGAAATTTGCAAGAAATTTGCCACCTTTCTTACCCTGCTGATTTTTTTGTTACGAGTCATTTTATCGCGCATACCGTAATTCTATACATATGCATCAAGATTGCAAAACCTCTGACCCTTTTGAGATCCGTCATTTCGTGGCTGATCTCCCAAATTTTGCAATTCGTTTCTCTAATATATCATGCCGTAACCCGAATAATGTTAATGAATATTATACAAGGAACACAGCCGGTTAACTGAAAAAATAGATACCTCACGAATTAAAAGATAAGTAATAATAATACGACACTTTTTCAGGAACAATTTCTTAGCAGCTGTGTTCATAATAGGTATAATATTAGCTTATATTTTGTCGGAAGCTAATCGTTTATGAAGTTAGTTCTTCGGTAGCACTCGAAAGTGTCTCGATTTGATCTTGTTCCGTTATATAACCCTGGATATGTTGTAGTGTGATGATAACAAGCTGTATGAAGAAATACAAATGGTAATGTGTGATGAAATGATCCAATGCTTTGGATTATGCATTTTTAAGTAGCGCGCAGTATTGTTATACGATACTTCACCAAGCAATATCAATCAGTTTATGATGTGGTGCAAAATATATTCCGTACTGCAATATTAAAAGTTGAAAATCGCCAAACCCTAGTCACACCACCCGTACTTCTCCTAGATTCCCCTTTCTGCCTCTTCACCCAAGCGTACGGCCATCCCCGCTTCCCCCTCTCGTCTTCCTCCTTAGACGGAAAATCCTCCCTCTCCTCCTGCTACCGTCATCCAGCTTACCACACTCACCCCGTTATATCTCCTTCCCCTACTTCCCGCTTTCCCCCTTCCCCGCTGGCAATGATTAATGTGCTCCCTGCTCATCAGCCATAGATCCCGAGGGCGCTCGTGGGACCTGCTTCAGACATCCAGGAACAAAGTATCTGCTCAAATTCCGAGTGCCCGAACCATTCCTCTTCTTATTCCCTCATCGGAAGACGCCCTTCTCATCTCGCCTTCTCCGCTCTAAGTCTATCCTATTCCTCCTCTTTTCTTGCCTTCCCTCGTTCCGTCCCTCCCCTCGTCCAACTCCCTACCCCCTTTCTTCCTCGCACGCTGCAAACCCTCCTCCTTCCTACGGGATATCCTCTCTCGAGTTTCCTCAGCGAATACCACTCCATCTTGTGTTTCTATCCTCCTCCTATGGTCCGTCCTATATTCTTGTTTCACGCGGTCGAACGTTTCGGACAATTTTTCGCGAGTTGTGACATCTACATGAATGGTCTGATCCTACGAGACACCTCGAGGATGAGAAGAATTTTTCGGCAGTCATCAATCCGAGGATTTGTTCATCCAGTATGTTTCGCTACTTTATGGTAGAAAGTGATGACCTGAACATATTTTCTTTATTGTTAGTACCGGCTCTGGTTGCTTTATGTGTACGGGCGAAATTTTATTTGACCACCTCTACTACGAAATTTATAAATGCCGAATGTGATTTTTTGAGCTGCGCAGTAATTTGAATGATTTGTATTTATGGACGATCGTAGAAACATTGTAGGTTTCTTGTCTATCAGAAACTCCGTTTGTAATGCATACTTTGTCTCCAAGCATTGAGTTTTCTAAGAATAAGGTTTCTACGTATTATTTACATCAACTACTTTTTTCTTCTAACATTTTTCAATAGTAAATTTTCGTTCAATTTTTGTCCTGTTTCTTTCGCTTGGTTGGGGACAGGATTGCGTAAGAAGGAATTTGATTTTCCTTACGTTCCATCGCGTTTTTTTCTTCAAGTTGATTATGAGAGTCAGTTACTTTTACGACTCAATAAATAACGCCTTTTTCTACCTAAATTCATGCAGACAGTAAGCATTATTTTCGTTGTTCATTCTTTTGGTTATCTTTCCCCATTAGATCATATGTCGGAGACTAACTTTCTGAGGATTAGTAGTTGTTACCTAATTCTTGGGCAGTAGTTGTTTAATATCTTACTTTACCTCATCGGTAACTGAAGAAACTTATCAGTGAATGCTATGTCCTTCCTTCTTTAAGGTTTGTACTGTTACTACCGAGGTATCCTATCAAAAATATCGCTAATTTCACTGTCTCCGGTTTTTCTACTGGAATACTTATGCTACAAGTAGATGAATCAGAACGATGAATTTTTTATTGTGATATGCAATTATTTTTTAATTAATGGAGTCAACGCATCAGATACATTTACCTTCTTATAACCTTTTACGTCTGTTAATCTTTAACGACACTGTATCATCTTTTCTGTAACCTTAAAGCGACTTCGTTACTATTAGAGACCGGAATGTTGTGAAAATTAATCGAAATCAACATCCGATGTTTTTTAACTCACTATAGGAAGTTTTAAACAATTTGAGGTCAACATCTGCATCAATGGACTATATGCAAAAGTAATTCGTATGCCATTTTTAACCTTGCGAATATGTTTAGCAAAAGTATTTCAGATAGTGGACAAAAATATTTGGTTATATGAATTAGTTAATTGTACTTAAGCTTAATTAAACTTTGGCCTTTATTAAGAAATGCGGTTCGAAAGTGATTCCCATCCTCATTGAATTAGTTGGCGTATAACAAATGCGAAAATTATCGGTTCGGCTGTCAACATGTGGTGACGAATTTGTTGCAAAATTTTATTCATGCAAGAGAGTAGAAAGCTAAAAATATGTGAATGAAACCATTTTTGTCTCCATGTTTAACATGAGGCAATACAAATTCTACGATTTTTATTTCCTTTTTGTTCAGGGGTGCCGGGCAAATCGTGGCAAATAAAAACGAGCGGCAGCGTTGATTAGCAAATTTGCTCAAAGTGATTCGCAGATGTTCCAATTGAAACGAAAGATGGCTGTCGTCGTATGAAAATAAGATTTAAGAAAGTTTTCTCTGGTTGTGGTCTAGGTGAGTACAGAGAGTTTACTCACCGTGGTTCGTTAGGTTTTCAAAGTGCCTATATTGTTACCCGGAACTTCTTAATCTACCCTCATTACTATGTCATCAGCTTTTTTCACAACCTCCTCTCTCCTTCCCCCGGCGAATGAATCGAGTGATTTAAAAGTAAAATGTTGATCCCTCACTAATTGTACGCTGCTCCTACTGGTATATATTGGAAATTTTGCAAAGTCTTATCATATTCCTAAGACAAATTAATTAGTCGCCTGGATTTGATCGTTCGATTATTTCACTTCAAAAACATTCCAATAGGAAGGATATTTTTTATAAGACCAGCTTTAAAGGTATTTAGCTTGAACCTTGTACAGGAAGAGATTTAAATGAGAAAATCAGTTGAGTACAGAACAATTGGTTGAAACGACTGAATTGTCATCATTAATGAAAGATGAAAATGTTCTCTCCTATCCTCCTATCTACCCTCTTCTCCTTTTCTTTCACCCGGCCCTACTCACCTTCCCTCCGCTGTCGCATCTCTCTGCATCCCCACTCAAGACTCCTTCTTTGTTCTTGTATCTCTTCTCCTGAGATTACTTGAGAAGAAAAGTGGGTGAACGCTACATGGTGCAGACAGAGGGGAAGAGAAAGATGAAGGAAGGAAGCTGGGAAGAGACAGAGAGACGGTGGGGTGTAGAGAAGAAAGGATAGAGTGAGGAAACCGTGCCTGAAAAGGAAATATCTCTTTTGCGGTAGTTTGCGGCGTTGGTTGTGGGGGAGGGTTCCCGGACGTCGCCCGCGCGTCTGATGGAGTGGAGGAAGGGTACAGTTCGGTCGTGGAAGAAATGAAGGAAAGCGTTCTTCTTGCGTATGAGGGGGGTGACGGCGGAAGATGAAGGGGTATGAAGGGTTTTGCAGATGGGGTAGAAAAGGGTGTGGGTTTCATAAGACCGTATTGAGGGACGGGAGAGCCAAAAGGGGAGTGTGTGAGACAATGAGGTGGTGACGGGAACAGATGAGGTGTGCTAACGAGTATTTGGGGACGGGGGCCGCTGCTTCGACCCGTTTGGTCCCGCAGCCACCCTCACTCCCGGCCGGGCACTGGTACGTCGATGGCGAGGGTTGCGCCGTGCCATGGAGAAGTTGTGTGATAACCGCTCGGTGACTCGGAAAACTTGGGTAACAGGTCAAATCAGGCGCTGCATTCGAGCGTAAGAGTTAAAGATTTTTGGTAGATCAGTTAGTTATTTTTTATATAGATTACCTGTACATTAAGACGCATCATTTGATTTTATACTTTTAATCTTTTTCAGGCGTTCAGTGCTCTATAAAAGATGTATAAGTGGGTAAGTGATACACCTTTCTGCTTCTAGATTAAGAGTGAAATACAACCCGGCAATGTCCGCTACTTGTTTCATTTTCTTATTCATAAGAATCATTTTTTCATGCGTTCATATAACTTATTAGCATGATTTCCCAATAATCGTCAGCTTAGTCCTGGTTTTCCCCTAGCATCAAGATTTCCTATTTTTTTAATGATCTCAGTTCATTTATCAAAGAATCCCTAAACTTCACTCTCCATTTGCGTCTCGCATTACTATATTCATTTAGTTATAAATTTATCTACGACTACTCTTCCCATCCAAGCCGTCTAGTGAATCTTTATATGCTAAAGGGCATAAGTAGAAAGGGATGTCATTATCCGTTTTTGGTATTTTTTTTGTAATACCTTACTAAAACTGATTGGTATAAATTCTCTAGCTCTATAAATATGTTTGTTTAGCACGGCTCCTAACTCGATTGGTGAATACTCTTACCCGGGTATTAGTTGACTATCCATTTTGTAAATTCATTTTTAGTATAATTTACTTTTTGTATACTCTTTACGACTTCAGCCGTCACTTAGTGGAAGAATCTTATATTACAATCCATATTAAAAGTTGCTTCTTACTCTTCCACAATTGTTAAAATTGAATTAATTGTGAAAAAGTAAGAAGTATTTTTTATTATGGATTCTTAACGTTCGACTTCTATTTTTTTTTAAACATCCATTTTTTCATTTGCTCTCAAGACTGATTGTTTCTTGTTTCCTTGTTTCTGCTTGCCACATCATCATGTATAGGTAACAATAGATTTTTTTCTTCATAATACTGATAGAAAAGTATTCGATAGGTGACAGATTCTGGAGAAATATCTACCGAATATTAACGATGTGCAATTGCGTACTATTGCTTATCACGATGTTAACCTTAGGTTAGCTTCATTGTCCTTTCATATATAAGTTAATGCAGGTCTTCCTGACTGGAGTATGCACTTCCCTCTAATTTATATTCTTATCTTCTATCAAGCTTCCAATATGTATCTCCATCTTCTCCTTCCTCGATCTAGTTCTCATCTCTAATTTGGTTTCCCAAGCCATCATATTGGATAAGAACGTATAGACTGGATATATGTCCCTTTTAATATTTGCGAAACAATTTATATAGTGATAAGTATATTTTTAAAATGAATGTCCTATGTTGTTGTCCTGTTTCTTGAAATTTAACTTAACTAAAATACATAAGACTAAGACTAATTAACGTGCATTCCTCTTTTAGCTAAACTCTTGCTCCGTATGAACAAAATTAAATGCATGTGAAATCACTGGGTGCTTAAGAATTCGTATGTAACAGTTTCTTATACCTAGAGCCCTCTATGTACCGCCATCTCAACTACAGTGTAGTTAGCGCAGTGTGATGGTCTCTGCATTTACTATGCACTTACACTGCCTGTCCAGCAGCGCGTGACTTTTTATTGGTTAATTCAAAAATTTTCATTGGCTTCAGAGACCCGTCAATTATTTTCTTGTGTCATTTTAGAGGATTTTTTACACTCGGATTCACTTTGAAATTCAATTAACTTAAAATTTTATGCTTCCTTGGCTCGAATTGGAGAACAAAATTTTCTAAGTGAAACTGTGTCATGCTTAGCGATGTAGTGTCGGTTCATCATGGGAGAAATGAGTACCGTTTAGATTTTACTATGTTAATTTTGCATTTGATCTGGGGATTATACAACCAAACCTCATGGTTTTAAAATGAAAGGTATTCACTTTTGTTAGTACATTACTTGTATTGTTCGTTCAATCCTATGGCTGATTGAATACAGCCATTCATCCAGACCTATCCAATACTAGTTCCATTACTATGTCTTTATGCTACTTATGTAATTTTCTCTTCATTTGGTCGATTTAGTTGTCTTTTTGCATTCCTCAAATGATTTTACCTCTTTTTTTCCTTCAGTTACTTTCTTCAAAAACAATGTTTTCTTCAGGGTGTGCTTACTCCATCTGGCTCTTCTTTTTTCTTCCAAATGTCTGAAAAATGCTTTGTACCCTACACAGTTAACACTCATTTTCTTATTTTTAAGTCCTTAATTTCACATTCTCGCTACACATATCCACAAGATGTGATTCCCAGGAATAAGCCACATGTTTTTCCGTATGGCCACCCGTGTGCATTTTCGTATGTATGTGAACCACTTTCCCTCTCTTTTGCGAACCCCATCTCCGCGCCTGACATTCCCTACTCGTCACATGTTATATCCCCGTCTTCAATTTCCCCGCATAACTGACACCTTTGCACCTACCGCACCTTTATCCACTCTTTCGCACCCCCTATACCGCGCCTTCACCCTTGTTTCATCCCCTATTCTCCTTCTTGTACATAAACCTACACCTGGCCCTCTCAAAAGGGGTGGGTCTCCCCCGTTTGACCCCTCAGCCATTTCCCGATCCCATTCCGAAACGGCAGTATCCTCTTCCACAGGCCTCGGCTACTGCCTTATATTCTTTCGCATCACCACACTCACACACCCCTGCTTTTTTCCTTCCAATCCTGTCTCCCTTAGCCCACCCCCTCGGGAGGCGTCCCTTTCTCGCCGCCACACGTTTCCCTTATATTCCCCAGTATCGTATCAGTTCCTTCGCGAGGCCATCCTCCTCGTGCTCCTCCCTCTTTAAGGAGAGGGATGTCTGAACAATTTCGCGGGACCATAAATACATCGTTAAGGGGCGAGGAAACGGGTCATTTCGCATGCGTTTAATGGTGACGAAAGGAACTTTCCATTGCGAAATCGGCAGGTCCTTACATTGTCGAAGGAGATCCACTTTGGTATTGGGTTTGTGTTGCGCGTTCAGCACTATTTTCCCGTCATGAGTCCCACCCCACCAGCACACAAACGTTAAATTAACGTTAGGAAAACCTTATTTGGTTAGCGCGCGCCACTTACGTTTGGATTACTAACCATTCTAACCTAAACTTCCGTGAGCCTCTCATCGAGTCGTTAGAGAAACGTTACAATAACGTTCGCGGCGAACCTTCGTCGGAGTCTCTGGCAAAGCTGTTTACATCCTCGTAACCATGGATACTACGAAGCTTACAGTGTTCATACTCATGTTACAATCCGGTGGGCTTCGGTCTGAGATCACATATAGGTACTCATCATTGGAATTAGCAAAGGAGTAAAATTGGCAAATGTCTGTCTTTTGGTGCGTAACTGTCGGCGATGGAAGTTGGCCAAATAGAATTTTACCAGAAAAAGTTCACTAGAAGTTGGAAGTAGATCTTGTGTTTCAGGTTGGAGTGAAGCTGGTATGGACGCGTTGGTATTTATCGAGGATAGACTTTTAAAGTTGTGTCATTTCTCTCTCAACTTCGTTTTCATGCACTCCGAAGCTCAATATGCGTCGTATTCGTTCCACGTGAAACGAAATGTCATGTCGTATTTATTTGCTTCCAGTTAATGAAAGAGCTTCCTCATCACCTTTAATTTACTTTTGACCACAGCCAAGCCTACTTAAACATTTTTTCAGGCTAATTGCTTTAGTACAATGACTTAATAATTGATAGAATCGAGTTGTATGACGGAATTAAGCAGTGATTGTAAATTATCTTTAAAGCGTATTTTTATGTACTTATCTATGTAATGAATATCCCTTGCGGGTAATTCCTTCCTATTAAAACGTCCTCATACAATAGAATAGCGCTCTGTTTTGTAGGTTGTGCGTCGAATGCAAATAAAAGTTCGACAAAACGTCAACACCAGCTTAACTCCAACCTGAAACACAAGTTCTACTTTCAAATTCAACTAAACTTTTTCTAGTAAACTGCTATTTGGTCAACTCCACACGCCTGTATTTTAATATCACGGTCAGTGATAAAAAGTGTGGAATTGTTCTCATTCGCTGATTGACTTGTGATATATATCATGATGTAATCTTGTCCACCTTCTTTAGTCAATTTCAATGTAAAATTAAAAAATCAGGTGGTTTAGAGTAGGCGCGTGGGTTTCGTAGAATTCACGTCTTTTATAACGTCAGTCGAACATTACATCCTAACCGTTTCTTCAAACCAAGAAAAAAACGTTCGCATGGTTGGAAATTATATCGTGTTTCCAACCACGTTGGTTCGGACGTTATACGAACGATATTCTAACGTTTGTGTGCTGGTGGGGCCGTGTTCAAATCCTGGCTTTGGTGGATAACTTTCTGCAGAATCTCGATTCATACTTAGGTGCTGTTTGGACAGCACTTCAGCTGTGTTTCTTTTTCCTGCGT
This sequence comes from Ceriagrion tenellum, assembly GCA_963169105.1. NCBI lineage: Eukaryota > Metazoa > Arthropoda > Insecta > Odonata > Coenagrionidae > Ceriagrion > Ceriagrion tenellum. The sequence goes on along the minus strand of OY720636.1, from coordinate 31,456,142 downwards.
CGAATCTAACGGAAAATTATAAATTTCTTGGTGCCATTCCTCCTAGTGTTGGCTATTGCCAAATGCAAGCTCACCTTTGCTCACCTTTCCTCCTTCCCCAAGTAAACCCTCTGTTGCCATTCATCCATACTATTAGCGCAAAGAAACTAAGCAGTCGGCCATTCCCATGGTGTCAAAAAAACTGGGGACTTTTCTAGTTTTATTTTCAAGTGCAGGAATGTTTTGAAGATTATTTGAATTTGAATGGATAGGAATATAGGTTTGAAGAAGGAAAATATGAGTTTCTCCTCCTCCTTTTATTGCCTCTCCTTATGTCGGAGGTTTTTGATAGTGTTTATAATTCACGTTTATTGCTCGATTATACTAAGTATGTTCTAAAACGGTTTACTTTAATAGCGACAGAGGTTTATTTAATGGTCATTTGTGCATAATTTTCCCCATTTGTGGCAAGGAATGGGGTCTGAAATGTCCGGAGAGAGCCGACCTCGACGCTATATATATCATAGAATTAAGCTTTTATAGACCTGTTGAAGCGTTGATTTTAAAATCCCTGTCATGTGTGAAATTCAAGCCCTGAAAAATCCCTGTCGATGGGGTGAACTTGACGCATTTGAAATATGTAATGGCGGCCATGAACTTTAAAGATAAAACATATGGTCCGTTGTAAATTATTTAAAGGCTGTAAAAAATATGCTTACGATCTCATTGTTTACTTTAATGTTTACGAATCGTTAAGTAGAGAGAGACCTGAGGCAGCACCTTAAGCCTGTTTACTCGAGGAAACATCTGACGAATGGATATGAAGTCAAGAATCCAGGTTGTTAATCATTGATCTTTTTACTAAAAACATTTTAAACGTGTTTTTGTAGGTTGTTATGAAATAAACGTATTATTCGTGTAACTCTTATGACTCAATTATTTTTTTGTAAATAAAAGGTATAAGATGGTTCGTAAAATAAGCTACATCCAAAATTTGCATATTTATTTTAAAAAAATACAGATGTGTAATGTGACAATGCCGTATCTATACTTATTGAGTTATCTCTTATTTCCGTAAATAATGTATTTTTATGTGAGAGAGAAATAAAGTTGTGTCTATGTTAGTTATATGGTTAAAGCATTTTTTTAAAAAAATTTTTGCCTCTTCCATGTGAGTGTATTTTATGCACTTGTTCCAATAGTCACGGGTCAACTGTCCGTTTAGAGGTACCACTTTTAGAAAAATTAAACGGGTGTGAGTTTATCCTCCCCCGACAGTAGTCGGCCTGTAATATGGCAAAGCGGCTCAGCGTTCGTCTTGCCGAATTTAATCAAATTTCTAGCAGTGTTGGCGCGGGGATCCCTATGGTTCTCCCAACGTTGGACGTATATGATCTCGGAGCGAGCTGCTTTTTGTTCGTAAAGATCTCGAGAGGGAAAAAGGGTACCATTCCCCCCCAGACCTTAAATAAATTCCCGCAATTTGTGTGAGTTAAAAGGGTCTTGAGGAGAGAAATATTGGAGTAGGGCGCGTGGCAGTTGCAAGCGACCAAGACGAACGCAGAGGCAGAGATAACCAAAGGTTTAAGTGGGCGGAGGACTATGCTTGGGAGAAAGAAATGTTGGGGAGGAGGGACGCCGGGAAAGAATGAGTTTTTGAAGGGGGGAAAAAGGGCCGTAAAGATGAAGTCGAAGAAGGGGAAAAACTAAGGAGAGGAGGGATGAATGAGGTTTTCAAGAAAGGGTAAAAGTGATACTACACGAGGTATTATAATAATCTTGCTCCATAGTACTGGCTTCCATCCCTGAGGTTACTTGGTCTGATTCCGGTTATGACAGATTTTCCTGCAAAATACCAACCACTACGTCAGCGCTACCGGAAGAGGCTTAGAGTGTAGGGCTCCATCCCTCAGACTTAATGATGAGGTTTTAGGCATCAGATAGCCTTTTCTTAATAGTTGGGTAATACCGTCGACGTAAATGCCCAAACTTATATTTATCTCTCTCTTAATAAAATACTTATTGAGCATAATTTATATCATCATAGTGTCAGTTTATATCGTTAAGTGGAAAGTGTGCGCACCTCTCCGTTCTCTAATAATTCAACCAGTGTAATAGAAGCCGCTAAATTTTCTGATAAGAAGGATCTTGGATGTCAGCTTCCTTCTTCTTCTTCGTTCTGCTTCCTCGTTCTGCAAACAGCAAGATGATACTGAACTCGTACCGCATCCATAATATGTGTTTTTTTTGGTGGAGACGTAGCGCTGCCCTCATGAATACATTTCGCACAGGCTAAAGCCAAATAGTGATGTTCTCATACGTCTCAATGAATCGCCAGCCACGCGTTGGCTATAGAGAGTGCCTTCCTGAAATTATAGTCGAAAGACCATTGATTTTCGGATCAATGCGCTGACCACTACCCTTCCCTCATTTTCTAATGTCATTTGAAATTTAAATAATAATTATGTATTTAAAAATTCTTAAGCTAGTCATTCTTTTTCTTCATGACAACGAAGTTCCCTCCTCTCTTAATGAAATTTCTCCTTGGAAATTACGTGTATCGATACTGTCATTCTTACATACTTTAATGGATTCTACATATTTGAGACTTTTATATAATTTATTGCATATTCTGGTCACTTTTAGAATACAATCACGTCTTATAGATACGAGCAACAAATTCATACCTTTTCACGCTCTTTTATTGCAACTTTTACCTTAAATATAAATGGTGACAATTGAGAAAAAGGGGAAAGTTATTGGAAAATGGTGGATTTTATCCAGTATATAAGCCATTTTGCGGAAAACTCTTGTAGAATAGCAAATCATTTACGAGGATAGATGGAAATAAAAGTTGTGAACGCAAATTGCATGTAAACCTTACGGTTTTTTGTTAGTAATCCAATAACAGCGATTTTTTGTAAAATAAATGGAAATGGCTTTGCAGTTGGATCCTCAGTCTGGGAAAATGGTTCATTGTTTGATAGAGAACAATTTTGTCTGAATTTTGTTATCAAATAATCAATGTTTGTGATTGATAAAAACAACAGTGTTTAAACTTCACTAATGAAAATGTCGAACATAACATTTTTTTGACTCGCTTTTTAGCGTTATTATCGTTATTAGCAGAGTGCCTTATTTGACAATACTGGCGCTAATATTTTCCATAAATTTACACCTACATCTTTTGATTAGGTTAATTTATAGTTTTTGGTGGTAGAAATCATCAAGAAATTCCATTATCATGGAAAAACAAAATTGGGAGAAAGGAGCATTCTGTCGATGGAGGAGCTAGTTATGCATCGAAGTTGACTTAATATTGAATAAGCATTTCATGACCCCACTGAAAATGGTAAAAAATAACCTATATAGATATATAGCCATTGATTAAGCTGGCCGTAGAGAGGAAGCACCTTTGTCAAGAATCCGAAAGGGGAAATCGTGGGTGTCAGGAGGTACTGAGAGGCATTACGTTGGACATCGATAGTTGTTATTCTAAAGGAGACATGGGGAATGTGTCGGATTCGGATGGCTAGTTTGATGGATCGATATTTAGTGAATACCTTGAGGAACGTAAGAGAAGTGAATTATTGGTATTGGATGAAGTATCGGGCTTTGGGCTGTCACGTTTAGTTTTAGTGTACAAACGTATCACGGATTTTCAAGGAATCTATTTTCATGGCCCATGGACACTGTGGATGGAGTAAACAAAGTCTTCTGATTCAGTAAAATATCTTGGAATTTCCTTAACTTCTAATATTACGTGGGGAACACGCATAAAACCTTTGCGGCACAGCATTAAAGCATCTTGAATTTGTTAGGCGTATAATAGGAAGGTCCTCGGATGAAAGAGTTATCGAGAGATGCAACTTCGCTCTGGTTAGGCCACACCTCAAATACGCCTCGAGCATTTGAGACCCCAATCATAAGGACTTAACAAAAAAAAACAATAAAACACAGAGAAATGCAGCACACTTCGTTTATAAATGCTACGAGCGACCATATAGTGTCTCACAACTTTTAGAGGGAATGAGTTGGGCTAAAGACTCGGACGCTGAACGTTAGGCTTAGCCTGCTTGAGAAATTCAGTGTGACACAGAATATTATTATGACGCCTTATTACTTCTCTAGGTATGATAGAAGCGATAAATAAGAGAGGTCAATGTCCGAACAGATAGGTACAAAGTCTTGTTCTCCTCGCCCAATAAGCTACCACAATAAAAACCAATCTCCACTAAATACACTCCCATAATACATGTCACCATTTAACCTCTCAAAACCTTACATCTTTACTCGGCTGTCGACATAACTCCCCCTGATACGCGCCAATGCGGCGGTTCACAGGGTATTATGTGGATGTATATGTAGATATGTGCCAAATCGTGACAGAGATGCCTAGATGCGTCTTCTATGAAGAAATGATGGTCGACCAAGAGGGACCTGATGCGTCACTTTTGACAACGATGTAAATGAGTAACTAATGAGCCACATGACCCTATTATAATCCCAAAAGAAGAGGATCATCTCCCGAGAAATAGGTGTTTTGTATTCATTGATAAACTCCCTGTTTTAATTTCAACGGGTTGCCTCAGCTAGCGCACTTAAATATTAGATCGAAGAGGAAGAACAACTGGCAAACTCTTGAGGGAGAGGGAGGTAGAGGAAAGAGAGCTTGAGATAAACACGCGGGAGAGCGGGTAGGTAGATGCGGCAAGCGTGGGAGGTTTTTGGGAGTAAGTGGAGGACGGGTGGAGAGGAGTTACGAGAAGGGCCCTGGGTGGTACTTTTCCCCGGGAAATGCTGTAGCGAAGAGGAGACTGATGGAAAGGGGGAGGAGGGTGGGAGTAGGGCGTAGTAAGTAGTAAAGAGAGGGTTTTGAATGGGAAGCGCCATCCCCACCTTCCAACTCTCCCGCTTTTTCCGCGGCGTACCCTTGTTTGAAGGATGCGGTGTTGGAGAACGAGAGGGACGGGGGTTTTCGTGGGAAGGGGTGATTCAGGAGGATGAGTGCTCGGAGCGGCAGGAGAAATGTAAAGTGAAGGTGGGGTGGGGAGAGTGTCGCCCTTCATCTCTGAAAATGGTGGTTGAGGGGAGTTGGGAGTTCTAGAGAAGGGATATGCGGGGAGGGCTTGAAGTATACGCGTCGTGCGTGTTGGAGGGGGATAGATAACTCGAGCTTTGTTCGCGTCACTGGTACCTTTCCTTAAACCTTTAGTCTCCCAAACGTGTGGCCCAGATCGGTTTGAGGTAAACCCAAGCTTCTTGAGCGGCAAGGCCTCGCTAAGTTTGGAGGACTATTATGAAAACACTTTTGACGGATAGAGAAGGAAAGACTTTTGGAAATTTTGACTCTTTGATATTCTCTAATCGAATGTGATTAATCAAGATACTAATATAAAGTGGGGAAGGATGTTGAGAATGATAAGAAAAAATAATATCTTATCCTAAATTCCATTAAATGGTCTTACTATACGAAATATGTTCTAAAATTTTTCACCTCCAGGTTAATTATTTTACTTTAATTTATGTATTCGCTGACTACATTGCAAAGAAGCATCAGCGGGTGGCAATTGAAAGAAAAAAACATAATAGCAGAATTAAAGAATTATCACGTATAACTGCATTTATGGCTTGATTTTGTGAAATGTGCGCTGAGCATATACTTTTTAGATAGATAATTAGTTTTACACTGGGAAATTGTCCCTTGAGTACAAAACAACACTAAAAAACATTTTATCAAAGTTACAATATAACAGTAATAGAATATTAAATTTTTTGGGCCTGAAAACTATACTTATAACAAAAAACACACAAGCTAACATAAAACTTGGGTGAAACATGTTGTTACATGGAGAGAAGAGAATCATTTGCCTAATAACATATTATAAACGGTTTTTTAATTGTTTCAGAGCCATGCAGTTTCTTAAATTCTTCAGGTAGGGAGTTCCACAGTTTTGTACCGGCAACTTGGAATGCCTTTTGAAAGGTTACGGTGCGGTTAAAGATGTTAGAGAATTAGGAATAGAGATTAAAAGTTTACCAATTTTCATTTCAAACAGAATTTTGTCACAATACACTTTAGATTTATTTATCATTAGTCTTTCAGACTTTGTGGTTGACTGCCACCCGTTCAAACCTATCACCCGATATATTTTTTGTATCTATGTAACTCGTATGTTTCACATCCTGACTTTGCTGGTTCATGTTTATGCTCCTTAGTCATCCTTGAGGGGATTCTCCGTGTGTGAAGTTCCAGACAGGTTTGTGATATATAAGTGTGGCCTATCCGTCTTGACCTTATATTCTTGGCAGGTGTTTCGGCTCTCGCCGCAGGATTACAACTTCCCCCCTGGAATCAAGCTTCTCGCTTATGTCCGGGGCAAGGGATGGGAAGAGACAGTTAGCGAAACCAACAACCCCTTCGAGGCCGACACCTCAAAATGACCTCAATTGGGCCTCCGCCTCCCCGAAGTGCTCGTATTTGTTTGGTTACCCAAACAACTGAGACGAGTAGTCGTCGGTCTCGCTTTCGCGAAAACCTACCGCACATATATGAGAACCGGAGAGCGAATGTGCAAGAATCCGGGAATTCTACGCAGGATCTGCAATTGGCAAACAAAGAAAACAATAATGTGATTTTAACCTTTTATTACGGGGTCCATGAGAGATATGTTCGTGATTCTTGCACGTCCCTTTACGGGTAGACGCCGTGCGGTCTGCCGGAGTACATCTTTGAATCAGGGGCCACCGGACCCATGGAGGGTCAACTCGGACCAATTCTGGTCAAAGCGTGGTCTCATCCGTCAACTCAATACTCCTCGTCTACCCTTCTTATATTCTTGGCAGTGCTTCAAATGGTTTCCTGCTCTGCAATTCAATTGTAACCTTTCTCTTTTTAAATCTTAACCGTCCATTATTTTATCAGCGTCCGCCTCCAAACCAAAATTTTAAAAACCTTTATTCTCTTATGTGTCAGATTTCCAGTGGTCCATGAGAAACATAGGCATGTGACCCTCATGTCCAATAAGCAGATATTTCAATATGTGGGATACCGATACCATGAAATCGCGACAGGCTCGAAATTTTTGATAAGTATTTAGTACTGTGAAGAATGGAAGAGAGTTCGATGTTTATGGTTTATGGGCGTCTCCGCTTTGAGACTCCGAAACGTGTGGCGTAAAACGTTTTTTTGTAATCGCGAGATCATAGTCTCTCGACCTTACACTGCCAGGGGCTCTCTAATTTTTTTTTGTACTATAGTTAGCACAGTGGGATAAGAGATTGAACTTTTTTAGCTGTGATTTTCTATTCTCTACTTGAAGTACTAATTTGTAAATTCATCTCGTAAAAGCTAACAGTACGTGGGGTTATAAAGAAAAACGACTATTACTATGTTGATTAAGAATTTATTAATATCTGGGCTAAAACATTTTTGTTATTTTCAGAAAAAGGTAGTATTAAGCTGTGTAAACTCGTCGTTCATAAGGAATAATTTTTACAGAAATTCAGTAGGTATTACCGACGTTCATTTCCTGTGGCAGTAGGTGAATCGGTATCAAGAATAGGACAGCATTCCTGGATCTAGCAGCAATGTTGAGGCCTTTCTTTTTTGCTCCCATTTTGAAAGGAAACTGTGGTTTGGATACTATGTGAGTGTTTTTCCATGCTGATGGATTCCCCGTGGCAAATCTGATAACGAGGATCTTGTGATATCCCTTTTAAGAGAACATTGTATTTGACGAATGAGTTCTTCAACAGCTGGCGCAGTGTGCGGTCAATAGTAGAGAAAGTCTTTGTCTTGTTGACCAAATACAGTTATATACGGATTTCCCTAATAACGTATGAGGATGTTGCTTCTTTTATAAATAGTCTTTTAATCCAGTCGAGTGATTTTATTGGTTTTCTGGTGCTAAACTTCCTGAGATTTCATTCAAAGTTTTGAATATCATTCGTCATAGTTTTATTTAATACCGCGTTTTGCGAAGGAGCAGCTTTGTCAACGTTGATTCGCGGCGGATGTATTAAGTGAATACATCTCGAACATTTTTATCACTAACGTTAAACTTTTGCAAGCTCTATGTCTATTTTTTAAGCTAAGATAATTATGGCAAAAAATAGACTAAAATTTTCTGATGTCATTCTACGGTTATCCAATATATAAGTACGAATTAGATATGGCTTAATTTTTTGGTTCGTGAAGTATTGGTCCTTTTTCAATCAACTTGCGCATAACGCTGTCATGTTATGCGGTTCATTTTATGCAATTGAGTTATTAGCTTTGATATGCAAATAGCTTTTTCCTATTTAGCGAAATAGGATTTTATTAATAGGCCTCAAAGGTGGACTTCAGATAACCCCACCCTTCATCTTTGACTTCGCTTAAAAATAAACCTCTTATCCAAGCATCATCAAATTCCGAGGCAACCTTTCCAAGAAAATGAGTTTATGTTTGACCAAAAACAATTGAAGATACGGTCTAATCGTAAGATCCGGTCCTAAATAAAGGAATATCGGGAAAAAACCATTTTATCTCGAATGAGATCTTTTGTTTAACATGGTATATGTTAGAGACTTGCAATTTTTAGGTCTACTTTAGTTGTGGTTTCCCTCTCCACTTGAGAAAGTTCCCAGTTGGAAAATGAAGACGAAATATAAAGCTTTGAGCATGAGTCTCTGCTCTGGTTGAACATAGAGTTCAAGAAAAAACAGGTACTAGAAATCAAAGCAAATTTTACTCAGTTAAGCTAATTATTATATTTATTTTGCTGTGGCAATGGAAACAAATTCGGCCTCCAACTTCCGTAATCTATAATTTGGTATGAACTAAAGTGGCTAAAATTATCGACTTGTTGGTATTTGTTTCCCTGAAAACATATGTTACAGGACGTGTATTAAAATGGAAATCATTAGCCGTTCATGAATGAGGTGCACGCATGGGAAATTTTGTTCAACATACATCAATGTAAATTTATTGAGGAACTGATACCTTTGCCAATCAACCTATATTCCTTTTAATCTAACACTTAGGAGACTAATGACTACTTGATAAGGCTATGATTCTTTATAATTATTTTTGTCTCCATTTTACTCTTAAATCATATAATAACATATGAAATCAGTAATCAACAATATACTCTGCTCTAAAATCCATTTTGGAATACAATTCCTTTCTTAGGCTGCATAGTTAAAATATCTCAACGGCTCTTTGTACATGTCACTCCTCTGTTTGCTACAAATACGTAAAAAATAAAAATTTCCTTACTTTTCTTAATTTCAATATGAAAATGGCGCACAAGTCATTACATTTTCGGTCTTATTATAGCAACTAAATGGATCGAGACCAAATGATGTAATGATTCTGGTGGAAATATGGAAATAACTACTATGCATATAGAATATGCCGAATATGTGCTCATCACCTCATTACTCACCCCTAGTGGTTGGATATCTTCTTATGGCTTTGGTTTAACGCTTGTGACCAAGTCACTGCCATCCTTAGTCGAAAATCTTTGGTTGAAATACAGCTGTCGTGAGAATATATGTTAAACGTTCTATTTTTAGTACATTCTTCAGTAATGGTTGCCAAAATCGTTCGAGTTCAACGCTACATATTTCTCACAAATATCCTGGCAACTACATTTAGTAAAAATGTATCCAACAACATATGTACTATACTCTACAATTTATCTACTATAGCTTACCTCAGTTAAAACGAATCCGGTTCAATATGCCTAGTTACTTTTTCATTCTGAATGGAAGTTCTTTCATAGAGCCGGTATACATCTTAAGAAAAGATTTTAAATATGGACCTTTGCCGTGGTCTCACTGTTATTCACTAGTTATTTTTAAAGAGGAGAGCAAATTCACATAAGGTTGCAGCGAGTACACAGAGATTGTACACACTCCCTTTATCGTAGCCCTAATACATTAGGAGACAACGGAAACAATAGGCGGCTAAACTTCGGTTAAAACATCTAAATATTTGGGAACCCATTCCTTGAGTATCCGCGAAAAGTGACAATTGAGCCCCGCTGTATCCTTGCGCTCATGTCCTTGGCCGGGAAAAAACAAGAGGAAAGCGCGATGTAGAGCATCGAGTTTGGAAAAGTGGTGGTTGGAGACGTGTAAGGAATGAGTTTTTCCATCTCACGCAGGAACCAAGAGAACATGGGATCAACTCCTGGTCAAACAAGAGCTTCCTTCCTCTCCTCCACCCAAAGCTATCCAGCACTCCCTCTTCCGCCCGACTCTTCCCATCCCTCCCACCAGGGCTTTGCAGAAGGTCGCAAACTCTCCCTTCCCCACCAGGGTTGCCAACTGCTCGTGATTTTACCTTTCGAAGACTAGAGTATTATGGAAACTCGAGTTAATATTAATGAAAATAATTTAGTCTAAGGATTACTGTTTGATGACTTGGATTGATGAGTGCAGTTTGACCATAGTTGAACCAGATGTGGTATATTAGATTGTTTTGAACAAGATACGTGTACGGTATAAATTGCTCAAAACTGAACTCTTCCTACGACACGAATACTTTTTTGTAATTCTTTACCTAAATCGTTGATAGAGAATGGAATACTTTTCCGTAAATAATTGAAACATTGGTTGTCTGATTCGAACTAAGTTAGATATGAACCACTATCTAGAATTATATTAGTTCGTAAGTTGAAGTAGGCACCATTGCTTTGAAAAAATCTCATTTATATCATCGGATTTATGGTAGTGAGTTACAGGTTGGGCATTATGCACTGTAGCAAGCGGTAGTATTTTCGAGGCTGCTTTTTTTAATTTCAAAAGATGCATGTATACACAGCGACGGCAAAACTTTCCTTCTTTAAAAATAAAAATAAAATAAAACTTTTCTTTTCTTCTGTGACGAGGTTTTATATCACTGATGAAGGTGCGGGCGACCCACCGAAAATTTTAAACTCGTGAGTTTCCATTTTATATGTTTTATGTTTAGTGTCACCCTGTGACGAAGCTTTATATATATATATATATATATATATATATATATATATATATATATATATATATATATATATATATATATATATATATATATAAATTGTCTTCATTTAACGATTTACTAACTTAAATGATAATCCTAGTACAACACGTATTGAATAATGCATTGTCTTTCTTCGTGGATGATTCTGATGAGGCTTCTATTTGCTGACACATCGGTGAGACACCCTCCCATCGTCCCCTGAGCAACATTTTGAGTGACCACTTAAAAACGTGCGGGTAATTGTGCTCAACATCTACCATTCAAATGGCCCCCATTTCTCCGGTTTAGGTTTCTTCCTGTTCCTCTTTGGCAGAAAAATTTTGGAATGGAAAAATCTGACTGGCATGTTCAACTGATGGAAATAAAATGATTTAATTGAAGGTTAATATTGAGAAAAGAAATATCATAGCTTTTGATGAAATCTAAATGCAGAAACTTGACCTGCATAAACTTTCTTCGGTAGCAGAATTTCGTGATCTAGGAAGTTCCTCTAGCAATGGAAGGAGCATAAAAATATTGTGTGCAGAATTTTCCTTGTAGATACAGCAATCTACTGGAAGAGGTATAGTGTAGCTGAATACCGGAAAAGTCTTCTTGGCAAACGGTTTCGCCTCAGGGAAGATCATTGAGTCATCAGATCAGGGAGTGGATCATTTGTCGGTGCTTATGTTGCTCCCACTGATGCAACTCTACGTTTTTTAAATGAAGAGACTATTGACGATGTGATGGCCAAGACTATTGTGAGCATTACGCATGGCTAATAAAGGAGGGAAAATGTACCTTTCCTCAAGCCTAAATTGACTTGAAATGCGAGGATTTTTGTATCTGGCGACAATAGTTTTTACATTTAACCCACCCACTGGCCGTAAAAATACTTTAGGTCTGACATATTCTCTAATAATTGTGAAAACTTTGCTGTTTACTAGTTCGCATGAAAAAATGGTAACTTGATTAGGTACATCAAATTGAGTCCTGAGACGGAAAATTTGTTTGCTGTTGACCTCGCCAAGCGTCTTTCACTCGAGGTTACGGAAGGGTTACTATTCACAGTTGAATTTTTCTTCTTTGGGAATAACTTGTTCTTATTTAATTCATTATTTTAAAAACATTTGAGTCGGACGATAAACCCGCGATCCGGGTGATGGTCGGATCGGATAAAATTTTTTTTCCGATTTCAGTGGCATCCTGGTGAATTCGGGAGAGTTGGCACCCATGGCCCCGTCAACATTCCCGCCCTCCTCTGTCCCCACCTCGCCCTCCCTCTCCTCCTCGACGCACCCGCCCTGCTCCTTCATTCCCTCCTGATCCCCCCACCTCATCCCACTCCGCCCGCCACGGTTGTTAGCGTTAATGTGTTGGCATGGTTTTCGAGTGTACAACACGGAGGGCGACAATGGGGACGGAAGAGAAAGCTGTTGGTTTTCTGAGTGGTTGCGGAGAGAAGGGAAAAAGCGGCAGAGGTAGGGTTGGAGGAGTTTGTGTGTAGGGCAGAATGTGGGTGGAGGGGGTGAGGAGGTGGGAGGAGGAGGAGGACCGGATAGAGAGATTTTCGTGTGGTGAAACGTGGGTAGGAAAAGAGAAGGAGGAGGTGGTGGTATTCATGTGACTGTGTGGAGGAAGTGCTCGTGTGTTTGTGTGTGTGTGTGTGTGTGTGGACGAAAACAAAAGAAGGGAATGGGGCGAAAGACAAGAGAAGGAGAGAGATGTTGGAATCGGATTTCTGGAATGGGAGTAAAGGCTTTTGGAGCGTACGATGTGGATAAGAGCCTAAAAAGAATCTCTTAGCGAAACCATTGGGTTAGGCAGAGTGAGCCGGGAGGTATGAGAGGAGAGGAGTTTGGGGGGATAGAGGGGAGGAGGAACAACAAGAGGGCAATGGGGGAGTGGGCGGGTGAAAGTTCGGAGGTGGAAGAGACGGGAATGGAGGCACAGGAGTCTCGTCTCCTTTTCTGTCCTCCGTTTTTGGATTAAAACTGGAAAAAATACGATCATGAGCTTGGAAATGAGTGGGATTTGTGAATATTTTTCGAGCTTTACTTGTCTATTTCCTCCACTTAATAATTACTTTAATTTCCGCTTTAATGTCCAGCAAAATAAAACTGGATAGCCTATGGTAAATAGTTAATTTTTGGTGAACAAGAAGATCTTTGAAATTTGCTGAATGAAAATTTAAATTTAGAACTTACCTAACTGATTAATAATCTCAAATGCTTGAAATATTTATGAGTAAGAGAAAAAAATAATGAACATTTTATTTTATTTTCAAAATATTTGGTGTCATTTAAATATATGTCACCCTACCCTTGACCTTTACTCCTCACGCAACATCTTTTCTTCCCAAATTAAACGCATTGTGTCCTCCTCTTCTTCCCTGCCATAAAATTGACTTTTTCTCTTTTGGTTGTTGATTATTGTTGTTATTGTTTTTACTTTATATTTTTGAATTACTTCTTAGCTTATTTTTGTTTATTTATACCCATTGTAAAGGTCCTAGTTGCTGTTTTTGGCGTTTTTATGAATAAACATGTGACGTGACGTCATTATGGGGTATCGCATTTGTGACCTTGAATTATCATATCTAGCTAACGCTTACTGAATAATGATTAGCTTTTTTCATTTTATTTATGTTAAGTGAGAGTCGGGTTTTTGTAGATGACACTGAACTCTATGTAATTTGACGCGGACATTACGCCAGCACGCATAAACATCGGTATTCATACCTAAGCTACGATTAAAAATTGGGCTTGCATTTTGCCAAAGTTTATCATCCGATACAAAGCTGCGAGGCGCCAGTTGCAAATAATTTCACGATATTTCGGCTGATTGGTTCAATAAAATCTGAACTGTGGTTCGGAGGAGGCCGGCACTTATTATATTATACAATTTAATTATTTGCTAGTATGTATTTACAGGAAGTGGCAAATGCAATATTTTAAGTGATTCAGTAGTTACTTGGCATCCCAGTCATGTGTTTACTAGACGTTACGCTCCAAAAAAGCTTTCCATTTTTATTATTGCCCTAGATCAAGTCGATAATGTGCTGCAATGTCAAAAGAAAGTCATTGTGTTGTGGCTGTTTTTTTAACAAAAACATCAAAATATGTCCTTCTCTAGCGTATTTTTTTACGATTACGTTTGAAATGTTGATTTTTCTCGTCTCTAGAGTTTCCTGTTGGTAATTACTTTCGCCTGCAAATAAATCGTTTGGTACATAATTATATTGAACGGGAAAACATACATGCCCTGATTACGTCGTCCTATCTATTTGTCCTCATAGTCATAGCATAGGTCAAATACATGTATATCTCGACGCGTAATTATTTTCTTTTCAGTTTTTTTATGCACTATATTATTTTATTCCTTTGTATTATTCTGCTCAGGATTGAAAATTATAGGTCATGAATATCCACTTTTATAATCCAAATTTATGAAGTATAAATTACTGTTTTTCCTTTCTGAATGTGATTGAGTTTTTGATCAATTAATTCTTCTTCGAATTCAATCTTGTAGCTTATCTAATGCACCAATGTGATACAGTTTTATTTCAGTTTGGTCAGCCTGTTCGTCACAATGGTTTTCTATCCTTAACCATAGATAACAGGTGCTATAAAGGTGCACGGAACTAGCTGATATGAGTAAATGCAAGAATAGTGCATCAGGGTTTTACTTCAATTTCGATTTGAAAAACAAATCAATGCGGCCTGGATTCATTGAATGCTTCTAACTGATTGAACTTGACTGATTTTGAACATATTGTACTACATGTGAAATGCTGGAGCCCATAAAAAATATTCTAGTCCTTGGTCGTTGGATTGGTGGGCTTGTGATTTTCAGTTGCGATAATGGAGAATATTTGTGTCCCTCTTTTTTCACCATGATACAAGTGCCAGTTTTTGCGAAATTGGATTAAAAATGTTTTGAAATAAAAAATTAGTACCTAGTGTGAAAAAAGTCTGTAAAATACTTCCTTCTAATTGATCTTGAGGGATAGTGTTCAATTTTTCATCATCCGCTGCTCTGGATAACAGCGCATTTGTATCTGTCCGATACATTCGTTGTTTTCATTTGGAAATCAATTTGAAGAATAGGCCTTTTACACTCTTCCATCGCAGGGTTTTGAGAGCATGGTGAGAAGTCATAAGTATTCGCAGTAGCTTTATCCCAGAGGACAGCGTTTTGTGATTTCTCTAAGTGGGGATTTGACACCCGCAGTTGGCACCTGAGGATGATGTTTGAGTCTCTTCTTGATAAATGGTGACTGTGTTGATAAATGGCTTCGGGAGGTGGCATATTCACTGCCTTTTGAGTGGTTGCTGCGAGAGTATGCAGGGTAAAAGGGGGGAGTGGGTGGGTAGGTGTGAATGTGGGAGAGAGAGGAAGGAGTGGGAATGTTGGTGTGGCATATTCCCAAATAGAACCCTCGAACTGAACGAGTGAGTGCGGGACCGTCCCATCTGCACTTCGAAGCGGGACGGAGTGCCCAGCCGTAGAGTACACGTGTAGCTCGCCTGCCTTCCATTTTCGCCCGAACAAATTCTTGAAAGCTTCGGCAGAAAGGGGGTAAAAGCGGCGTGTTGCAATGTAAATAAGGCGAAAGCCGTTGTGTTGCGACACGGCAGGCACGCTAAGTGCACTGAGATGCTCGAGTCGATTTTTTTCTTATCTCTTTTTGGGCTTGATCATTGCTGTCAGAACGATTTTCAGCCAGCACCAACGCAAAGGATTTGTCATATTACTCCCCCAAGTTTGCATCTTAAGAAGTAGGCCCTACCTTCAAGGATTTCTTTAAGGCGATCGTGACGTGCGAATCATTCGCTGATATATTTTTCCTGTTCCTCTGTCATTAAATCCCAATGAGAAATTGAATCAGTAGTTAGCTCGTATAATCAATATTGTTTTACCAGTTATATTTTTCAATTTTAGATAAAATATATTTTCTTAATACAGGTCTGTTACCATTTCCCAGATAGTAATTGATTTGAGTAAGTAACTAACTTTAGAGAATAAACGCAGTGACTTCAGGCGTGACTTCGTCGATGTTCGTGGTTAATTACAAAAATAATCCCTTGTGTGTCTACACAGGTTTATTTTAAATAATACAACTAGTTTCAACGCAACGCTATCGTCATTGTTGTACTTCCTCACGATAATTGTTTATCCAACGCCTTCGAATATTTTTGAAACCGAAAAGGACTAAATTATAGTGAAGAAAAAAAATTATTCTTTTTACTCAAATTGTTGAAAATTTCTATAATTGTATCAATCGAATTGTAGAAATTTTCTACAATTTAAGACAAATGAATACTTTGAGTCAAATAATACTTTCTACTAGAAATCTCACAAAATAATGCTTGAAGCTTTTTATTGCTCGTAAATGATTCCATATATATTGGTTATTTCATGGTACATGAAAGCTAATACAAATTGTGCATCTAAAATTATCATTAAACCTACATTTTTAAATTCAGGAATATAAGATACATTAATGAACTTATAAATTATAGTAGTCTTAGCGTCTGAAAATGGCTATTTTTAATTAATACCATTGTAAATTTCTTTTTGGAGTGTATGAGGCATATTTTTAAAAGATAAATAATCGTCGCCGATAATGAGGACTATATACATGGACTGTAAATTCATGTCTTTATTCGCTCATTCTTCTCGTGTAGTACGAACAGGATGATCATAGAAAGTAAACTAATGTCTGTTAAAAAGATATTTCATAGCGAAACAAGTAGCGCTCCTTGAGAAATAGTACTGTTATTCATCTTCAGGTTTCATTGAGATATGCTGTAGCAATTGAACTTTCATTTTTTGCAGACATATTGCACATCTGAACTTAGTACTCGCATGTCAAACGGTGTATTTTAGTATAATATGAGTGTATTGTAGTGGGGTTTTGTGAAATAATGTAATATTTTTTCTTCTGCAACTATTAGTGGTGACTTGGTCTTTGCTTTATAACACATTGACGGCGTTGACTGGTAACTGTGTTCTATGAAAAAAGTAAAGACATATTGATACATTCGTATTGATCGATGCCTTCACAATGCAGTAAAAAACTTTTCTATCGAGCATCAGATTCTTATCCGTTTGGGCAATCATTGGACTATTCCAAACATTATTAAAAGAAGCGCAAACTCCGAAATATTACTGCTGCACGGGTGTATTAAGAGTAATTTTATAATTTTCATTTGCATGGAAAACCTACATTTTTAGGCAGCGCATCGAGGAGCAATATATTGGACACTGTTCATTCAATCAATCCATTATTTTTTTAAACGCTAATGATTTTTATTTCTTAGCTGAAAAGATAGTACTTCTAACATTGACATACTACCAAGTAATGAATATATTAATCACCTTAAAACGTTAAGAGAGATTTATCAAATTATTGCCCTAGTAAATAAAAGAAGATCGAGTTTAATGCCTTTTTATGGAGTAAACTAAAATTTAACTCGCTAAAAATAAACTGTTATCATAAATTGGCACAACAGTTGGTAAAAAATTAAACTCGTATTGCATAGCGATTTACGAGAGTGAAGGCATGGCAAGTGATTTTAACGGAGGCAACTTTCATCGGGGAACCCCATTCAAAATACGGCTACGAATCCTAATAATGCCTCGGTACTCAACGAGGGTAGCAGCCTCATATCACCGGTTTTGAGAGAAAAAAAACAGGCCAGGTATAAACTCGAATCGGAGCTGAATTCCGTCGAAAAAAGAAACAAATGGGCGCTACCTATTCCTGTGGCCGCGTTCAACCCAAACGCCGCAATAAGCCGCGGTTTCAGAATACCTTTTCGTTTTATTTCCTCCTCGTCCCGAATTTTTAGACAAAAGCCAAAACCTCTTCCGATCATGCTCCCGACTAATTGATATCATTATATCGGAGTGAATGCCTGGATATCGCTCCCTTCGTTGGCCGAAGCTACGCAGGAATCTCCTCGGTAGGTATGGGGAGGGCTAACTCCCTCCCCGTCCTTCGGAAGGGCTTAAAACTCTTGATCCGATGAAGAGGACTCTGAATGGATTGAAAAATAAAAACACTCGCCCTCTGCCAGGTGGGGCCCTTCCACGAGGCAAAATCCAGGGCCTCTCCTGAATGATCATCATTCAGATGCGTCTACATTCCCATTTATGGAGTCTTCATCGCTCGTATTCGATTCCCATGGTCTCTCTTCGGTTCAATATTTCACGGCCTATTCGTGTCTTCGAGGACTTGAGATACGATTTTCCTTTCCATCTCCATCCATTCCGAGTTCGCCGGGAATTAAACATATATGCTGAACGTTCCCTTCGTGATCTCTTTAAGTACTTCCCTCATTACGGAAAATTTTGCTGATTATTATCTTCGACTTGTTTTGTTTTTTAAGCAATTTCGTTCTTTCGCTGGTTTTCCCTAGGTCTGATGCTTTCAATATACGTATTGGTGTACTTCCACTTTTAGGGGCAGTGTTGGGTATCACTAGTTATAATTAACGGCAGGGCCTGCGACGAAAGAGTATGAATTCATCGCTTTTTAATGACTGTTTAATTGAGTTTTCTTTGAAGTTGGTCCATCATAATTTGTCCTTGGGAAAAATAGCATGCATAATTTAATCTAGAGGAACCACTAGTTAAATTAAAATGCTAGTGGTCACTCTACTCTCAGTGAAGTGTTAATTGATGGCAAAACGAAGTAAAGGCCCCAAGAATGAGCCTAGAGGAAGACGCGCGCTTGGAGTAATGCACAGATTGTCAAGGGGATGAAACAAAAAATAAAACAAGACAATAGTGAAAGTCATTGAAATGACGACTTACATATTTCAACCTTTTTGCTCTGGGTCTTTATAAGCCTGGTAATTACCTAATAGGTTCACGAGATAGAGATATTTACATATATAATATTTTATGTAATTCAGAAACTTTAGCCTTATGTGAATGGAGGCATTTCTTCATAAGCTTACATTTGGGATATGCGTGTACGCTTTTGAATGTATTTTAATTATATTAGCTTTTGAGAACATTGTGAAATATTGGATCATGTAGCAACTAAACCTCATGGAAATTCCTTAAGGCGTTTCAACTTTTTAATACCAATATTGTTTTACAACCTCCATCATTTTGCCATTGAATATTGGACTCGCTACTATGATTTATTTTTCTTTTGCATCTGTGAATAACTCACTGTATTTGTGTAATATGAATACATTGCTTTATCATTTAAACACAAAAATGGAGGGGTATCTGTTGTGCTTGTAACTTCTCTCCTCGAAAACGGGTGAGCCGATTTATCTGAAATATCGCATGATTCTGGCGCATACTTGAGTTCCATAGGAATATTTTCGTAGGCCTCTATTTCATAGAATGTCTCTTAATTATTATTTTGAACGCTTTTACAGCCATCTGTTTCCATATTTTCAATCCATAATACATATGTAGAGCTCAGAGGTATGACTCGAATCCTTCAACGGTCTAATGGAGTGATGTCTGTCTGTATGTTGGTTACTCCTCTGCTTGAAAATTACAAAAACAGTTAGATTGTAGTATTGCATGATTTTACCCTGGTCAAGTCAAATGATATTTTCATGGCAAATTTCATCCCTTGATGAAAGCCTAAGATTCGTCAAAAATCGTAACTGGAAAAAATTTCTGGTTGGATGGAGTATTGGTGAAACGGCGTTAGAAAAAATATTTAAATTTAAAATATCTACCGTTAGCGTTGCAAGGTGCCTATATTATTGCCAGTAAAACATTGATAGCCGAAGTAATGCCAATATTTTTCTCCTGGTTTTTCTTGTTTTAATAGTTTTTGTACGTAGTTTCAACCGTCGCGACTTGGAAGGTCAGACTAGAGTGAAGCAATTCCTCCTGGCATGTATTTCCGCGGATCAGGGCGTCATATCTTCACCGTACACCCGTAAACTTTAGTCTCTATGGAAGTGTTTCATCGTCACTTAGAAGCGAGATATATATCTCATGAATCCCTGGAGGATTTCGCTGACTTCCTTTCTGCCGCCACCCTACTTATTTATTCTGCTAATCTGTCCTCTTCCTGAGCCTGGTTTTTACTCGCTTGATCCTCTCTTTTCGCTGCCTTAAATCTATCTTTGCTCTTTCTTTCCTGCAAATCTAACCGAAGTGGCCAAACGTTGCAGCCTTTACCGATGAGACAGACCTTCGGATTGATCAGTGCTGAAGAGTTTGTACCGTAGATTTAAGCTGAAAAATCCGAATCACTGTGTCTGTAGCGACCGTTCTCAAGTGATCAGAAGTAAGTTATTAACTATGAATGATGGCGGATGTAGGGAGACAAAAATTTCTTGGATAGCATCCACTAAAAAACTACAAATTGGCTAGGAAAAGGTATAAAAATATGTAATGTTGAGTCAATCATGTTCAAGTATTTTTTATTAGATTTAATGCCATTTTTTATCTTAGATTCATTCTCACCCGTCGTCTTCAGTCCCCGATAAACATTCATATGCATGGTTGTCACTATGATATGTGCATAAGTATAAATGTATGTATAACAAAGTACCCCGACTTAGACGTTTCTGGCTACTAGTTCCCTTGTGGTGTTCATAACCGTCGATGTGTAAATTTTCTGCGGAAATTAAAAAATAATTTCTTTATGGTCTTATCTGTGCACATCACCAAAAGTCGACGACTGTAAAATTTCGATTATAAAACAAAAAATCAATAATATTCTCTCTATCATTCATGACTTTGATTGATTGAATGCCGGAGAATACCACTGTTAAATTTTAAACTGAATTGAGGCCCATTCGGCTTGGGTGCCTTTCCGCGAAACGACATTTTATCTCCTCGCCTCGAACCTGGACACCCTCGTATCCGTGGACTCACCTCGTCTTCCTGTTGCAGTAAGGTAGCCATCCCACGATGCCCGGAAAAATCTCGCTGACTCCCACATCCCCCATCCCCACCCTTTCCCGCTTTTATTGTCACCCTATTCTTCCTGGGCCTGTGCTGCGCCCCCCCCCCCTCCCGATTCTTCCACTCCTCCAAACGGTGGAAAACCATCCTCGTCGCTTTTCCCCGCGAATAAAAAAAGGAGGCAAGGGACCGGGCCTTGCACCATTCTGCCGAATATGCCCACCACCCCTCCTTTTTACACTACGCTCAACCTATGCACCCTACCCGCCCGCATTAGAAAAGGGATTCTCCTTCCCCACTCCTGCGAGGAACCCTTACATTACCTCCCCTCTCCCTCCCGTCTCCCCCTCTACAATAGCCTTTTCCTCTGCTACTCTAAACCCCCCCCCCAATTCACCCTCTCATATCCTCTCACTCTTGCTGTCTCCCCTTAACCCCCTCATCCCTTCGCTTATATTCGTTCTCTCGTCTCAGTGTGTGTGTGTGTCTGAGCGAGAGTGAGCGTGTACGCTCTGGGCATGCGCAGTAAGCTTTACGTTTCCAACCCCACCCCACGGCTCCTCCATTCATCCCTCCTTCGCCTACCTCCCCTCCCGCGCCTTCTTCCCACTCACCTCCACCTCCCCTCCGCTTCCGTCCTTTCCCCTTCCATTCCCACTTCCCCTCGCCTCCCCCACCTCCGTTGTCTTAGCAGCACCTCTTTCCAGGACCTCCAAACCGTCGAACATGTAAAGGCTACAGAGACGCTCTCAGCGGAGAAAGTTTTATCCACAGCAATTCATGGGGGCTCTACCTCAGACTTAGTAATAAATAGTACTCCATCGCATTGTGAATAAATTACTTCTTCATCAAATGCATAGGCCTGAATATTGAATTGCTTCATTTGGACAGAATATGCTGCTGTTACTTAAAAATATATTGTAAACATGTGCATTTTAATGAAAACCTTTTCTAGCCATGGAATCCTAGCAGAGAGCCATTTATGTTTAATTTCAACGGACTATAATTATATTATTTCTCTAATGACTCGGGTAATGTAATGTACAGTATGTCTGATTAAAATTACCATTCAATTTTAATGGAAGAAACCATTACCTACCAGCTGTTTCTTCATACCAGTAGTCTCTTGCTAGGATGGTGATTACAGTTGAGAACAAATCAATATATTCCCACGTGTTGTTCTCAGGCTTGCATTAATTCTGCCAGAAAGACAAATTCTAAAATGCAATTAGAGATTTATGGTTTTAACAAAAACTTGTGTGATGCTGGCTTAAGAAAACGCGTTAACACACAAATTACCTCTATCCTCACTACAACTTGATTAAGGGTAAAACAAATTTGTTGTACTCTATCGTAAAACTATTACGTAAAAAGTAAATTTCCATTGTGTTGTAAAATGATTACAGCTTGAAGCGTATCGTGCGTGAAGGAAGTTTTCGAATCTCTTCCAGGAAGTTGATAACACTGTTTTTATGGTATAGTTCTTAATATTTATAATTCTTTTCGAAGTAGTAACCCATTCCAATGTGGTATAGGATTGCGCATTATGATGACAGACTTTGACGACCTGAAGAACTCCAAGGTAGCAACTCTTGTATTTACAGTAGTGCGTCAACTATCGGAATGCCGGATATTCGAAACGCCGATTGACCAAAAGCAAATTTTCGCGCCGTGCAAAAATTACGATTCCACGATTACACCCGTTGACTGAACTCCGTGACTTGACTGTCAGTGGTAATGGCATGTGATCCTTTGCTTGTGACACACTGTTGTTTGTTGTGCTGTTTGATTCACTCTTATCAATGCCGTCTGTGCATTAATGCGTCGCAGTGCTAAGTGTTTCCATTAAACTTTGTGCCTGAGGGCAAAAAATAATTTTTCCCTTTGAATTGTGATAAATCTCTTGAAATGAATCAAGAACCAGGTGTTTACGTTACAACGCATCTTCCAGCTTGCTTATGTGTATTAAATTTACGCACGTGATTAGGTAATAAGACATCCGGGTGTAAAACTGTCAGCTGATAATAAAGCAACCGAAAAAATTCAAAGAGTCTATAGAAGCTTTCTGGATAAGGAGGACAATTAGCGTATTAAAATAATATAAGTAAAGAGAAACGAGCAAAAAAGTAAACGCCAGAAAATAAATCTGTATATTTTTGTGTTTTGTAGCATGGTTTTGTCTTAGCTCCTTATCTTATAAATCACGACATAATTTTTTTCCGTCAATTTCCGAAAACCACCAATCCCAATTCGCTTCGGATAATCGGCGCTCTACTGTATTTCAACCTCCTCAAGGTAGATAGTGTGAAACCATTCACCTGCCCCACCCGCTACGCTTTCCTTACTCATTAAATACTGAGACCCACACAATTCATATATTGCACGTAAAATACTTCGCCCCACACCCTTCCAAATCTTTGCTTTGTGTACTTTTCTTTCCCGATCGCCGTTTGGCATGTTCTTAGAGATAACAGAAGTTGTGCATTGTGTTAGATGAGATTCCGGCTTGTTTCTTTTCTCTTACTTTGGTAGTGTGAGGGCTGTTTATATTTTGGGGGTTCATTAAACATAAAACATACGTGCGTGATTCTGTGGGTGGCAGCTATTGTCTCGTTAAACGGTTGAGGAATGGAACGACAGACGATATAATGAGTACCTTAAACAGGTTGCTTGGTACATATAGCCAGTTATCTGTGAGTTGAGAAAGGGTGGACGAAAGCCGGTGGTGACATTCGCCTTCCCAGAACGAAATATGCCAACGTTAGCCTAGCTTAACTGCCCATCGGACCCAGCTTTGAAGCGCTCCCAGGGTATTTCCCTAGAAATCCAGGCTTTGTTGAAGTAAGGCAAGAGGTTCGATTTTTAATAAATCGGAAATTTTGGCGGAGTTTGAGGTTAGGCCTTTGGGATGGGATGTCAGTATTTTATACGCCACATTATTCTGTATTCCAGAAAGAGAGAGATTCAGAGAAAAGTCCAACCATTTTTCTGTGAATTTGGAATTATAGGTATTTAGTTAAAATTTTCAATTTTAGAATTCACGTTAGAAACTCGTTAAGAGGAGCGTAGAGTAAGCAAAGTCGTTTGATGTTAGACTTGTGTAAGCTGTGATTTACTTAATGTAATTTTACAAAGCTTTGAAAATTGCATCGTCGAAGAATCCACTTGTACTGGTAATCGAGCCCCGGACCTTTGGCTTGCCTGGTCAATGAGCATGCCACACTGCTTATTCTTTACTCTCATGGAAACATCAAAATGATATGAGAGAACTAGATCACCTGTCTTGGTTCTAGCATTTATCAGGAATGGCAACGCAAAGGGAGAATAAGAATTGAGGCTTAAGATGGATAGGAAGCCTAGGAATTGGAAATAAGTCACTATTTAATCGTTTAAATTTTTCGGTTTAAATTAAATTGTTTAAATGAAATCGGTTTAATTTGATCCTATATGCTTTCAAAAATGTGTTATTAAATACGTAATTATAGCTGAATAAACAACGGCGAATAAATTACGGCTTTCAAAATAACGGCGATGAAATGCGTGGAAAATGTATATTGTATTTCATTGCCATAATTTTGGCATGAGTTGAGGACTTCTCAAATGTGAAAAAACAACGGTCAATGTATACATAAAATAGTCTGCTATTACTTGTGCATTCTGCTGGTGTGCCAGGCTCATTTGTTACCACAAATACTTCACGATGCATGCCTCTACTCATTGGCTACTGGGTATTTAAACATCACTTGTGGCTCTTTAGAGCTACTTCACTGTATTGTAATTGTGACTTAGCATTTGTCCCTTTTTGATACTAATTTTCTTGCGCCGTGATTTTTTTATTATTTCCAGCAGCTTCATAAATTTCACATGTGATCTTCATAGTGAACCGTCTTCTTGTTTGATATTTTTGTCGCATCAATGATACAATCTGTTGGAAGTATTATTAAAGCGTGTTTAATATGAACTAAGTACACCTTAAACTTTTCGTCTTCTTAACCGTTTCTGATCAATTTGTGAATCGTTTTATCTTCTCATTTTCTCCTTTGTATTCTTCACTATCGTTAGAACGTCAAATAATTGCTTTCTTCTTTTCTCCCCTGTACCCCTGTCATCGTAACCGAGGCTTCGAGTATAAATTTAATTGAATTTCAAATCTGGAAGTGTACGTGCTCTATAAAAGCTTATAAATGCGATAGAAAATAGTTTCATCACTATTATAAAAGTGCAATCTCACGAGATTTTATCATTTACCAGTCAAAACTAATGATGTAGTAATTTAGAATGATTTCTCGATTGCTTTAGCTTCAAGCTCACTTTTCGCGACCTATGTAATGGGAACCCTTACCCACTGCCATTCAAGGTACAACATAATGTGTAATAACGTTTCGAATTAAAATAAACTAAATGTCTTGCAGTGCAATCTTAAATAATAGGCATCAAAATATACCTAGTTTCAGTGGAGAAATTTTCTGCCCAAACTCATCAAAGTTTATATTTTATAGACATAAAATTACATCCATAAAATTCACCAAATAGTGGGTCCTGCAGTTGAAAAAATTGAGACGAATGATAAAACGCGCTATTTTCAGATTTCATAAATGATGTGTTGATGTAGGTTTTTTTCCGAGGAGAAGTTTCTAATAGCAACGTGTAATTAAACGTTAGGATAGAAAATTGTACTGTGAAATGTAGTTTTAATAGAAACAAGAGATTCTATATCTTGTGCACGCACACAACTTTCTGCCTGACCATAAATTAATACCTTTAAGGGATCACAATGGCGAGATTTGAATGATCGTGAATAAATAAAAACAGCCGATTTTTATTGCTTTTGCGTCAGGCATCTATGAAATATATCTCGTTGGCCATAAATCATATCGGTTCCCATGTTTCATTAAGAAAATGGCTTTTATCTGGTTTTGAATTCTTTATGGCCTGAAGCTAAGTGTGGAGAGGTGAAAATCAATATCTTCGGCCTTTAAACAACAGCCGTTCGTGCGGAACGAGCTGTGGCCGTGGTCGAGAGATGCGGAATAACGCAATTCCATTTATTTTGGATCATTTTTCGTAAAAGGGAGTACTCTTGTTCATTGAATGTTTTTCAATGGAATTACATCCATATAATTCGTCGGAAGTGATTGCGTTCAAGGAAATATACTCTTCTCATTCTACTTCATGAAAACAATTAGTTGATTTGAATAAGTTCAATTTTAAGTTCGTAAGTCATATTCGCAGAAAAGTTAATAAGATATCAACAATTTCGAAGGTAGAGTTTTGGTTATTTAATTCAACGTCTGTTTAGAGAGGAAGTTTTCCAGCGTTGATAATAAAAAACTAATTGGGTAGCAGAGTAAACGTTTATTCTCCCTGGCTCACTTCTATGAACATTGTGAAGGTCTTCGTCCTTACTTAAAAAGTTAATCTGCAAAAACAACCGTTATTAATTTATCCCGCATGAGCTACGCGGATGAATTATTCGATTCCTTTCATTCTTTTTAAGTTAAGTTATATGCTACGGAGTTTTTATTTCTAGGTCAGCCTTAGAAAAGCCATCTGCTTTAAAAGCATTCCTAAATGTTATTGCTCGCTGTCGGCGAGTGGGAATTCAAATTTTGTGACGAGATATTCGTGCTCCATTTCATATTGAATCATGTCATTCATATCTTCTACAATTGATAGAAAGCTGAAAAAAGCCGCTACCGTTAAAAAAAAGATTAATTTTCCGTAAGGGCCGCAGTAACCAGAATTTCTTTCCTTTCTAAATGCTCTATATATGTGAAAGTACATCTTGCTACACTTTCAGTCGTGATTGTTGTCTCCTTTAAATGTGAGTCCTACGGACACGCACTATAAGTTATTTATTGCTTCTACATCTGTGATGTTTCGTAGTTTGTCATGAGTGATTTCCTTTTTTAACTTTGGGCGCTCCAAATATTTTGTGCTACTGAGTGTGTTGTATTTGGCAAAGGAATAAACCCTTCTTTTATTTCCATTTTAGAGGTTCATGTCATATTCTGTAAGCTTTTTGTATTTAAGTTTAATTCTATCCTCATAAATTCCGTAGGTGTAGATAATGAACAAGCACTGCTGAATTAAGAAACCACAACGTCAAATGATATGGTAACTCCAGTTTTATTTCATTGAAAACAATATTCGAAAAATAGTATTTTAAAGGTTTTTCGGACCACAAGGGACAAATTTGTGAAAAAAATGAACTCAGTTCATAACAGCTCAAAATCGTTTTTTGATACCGGCAGGTAATTTAGGAGATGAGGACGGCTGATTAGAATTAACCTTTAAGTATTAATATCATACTTATTCAATCAGACCAAGATATGATTTTTCACTTGATCGAGCTAGTAAAACTTGCATTGTAATACGCCGCTGTGGAGCAGCAGCATTAAAAGTAGAAGACCCATTGCACTGTACCAAGTTTAAGTCATGAAATTGTAAAAACAATATTTTTCAGGTGGCTGTACTTACTCTGTAAAACTATACGTTTCTTATTCTTACTACCTTTCCAATTTCTATTAATTGTATATTTTTGTGGCATTCTTGTAATGGTTTTCAATTCACTCATTTTTTTGCTAGGCACCTTGAGATTTGCGAAAGATGTACTAGGCTTTTCATGGCGGAACTATATTTCCTTTTAAGACTGAAATTGGGGAAATAAAATTGCAACCTTCAAGAGTTGAAAAATGAGGATTATTTTTGTATTTTTGTCGTGAATGAATTAAAATATTCACTCCATCCATATTTTGGCTGTTTCTATTTCACTACAAATTCATCTTACACGTACGCATTGGTAGGTACATGCCATAAATACCTTTTATATAAAAGATGTAAAATAAGCGATAATGTGCTATTTGTGAGAATGAGTGAAACATAAAGGGAGAGTTTTTTTTATTTCCAATTACAGAAATTTTCGCGAAAACTTATTTTAATTGAATTTACGTAAATAATTGAAGATTGAGAATAATATAATTTGCTACACCTGCCCACCATATTCTCTAAGATATAAATGTAATACGGCGTAGGTAGATGTAGTTAATCACTGACAGAAATTGCAATGCAATTTTTTACGATAACTTATAAACTCTCTCGCCGACAATATGTAAATTCGTCGACTAAGAAACACATTTAGCACCATAGTGATTTAATTAGCGATGACATGATACCTATAAAGCCATTTTATTTTTAGCGATATTGGTGAAAATGTGTAGATATGTACTTTTTTGACGAATGACGTCGCGATGAAATTACTGACGTCCGTTTAATGCTATCGAGGCTGGATTTAAGATAGGTTTGGAGGGTGAGAATAGCATGTTTGATTCCTTACCGATAGCAGAAAGTAACTGTCAGCTGACTGATTACTGTGGATTAGAGAGTTCTTTGGGTGAATTAATGTGAATAAAAAGAGGTTTTACACTTTAAAGCTATCCAATGCTCTCAGTTCTACAGTAATTAGCTGCTATTCCTGCTGATCGGTGCAAGCCACTTCTACCCTCATAGCCAGCATTCCTTTTTTGTCATACCACGATAGACTGTCTTTTGGTGCAATGTGTTCCTTTTTCTTTGCTTGTTTTTCAAATACTGGTGAAGGGGAATGTTCATTGTCTTGTGTAGGCACGCGTTAAAAAGTAGAAAATTGCCACTCCATCGGGCACAAATTAGCGTACCATATCTTAAAGGTACTGTAATAGAGATGAGAGTTGAAGATGAGTTGCCTGATTCATCCTAGAAGGTTCTTTCTTAGCCTTTGCAGATATGAAACATGAGGTGAAACCTCTGAGCCGAAAGTAATGGATGAAGAAAAGTCTGTGCATATTACGATGCGCATGACACAAATGTTGATTCTTGCCCATTTATGTAAACACGTCATGTTCTCCGTTAAAAAGAAAAAGATTTTCGTTTCTCTTATTTCAGCCTGAGAGGTTGTTCTTTTTTTCGTTCATTTCACCGGGAGCGGTGTTTTTTCTCTTACTCACGTGCTTATCACCGTGGCATGCGCGACCTCGTTCTCTCATTCCTCGTTCGCCCATTCCTCGTCCTGGGGGTCCAAAGCACTTTCCCTATGCAGGAAACCTTTTCATTTCCTCCTCTCTTTACTGCCATCCTCTCCTTCCCCCCCCCCCAACGCCCCCTTGTCCCGTTTGGCCTCACCCCTCCCACACACTGTCTACCAATCTTCCCTACCGCCCTTCTATTCTCGCCTGCCTTAACGCCCCTCTTCAGCCTCCCCTCTTTTCCCCATCCCATCTCCCGTTTGGTACACCTCAACCCCCCAACTTCTTCCACCAACCCTTCAATTTTCACCCCTCGCCTCCTTTTTTTTCCCAACGGCCTCTTCCCTTTCACCAGCCAGCTACGCAGTCCGGAATCCCCCCCAAACCTCCCCTCTTCCTCCTCCACCGTGTTCTCTTCCGCCGCCCTCCCCTCCGTTCCCTTCTTACCACCCCTCCGCGTCCTTCTCCCTCCCTCTCCGTCCCGTTTGTAGTACGACCTCTCGTAGCGTAGGGACTTTGTGTGTGTGGGTGTATGGGCTCTGTGAGTAGGGAGGGGAAGGTTTTCGGCGTAGTAGTATTCCGGGGCGCGGAGGCGGGGTTGAGACGGGGAGGGAGGCTTAAAGTAGGGGTGGGTGGAGGCCGTAGTAAGGGGGGCGGGAAAGGGGCGGAGTAGTGGAGGGAGAGTGGTTTTATGAGGGAACCGGGTCGATCAAAACGGGTATCCCCGCCTACCTTTCCACCCTTAAACATATAAATATATATGTATATGTTTAAGTATATATATAGGTGCGTATACTTAATATATACGTAACGTATTACGGGTATATACACGAGGCATACGCAATATATATGGATTATATACCCAGTAGATATCTTACGTGTAGGTAAAACGCACGTAAATATGTGGAAATGCGCGGAACACATATGTGATTGTGTACATCCCCATTCCCTTTTTCCAGTAAGGCGTATTCCCTCCCCACCGGGGGTGTAACTGGGGGAAGCGGCGGGGGGTTCCGAGGGCAAAAGGGTGTGGGCCGGACTTTTCGGGGGGCGGTTAAAAGGTGGGGGGGGACTTCTGGGAGGGGCGGTGACTCGGAGGGGCCCTGGTGAGTGAGTGCGGGCGGGTGTATTTTGGGCCATCTCCTCTCCCGCCCCCATCCCCCCATCTGCCCCCCCAAACTACTCCCCCACCATTTCCTCCCCTTCTTACACACAAAACTCTCCCACACCCTTTTCCATCCTAAGGGCGTAGTAGTAGCAGGACGGAGCGGATCAATAGGTTGGCGCTGTCTCCCGCCCCACCCTCGAGCCCTTATAAAACCCCCTTGCCCTTCCCGTCCCTTACTCCCCCGCATACCCCCCCCTAAAGTCTTCCGACCTCCTCCTCTTCCTCCATTTCGCTCAATTCCTAACCTCTGCCACCGTCATCGCTCGAGTGCTCTCTCCCACGCTCATAGGAAGGTGTGCATACATACACAGTCACAAGTGGCGTCTGAGGCGGGTATTA
Organism: Ceriagrion tenellum; assembly: GCA_963169105.1. Classification (NCBI taxonomy): domain Eukaryota; kingdom Metazoa; phylum Arthropoda; class Insecta; order Odonata; family Coenagrionidae; genus Ceriagrion; species Ceriagrion tenellum. The sequence goes on along the minus strand of OY720636.1, from coordinate 31,425,763 downwards.
GGGCGTTTCGGGTGCTCTTCTCCTCGGGTAATTCCAGTCCCGCACCGCGAGTCTTCGCTCGGCGCCGAGCATTATGTATTTGCACCGCGTTGCGCGTGTTTTATTCGGAAATCGAGGTATCGCCCCAATTTATCCAACGCGACTTCTGGGAGATGCGTGCTCAGGTTGCAATTAAGTTTTGGTTCATTAAAGAGTGGGAGTAATCTACCTTTAAATATCGAAATGAAAATACTGGTAAGCTGTAAGTGCTGTCTTCTGTGGCATCCCTAGGGTTGGACATTCGGGCGCAGGCCATCGCCCCCACGCTACCAGGGTCTCTTCTTGCACCGAGCTTTAATATATCTGTTCTTGACTGTAATATATGTACACGTCTCTGTAAAAAATGTATAGAGAAGAATAAGTACTACATTTGTACCTTTCGTATAACAAGATGTCTTTAGATATTATTCATTTATTTATTTTTATAATCCATAATTGCTTTCGTGGTCTTATAATCCTGCTTAGATTTCTATCCTAGCATACCACTTTTATTTCATGAGGTCTGTATGCTGCCCGTGCTTTTAATTTTTTTAGACTATAATATGCGTATCATTTATCTCCTCTTCTCCTCAATTACTGTGCGTTCATTCACTACTCTGTCCTGTTTTGTCTGCATCACTGTTTTCTACATCTTACTGTTTCTTCCACGTTGCTCCTAATATACTATGAATTCAAAACACTAATATTTATGAATTTATGCTCTAGAATTGACTGAACGATGGCTAAACGGTGTCAGAACTTAAAGAGCGCGATACTATTTTCGTAATAAAATACTGAGAACTCTGGGTAATTTTGAAATTGCGACTTTATTGTTCAGCATCCACTATTTAGCGGTAACATCAAACGATTTCGAATACAAGAAGTAGATTTGAATTTCTAATAGATAAGTTATCATTTGTGTGCCTAAGACTGGTAAAATAGGTGACTGGAACGTTGATAACGTAAAATTAACCTTTTTAGTGGATCAAACCTACGAGTGGTGGATGAAATGAAAAGAATCTACAACGTCGCTTCAAGTGTTAAGCATATCCGATGATAGAGGTAATGTAGAATTAATGTAAAAATGTATGTATGTAAAAAAAATTTATATTATACATATGTACATAAACATTTTATGTAAAATTGTTCATTTTAATTATCATCAATTGGTTCAAGCCTTAATTTTCTGTACGGTATTGGAAATTACGTGTGCCATGCTAATCATTCTAGCCAACTGATTTCGTTGGTGATTGAATGTAAAAGAAGGCTCTCTCATTTCTGAAATGCATGTAGTCAGAGAAATGGAAAAATGAGTGGATAACAAAGGAATGTAGAAATATAACAATAGAAAGCTAGAAATGGTGAAAGACGACTGAAAAACTGGTTATACTCGTGTTTCAGTTGTGATGCATGGGTGTTTTATTACATTAGGGAAATAAAATTGTGGTAAGAATGGATATTTTTAGGGTATTAGAAATGGGTGCCAGGAATGGATAGTGGGGCGTGCATGCCAGGCAAGAAAAAAATCCAGAGAAACGGAAAGGTCTCCTGAACGTGATCGAGCGTCTGGTATTTTGTTAAAAGTGACGTAGCTGCAACGTCCCTGGTCTGGGACTTGGGAAGCATTTGCCTTTAAGGGTATCATTAGAGTTCTTGCTTTTATAGTTGGGTGAAGGGTAATGCAGGGGACGTGTCCCTACGTGTTAATTTGTTTAAATATTTTCACGGGTAGGGTCGTTTCTTGTCACTTCTGCGGTTAAGATTAAATAATTCCAGGGACCGCATGTGGTCGTTGAGCCTATGTTTAACCTCATCATAGCCAAAGGTCTGAGTCTATACGTTTACTATGTAAATAAACTATTTTCGTTTGCTTGGTTGACATATGCATACCACTGTCCATCCATATGATTTGTTTTAATTTTTCATAATATCCCTGAATGTTTCCTATCGTCGGCCCCGGTGGCGGCGGGGTTAAGTCCTCGCCTGCTAACCCGAGGGTCGCGGGTACGAGTCCCGCCTGGGTGGAATATTATCTGCTCAGGACATGGGTATTTGTATATGTAATGGGTTGGGGAAGAGGGGACGGTTCCGTCTCATCCAACCCAGCATAAATAAACAAAAATAATAATAATAGTTTAATTACTTCGTTTGCATTTGATAACTCTTTTCTTCTCAAGATTGAGTATTATTTATGCTTAGAAATTTGGTGTATAAAAACTGTGACCACTAATCCAATGTCATCAAGAATTTGAACATTAAGTCTTTGGAAGTTCGTCCGGGGGAATCATAACACTGGTGATTACAGTTTTTAGATTTTAGATAATTACAATTCTTAGATGTTAGAGGTAAGAAATTTTATCAAACTGTATATATTCTGTCAAGAAATGGATAAATTCATGCTTTGTCCAAATATTCAGTGAGAATTGAATTCACAGCTCCACTAGCGGTTGGTTGGAACAATTGTGCTCCACGCTACAAGGCTATATGATTACTAGCATTCAAATTGTGTCATCATTTACCGCAATGTAAACCAAACTTTCAGCCTCCTCCAAAACGCATCATAATTTCCTTTTTAATCCATTGCGGATGCTATTTTATGTAAGCGTTTGCAAACGAAAAATGATCATGGAATTACTTTTAGATTAAATGCGGTCGATAAATCATGTTTAAAAATTGTCTTATCTTATTGACGCATAACATATGTTTCTCCTGCTCAACTGAATAACTTTGGTTTCCTAGAAGCGTACATTGTTTTTCTAAATATATGTCACTTTTATGGCGTGTAAAGATTTTCAAGTAAAGATTTACAGTATTTAGAAGCTGTATCAGAGGTCGTTCTTATCTAATTACTCCACCGCTTTAGGGTAGATAAAATCTACCAAAGCCAATCTTCTACTTATCTTGTTTAACGTACTTTTGACCTGTACTCAGATAGTACATTTCGCTCTGCATTAACCGAGCCGATCTGAAATGGAGATCATATCTCAATGTTTCCTCAATTCTACAGCTTTGTAAATATTTACGTAGAGAAACCCGGTGACATACTTAAAAATGATTTTAATTTGTGTCTAAGGGCTTTAATTACCACGTGCTGTGCTGGATTTTATTTTCTACCTAAGTGCCCTCACGTCAGGTTATCATGCTACTTGTATTTAATTCAAATGTCTCTCGTTATTTACTCTTTCATCGGTCTTCACTGCTTCCGCGAGCGGTAAACATAACAAAAATTCTTCGTGGACTGGTAATTTCTGAAAAAATATATGAGATATAACCCAGGGGTGTAAAAGTACAAATTTACTGAAAAAAATCTCGGTTCCGTTACCTTAATAATAATAATATGCATTCACCTACAATACCTTTGTGAGGAATATGTATAAATGGTAAATGATTTAAAAAAAATAGACTTAGCTAGAAAAGGTGGCAAGCTAAATTACGTTATGCAGACAGTCATAATTCGGTATGCATACATGTAACATGAAACAGTAATAAAATAAGTCATAAGTAGTGTAGTAAAGTGCTATTTAATCGTAACTTTCAATCTACTTTATAATTGTATTAACAAAGAATGATTCATTACACCTTGGGAAAAAAGTTATATAATTTGATCATTTTTTGAGAAGGACCATCTACACACTGTTAAGTTTTACTGGTATAAGTTAATAGTTTTGGGCCCTGCTGTCATCCGAATGGTATTCGTCACTGCTCGGAATCAAATATGTGAGTAAATATTTACAATAATATAATTCAGTTAAAATGTACATGTAGAATATGATTTATGTTTTATGTGACTCAAGTTTAGTCCGAATGGTTCTCCATGTGGGAAACTCAGTATGACACGTATCGCCTCTGGATTTACTCTGAAAACTTTCAAACTACGGCTGCTATCACCCCAGAATGTCAATGTGTATGAAATTGTCACCTGAAAATTAGTATATTCTTATGCATACGTAAATCAATGTAAGTTTTCAATCAGTGAATAGATGAAGATTGAGATGTTAACGTCTCTGTTATTTGTGAAACTCAGTCTCCTTCCTGCGAGTTTACGAAATTCTATTGGATGGGTTGCGCTCCAAAACGTATAATGGTTGAAGGTTTTAGAGGAAAAGTAATGAAGGGGATGGGAAAAGCTGGAAAGTACCAGTTTAAGTCTCTGGGGATAGCACTTGTGACATTCACCGTAATAAGGCGTGGCCCTTCTATGATATAAAGTAATTTTTTTGATCCAGGTGAGCCAATGCATAAAGGCGGTCTATGTCGCAAACCCGACGCCGCGAATATATTTCAAGCTTTCCCCCAGGGGGGCGGGCACTTGAAGCGTGGAAGAAGCGATCGCCTGGGATCCTCGCGTGGATCACTTCTGCATCCAAGATTTACGGAGGCAACTTCGAAGCGCGCAAGGGGATACCGCCGTGAGAGAAAATTAAACGCATCCTAAGCGTTTATCGATGCGCCAAGACATTTTCCTCCGCCCAACCTTGCCGAAGGGATAGGACGTTTTATTGGGCTTTTGAGGATTACGCCATCCGATAAAGTGTCCATATAGCACCGGTCGCCAAATCCTTGACGTCACCGTTATTATAAACCAAGTTGCCTCCTTCGCCCTCCTTGCCTTCGCCCGATCGACCTCTCCTCTTTTCCTTTCCCTGTTTCTATTCCTTTCCATCTCCTTTTTTCTCCCCCTTACATGCGCTCTATTTCCGTTTCTCGCCGGTTATCTAAATATACATGGTACCCTGAAAATGAATCAAGGGTTATGGCCAAGGATAACTAGCACAAACCATCAAACACACTGTTCTACTGTTATTAGTTACTTTACGGTTACTTGCGTGAGATATTTCACGTTAAATTAATTGAATTTAGACTCATTGAAAAGTTAAAAATCTTGTTACTACAAAAAATAACTATTCACATCGCTACTTCTCGAGATGATATCCAAAGAGTATGATCCCATGTTTTATGGAATATGGAATGGATGTGCGCCCCGGAGACATTATTTAAACAATGGGAATATTCTCATGCGCAGATCACGTCCGAAATTGAATGTTTGTAGCTCTTATTGTTTATCGATAATTTTCAGGATAAAATTCATGAAAAACTTTTCTTTTTCTGAGATTGTTTGAGTATTACATTTATGAAACGGCAAAATATATCCAATGGTATAAGCGTTTGTAATGCACGGTTCAAAGAAAGATGATAATAAAATAAAAGACTCAAACATGTCTGTTTAGAGGTAATTACTAAAAATTTCATCGAAACATAATAATTTTTTGCTTCGTCTTTATTACCACATATGCTCCATGTTTATTATGGCAGGCTTTTTTTAATAACTTTCAATATTGCCCTATCAAGACCAGGGGAAATATCTTGCTCGAAATAATGTAATAATTATGCTCTCACGTAGCATACTTATATGTCGTGTATGGTAGTGTGACTTGCGGTACGGCGTCCCGCTAACCTTCTCTTTGTGATGCATAACCTTAGCACATCACGAGGAAAATGAGTTAAATTTATCGTATGCTAAAATGAGGAGGATGAAAAATGATAAAAGAATTCCATATGCATAATAAATGAACGTTACATTAGTATACCATGCCTAAATGGAATAGGATTAAAAGTTTAAATAAAATTGTGAAAAAACAACGTTGTTTATCGTTACCATTTGCTCAATTATCAGCTTTGATCATAATTGGACGCGAAAATAATTATTGTGCTGCCTAAGCTCGTTGAAAAGGGATGGTACTTGCTCCATGTAATTGATTGCAAAGTTGGTACGCGTTTGTAGATACTCTTAAAAATGCACCGAGTTTCAGTAAGTGTAATGGCATAGCAGTTGTAGGTTTGCAAACATGTATTGGAGCGTAATGTGATATGCAATTGGTTATAATTAAATGTGTGCGGAGATTTAATACTTCGTGAAATGAAAATGTGATATATTATTCGATATCCTCTGTCGTGAAAGCGATGTTCTTGTGATATTTTGGGACTTTTTCGATGAATATGATGCGTCGTTTAGTCATCCTGGCCGTTCTGTATCTTCGTCCGGTCTAAAGAAAATTAATAATACCGTTTAGCATTCCAATTGAATGCGACATGTGACGTATATATTCTACAGTTTCCTGAAATGTTATGGAGGTATGTGACGCTACTATTTACCCTTGATAAATATGTGATGCTATGTAAATGTGCTTTTATTAGATCTTTGACTCGAAATAGATGGAAGTAACAACATTGATTAGATTTGATAAGGGTACGTTATAATACATCATTACCGTACAAAAACTGTTACGTACCGTACCGTTGCTAAAGTCATATCACAGATTACGATTATTTTTGCGATAAATTGTGGATATCACCTTGCGTCATTCAAATTTGGATTCCGCGCTACCCGTGGTGCGTGTTAGGAAGAGAGGGAGAAAATGATGGGGGCATAATTTTTTCCTTTGCATCCCCTCGGCATGTCCTTCTCAGTTAGTGCTCGAGGGCGATTTCTGTAGGATCGCGTATATTTAACAGGACGTGGAGAGCGGGGCCCGGAGAAGATTATCTTGGCGGGAGAGGCGGGGATAGACCGCCGTGCTCCCTCCCCGGATAAGAGGAGGAGAATGAGGTTTTGAGGGGGTCTGAGAGAGAGAGAGAGAGAGAGAGAGAGAAAGCAAGAACGTTAAAGCTGTACAAGCGAATGTGCTTTGCGTGTGTTCGCTTGTGTTTTGCGTGCAAGCTTTGCTCCGGGTGGGTGACGTGGGAGGAGAGCGTTAGCGTGTTTTGGTGTCTTGAGAGGAGGAGGAAGGTGAAACGTTTAGTGGGGAGATAGAGGAGAGGAGGGGGGGTGTTTTTTGAGGGGGTGATGTTGGTAGGATGGAGATGAAAGGTGCGAAGGCTTGCAATCAAGAGCAAACCGTGGGGCGATGGGTTAACGGGAAGGACTCGAGGGATGATCGCAGAAAAGGGGGAGAGAAGCTTTGATATTCGTATAAGCTGAGCGGTTTACTTCGCTGAACAAACTTAAGAACTTAGTGTCATGAAGTAATTATTAGAAAATAGAAAAAGATTGACGACTGGAAAAATAATTATGAAGACTAAACGCATACGAGCTCGCGAAGGTGTGTCTTTTGTAGCACAAGGAGAATATTGAGGGATGAGTGATTTTATAGGGGAGCAAAAATTGCTGTACGGAAAATTGTTCTCATCTGGACGTCATAAAGTTGGAGAAAAATCTTTACTTGTGGAAATAAACATAAAAGTAGGCTAAATACAGTAAAAAGGTGTAATCTGAGACGTGTTTGAGGCAAAATAGGATTTATGAGGTTAGGAATGAGTGAGTGAAGAAGAATCTTGGATTGATACTCTATATATTCCGTTGTCTCGGACGTGACTTCATGGAATTTGTTTAGCATTGTAAACGATAGGTAAAACTTAGTATTTCCTCATAGAATTATTACAATAAGAAGACCTAGATTTCGACGAAGCTCGTCATCATCACCAGATTCGTTCCCAGCTTCGTTCTTATCATTTACATTTACCTTATCATTAACAATTAGATACTCTAGTAATGAGCTGGAAATAAAAGAGTGTACTTAGTTGCATTGCGCAAGCTTTTAGCATGGAAACCTGGAAGGAAGTCGAATATTGATATACACATTTTTATAGTAGAGGAAATAGTAAAAGAGAAATTCAAAGAGTGCAAAAGTTATTAGTATATGGTAGAAGAGACGCGACAGAAGAGAGATATTTGGAGATTTTTCTATGTCAGTATTTAGCGGGAAAATAATTGGGGCATATATAAACCATGAAAACATCGCAGAAGTAGCATTCTGTGAGAAAAAATCGATAACTTAGTTATTGATCGCCAATCGTATTACGTGACTAGGCGTAACGTGAAATTTGATTGAACTACTTCTTTACCTGGTTAGCAATAAGCAACGTGAAACTGAAGCGTAGATTGGGCTAAATATCATTCTGTATTTTTGATAGCTTGGTCGCTTAGAACTTAAATCCAACGCATTTCGGATGAAGTAACGATGTAAATAGTGGTCTAAGGTCTGTGGCTAGATTCATTGTGATAAATTATCTAATTACGGAAATTGGTAGTTTATTCTTGTCGAAATAAGTCAGGAACTCAATGAATCGCTTGAAAAGAGGAGTTTTTTTTGCTTTGAAGATTCATTTCCGGCACTGTTAAAAATGAATTGAATAAATACTGAAATTGTTGTTTTTATATGCGTATAATATAAAAATATTAAATCTTCCTATCACAAAGTCTTGCGCCCTTGAAGTAATGTGAAAGCATGCCCGCCTGATTCCCTGAATTGGAATATTCATTTTTTAATAAGTTTTACATTTCTAAGACAATATTTTCAATTTTTAAATGTGAGATGCAATGAATGGCTCTACTTTATGGAATGGTCCCATTCCATAATGGTCACCATGAAAGTATCGAAATGTCAAACATAACGTTTTCTTTCAGACATAAGTTTTTAATGCTACGCTAATATTATGCTAATATTATCTTTAATGTTAATATTTTAATGCTAATAAAAATGCAATGATAGTTGTAAATTTTGAAATGCCTGGTTCTTATGTTAACCTACAATTCAGCGGGTATGATTAGTTAATTATGTCAGGTCCCTTATTAAGCCATTGTTCTCAGTCTGAATTTTTTGTGTAGTGATGATGGTGTACCAAATAAAAATGACCTGATTCCTTTCAAATGGAACTTTATTATTCGGTGTTGATGGGCAAGCAAATACTTCATTGATAATTTGTTCATTAAATTTGACTGATAAATAAGAGCTGTTATCTCAGTCACATCTTCTATCCATCTCAAGTAACGATGTGACTTTAATAACGATTTTGGGAATATTAAGTATTTTCGTTTTAATAATTTTCGTACGCCCGAGCTACGTCTTCCGTGATGAATTAAGATAATGATTTTGTCCTGCCGTGGTTATTAGTTTGAGTGAGGCGTTATGCGAGAGACCACTTTAAGTGAATTTTCTGGTTATGAATATTTGGTATTGATTATTATGTAGAATAAATGACTCCTCCATTGTTCCTAAAGTCGTTATTTTCTTCTGAGTTTTTAAGATATTCTTTTCATCTTGAAATATGTTACTTTTTAGCATGCTTTGATAAGTATTGCCACTTATTGCCCAACGCCAAATAACGCCTTAATTATCGGGACTACTTTGGAGGTCATGTGATTTGAGGACATGAATATTAGGCAGGATATGCGAAAACCGTGGTTTTAGGGTATAATGGTTGTGTTGGATTACTAGTTAAGACTTTCAAACTAAAATCTCTTGACTTTCATCTGACGTCCTGACTATGCTTTCGCTCGGTCTCCTGCCATCTCCAAATGTATGCAGTGGAGCTTCAATGCAGTTATATGGAAATGTTTTATTTCTACGTCTCAGATATAGGCAGAGAACTAATTCATTGGCATAATTATTTTGTTTTGCCTAGGGGAAAGGGATTTTTTTAAAAGGGATTCTTTCCCACGTTTTGCAGAATCGAAAATGTGCCCGTTGCGCTGCAGAGCGATAAAGATTTTCGATAAATCTCCCTTAGAGTGGAGCTGAATCATCACGGTTTTTTGACGAGATGTGGGCTCGAATACTTTTGAATATTAAAATGGGAGCAGTTTCGCATTAAAAAAGGTTAGGAGTGTCAATGAAAAGCAGAATTTCAAACGACTACAGTCGTAAACGATTGAGGTACGACGGAGTATGACCGGTATTTTAAAGAATATTTATATCCCGCGATTTTCATATGAAATGATAGTTAATTGTTGAGTAAATCATATTAATCGAGAATAAAACCAGCAGTTTAAAAAAAATTGCTTCTACTCTCTCGTAAAGCATTGTTTGGAATATATTGACATAAGTTGCTGTCTCCGAGTAGGATTAACACTCAGTTAATTTCCTCAGTAAATATCGAAATGGTGCGAAAAAGTACATTGTGGCAATTAAATTAATTTTAAGATGGCAATATGGGCTAAGATAGTGCGTAGTAAAGCATTTATTTCATGGTACAATGAAGGTTTCGGTAATGATTTACAGAAACTCTTTCAAGTTTGTTCGAAACCGATCCAATTGCTGACGAAGTTTAAATCATTTTTCGAAGCTCATAATTCAGTTACTGATTTTAACATTAGGATAATTTGTAGGAAATAATATCTCATTAAATCTGCATTTATAACTTACCGTGCAGGACAGCGCTCTGCTACTCCACCGAGCGGGCCAGGTAGGCACCAACCGTCTAACGAACTTCCGTGATTCTACACTCTTTTCAACGAACTACACATTTAAGTAATTGATAATAAAGTGATTGGATATACGTTACGGTTTGCAACTACCATCCTTCTTATGCCGTATGGGTACTGAACTCGAAGAACGCAGTGACCATTGGTTCTAGTTCGGAAATTTTAGCCAATGGAGCATGTAGAATGATTACTAATTACAGATCCGTACTACGTAAGCAATGAAGCATGCATTTACCATGCAGAAAGAAACTGTTATAACTTTGAAAATTCTTCGTACAAATAAAACTGGTAAAGTTTAAATTTTTACCGGATCGAGTCACAGCTATCGCAGTTGTGTCTTGAAGTGTTTTTAGTTAATATTATGTATGTGAGCTAACCCACTGTGATGGCACGGAGTTTTAATATCATTTACATATTCTGAGAAGTAATTAGAATTTAAGTATGTCGGAGATTAAGTCTATTTGTTTACTTTATCTGCGACAGAAGTTTCCGTCCCAGTTCTCAAAGCTACAATACTCGACTAGACTTGCACCGTGCCCCGCAGAGCTGCGCAGAGGAAAGAGCTGACAGTTGGCCGTTGCGCAGACGAATGGCGACGGTGTGCGAGTTGAAACGTGGGAAGAGAGTAGGAAAGTGGAAATGTCCTGGGTATGAATAAAGGGCTGAGGGGAAGGAATGAGGGTGACAGAATGAGCAGGGCGAGGATATAACTGACCTGATCCTTGGAATGGGGGTGAGGGGGAGGGGATTTGCTGGGTCTCGTAGGAGGAGATTGGTGGTGGGGAAAGGCGGGGTGTGCGTGTGTGTGGAAGAGTAATGACCACTAGTCGCAAGGCCCAGCGTAAGGCATCCAGGGTTTGCTTAAGGGAAATGTGCGAGCCACCGCTCTTTGAACGAAGGAGTTGGGCGATGAATAGCGATGGTTTCTAGTTTAACTTTGCTGAACTCACGTGCTTCTTCCTAAGGATTTTTTACTACGACAGCACGTGAGTAAAAGCAAATACGAAAAAACACCTTAAAACATATTACTTCGAAAATAATGCAGATTTTACTGATGACTTTTCTATGTTACGACATTTTCATACCATCGATGATGTATTTTAAGTGGCTCCATACTAATATTAAATGTGTTATTTTATTTAAATTCCAGTTACTATTTGAATGTCAAGACCGTCCTTTGATATTGAAGTCGAGACTGTCCTTTAAAAAGTTATATATTTTCACGATATTTTTCTGCATATTGAAATTGGAATTAAAAATTTTGCTATTCATGCTATGTGCAAGAATCGATGAACCATGGGGAATCATTCTATTCAATTCATATTTCACTTTTCTGAATATTTTTTGAAAAGAAGCGGTTCCTCCATGGAAATATAATCATGAAAAAACGAATCCGTCTTTGTTTTGGAGTTTCTTTTGCAGATAACTCATTCAATCAGCTCTTCTGTTTGTACAATATTTCCATTTAGCGTAAGTATTTTTAGTTGTTCTCTGGTGATTCTCATGTAGCATCGTTGTAATATTTGATGGGTTTTGTTTTAGAAGAGTTACATATCTTCTGGTTTTTCTGCATTAACTTTTATGTCATTAGCAGACTCAAATTATTGAGATGTTGTTTTTCATTTCCAGTAAATATCTATACCAGGAAGTTATATGCACCAAAGAATGGAATATTACATTTATTTACGGCATTGTTTTTTAATTGAGTCTTTTTGAATTAATACTTATTTGCAACTTGGCGTATGATATCAATTTCGTCTCCTAGCTCCTGGATAATCTTTTACTCCTATGATAAACTTTAGTCGACAGATTCAATTTGATTGCGGTATAATGGTTAACGAGTCTACTGAGAACTTTTCTGTCACATGTGAAATTTCAATCTTTGTGTCTTTAATCCTGACTTATGGCACGCTATCCTGACCGGTTCTAATGTTTTTCTGTCAGTTTTAAAGAGACTCATTTTTCAGCGTGAGTCACTTTGTTTTCTCAGTCAAATATCAAAAAGGAAAATTTGCTCTTTGTCAATAGTGTGCTGACGACATTGTATCGCTCGTAGATTATTTCTTCGCATATGAATTCTTTTGATGGTTTAAACATTGTAGTTAATTTTGTTGAAACTTGATTCAAACCAAGTATTACTGAAATGGCCAAACTTTACAATTATCACCTTCATCGGCAAGATAGAGTCGGTGGTGGGGTTGGAGTATTTCCCCACTACCGCTTCTATCCAATTGTCGGAACCCACATACGAGTCGAGACCTGAATTCATCGAATAGGAACTAACGGGGGTTTATATTTCAAAACCTTTATTGTTAATTGTATACCAACCTCCTAAGGTCGGTCATATCTCCGATAGTGAAAATGTATTTATCAAAGTTAATCCAACCTATAAAAATATTGTAATTGTCGGAGACTTGAATACTGACATGTTCCGCGGTAGTTATTATAGTTCATTTCTTCATGAATTCATATACTGCAATGACCTGCATCTGCTCCCGTTAAACGCCAGTCATCACACCGAGTACAGCCACTGGCTTCTCGACCTTCGTATTTTCGACTCGCAGGAAAAGGTTTCCTCCTTTAAACAGACTCAATTTTCTTTTGTCTTGGCTCATGAAATAATCACCTTGACATATAAATTTACCGTACTTGAAATAATTCTATCTACTCTTGTTTTTCGATCTAATTAAAATTTTGATACTGATAGTTTTCAGAGAGAATTGCTTGAAACTGACTGGAAAAACGTACTTGACTCCACCAGCGTCGAATCGAAATTGGAACGTTTCAAATCAACATTTATAACTTGCCTTGATCGCCATGCCCCAAAACGAACGATTCAGCTTAGGAGACCGATTACACCTAAGTTAAAGTCTCAAATGAAAGTGAGGGATAGACTAAGAATTACCTTCATTCAAACTAAAAATAATGCTATTTATCAACAATTTTTAAAACAACGCAATCTCGTTTAGCGATTGGTGATCAAGTCATAACAACAGTACTACACTAATGCTCTCTCTAACCTCACGAATTCGAAAGACCTCTGGAGAGAGCTAAGAAATCTCGGATTAGTAAGACAGACTGATAAAATCTCAGTCCACGGACTTTAATTAGATGCTATGAACGAATATTTCGCATCAAGTGGCTCTTCCTAGTTAAATGGTAATGATGTCCAAACCTTTAACATCAAATCCATTGAAGCATCTGTTCCGTTCAATGACTTCAATTTCTAATTTAGGTACATTTCCCCGGATGTCCTGCAGACTGACCTACAAAATGCTAAATCGAATTTCTTTGGGATTAATGACATTTCGGTGAAATACTTGAAAGCCATATCTGCAACCGTGATTCCTGCTCTACTAGATATTTTCAACTCGTCCCTAGTATCAAGCACATATCCCCAAGTTTGGAAGTCATCTCTGATTCGACCGATCAAGAAAGTCAAAACTCCTACTTCTCCAGGAGATTATCGACCCATATCGATTCTCTGCGCTCCCTCCAAATGTCTAGAAAAGATAATTTATACACAGGTACTACATTATTTAACCGCTCATCAATTATTAGACCCGTTTCAATCTAATTTTCGTAAGAACTACTCGACACAGATAGCCTTAATTGAGGTCACTGAAGATATAAGGTACGCCATCGACAAAAAGATGGTGACTTTACTGGACCTGTAAAGCTTTGACAGTGTAAACCATGCTCTTCTCCCACAAAAAATTCGAAATCTCAGTTTTTGATCTCATCCCTCAACTGGTTTGTTTCCTACTTAAACGGACGTTGTCAATCGGTCAAAGATTATAAGGAAAATTGTCAAACTGATCTCATCCCTCAACTGGTTTGTTTCCTACTTAAACGGACGTTGTCAATCGGTCAAAGATTATAAGGAAAATTGTCAAACTGGTTTACAATATCAAGTGGTGTGCGCCACAAGATTCCTTACTCGGGCCACTGTTGTTCTTGTTGTATATTAGAGACCTTCCAAATTGCATTGTTCACTGAAATACATGATCTATGCAGGTGATTTGCAGATCTATTGCCAATGTCTTCCAAATAAACTTGGCGATACGATTAAAAAGGCAAATGAAGACGTATCCGCTATCGTATCTTGGGCTAAGTAAAATTTCCTCATGTTAAACTCCTTAAAAACTAAATCTGTCATCATTGGTAACACCAAGGCAGTATCTAATCTAACTTTTACTGTATTGCCCATGATAATGGTCCATCGGATGAGCATACTGTTCAGTAATAGCATGAAAAACTTGGAGCTTATATTAAACATGAACCTTTCTTTGAAAGATCACACGATGTAGATATCCAACAAAATGAATGCAATATTACACCAGTTAGGAATCCATAAAAATCTATTGCCCCTTCAGATAAAAAATAAACTAGTCACCTCACTAATGTTTCCTTATTTAGGCTACTGTAGTCTTGTATGTAATGACTTCACTGAGGAATAAAAACACTAAGCAACAGCGTCTGATGAACTCCTGCGTGAGATTTATTTTTAAGCTACGGTGAGATGAGCATATTACCCTGTATTTCAAAAAGCTTTCCTGGCTTGCAATCAAATCGAGGAGAAAAACAATATGACTTGCTTTATGTTCAAACTCCTCAAACATGGGAGCCCACAGTATTTAACTGTTTTTTTCCCTAGCTGTAAATATACAAATGTAGTGACAAGACAAGACCAGTGTTTTGTGGATGCCCCCCAGTTCCGGACATCTACATTTCAAATCTCCTTTACGGTTTTAGCTTCAAATTTGTGGAATGACCTGCCAAAACAAGTTAAAGACTGTGCAACACTCGCAATATTTAAGAGAAAGCTTATCAAACATTTACTTGTTTGAGACCCATGTACATAGATCATTCTGTTTTGTAATGGATTTTGTTCATTGATATGTCTGTGTTAAATTTATGTGTTTGAAGAAGCAATTTAGTTTTCTTTTTTACTCTGGTTGCTGTACGATTCCATTTTCAATTTATTTATGTACAAATCATTCTTTATTAGGTTCTTCATGGTTTTTTGTATGATGACGTTGCTAATTGTTATATTAACGAATTATTCTTTATTTCTTTCTTGATGGAGTATATGATTTATTTTCTTATTATATGTCCTTGCAAATCACACTGTGTATTGCTTTGTTCTAAAGAAGTGCACTCCTAGAATAATAAATGAATTTATTATTATTATTATTAATTTTTCCATATTTTTCATCTTGATTAGTGTATTTGTACCCAAAAAACATGACCTCGGGGAAGCTCGAAAGACAATGCACGTATGAAAATGGTGGATAGAGGTGAATACCTTACTGTGCATTGGAGTGGTAGTAATTTAGCTGCGCAACCAACTGTTTATTTGTTATTTTCCTCTCTAAAAATTGGTCAGTTGATAAGAGAAGGATTTAGTGAGGGATGTTGGGAAAATGTAAGGAAATCAGGCATCGGAATTAGCCTTATCTCAACGAATGTCGCCTTGTCCTGTCTTATCATCCATTCCATAAACGGAGAAGGCATTGAATGCTCTCAACAAAGCTTTCTTGAAGACATCGGCATTTAATTGAAAAAAATCAGCCACTGCCAGCATTTTAATGACACCTATGGAGATATTCATTCAATCCATTCCTTCTATGTTAGTCCCTATTGTCTGGTTCGTTTAGCTCATATTATCGTAACGTTGCTGCATGAGATAATATTTATTATGTCGAGTAATGTAATTACGTCTAGTATCGCCAATAACGCATAAAATTACGAGGGATATCTTTGAATACTAATTAATGCATATTTTTACGGATTTGTTTATGCCTTAATTAGAGTATACGCTTGTTTTTGAATCCAATAGCATCGTTATCTGACGCTGGGAGAAGGTAGACTAACAAGTCGCATAAACTCTCGATTTGGTTACTTCATTCATACATTATGCGTTGGACATTTGCTGATGCCCTTGGCATATGAATGAAGAAAATACATACCGTTTTACATGAGCACTCACCCAACTCATTCGTAATCGTCCTCGTCTAGACACTGATACACTAGGGCACAAAGCTTTAAATACTTATGTTTGTTTGACAGCAATAGCACTGATCCATCTCTGTATCTTACCATTCAATGCTGATTTACTGTCTCAATTATCTTTCACTCTTTTCAATTTTGAGGGCTGCCTCAGTAATTCTATCAGTAGTTTGTAATAAACACAATGGCCAATTTTCAAATTTATTTCAAACCATGATTCCTTGCCTTTCATTAATCCTTCATTTTCAGTCTTAGCTTCTTGATACTTTGATTTCTATTGCTGTTTCCCAATAATTGGTGTAGTATTCCTAAACTTCCATGTTCTGCGTCCAAATCTCTCAACTTCCATTGTTCCATATCGTAGTCGTTCCTTAGTTTGTCCCTTGGTCCATCATTTCATCCTCCAGGTCACGCCAAAATAGAATGCAGAGGAAAATGAGTTTAAAGAGGAGATAGAGGCACAAAATGAGATAGGGCTGCTAACAAACGCGAATGTATGAGGCCCAATGTAGCTAGTGCATGGTTATTGCCTTATCAGGACGAACGCCTTGCAATCTTCGATGCATTTCCCGTTGGTGCCGCGCGCTTAAGAGCTGGCCCGTACAACTACGCACGCCTGGCTGCGAGGCACTTCTTGCCGTACCATTACAGAGCCAACATAGACAGCCTTCCATCCTATTCAGAACGGCGAATCTGTGAAATCCATGGAGCGTGTATGGCCTGAGGGGAAGCTGTGATCTCCGCGCTGCTGCCGGTCTAAAATGGCGAGGGAGTGGAGAGGAAATAATAAAGGGGAAAATAGGGACAAGGGTGGCTATGTAAATTAGTATGAGCGGTGTATTATTTCACTTATAATTCAATGACTCCGCTATCTTTTATAGAAAAATATCTCACCTTTCAAAAAGCGCCAAAATATGAGCCATTTATTGGACTGTTATGTCGAGATATCTGCCAGAAATATAAAACGTTTTTCGTGGGATATGGCACGCATATGCATTCCTGACATAATCGATTTAAAATAGGTATTACTGACGCCTATATCTAATCAGAAATCAAAAATCATGTAGTTTGTACTTTGCCAGAATTGCAAAAACACCTTGTGCTATGAAGGCAATTTCACCTAATGGCGAGGAAAAAATTATGCAGGCTGAAGACTTATATAGATGTATATTTATATTTTTTATTTGTTATGTATTTTTATATTTTATATTTTGGCGCGTAATATTGCAATAGGTACTTTAAACTTCTTACAGCTCCTGAATTAAAAAGTTTATTTCAATATACTCTCTATCATGGATAGGAAATGATCTCACTCGCACTACATTAGAATCGCTTTCATAAAATTCCCCCTCTGCCTAAATATTTCACTTTGCTGCGAGCATGCAACGTGTCGCCCATTTTGTTTTGTTTCTGTGGCTCCTTCAATTCCTGCGCCGATTTTCTTTTTACATTATGCTCCTCCATGAGCTTTTCCGTGTTCACGCTTGTCTTTCTCCATTCGTTTTCTTTTCATTATTCAATTTACTCCTCCATTGTTTATTATTTATCTACATCCGTTGGAAAAGAGAATGTAGACCAAGGTAGGGAATAAGTTTCAAAGTTAATGGTTACCTTTTCTCAAATCATTCCTTCTATATTCAATTGATTGAATTTATGGCGAGTGTTTGACTCCGACAAATAGAAGTGCCGCCACCTAATACCAAGTTTGTTGTGAATCCATATCATATTATACCCGATACAATCCGAAGCGAGTCGGGAGGTTGGATGAGCGATCACTCATCACTGCATCTGGTCGCGTAGTACGTGTATTAAGAAGTTGGTATATACGTTTGCGCCAAATATCGTGGCTCGCTCAGCATTAATGTCCTAAGTTTCTCCAATGCTTTGCATGAGGTAGAATTATTGTTTTAATTAGGCGCTCGTCGTTCTATCAAACGTCGGTCCCTTCAGATTTCAACCCGTCTGAGCGAGTTCTTACGACCGCCATTCCCACATTCCTTGCGGTCATTGGGAAGCTAGTAATGCGAGAGAGGCCTTTCATCCAGAACAACGCATCGTCGAAATCCGCGTCATGTATTTTGGGTCGGTCGTGGAGAGAATCGTTGTATGGTTGTCAATCGACTTGAAAAGAAGATTTCGGAGAAGAGCGGAGAGAGTAATTCTAAGACGGTTTGCAGATGATTTATTTCATTTTTTGCATTTATCTTTCTCTAACGTTCGTTCATAATTTGCTCTGTTTCTTATTTATTAGTGCGATATTTACTCTCTTTGTGATATTGCTTGCTTTTCTGCCAACTCCTTCCTTATGCTGCCATCCATTTTTTTCAGCTAACATGTATCGGGAATGGGTAGACTATGCTGTTTACGTATGTATTGACCCGTTTTTTTAGCATATAATTATCTGGTGTTTGTGTTTTAATTATAAAAATCTATTTGTAAGGAAGGGCTATGCAGTTATAAATTTATTGAGGAGAAAACGAAGTTATTGTTAAAGTTAGCATGTGTATACTATCGTATCCAAACGCTATCACGCAGATTTCTGCATATAATTTCACATGACCACCATCCGGCGTTTCTTGCCGTCGAGTCGTTAAGGTGGATCTCAGGATATATTTTCTGTTATACAGCCTTGAAATTGGAGTGTTGAACATGGTTTTTTATGGGATTTTGTCAGATTACAAATTGAGAAATGCTAATTTGGACGAGAAATCATGCATATGATTTCAATTAAAACCATCTAAAAGGAGAAAAAAATCCTGTTAAATAGAATGAAATCAAAATACAGGCATTTAAATGTCTATTTTGTAAATATATTATCGAATTACTGCTGTAATTGAACTAAAAGTTCCGTAGTTCCATGCAAAAAGGCGCTGCAGTTGGCCTCCAAGGCTGAAAAACTTCACCCCTTAAAAAGGTATTCTTGGATTAATCCTGTTTGCATCTTAATTTCGGTTTTCAATAGGTAACCCATTTTTTGAGCGATAGCAGGATTAAAAAAAACTGAATAAGTAAAAATGTGTCCGAAAAAAAAGTAAAAAAGTATTTTCTTATTTCATTAACAATTTTATTAAAAAAATTAAGTACAAAAGTATGTTCTTATTTCACATAGCCAAATCAGACTCAAATAATGAAGCCGATAATACCGACGAGACATCCCATTCAGAGGACAACGCGTACCCGAAATCAACGCCGTTTGCTTTACGTCTGGGCCACGCAGGTCGGAGCTGTCGGCCGGGGTTTGAGGGGGAGAGGGGAAACCAAGTTGTACTAGGACTCCGTGTCGTGGGCGGACTGTTGAGGGGGAACCCCCAGCCCTCCACCGTTTGGCTTTAGAGGGGAGGGGATTTGAAGCGAGGGGAGGAAGATATGAGGCCTGGAGGGGTGAGTTTCCTGCTCTTTATTGCAGTAGTGGTCGGTAACGTAGCGGCGGTCAGGGATAGCGGCGCTGACGGCAGAGGGGAGAATATGAGATTGGGATGAGGAGAAGAGTATGACTGTCCGGGGGAGGCAGCGAGTACGTTGGCGTATCTGGACCGTATGTTGCGGCGAGGGTTAGGGAGCTGTGCAATGCGAAGACAGCGAATCTCGATAAAGCCAAGATATTGCTTGGCTAAATTGATATATGAAGGCATGCGAGGTTATTTTGTGTAAATTGCGATATAGCGAAGTAAATAGACGACTATTTCTTATCGCGCCATTCGAGGTAGGTGTTGTGGTTGAACTGAGAAAGGTATTTTTTAGGGAACGAAGGAAGGGAGGGAGAAAAACTCGGTGTCGTCATTGATCTGCCCTACCGGTAAGAAATGTTGAGGTCAACAGTTTAACATCCCACACGGCGGACAAAACAATACCCTTGAAGTTCTCTTCTGATGGTCCCAAACCATGGATTGGAATTTCACTGATAAACCTCCGTTTTGATTCAAACCCAGAAAAATTCAAACTGGGAAAAGAGGATCAGAAGCTAGTACTCCAGTCATATTACTGACGCGATTTTCTGATGAAAAATGTCACCTAATTAAGTCTCAGTAACAGATGGACATCTTATGAATCATTTATGTTTTCAATATTGAACGATTAGCCGAATGATTTCATTAGAATTTAATGAAATCATTCGGCAATGAATTCGGCAATGAATTTGGTAATGAATTCGGCAATGAATATGCGGTTATATCTGAGACGAAGTTACTCAAACCTTATATCTGAGATATTTTAATGATGT
Organism: Ceriagrion tenellum; assembly: GCA_963169105.1. Lineage (NCBI taxonomy): Eukaryota > Metazoa > Arthropoda > Insecta > Odonata > Coenagrionidae > Ceriagrion > Ceriagrion tenellum. The sequence continues at coordinate 31,405,253 of OY720636.1, read as the reverse complement.
GCAACGTATCGGTTCTTTTCAATAAAAACACTATGCCCTAATAGGATGTTGAAATTGGAACATCGGAGAGTCCTATGAGTTGGTTAGGATGGTGGGGCACAAACATGGACGAAGGATTCGTTTGTAGGGGATGGGTAAGTGATGGATACCAAGGAAGGGATGATTGGGGAAGGGTGGAGTGAGTTATTCGAGGCGGGGAGGGAAATATGTATTCGGTCGGATCGGCGAAGGGTTTCGGAGGGTTTTTCGTTTCCCCACCCCCTTATATATTCGGCCTCTGGAGAAGAGAGAGATTCGCGGCCCTGCTTCTGGTTTATGGATTTTAGAGACGGCAGCGTGTGGTTTTCGGCTGCGTCGTTGATGAAGCTGTATGCGGCGCTAGGTTCGGGGGAGAAGGGGTTGTTCTCTCCCCCCATTCTAACCGCCTGGTCGCCATTCGTTGATTGGGTACCTACTCTTCTTCTTCCACGTGGGAAGCTGCCCCGATACCATTCGTCGTTTTGTGTGCTTACGCGCTAGCCTAAGTGTCAGAATGTACAAGATTCGAAGTACTCTTTCATTTATTATGCATATTAATGATCTAAGTCCTCAAGTTAGCAGTAAATTAAGATTATTTGCAGATGATACTGTTATCTTCCGTGAAATAATCGTAGATGCGGACTTTGAAGTTCTGTCATCGGACCTTAGCAACGTTCATTCGTGGTGCCAGGAGTGGGGTTAGAATTAAATATTAAAAATATAATAAAATAAAAAGAAAAGCAATGCGCTTTGTTATAAACTTTTACGAACAAACATAAAGTGTCTCACAACTTTCAAAGGGATTAAAGTGAGATCCCCCAGAGACTCGGAGGCTGCATGCTAGGCTTAGGTTTCTTGAGAAACTCAGAACTGATGTATTTCAGAGCGACACAGGTAATATTATCATGACGGCATACTACATCTGTAGGTCTAACAGAAACGATAAATAAGAGAAGTACATCGCCGAAAAGATAGGTAAAGTAACTCGTTCATTCCGTGCACAATAGGCGACCACAATCAAAACTAAGCTCCACTAAAAACACTACCACAATACATGCCACCATTTCACCTCCCAAAACCATACATCTTTACCCGGCTGTTGACCTACCACCCCCTGCCACACGCCCATGTTGTGGCTTGCGGGTCATTATGTACAAGTAGATGTAGATGAAGCCCTCTATGACAGTTGGGCAGGCCTACTATGAGACAGTGGAGCGGGTTCTGTGCTATTCGAATAGAGAAGGTTAAAAATGTGTCATTTCGGATAATCTCAATACCTTCAGGATGAAATTTGTAGAAAACCCATATCATTAAATGGTGCTGCGCACATGCTTTTCTATGAAATATTATTGGAACGAATGTTTTGACTCAGAAACGATACTTTATCACGATGAAACATTAAATATATCGGTGGGTACATCAATATTATTGAATCTATATTCGTTCTCGACGTAAACCTAAAAATTGAAAATCGTGGATATTAATTAAATACTACCAATGTTTCCACTGGAATAGATTTCCGCCAAAAGAATGATGTATATTCCTCGTTAATCTCTCACCCAGCACAGCTGTGGCTAGAATTCTTCGACATTTTTAACAATCATTTTTACTCGAATTCCGGCCGTGCGCTTCCTCAAAAATGATATATAACTTGAATATCGACTACGCTAAGGTATTTGAAATCTTCGGCTCTAGAGTGAAAGTTACTTTTGTGGATCCGCTATATTTAGGCCAATTAACAAGAGAGATCATGGAATTCACCGTCTACGTCTGTCAATTATTACTTATGTTACTCCCGCCAATGAAGTCATGTTAGTCCCGAATAAAAACTTGCCTACATTTTACGCATTTTCAACCGCATCAGGAGACCGATACCGTGTATCTTGACTTGAGCTATTACCGGGTACACTAGTTTTCTCGTCATAAGTGTGCATGAGCATAACTTAATTAATACGTAGGCGGTAGCTTCCAAGCCATCTTATCAAAATTGCCGAATGCGTAGCTGAATGTAACTTCAATTTTTTTGTACTTAGCTGTGTAAAGTTAAATTTTTAAACTATAAAATCGACTATAAATATTATAGAGTAATCTAAAAGGTGTTTAATCTTTCAAAATTGGCCATCCTAGCAACGGTTTATATTAATTTTTTTGATTTGAGAACTGGTATTAGATGGATGAATTTGAATTTCTTCACATAATGTGTTACATTTAGTCTTTAAATATACCAGGATACCGGAAAATAGGTTCATAATTTGGTTTGGATATTGACAAAACCTTCAAAAGGTCAAACAATTTCGGTTTAAGTGGTTCCTTAGTCAATATGTCCACATCTCATATTCAATTATGCCGTTAATGATGACGTGTGAAAGTTAAAATACGCGCTCGGTTACCGGCGCTAAAAATCGATTTCACTCCTCTTGACCGTCATTTTCGCCCAGGGACGTGAATGAATACATTTCCCGGGTGCGTAAAACTGTGCGTGGCCAGTTAGTGGGAGGAGGGAGCCCAACGTGGTGCAAGGAGAGGAAGGGGAGTGCAAAGGGCGGGTGGGGGAGCAGCCGGGAAGGGAAATGGACGTATCTGCAATGAGGTAGGGGGTTTGGAAAGAGGGTGGCATTTTGAAATGGTGTAGGACGAAGGGGGAGGGAGGAGGGACCGGGTTGTGTTTTTAGGGTCGCGGGACGAGGCGGATAATAACGGGGTGGCCGTGGGCGCGTGGGCGAGACACAAGCCCCACCCCCGCGTCGTAGGAACGTGTCCTTCTGTGCTTTTTTTCCCGACCCCTCTCGCCTCTCGCACCATCCCACTCTCCCGCGTAATCCCCTCTCTCCCGCTTGCCCGCTTGGCGAGTGCCTTCGTTCTCTCGTTGTGGTGTTCGCGCGAAAACAGAAAAAAGGTTGAGGGACACGCGTGAAATTGGAATGGGGCGAAGAGAGAAAAGAATCCATTCAGTGTGGAGTGTTCGCTGGCCGGGTTTTGCGTTATTTCTGCGTTTTGTTCTGACACGCCTCACACCTTTCTTCTTCCTTGGCATATGACGCTATTTAAACAAGTTGGTTCATGGATTTTGTTTCTTTCCTCGGTGAACAGTGAAATCACCGTGGAAATTAGTCCACAAACAATTTAAATTACTGAAGAGTAATCATTAAATGACTTGACAACACCCTGTATTGAGATTATGAGCTTGGCACTCATATTGATATATTACAACTCATGCTTCGTTATTTACCCTTCATTCCGTGTTGCTAATGAAATACATTCCCTCCCGGCTTGATGTATGTCAAATTTGAAACCACCTCTTAACGGTATACGTACACCATATTGAGATATATGGTTTTTACATACTCGGTGTCATGTCAGTAATGTGTTTCACTTATATGAATAAATTCATTAGGATAGTTTCTTACATTGCCATAATGCCCCCAGAAAAAAATTAAATTTTATGTCTCAGGGTTGTGAGCCATGTACTTGATAAAGTGGCATTTACGGAGTTTAAAGTTAATGGGACGTGGCTCGGAAGTGGAAATAATTTTAATTGTGGCAGTGTTGAGTTGAAATGACACAAAATATGCAAAAATGTATGGATCACTTTTCTGGTCAAGCTGCCTTGAGGTCGTACAGGACCAACGGAGAATAGCATATTAAACCTTACTTTCTCCCCCCCTGGACAGTGCTGCCTTTCCATATCACGCTCAACCGCTCGGGGTTCTGTACATAATAATTGAACTGTGGTATGTGGCAGATGCCGCTGTCCAATGACTACGTTCTCATTCAGCTCACTGCTTTTCGCCAACTTAGTGAATCATCAGCTACTTTATAGAACATATTTTGTTAATATAATTGTCCATACAATTTCGAGGGTGCTTGCGCGTTTCATTGATCCTCCATCTGCTTTGTTTTCCCATTATCAATTACGGAAATTAACAATGAATTGCACAAACATTCTCTAAAAGCTTTTAACCAAAATCGTTTTCAATATCTCTGGATGCCTTTGTTTGTAGTTCCTTTAAACTAATTCCTTGATTTCTTCAACTTACAGGAATATATTAGAACTGTAGTCTATATTCCTTCATTTCTTACTCAAAGTAAGTTTTTCCTATCGTCGCTATTCCGTGCCCTTTTACAGAATACCCTAACTTTTGCAAAACAGACCATGTACGATATCCTGTTTTGTACTCCAATCCGACTCCGAAAAGTGATTTTAATTAGTAAATCAATTGTTCCGTCGCCAATTAATTTCTCTTATCCAATTTATCTTTGTAATCCTTCTTTGATCAGCGACTAACAGTATTTAATCAAAAAGGCACAAATGAAAGGAATGTAATGAGAAAAATGGGAGCTGTACTTTTAGAATGATTACGAAATATAATTGCTATAACATTCTGCAAACTTTATGCACACGTTGATTTTTTGATGCTAAAGAACACGTAATATGTTCTATGCTGATATAACCACACTTCGCAGTCTCAATTTAATTATAGCGGGGGTGAAAAATGCTGGATGCATGAAGGGCTTGGGATCATGAGGTAAATTGTTTGAGTCCGGGGAAGGGGGAAAATTTTTCTCACGGAATGGCGGGGTATGCGGTATGTTTCAACTCGGGGAAAATATGTGGAAAAGAGGAGGAAAGTAGGTTTTCTGGCTGATTAAAGGGCTGATGGTGGCTGGGTTGTGAGGTTGGTGCTGAGTGGAGGGGGGGAGTGGCATGTGGTGGAGGTGGGAGGGAGGACGTGAGCGAAAGGGAGGCTTGGAGGGGGGGTAGAGTTGGCTGGGCGTTTTTGGGATGAGCGAATGGGATGGGAGGAAGAAGATTGTAGCAGTTGAGGTGGAAATTGTGCGTAAGGGAGTGTGGGTACGATCCAGGGAGATTTGTGCGCACATGAGACCGCCTCTGCCGCCCGCCCTGGATAGGCATAAACTCTCGCGCCGGGATGTGGGTGGATGTTAGCGTGGAAATTGCTAACTGAAAGAGAATTATTATTATTAATTATTAGCGCCCCACCTTTTTGGGCAAATCCCTGGTTGAGTTGGGGAGAGTCTCTCTCTCCCATATTGCGAAGGGCCTCATCCGCATTCTTCTCCCTTCTCCTTCGCCCTTAACTCTCCCTTTGCACCCACCGCCACACACCCCGCCTCCTCCACCTCCCCTCGTTCCCGCCCTAATTATCCCTCTTCCTTCAAACTTTCCTCGCGATATCCTGGGGTTTTTCGAGGGGTGTGGAGGGATAGGGGGAGGATTGAGGGAGAAATGGGGTAGGTGTCCTTTTCAGGCTCGCTCATCCACCCCCGCTAACGTCTCCCCCTTCTTCAACATCTTTCTCTTCCCAACCCACCTCCCTCCCCCTTCAACAGCTTTACTCCTCTTATCCAGCGCTCATGCCACACCTGCGCGAATCTTACGGTATCTCGTACCATTCCCCCCATATCTAGGCCCTTCTCCCCCGCAGCTCATCCATCTTCTCGCCAAGCACTTCAAAGATACCGAATCTTTGGTAACCAAACCTTCTCGTCATCATCATCATTAGTGTTTTAATCCTAACATTGGTTAAATGCAGCCTCTCTTTCTTCTCTATTCAAAATCTGATTCTCTCAGACCTTAGCAATTTTTCTTTCATCTTTCCCAATTTTTGGGGCCGATGTTCATTTTATGGTACTTCTCATTGAGAACGACATTTAGTCAATCCGTCTAGTAGACTTCCCAGCTGTTCCATTGCGTTTCTATAGACCGCCCATTCGATCTTGATTGTTCTCCTTGATATATATCTGTTTTGAATGAATAGGAACCACAATTCTTCCTGCCTGATTAGTTCCCTTATATTGGTTTTTATTTCAATTTGCTTTTAAAATTCTGTGGAGCCAGGTCAATAATTGCTCCTTTTGATATTTATTCAACCATTAAAATTGTTACCATCCATTTAGTACATATACTAAGCCTACTGTCAATCTCAATCCCTGAGGATGCAGAGAATAATGTTCTGCGAAATTTTGGTGGTAAGGGGGTATTAAATTGATCAATACCCAAGACCAATCCTCCGAATCAATTATGTTTACATATAAAAAGTGGTAAATCAACTTATATTAAAATAATTTATATTTTTTTATGCGTTTCTAATGACCCAGATGTATGAAGCAAATAGTTCTTCGCTCATTGAGTTGTTCAAACTTTTCTTCATTAGACTAAACCTCAGTCTAATGAATCGATTAAGTCATATTCCACTCTTTAAATTAAACTCAGATGGCTAATATACGTGCATACCATATGAATATTCGTAGTTAGAGAATACTGACTGTGATGCTGTGAAGTTTGACAAAGCCTTCAATCACGTGCGGCAAAGTGCGAATAATGTTCTTTTAAGAGGCTATTACGGCGTTCTCTATTTCATATAAGATCCAACCCATTGGGATATTTGAATTGAAGCTATTTTTATGATCTACTCGTGTATCTTAGCGTAATTTTGTTTACATAAGGTCATAATGCAAATTCAACTCGTTATTTTAGTTCTATTACATTGAAATTTGTGCACTTTGATCTTCTATTTGATCTTCTGCATTCGCTTCAAGCTCCGAATTCGGAAAGCCTCTGTTCTGCCTTCTCCCGACAGTCCATTTCTCTGAAGTATGTTGTTTACATAGCATGCAACTTTGCATAGCTCACCGAAGCATATAGTATAGTATACTCCACACGAACTTTTTTGCGTACCGATTCCTCATGGGTAATATATGGTATATATTTTAGCACTAAAGGATTTATTATCAATATACCATTTGCTTACAAATTTACATTGTTTTCTTATAATTTGTGGTGTTTTCTTATAATTTGTCTAATAATATGGTTTTTTACATTGTTTTCTTATAATTTGTGTCCTTCATGAAAGGCTGCACTTGAGAATGTGTAATGCAACTTCAAAAGTCTGATCAAATATTAATCTTACAAAAAGCACAAATTTCCACTAATCTAAGCATGTCTCAGAAGTAGTAATGTGTATTTTTTCTTCATAAGCTTACTGAAATATCTTTGTTTGGTCAGTAAATAATGGATCAATACATCTTGATAAAAGTAAAATAATTTTCATATATTCAGGTGATTCCATTCTTCTAGTTGAGTATCAAGTATTCTTTTTTCTTTATTCAATTATCGCCTGAAATATTTAGCACTTTATTATTACTTATTTCTTAGTAACTGCCGCAGTTACAAAAGCAAATTTTTATTGCTTTTATGAAAACTCGATGGAGCGACCTTTTTTTACAATTGCTGATTTCCTGGCGTTAGAGGTGTCTAAATGGGAAATTAACCAACTAAAAAGTACGGAAAGAAGTGCCTCACTAAGTATGGCTTACGCACATTTTTTTCCTCACAACTAGTCCCTTATCCTAGTAAAATGTAATTATTTCGAAATCTTAGGTTTTTCCTAATGTTTAAAAGGCAATTACACTGATGGGCCTTATAGATCCAGTGGATATTGAGACTCACGTGTCTCTGGAGAATTCGACAGTTTTGAAGAAAAAAGTACGTCTACGACGTTGAAGCCTAAGTGTCTTTAGACAATTCCTGTTGCTTCTGAATGTAAATAAGACAACTCTTTCTAACGTATTGGTATTCAGATGTTATTAGCCATTATCAATAGGTATATATGCATAAAAACAGTTTGTAAATGAAAAAGAGGGTAATTATGGATGTACTAGTTTCAAACTGCAAGGAGTTCGTTATACATTTCATGGCCTAAATGGTCTGAAGTAGCGGAGTTCTGAGCTCCGTTATTTCCGTATCCGCTCAGTACAACCCGTTTTACCTCAACTGCGTTGTGTATTCTATCCCTGTTGAACGTACCAAATGTCAACATAATTGGAGTAGATCATCCCTAGCTAGATAGTGATGAACTAAATTTTCTGGTATATTTATCAATGTCTTTTTCTTATACTGCGATTGATGCAAACCATTTTTAAAAAATTAGATACATCGAACAAAACTAATATTTCGTTCTTAGCGTTAGAGTACTGGCTGGTTCATTAGACAAAATCTAAATTATATTTGATGGTGTGGGTGCTTTGGAAGTTTAAGGTCAATATCTGGGTGTTAAACCACTAAGGTAACAAGTCGGTGGGCAAGTCAAAGCCAGATATAATTGGTCTCATATGGCAATTTTATTTATGGTATTACGAAAAAATATAGGATAATTTAAGACCGTGCTCAGATTAAATATCTTAATACCGTAGAGTTCCACTCATTTCATACCTAAAATTATATTTATTTGTCCTCAAATCATAAAAATAGCATTGTTTCTTATGCACCATAGCACCAAGAAACACAGGCTTCCGTATTCTGGGACCATCATCATTTCCTAATGTGCGTTGCCGTGGAATCGGCCGTGTAGAATACGTTTGAAATTTGGTCATAGGGGCCATATGGAATACTTCTAGAAACATAGAGTACATACGGTATTAGGGAATTGCATGCGTAGTAAATTCTCCGAAATAATGCCATAGTAGGGCTCCAACTTCAATCGACGTTATGTTTAACGAGTTAATCCCTTTGATTTAGTGCCGTAAGTGGTGCATGTCGCTCCAACTGGCGCTACTTTATTGTGATTGCCGTATTCGGAAACTGACACGTCCGCTCTCCCTTAATTCCGGGGGATCTCTTTTCATCCTTCATCGCGGAATTGCTCATAAATCTCTTAGAGCGGAGCATAACTACCGGGAGGGAAGGAGGCGAGTTCTTAAAATTAGGCTACTACATCGTAAAAGGCTCCTTAATTAGGCTTTTAAACCAATTTACATACACACGTGATTTCGATCATGTGAATTAGCCATGGATTATGGATAATGGATAGGCCCCCTTGTATTGCTGGGCCTGGGTTCGGGCTCCGGTGGCGTAATGCTTTCTGATACTATCCGAAAACTATATGGATGGAATGAAGAGAGCACTTTAAGTACGAACCTTGTCCATCTTCAAAGGCTTTGCACCATGTTTAGATGCCATCTTTCGTCAGGAAGGCGGCTAGTATTAGGTCGGATATCTCGGACTTTACCCCTTGTATGAGGACCGATTAATGCTCATTGATTCATTTCATTGGGAATGCTTACAATTGAATGAGGGTGTTTCGACTAAACGGAAGGAATCACGCTTGAATAATGATGGTGATAGGTGACGTAAGGCAGTAAAAGCATGGTTTTCTATAACTATGCCAATTTTATTCGATGACTATGTTAAATTATTGGTAGTCTGTGACGCTTAATTCAGAATGGATGTTTGTCTATTGATGCAAACAACTCAATGCACCAATGTAAACTCCTCTCAACTTAATAGTATGGCAGTGGAGCATCGGTGGATATGCCGGGATATGCATAACAGTATGCTAAATGCATCGGGTATGTGGGGTTTTCAAGTGTCTGTAGTATAAGTAGGACTGATAGGTTAGGAAATAAGTGGTTGATGTTGAATGGATTCTTCGATGATGGATTGATATATGAAAGGAGCTTACCTCGTCGGTTTTGCAATGTTGAATGAATAAATGAGAGTCGAATTACAAAAAAGGTGTATGATACAGGTGTGAATATTGTTGAGTAGACGAGGTAGCCCGAGAAAATCTTTGCTAAATATCGGGGATAAGACGCAGATCATGTTGAATTTTTTAATCGTGCAAATAGCAATACATGAATGTAATACAAGCGGAAATTGAATGTAGGGATTGGATAGTATTGACGAAGTTATTAAAATTTTACAAACATTTATGCTCCTTCAACTGTGGGGATTGGGTTGGTGTGGTGGCTTAAGTTAGAGCTAGCCATACGAGAGGCCAAGGTTCATATTCCTGCGAAAGAGGATGTTTTTAAGAGGAAATTAGATTTCTACTTGAGTGCTTGTGGACGGAACTTCCGTACAGTACAGTATTCCGTCTGTCGGATGAGACGATAAACCGTGTTCCCCTTGGCGCTTTTCGTTAAGTTCAGACTAATGCCGGGTTTATATCCACCCTTCCGCCCTTGCCTATTTCCTATGGCGCAAATGACCTTAGCTGTCGGTCGCCTCCCCAAAGTCCAATCCAATCCTTCGACTATGAGTATTTATGTATAAATTATTGCCGTTCATTAAGTCGTGACATAACCTGCAAGTAAGAAATTGAAGTACTTCACAGTCGACGTTAATATTTTTCAATGTAGTACAGCGTCGTGTACGTCACTAAGAGTTTCAGGATCTCCCGTACGCGCGGTAACAAACTATCTCCACGGCGTACTCTATACGTTTGCGTCTTCGCCTTTCCCCACGTGGCTTTCGTCATCACTTTTGTTTAATCATTTCCTCCGCATACCGTGCCTTTGCCTACCGCCTCACCTGCCGCCCCGCGCGCACTCGGGACTCACGGGAGCCACGGCGGAATTGGAGCGTGGTGTGAGGGGGTGGGAGATGGGTGTGTGGGGGGAAGAAGGGTGGAAGGGAAGTGGGGAGAATGAGAAAGTGAGGAGGTGGAGGGAGGACAAAGCAGGAGATCTTAAGGATGACGCATTACCGTAATGGATTGGAGCCGCTCTTTGCAAATGGATGGAATGTAGGCGAGGTTGGGGAGTGCGGTGTTTTTTTGGAAAGTAGAAAAGGGGTAGGGGTAGTGGGTGTGTGTTGAGGGACGGGGGTCGGGAGGAGAAACTAAGAGGGTTTTTGGGGATGTCGGTTGGCTGGAGACCCTTTGGCGTGGGAGTGAGGGTTTTTCCTCGAGAAGAATATAAAAATAAAATAATGGGGTAGAAGGGGAAACGGGATCATGACTTGTGTGTGTGTCCGTGTATATGTGTTTTTTTGTGAGTCTGTTTTGCCTTCTAGGCTGGGGTTGGGAAACATGAGAACAGTTATACCTCGGTTATTTTTTTTCGGGGAAGGGGTGTTTCATTTCTTTTCATCTTATGGCGAAAGTAACGGAGCGGTGCCAAATTTTGGGAGAGAGCTTTTGTTTGTTCTTTTTTTTCCTTTCTTCGGTGGAAAATACGTATCTTCGTTCTACCAAGATGAGGATGTCGCATGAACTTGGTTTGCAGATGGTGTCCACAAAAATCGCCTTTCGTATCATAAAGCGTGTCGCATGGAGGCAGCTCCGTCAACGAAAAAGTCTCCCAATATTTTTTTCCTTGTGACAGGGAATGTTTCCACGTGGAAAACTCTGTGCTTTCATTCTACGATATTTACGCTGTATTTAAGAAAGTCAAATTTCGCCTTCCTTTCCGCGTGACGTGGCAAAGCGACATAAGGGATGAAAGTGTAATACGGCGTCAAGGGGTATTTCCAGAGCATTTATTTAGTAATAATTGTTGAAGTAATGCTTTTTACTTATTTGTGAAGTTTTTTCGGTAAAACTTGAATTTATTGAGGGTGTATTGTGTTCTATGTGTTTTGATATCCAGGAGCATGGAAGGCTTATAAAATTTTGTATGAACTCTTCATAATAGGCTTGGCGAAAGAGATTTTTATGAACACGAAAGAAAATGTTCGGTTTCCGTAAATTTTGTGATCACTGTTGTTTTTTTATTTCGCTGTTGCTATGTAGGTATGACCACTAAGTTATTTCCTGCGCTTTGTAAATGTCCTACACCGCAATGTCTTCGCTGAGTATAATTACGAGACATATGATTTTTTGACTGTCTGTTGAATCGTAAATGGTGGTATATTAAACTGCTGGTATTATATTTGCAGTTTCTGCGGTAAGCCGCATCTCTTCATATCCATATAACGTAACGTATTTGGACGCTTTTAGTTTATAACCTAGGTTTTCTTCGCTAGCGATCAAATTGGCTGTAATATAATGGAATATGTGCGACTGATAAATCACAGTTTATTTTCACTTTCCCCCCGATCTTTTTACCCCCGAATTAGGATGCTTTACAATCTTCATTGACATGTACGTTGATTTGTGCTCAAAAATTTGCCATTTTCCCTTCGTCTTCTATGTTATTATGAATCATATTTCAGTTATAAAAGATGGTATTAACGATTCATCCATCCGAATTTTTGTACATTTTTCTCACATTTTGCATACCCGTCCATTACCCGTGATTCATATACTTGAGCGTCACATCCATGCACATTAAAAACCTTTATATATAAACAGAAGACATTATAATCAGGAATTTCTGTGCAAGGTGTCGTTTCATTTGTATAGAGGGGTGCACTAATGGGACGCAAGGGTAAACTCGATTGTAGAGCTTCCCTAGGGGTGATTATATAGTCCATCTGAAGGATGTTCCACCCTATTTCTACCCAGCGCTACCTGCTGGTTATATATAAGTCAAGGCAGACAATGATACTGTTGAATTAATGTTATGAGCACAAAAGTGATTCACTGTCATTTCCTCTTCTATTTACACTCATTGACGTTAACTTTGATCATAATTGGTGATGGTAATTGCTAGTTATAAAATATATAACCCCTTATCTCCTGTTCCTTCTTTATCGTTATGCGTAAAAATTGTTTTTATCACAGAAATGTGTATTCAATCTCTGTCCTTCTGTCTAGGAGTATTTTTTGCACCACTCAATGGAGGTATTAATGAGTGAATCAGTTTAATGGTTATTTTTTCTTCGGTATTGTGATCCTTTAATTTCATTTGTTAACTTCACGTCATCAGTTAATAACACCTCATTAACATGTTCTAATTTTGTTTTCCGTTAAAGGAATTTTGGTGAGTATAAAAATGATTTAAAAGTCACTTAAGTTAAAATAACTTTTACTCACCGATGAGTCTCAGACTCAGTATTTTTTCTGTATTTCTCATTTTTGAAACAATATCCCGATGAAGCACAACACCATACCATGTCCTTTGCTCAACAGTGTTTATGTCTTTAGAAAATATCTCGAAAAGGTTTGAGATAAGTGTCGAAAACATTAATATCATTGGAAAATATTCTTTTTTAACATTAAGAGGTTAAGGGAATTTTATTTTATGCATTGTAATATCCCGCTCAAGGTACAGTTTTTCCATCTATGCTCATATTTTGTATTTGGCAACAAACTCTTATGGCTATCCCCTTTTCATCAACCATCACTCATCAAATGTGCATCGACCTGGCCTTAAACTCACAACAAGTGTTTGCAGTCATTGGGGCGTGCCATGAGTCGTCAGAGTCACTTCTTGTGTTATCACCTCTCAGGAAGTCGAGAACGCGAGGGCGACCAAGTCGAGGAAGAAGCATGTCACTAGTTAAAAGGGGTTTAGTGAGGTGTGTCTCATCTCAGTATGATGAGCTACAGAGGATCTGTAATATCAGTCACCCAAATCAGACATGGCACCATGAAACTTGGATCACGGAAACGTACGCTGAAGTGAAACAATTACATGAAGCAGGATCGTGATGGAAGTAGTTAGAAAAATACTTTGAGCAGAATTAGTCAAGAGAAGAAGGTGTTCTTCAGGAAGAGGACGCTAATAAAAGATTGTATAGAAAGCCTGGGAGTATGAAATCACTTTATAAATACAGATTCTTAGCGTATGGTCTTAAATAGCACTGAAACGTTGGCAGGATGAGTTTCGGAGTTTAAAAATTATTGAGGTTAATGGCGATGTGGTGTTATCGAAGAATTACGATGATCAAATGGAAATAAATAATTGTTAGCGAAGAAGTTCTGTGATGGAGAGAAAAGATATTTAATGAAAAGTGTGGTATCAATAAGAAACGAACATTTCGGATATAATTTGACGACATTTGACGCAATACGACAGGCTATTGAAAACACTGATAGAAGGAGAAGTAAACGGGGAGAGCTACCAAGAAATGACCAGGGATAAAATATTTCTGATAAAGATACTATTATATTAGATGTCTGGTAAATATTTATGCAAGATTGATACGTTTAGTGGGAAAGTGATTTCGGGAACTGCAGCAAACCATCGTCAAATTTATGCCTGCTGATAAATCAAATGCCCACCAACCTTAAGGTTGAGGAGAAGAAGAAGGTGAATCAAAGCAACATGTTTTACGCTATTAAATGACAGGTTGTGACTGGTACCGTTCACTATATGTGATTTCTATTACACAGGGCAGTTCATGGCTCATAACTAGTGCTTTCTACACCTTCAACTCTTCCGCTTCAATTCTCCAATGCAATGCACGCCCTTTGGCTAGGTTCGTTACTCCCGATCCTCGTCAATTATAGCTTCTCTTACCGATGAAATATGACGTGTGGGGTTCGGCTTTAGGTCTTTAAGAAAGGATCTCTACATTACGCATTACCTTGGCTGATAAATGTCGCGCGGGCTATCTGCGTTCCGGCCTGCGAAGGGAGAGATTTGGCGGGACGGTGGGGAAGCGGGAGGCACAGTAGCTGCCAAAGGGTAGCGGGAGGGTGTGTGGCGGGTTTGAAAGCGTCACTTTCGTATTGCTCGCTCCGTGGATTTACTGCATGTGTTGCAGGTTCCGAAATGATGAACGGTGATATAAGGTCGTGGCCGGGGCAATTAATATTAAATTATGGCTCGTAAACCTTACTTGTCTTGTTCATAATGCAATAGACATTTAGCGACTGGAAACATGATTAGGTTTCCGGAAAGGGCAATAAATTTGACTGCGAAAACAGAGTTTACATGCTGACATATTTATGATGAATTTTTTTAATTGTCCTATGTTTTATTTTTTAAAAGATGACTTGTGTCAGAATATGAAATCATATCATTGAGGTTCATTATTGGGGATTGAAACTTGTGGAGCTTTTGATCCAATCATCCTGTTATATTTCTCTAATTTTGTTTCTTCAACGGTAATTGTTTTAAGAATAATATAGAGTTCGTATGTATACGATGATTATTGTGAGTTTTAAATGATGTTCAATGATTTGATCATAGGAAACGTCATCCTTTTGTAGTCACTACATATAAGAGCATTTTAAATAGATTTATAGTTAATTCGACCCCATTACGTAACGAAATAATGTTACTTGTTGCGCCGAGATATACAATTATTTTTTTGTTATTACGACAACGCACTACCAGGAAAATAATAAGTATATCTCTAGGAGTATATTGAAAATATACTGTCATTGTTCATGTCAAATACGATGAACACATGGAAAATATATTCAATATCAAGGATTACCGACAGTAGTTCATTCATATCTTTAAAAAAATTTTATTTTTCCTAAAAAACTGTTATCAAATTAATGACCTCTCATTTATGGCCTAATCAATCGTAAAATATTAGTGTGGAACGCTGATGATCTTTTGTAGTTTTGGTTTTTAGCCTTTGCGTTTTTTATTTTGCGTGCACTAGAATATTATGTGCACCGAATTTCATGCATGCTTGGATAATGTGAAATATCATGCATCTCAAAGTTGAAGACATTTATTTATAATTTTTCTTGTACTGATACTGTCATGAATCGTGCTAAACTTTACAACATGGACCTCCTGCATTTATTCTCAAATTTTGGTTACCCTTGCATCTGTTATATTTTTCTTGTATCTTAAGGGAAATATGTAATCATTGATATTATTACCTCTAGTAATTGAAGGGATTTGGGGATTTATTAGTTAGGAAATGTGGGGAAAATTCTACCCATAAGGAGCGCAAGCTATCGTCTCTAATTTTTCTGGGCTGAATTTTGATTATATCCATGGTCTTAAGTCTATCATAGAATATTGTTAACTTTCTTGTTCTTTAATGGAGATATATTTGAATTATCGTATGCTGGTTAGGATATCGTTATTTTTTAAATATTTTACAATAGTATGAATAAATGAATATTGAACATAAATAATTATACTTTTTAGCTCCCAAAATTGCTCGTAAGATATTAGTTGGTACGCTGATAATATCTGGTAGTTTCGGTTTGTTGCCTTTGTGTATTTTACATTGCTTGCTCGAATAGATAATCTTTTTATAATATTGAAAGCAAGCGTTCTTAGGTAATGCGAACTTACGAGCAGAAGTTTTGGCTGTATTGTCCGATTGTATGGCGGTTCAGTTCCATTGAATCAACTCTTGGCTTTGTTAAAGAATTTGAAAAGTCAGTTTAATTTTACCATTGAAAATAACCTTGAATTGATTACCAAATTTCATTATTTCTTGTAGAATTTGGTTCTATTTCTTTAGAAATTTTACTCAAGTTGTTAACGGTCGTTGTGTGAACTCCTTTTGTAACTCTTTAAAACATAATTATCTGTAGTAATTGAACATTTCCCTTGCGTGGTGTATGCCATTACATGAACTCCCAATGCTTCCATTCCCTTCATCGTCGATTCTGCCTGTAGTTCTTCGCTTACTCCGCGCGACAGGTGAATGTGAGGAGCAATTTTATCTATCACTGAGGCGGGGCATTAGTCGACGGGTTACCTCGTCTAGGAAAAAAAAATGCGTATTGTAGTTTTGCGGGGAATTCCAATGGCTATGGTACGGTAGCATCAACACCGCTTCCCCGGCGTCGCTCAACCCCGCGTGCAAGCTTAGTCTGGCGAGTGGTTGGTTGGCCATCCGACCTCGGCCGCCAGGCGGAAACGCAACGCAGCAGTGCGCCGCTTGCTTGCTAGCCAACCGGCCGTGTCACTCGCCAGAGCATGCGAATTCCGCCGTGGTTGCAGGCGACCGGGAAAGTTTGTCTGTCATGCGGGTAGCGTCGTCGACGGGAAAGCTGTCAGCCGAATGGAGGAGGTTGGGGGTGCAGTCAGTTTCTGGGGCGAAGGACCGAACACAAGAGAAGGCGTGAGAAACAGCGCAGTTGATGACCTTGCTCTGGGGCAGTAACCTCAACTGAAGAATTTAAGGTAGAACATCGATAAATTGATAGCGAGAGGTATCGATATCTCGAAGCGAGCATCATTGCGTGGTAAATAAGAGGAAATTCACTATCAATGAAGAGGAATCTGGGATAATTAAATATTATCAGTACCCTAGATGTATTAAATCAGATGAGTTCTAAATCGTTGCATTCAGTTTTCCTTAGCTGTTGGTACAAAGTCTTGTGGTGAGTATAAATGAGAAGCATTGATTAGTCGATGGCTATGAGTCCCGTAATGTTGAAAATGGAATTAATTCACTAACCCCGATGAATATCTGAAAATTGTGGCACTCGGTTTCTTTGCGTCGGTGGTGAAAGCCGTGGCGGTGTTCTAAAGTAAAAGTATTGTCACCAAACAGGGAGTCTTTGAACGCTAAACATAAACGATTCGATTATGTATCTTTGAAAATAGTTTAGTATTCCTAAAATACAAATGTACATCCTCATATCCTCATTTTCAATGACAAATAGAATAAAATACCAAAATATAATGAAACACCTCCGGCTTTTGTGCGCATTCAATCTTGCACATATATGTAAACGAATATATTTAAAGGCTGTGAAACCCGGTGAATCCGGTGTGAATCCCGAGAGAATTTCACACATAATATTCTCCGGGAAAGTACTAAGTCATTTATATTTCAAGGCATTGATCAAATATCTTAAATGTTATGCCTTCGACTTATATTTTATACATGTGTGTCTGGTAATTGTTTTTCATTTAAATGATTAAGGCCGTGTATTACGGAAGAATATGAGGCCGCCGGGGAGGGAGTGAAATAGGTGCCAGCTTGGGTTAATTGCGATACATTATGATATAATTTACCATTAAAAAATACTTGATTTAACAATTTTCATCATATGTATTGCCCTTAAACATGATTCAGTAAAAATAACATTTGTAATAATTCTAGTAAGGCTAATTTGGAAGATTTTCATGTATTTATGTGGTTATTTTCGACCTGTAAGTAACTGCTTAGAGTAATGACCGGGAGATAATTGCGCTTCTTTATTAATTTAGAAATAAATCGTTTTCTTGATACGTTAGTTTCCTGAAACATGGACCTTAACCCTTCATTTAGTGTCTAGGCTATCTGAAAGCGAAATAATCAGTAATACCAACGCCGAGAATAACTGAACCCTTCGTAAACCCAGCTGTCGAAACGATGTAATAATAAGGTTATATTAAAGCCTTATGCTGTTTTCATTTCACCTGAACTCGTGAAAAAGTTTTGATGATACTTATATTTTCGCCCTGGCTCTTAACCATAGCGTAGAAGTCGTTACCTTATGTTACACTCGAGGTTAGGTTAATGAGAGTTTTCTCGGATTACATTTAACTGAAACAATGTTGTTTTCAAACGGTTACCTTTTGACTCATTGACCTATTTCACTGTAATTACTGAACTTTTTGCCATGATTTTCTTGCACAATATAAATTCCTTAGGCTGTGATTGTTTCCTGAGAAATCACTTGTGAGATAAACTGTTAGCTCAAGTACTCCGCATTTCATTTGGTTCTTTTGGGGTCTTTCACGAGAGACATTCCACGAAAAATATTTGTCATTCGAGGAACAAGTGCTCTAGGAAATATCAAATACTAAATAAGAGAAAACATAATAATTTTCTTTGTCATATTGTGTCCCGGTGTTTTTTTGAGTTTTTTGCTCTAAAAAAAATGACGCATGTTCCATGGTCACTTCCTCGCGGTATATCTTGGTTTTTTTTGACGGAGAAGGGTATATAATATGATGATAAAAATGCTTTATCCAGAGCTGGAAGACTCTGAGGCTACAGGGAGGGAAAAAATTACAAGCTGCCTACTATTTTTTATTGATTCAGGAATAGAAATAGAAATTACTGCGTAAATGTGCAGAAACGAAAATGAAACGGACATGGAGACATTATGACCAGCAAGATATTCGGCACCGGTAGTAGAAACGTCAGTTAAACTAGACAAAGGTGTGGTGACGATAGAAACTCGAGATGGTAGTAGTTAAAGGAGAAGTCGACTTCAGGAGCCTGCTTCAAAGGAAAAAACAGAAATAATAATATGTCGAGTGAAGCCACGGGTAACAGCTAGTTCCTCATGCATGGAGTAACTGACGCATTTCCGTCAATGTAACGGCTCATGCCATTCCATCTACCACGTCTCTGCGGCGGGGATCGTCGCCCCCGGTGGCCGGGTGGGGTCCGTGGCGTATGTACCCTCGTCGCCGGGGCGTGGGCCGCGGAAGTGATGACGGAGGGCAACGCTCAGGCGGCACACGGGAGGGGGTCTAGCTAGACGTGGAGGCCGCCCAGCTCTGAAAGGGATTGCCGGGTAAACAGGAAGCCTTCGCCGTCGAAGGTTATGCCTCGGGGGACGCGGCAACAAAATGTCACGGCACGATCGCAAACAAGAGACGTGCGCATGTGCGGAAGAGTAACCTCTTCATTTCCATTGGCGGAGGTGAAGGATGTGCGAGGGGACGCAAAGGGAAAGGAATTGGTATGCATAGGTATCGTGTAAACTGTGCCTAAGCCTAATTTCGTTGCCTTTGCATCTAATGAGCTCCCTATATGGCCATGATATCACCCTTATTGAATTATTTTTTGAGCGTTTAATTTTGGTAAATACGGTGCCCCAATCATTACTTGTTCTTTTGATATTTCCATTAAATTTCTTTATTCAAAGACGTTTGTTTATTTCACGGATGAGTATTTTTGGGATTAAATCAGTAAACATATTCTATGGTGGTTAATGACGATAGAGTAATTTTTTCCCCATTCAGTGTACGATTATTTTTTTGTTTTTAAAATTTTTCATCTTTTGATTACATTTTTCACCTTCGCAACATCTATGTTTTATAGCTTGTCTGGTAATTTTTGACTCTTGGATTTTATGCTCAACGCTTTTGCACCTGTGCCGATTGTACTTTCTGTATTCTAATGGAATAATATTCTTAAATATGCTTGAGTTTCTTCTGGCTATTGTAAACCATTTATTTACCTTTTACAAGGTAACATTAGCCTGTATTCATCTCATCCTATGCATATCCCATTGACCTCAAGTATAAGACTATAAGTTATGTCAAGCATAATAATCATCACACTGTAATGCTTCCCTCACACTGTAATGATGTGTTTCATGCCTTGCTTATTCTTTCCATACCTATAATTCTATATTTAAATAAGTTATTGGTAAGAATCGGGACACCTAAATGCTCCGAAATTAAGTATTTGGAATGAGTATTATAATCATATCTAATCCAACAACGTTTACTTTTTTATAGTAATTCAAAATCTGCTATGCTTCCCGGGGTTTAACTTATCACTATGAATGCAACTTTTCAATGATATCTAAGAGAATGTCCGTTTCTTCACCAAAATCAGGTACTCTTTAGGAGAATGGGATTAATTTAATCATATTGAATGAATATGTCTAGGATTTTTGAAGTGGCGCTAATGTAATTTTAGCGTTCCAGTGTAACTTGAATGCTCCGGCGTTAGATCGTTCCTTTCAATAAATTTAATCAAAATCATTTAACTAGGTTGGCGTTTGAAATACTGCACATTCAAGAGAATAAAGAATCCACTAGTTTTGCCAAAATTGCTTTAGTTTAATTCTGTCCAATCTTTGAATCTGAGGAGGTAACGCTAGCATTTTGTAAGCGTGAAATATCCTTTGAATGATTATTTGAATTATTATATTTTTTCGGGAAATTAATGTTGTTGGTAACGTATTTGAACGCAATAAAAATTTTAGAACGGAAATATTGACTTATATGATCTAGTTAATCGCATTTGTACCACGGGTAATGGTTTCTGTCACTTAGTATCTTTTGCTGAAAATTATCAGTTCATGGTATACTTTTCTTCTATGTTTATGCTTCATAAAATTATATTGCTATTTTTTTGTCTTATGTGGTTAATAATAAAAAAACCTTTGTGAACCATCGAAAATAAATACGTACACGAATGAGAAAGAGATGAATATACTTTAGTTCTTTGAATAATTTTATCAGTCACCATCGTACTTCCCTACGATGATGGCATTCATTTCCTTTGAGCTGTTGGAGCCCAGATATCCCCTTTAGAGAGTTGCGTCTCAGAACTTACCCTCCACTCCCTCTATGGACGAAGCCGTGAAACACATGCCTGCAGCTCCGAAAGGTGGCTCTGATTCGAATTCGGGCGATCCCTTGGGCGAGCGTCTCTGAGCGTGCGAATCTAGTGTAGTGCCCATGTTTACTGGATTCTAGTTAATTCCTCATTGGTGCATAATAAATGGAAATAGCATGAGAAATCTTCCTACAGTGATTGTTACGTTAAACCCAAAGACGGATTCACAAACATTATATTAGAATAATGGGTGATTCTGAATTACCTATCGAACCCTCTCATGTAAGAAAAGTTTCCTTATATAGCATGTATTGGCTGAAGTTTTAATTCGCATAAGCCGTTTTTATTAGTCATAGCTTGAAAAATAAATGAATATTTGTCATTGGTTAGGGATTTCATTACTGTGAGACAATCTGAATGTGTTGATTTATTCGTCAAGGTTGAGAATTTGTTGTTTTTTACGACCAAAGAATGACTGTCAGTGTAAAAATCATTTCATTCTGAAGGGCATTTCAAAGAAATATGAATGGAAACATTGTTATCTGAAACAAGAGAATGAATTAATCAATAAGGGCCTGTGAAGAGAGAGTCTTTAGCCGAGTTTTGAGTCTCAGTGTCTTTTCTATTCCATGCCGCCTAATGAAAAAAGCTGACTTGTGCCGTATGACTGCTAAACGCATGCTTTCAATTATTTCTTGTACAAGAATCATACGTGCAATGTACTACCATAAAATGAATGCCTGTGGTATACTTAACTAGGGGTGGAAATAAGACTACATCAGTGAGAAGTTTTCTCTCGTGTATGCTGCATATGTTTTTTATCACTTATTATATTGCGTATATTTTACTTCCTCAGCTTTTGAAACAGTACGCCAATGAATAGAAAAGAAGCACATCGGCAAGAATTAGATCTCAGATCACTACTCTCATGTTTTTTTCTCTGGTAACGGATCCTATTTCTTGGTGCACTCGTTTGGTAGCCCAGGCAATGCCTCGTTCACATTGGTATTGTTTGCTTAACAAAAGTTTATTTTGAAAAATTCGTTTTTACATATGCATTTAATGTCAGATAAGGCTTCTTCATGGAATAGTTTAGTCAAATGTTGAAGAAACTTCTCGCTAAATAGCGCATTGCTTGATATCTTCTGGATTGTTTGCCATTAATCTAGTGACATTGAAACATTAATATGAGCTGCAAATTTTTTCTCTGGCTGCATAGAATTCATTACTAATTACAAAAATGCATGTTATATGAATATTAACACCTGGAAAATTAGTGAATTTTAGCGTGTTTGTCATAAACGTAATAGTGAAAAGTGAAATAGTGAAATATATGCATGAATAACTTGGAAAGTTACTTAAGTAGTCAATAAGTTTTCCCTACTTTTTCATTAATCGATCAGGGCTCAAAAGTGGATGAGAAGTAATGAACCCGCTGAAAAATTAAGGCGCAGCGGAATTAAGGAAGGGGCAAAGAGTAACTTATATCCCGACGTAAATTTTGGTCCGTGACAGCTTCAATTTATTTTGATTACCATCGAGATTGTGTCGGCGCCACATTTCCTTGATAGAGATAGACAGGGGCCGCTGCAGAGAGGGCACGACTGGAAATCGAGGGCTAAGAAGCTCGAAAAAAGAAAGGTATGACTGGTTGCGTTCTTGGTTGAATGGAAATTACCACCTTCCCAAACCCTAGACCTATTGAATATACAGAAATATATGCAGGATAATAGAATGAGTGATAATATTTTTCGTCCTGCCGGGTTCCTTCCCAATTAATCACGAAATGTTAGTTTGACTTGAACCGAGGCCATCTGGATTGGGAGCAAGCCAATCTATGAATCCGATTCTCTTTGATAAGCACCTCCAAAAATGTAATAATATCTTTTAAAATAGACATTAGATAACCATGAACATGATAGGAAGTTATATTGAACATAAACATGATAGGAAGTGATATTTAAAAAATGGACGCATGGAAACGGTTAAAAATTGAGTATATTTAGTGCAAGCAGTATTTTCACGTCTCTTAAGTTGGGGTGTACTGTGGTAATTTTTTTCACATTTGAAATACTTAGTTTTTAGTTCTAAAATCTTATCCGACTTGTTATTGACTTATTATTATGTCTTATCCGACCTCAGGTGCTCTTATATTGATGTGCTGGCAATTCCAATACATGTATCTGGATTCCGCTGAAAAATATCCGATGATGCAGAAACATTAGGAATTGCCTAGTCCGAAGCAACTAATCCTGGCCTTTCCTCCTGAAAGTAAGTGATTAATTTCTTAATCTTAATCTATAATTTAAGATTCATCGCAATATCAATGCTGTAATCAAAGTAATTTGATTGGCGATACTTATAAGGTGAAATAAGGGAAATTATTTAAGACAGCAATTGATCTTAACGAAGAAAATGTTTAAATTATTGCATGTTATATATTTCTTATTCCTCTAGAAACAGCCCGTGACGCTATAATCATAGGATAAAGATTTCAGCAAGTTGAATCATTTCATAGTTGGCAGAAGAACATAACGCCGTGTATTATCTTATTTTTTTATATTGGGCACTACCGATTTTGGCTGTTTTACCATCATCAGGTGTATATTAAACAGTATTTTTATACCGTAAATTATAACATACCAGCCGTAATCAGTCGTCTTCAATAAAATAATTAAGAGAAAAACATAAAGTTATGCTCCCTTTTATAACAGTGAACGATTCTTTTCACATGCATAGCAAATATGTAGCTAAGGGCAAACGCGCTGTAGCATTTCCAGGTGAAATAGTAATCCTAGGTGTCATTTGAACCCGCGACCTTAGGAGGCTAGTTTTTAACCTCAGTGCCACTAGGGAAGACACAATATAGTAATATGTAGGCAAATGTTCGAAATGAAGAAGAAAAATACCAAACATATTATTTACAAAAATGGTCTTTGTTATTTTTTACTTTTAT
The DNA here is from genome assembly GCA_963169105.1 of Ceriagrion tenellum. NCBI lineage: Eukaryota > Metazoa > Arthropoda > Insecta > Odonata > Coenagrionidae > Ceriagrion > Ceriagrion tenellum. Next base: position 31,381,425 of record OY720636.1, on the reverse strand, counting down.
TATTAGGAAAATACAGAGTTAAAAATTAAATTTTATGCCCACAGTTAGAGATATTACGTTACTCAAAATTCATTCTACAGAAACTGGGTCTATCGTAGACGATTTATTTGCTTAAATTGTTTTCCACTTTAAATTCTTATTAGATAACTTAGCATTGTACGTATATTTATATTTTTAGTGCAAAAATCGGTTGTTTGTATCGTTTGTTCCATAGAGTCTTGATACAGATCCTTGTTATGCCGTTGTGTTTTTCATTTTTTAAACTTTATTTGAAGGCAGTACACTGAGATGTGATCGTAAAGAGCTGTACATAAGACATAAATAGTTTCAGCTTTGAGAAACGTTTCAATGGACTAAGGGTATGAAACAAAATCAGTTGGCTTTTCGGGATTTGAATCTGGTCGAGATTATTTCATAGCAAACTTCATCCTCCTGAGGTATTCCTTTCATCCGTGTGAACTACTGCGTACGAGCTGATATTTTCATTGTAACGATTATTACAAATACTTTTTTAAATTTATCTTGCCTTTTCTTCAATTAAATCGTTTAAAAAGCGAATAATTATGTTTACACGTATTCAATGATTATTCATAGACTATTTCACAAATTTAACACTGTTAAATTTTAGAATTTTTTACGTTGATAATTTTCTCAACCTGTGAATGGGAAATCTAAACTTTCAACTGAAAACGTGAAAGAGGGGTAGAGACTGGGGATGCAGTATAGGGGGTGCTGGAAGACAGGTGGGTACAAGGGTTCGTTTGCGTATGAAGCACCTCAGATGAAAAGGCGGAACTTACATCAGTTGTAGATGTCAGTAGCTGCTTAATTTGGCTGCCGCGTCTTCCTCCACCCCCCAAATCCGCTCCTCCTCGGTGGAGTTATCAAATGTTCATAAGGGACGATTCTCTTTGCTTCCCAATGGCTCGTTAATGGATGTTTTTGGGGGCCATAAGGGGTGTATTATAACGGCCCGTAAATTGAGGGGGTTAAAGAGGGGACTTTCGCTCGAGCATGGTTCTGAATAATATCCCCCGGAAATTGCGTTTATACATGATTGTTGCGTGTGGACATGGTGGTGTAATACGGCTGGGAATCGTTCTTTGTGCTAACTTGAGTTAGGGACCCTGGAATCCTGAAGTTGCAATAACTTACTTAACCCTTTCAGTGCGGCATGACGTGATATCACGTCATGGTTGTCTTTACTCTGGTGCTGATGACGTGATATCACGTCAAGAGTAGCGTGAGTGTTCCCGCTTTCACTAGGAAACTTTCACTACGCCCCGTAGTGAAAGCTGGAACACTCACGGTACTCTTGACGTGATATCACGTCATCAGCACCAGCGTAAAGACATCCATGACGTAATATGACGTCATGCCGCACTCAAAGAGTTAATGGTTGAATCTGTAGGAGCTATGAGACTAATATTCTTGCAAGAAATCACACATGCCTATGAGAAATCATTTTGGCTTATTCAATAATTTAATGACTTAGGTAGGTACTTCACGCTCGTCTGATGAAACGTTGGGATTTATGCTCGTTATGTTCTATAGAATTGGGTCAATAAGTGTTTTATAGTAATCTCATCGTGAGATACCGCCAGTTTAGATAATTTCTTATGATAAAAATAATTATGGGAATATTTCAAAATGAAACGAGTATATGAACATCTTTTATACCATTTATATGGGAAATTTTTTCGTTGTTTTTCCATAGTAATATTTTTGTACTTAAGGTATGCCAGATATCTTTGTTTTGTGCTCCCTTAATTGGTCTTCCGTTTCCCAGGCTTATAGAACAAATTGAGAGTGAATGTACTTCACTGAGATATGCTTTTTTTTTAGCAAGTTTCTTATGAAACAGCATTTATTTGCTTTTGACATGCACAGCTTATTTACCACAGCTTTTAAGCACTCAAGAAGAGTAAATATGTCCTCTTCTAATAACAATTTAAAAAAATATTTTGGGTTCAAAATTCATACAAAATTTCCGTACTTAACGTTTTAAAATAAGTAATACCCTGTGATACGAATGAGACAAAACTTAAGTTTCTTCCTTCTTTTCACTAAGTCTGCTACGCCATACGCATGCAATGGGAGCTCTCTTAGATATTCACGAATTTGTAAGCGGATGTCCGCAGGCTTTTCTAAGCAGACGTCCCGGAGTGGACATTAGAAAAACTTCTTTTAACTCCAGCGGGAACGATGCTTCGGTCCGGAGACTCCTCTTGCCTTAAGTTCATATCGCCGTCATTACATTCCTTTTAAAGGTTCATTTTCCGTAAGAGCCGCGTATACGGTCACGGCCAAGAGTTGTCATCCCGCGATCGTTAAACCGGAGGAATATGGTCGTTCCGAGCAGCGGAACAGACTCGAAATGGCCGACGGGAATTGAAAGGTAACACGTCCGGCCGAGAGCGCTTAAAAAAACAACTCTTCTGAGCTTCTTGTTTCCCTCTTAACGTTTCCCTCGGTCATTCCTTAGCTTGACCATATCGTCGTCCCAGGCCAGCACGTCCCCTGCAAACGCACACGAGTCCTCCCTTTGGACCGCGTCTTTCAGGGAAAAAAACAGGAAAGGCTGTCCTTCCCTGGCAGTCTTCCTCGCACACAAAACCCCTTTTTTATTGTTATAACCATTGCCGTCATAATCTTTTACTGGTCCGTTAAGTGACGATGTAAGTAGTGCCGGTTTTTTGAGTCAGCATCCTTGTCTCTCCACCGTTGTGAAAGCCCTATTTCTTGGCCCCTTTCAAGTTTGAGCGATTTGATAATGTATCGACGTTTTGTCGATATTTACAAAGTATCGAATACTTTGATGATCAGTCGTTGTTTGATATATCGATTGTCAATCATATTCTTCGTGTAAGTATCTTATCAGCGACTCTACATGAGCAATGGCCTGCACTTCCTTGTTTAAATTTTATATGGATGGACCATATTGAGAATATACATCAATATTCAGCGATTTTTACAATACTCTTTGACATGGATACCGGGTTTCTAGTATTTTTAATGCATTCGATATAAAATTTAAAGATATAAGGGTTAGCTGGGTGCAGAGGAAATGAGTGGCAAGAATCACTGAGGGAAACCAAAAGTTGACTACTGCAAGCGAATTATGTTAAAATAAAAAGGGGTGATTAATAAGCTCGATTTTTATGTAGTAAATGGCTGCTGCCAGGCAACATGAACTAGATAAATATTTGACCGATGATTCTCAGTATATGCCCTCAGTATATCTCGGAACTTTACCATCGCATTCCATAAAATTTATTATGATTTTGAAAATATAGGAAAAATGGTATTTTATTAAGAAAAAGCTACAAAAAGAATAAAAAATACCTGAAAACATTCATGTGGAGTATTTCTCTATTCAAATTTTAGATATTCCACCTAAAATTAAAACTAAAGAAAAAGAAACTTTGTCCCAGAGGTGGATGTTGACAAACGAATGGACGTACAGGATTAGATACAAGGAAGTGCACATAAGAATTGGAGTTGGAAATAAAGCCAAGGGAATACAATTTGGAGAAGATCTAAGTGATAGGCCACACTTAGAGAGACAACCAATTAGTAAGAAACATAATAGGACAAATATACTTGAAAGACCCACGCTAAAGCGGGATATGAAACAGAAGAATAACGAGAACGTAAATCAGTTAGCAGGGGACAGGGTAGAACGGAAAACTGCAGCCAACCAATCTTAGGATTAAATGACTAATGGTGATGGATACTGTTCTTTTTTACGCGGAGACTTTATGTGGAAACTTCAATATCTATCTCCTTCCCCTCCCACACGCCTACTCTCCTCCCTGCAGTATCTGATACTCTCTCGGATGTTGTAGTGGGGAGCAGCGGACTGCAATGATGACGGTCGTCGTGCCCTGGCCCTGATTCCCCTCTCTTATTCCGCCCGATGTTCATTTTTCCCCTCCCCTCAACCAGCCCCCGCCCTCCTGCCTTCATCCTTGCCGTGCTTTGTGCTCCTGTACTTGATGTCCCGGCATCGGCCGTAAATGGAAGGGATATGGCGGTCATTCGATGCTTCGTGCGCCCTCCTGTTCATGGTCCTCCGTTTCCTTCTGTTGGCGAATGGCAGAGGAGATGATACAGGGGGAGGCTGGATTAAGTAAAGGGGTGGTGAAGGCGGCAGGGAAAAAGAGGTGAGTTGCAAGGCGGGGAATCTAGTTTGGGCAGAGACCTAGTTTTCTAACCTTTCGCACGGTGAATAAAACTAGCCTGGTTCACTTGCGCTTCAGAAGGTTTCATTTTGCAAAGTCTCTCTTTCATTTTTTTATTATCTTTTTAGATCTTGGAATCGCTCCCTTTTTTGTCATCCAAATCTCCTGGTTATCACCGGACGGCTATCATCAGCGATTTCCATTCAAAGTTCCTCCATACTCCGCTTACTTTTTTCGTTATTTTTGCACAAAGCAGCTTGCTGGCGTGGTAACGTGAAAATTTGCTTGCAAATGGGATTGTCAAGGCCTAATGCCGAGAGAATGATGTCTCCCAATTTTATGTTACATCACTAAAATGCGTCTAGGTTGGAGAAATGGCAGCGAAGTTGTTCCACCGAAAAACCATTAATGGTAATTTAGCGGTCTCAAGCTTTGAGCTTTCCAAGCTATGAGTCACGCATCCTGTCGCGCAGATGTCATTCGGGGTGTAAAAAAATTTCCTTGCCCAGTCACCGAAAAAGTTAATTCATGTCACGTCGATCCTATGCGTATTTGAGGTAAATGTACTTTTCCTAAGTGTTCAAAAACACTGGTTGGAATCCATTGAATTTTTTTTGGGGTCAATTGAATCTATTTATGCTTCAATACATCTCTGCTCTTGAGGGGGAATAATTTATTTTCAAACTCTAAAAGTTCAATTGGCGGATATGGTGATAGAACATGTTACGTATTTCAGATATGCTACTTTTTTGATCAACTTTACTTCTTGTACAGCATTACGTCACCTAGTACGGTCGGTCAATAATTGATCAGTCATCAAATATTAATAAACAATAATCAATCAACAAATAATGTAATATATCGCGCAAATTACGTCATAATGAAGATAATCCTTAAAGCGTTTAAGTGTAACTCTGTATCCAGGAGAAATAATACATTAAATTACATAAAAAATGGCTTCCTTTAGTGTAATTTGGTCTAAATTTATTTAATCACATTATTAAAGAGCTCAAGACGAAGATAACATTTTTTATAGCATTAAATTTTGCTACGCGAGTTGATACGTACGTTCAATCATGATTGCTACTCAACGCATAGAGAATTTGTAAGAGATTTCATCGGCGAAACTTCTCCTGAATGCTTCATTAAAATTTTTCATCGATACCATGTTCCGGTAAAAAATGTCGTGAATCGCTGTGACTGCCAGCAGATTGTCGGAAAATTGTCCACACGAAGTGCTCTTTCCAAAGTTATTTCGCTACCAAATCCAGTTGCTCTGATTAGGTACGTAGTGAAAATCACTATCGCGAGTTAAAAATGAGTCATTTTAACAGTTAAATGTTGGTAACGAGTGTCTGTGACAACGGAAGTTCTCTCTCATGGAGTTTTCCCCAAGTGTTGGCCCTGTTTGCTTGAACCCCACCGTTTTCCATCGCCCATTGATGCAGACACATTCTCTTCCATCCTGATCCGTTTCTTAAGTCGTCCTGCCGGCGACGCCGTCCAGGAGTCCGTAAATATTTAACACGTCCCTCGTCCAATCCTCAGAGCCATTACCCCCAACACCCACCTCGCAATTTCACTTATCTCTCCCTCCCGCTGCGTCCACAGTCCTTCAATTCTTTTCTCACGCTTTTTTCCTTGTCCTCTGGGTGCCCACTCCACTCTCCTTCTCCCACTTAACCTCATCTTATATCTAAGACGTTCCCCTGTATATTCTCACTACTTATTCCTCACATCTCTTCATGAAGGTGTGGCATTTTTCATGTTTTATGCGTGGTTAATACCTGCGTCCATCATTTTTACGCCCCTCTTCTTCACCGGGGACCTCTTTATGAGGGAGGCAATGTTCATTGGAGGATTGATTGAAATGGACTGTTAAAAGTCTCCAGATGGTTTTAGACGCGTCGTAACGGCCCCATTATTTCATTTGAATGCCATAACCGTTCTTCATTCGTGTGACTCTTTATCGTCTCTTCCGAAAGTCTGTAGTAATTGTGGGATGGTTCGGTTAAGGATAGCAGAGGCATGTGGACGCCTCTTGTGAATGTGTTCGTGTGTGTGACATAATACTATTTGATCCTGTGGAATTAGACTAAAGCGACTTGTACATATATAAGCGTGGATACTTTTATGTAATGGATACTAATGAAGGAAAGTGGTCGTTCACCTGGAAATTTTCTATTTCATTAGGCCTTTTTAATGGCAGATGAGTTAACCCACGCAAAGTATGCCCAGATGAATATGGCAATAGATAACGTTTGGAATGAAGCAAAAATAAGCATAAATTCCACTTTCTTAGGTGAGATATTGTAGAACAGCCTTTTTCAATGATACTCAAAAGATATCGTATTGTCTACCATTTATTACAAACTCTTACAAGTTTACAGGTAAGAGTTTGTAATAAATGGTTGACAGTACGATATCTTTTGAGTATCATTCAAAAATAAGCAATTAAAAGACATGATTTGAGAGGTATCTGGCAGAAAAAATTTGTCGTTAGTAGTAATGGACAACTGGAATGAGTATGGGATTGCAGGGATTGTTTTGGAGGTTGAAACGAGAAATGACGGTGAGGATTAGGTAGCTGAATGTCTTGGGAGAAATATATAAGTAGTGACAAAAACATGGTTGAAACATCAATTCAGACGTAGGTACTCATGAAAAATGCCAGAGGACGCAGGTAGATATCAAATTTATTGTATCTTAGGAAGACAGAGGCGAGGAAACACTGTCAAAACTGCAAAGGTATCCTGGGGCGACCAAAGTCGTAATTTTGTAAGTTTAATCCAAAGCAAAAAAAGAAATTTCCTTAAATAAAGAAAAATGATTCCCGAGCAGATTCAAGTTATAATCCTTGAAGTAAAGAAGAAGATTTTCTTTGTTTTATTGCTTAGAATTCCGTCTCCATCTACAACTTTGCTAATAGTTATGACTTCTTGATAATATACGGTAGAATAGAATAAAATAGAATTTTTTTCAAGAACCTAGTCCATCGGACTCTAGGTTCAACAAAATTACATTTTATAAATAAACACACTCTCCCAGTTACTTTTACATAAATCACAGAAAAAAATTACAAAAATTTAAGAACTTTAACACTGTGGATAATCTACCGAATGAAAAAAACCAACAGAATGGCAAAAAAGTAAGAAAAAATAATAATTTCACTCTCTCAGGTGCTACTTTACTTAGAAAAAAATAATGATAATAATAATATTGGGAAATATATATATATATAACCAGTAGGCGTGTATGCCGATACACTATGTACCTCGCTTGAGGTGGACGGTTGCCCGGGCACCAAAAATGACAACCCTCGTCACCTACCTCCACCGCACCAACCTCCACCCCAGTAAGCATTACTTTACTGATGGATAATTTATTTCGAAAATTTTGTCGGTATTTTACTGTAGGGACAATTACTAATATTATTTTCAATAATTCTTATTACGTAAAAGGTACTTATACATTTTTTCTCTGAAACTGCCGGTAGGGGCGAGCCTAATTTCCAGAGGTATTGTGTTTCAAATGCGGGTTGCTTGTACCAGAAATGAGTTACGAAAAGAAGTAGTTCGGTGTTGTGGTAAGTACAGGTTGTCAAGTGGGGCGCGGGTAACTCTTTGTTTAATCTCTCCTGAAAATCTGAATTGTGTATAAAGATATTTGGGTGTTTTCGTGATTATTATTTTACGGGTCAGGTTTGCAATTAAGTATGTTCTTCATGCCTTAGCTTTGAGCAGTTTTGATTTCTCACAATGCATGCTGATGTCATATTTAGGTATATCATAGATAAACCTTACTCACGCATTCATGGTTCTCTGCAGTCTATGGTTTAATATCTTGCTTAAGTCATTATATACTTCACAGCAGTAATCAAAATATGGATGTATAAGCGTAGTAACCAATTTCAGACGAATTCCGATGGGCTGGCTGTTTCGATGTCTTTTAAGTTGGGCCAGAGTTTTGAATGTTTTGTTACAAATATCCATCTCGTGTTCATTCCAAGAAAGAGTTTCATATTTTTTACACCTAAATCTAATATCAATTTAGAGTACTCAATCTTCAAATGTTGAACGGTTATTCTGGGGATATTTTCACTTACATCTTTAATGAGTTTGTTACACCCAATAATGATTGCTTTTGTTGTAGTAAGGTTTATAAAAATATTATTATTGTTAGTCAAGTGCAAAATGCTATTGATATCTTCGTTCAGCTTCCTGATTGTGTCATGCAGTGATGCAGTATCATCAGATTATCAGCATATAGGTGGTAGTCTCAATGTCTAAGACACTTAGGTATTTCTCTTAGAAAAATAGAGAACAATAGTGATGACAGAACTGAGCCCTGAGGTAATCCGGTGGATATTGGTTTCCAGGAGGTAATTGTACCGTCATCATCTTAAACAGCCTACATGCGGCCTGTTTGGTATGATTGAAACCAATTCATGGAGCTTGCTGAGAAATTCAAATTAATAAGTTTCTGAAGAAAAATTCCGTAGTCGATGGAGTTGAAAGCATTTTTAAAATCCAATAAGATAAATATGGTTCATATTCTATTTTCTATATTCAATGAAATGTCATCAGTTATTTTTAGGAGTGCTGTTTGAGTACTATGATTTAAATCCTGATTGTGGTAGACCAATGAGGTTATTCTTTGAAAGGTATTCTGAAATTTGTGAGGCAACAATTCTTTCTAGTCGTTTAAAAAGCGCACTGAGTATGGAGATCGGTCTGTAGTCCGATACTTCTTTGGGATTGGTCACATATGGAATTGGACGAATAAATGCTTTTTTCCAACGAGAAGGGAAGCATGAGTTCAATAAACTGTAGTCATAAATGTGTTGAATAACAGGTTGAATTTCATTTAATCACAGTTGAATAAACTTAATTGGAATCTCGTCAGGACCGATTGCATTAGATTTCGTACGAAGAATTTCCTTTCTTACAGTGGTAGGAAGTGGTAAAGTGAAATAAAAATTCTTATCCCCTAACGGTATCAAATTATTAGAGGCCGGGTGAGATTGATATGTATAAGGTAACAGTAAAAAGAAATCATTGAGATCTTCCAATGGAGGAATACTAGCAGGTGTTATTCTTCGACTTATGATTCTGCATTTACGCAAGTCCGATCAAAGACTTTGGGAGTCCGTTGCATTGATAAGTTTTTCCTCCAGATACTTATTTTTATGGAATTTTATTAGGCAGGCTACTTTATTCCTAAGGATTTTAAAGCGATCATGAGAGCATGGATGTTTTTGTCTGATAATTTTTTTTCTCTCGCGATCTCTTTCTTTCATCAGCAGTCGTACTTCAGGTGTAAGCCAAAGGGCAGGTTCATGCTTGGTTTGGAAGAATCTCAATGGTGCATATTTATCCAACAATTTGGAAAGGCTCCCGTAGAATAATTCTAACTTGTTTTTGATACCTCTCACTTCAAAAATTTCTTTTTAGTTTTGCATTTTCAAGTTCTCTGGTGAGATTTTCCGATGTTATTCCGATTTTATATTATTGTAGTGACGGCCGCTACAGGCTTTTTTCTTGTTTTTCCGGAACTGACAGCGTATAGGAGATAAAAATCAAGTCATGGAAGGATATAAAAGAGACCGGATATCGACCGTGTTTAGCGACCTTATCTGCCTGATCCGTTACAATTAGGTCCAACCACGAGCTACTTTTGGCTAGGTGATGTGTTATTCAATATGGAACAAGGTGGAGGCTAAGAGAGAAGAAAAGGCTAGATAAATACCGTCTATCCAGATTATCGGTTTCAAAATTGGCGTTAAAGTCACCCGTAACAATTATATTTTCGTACAAGGGCATTATTCCAAACAGAGCTTCCTCTAACTCAGCATAGAAACTCCTTTTTGGTGGACGGTAAAAAACCATCAGGAGGATCTTCTTTCTCTCTACAGTGATTTCCAAGATGAGATTTTCGATGGCGCAGCATTGTCGCCTCGGTGAAGCCCGGAGCTGACGCACTTGGAAATTGCTTCGAATGAATGCCGCGACTCCCCCACCCACTTTTTCCAATCTATCCCATCGGAACAGAAAGTAACCTTGTAGGGACACTTCTGTGGTCTCCAATAAGTGGGCCGAAAACGAAACCATTTTATAATGATAGTTGCCAAACTCTCGGTTTTATTACAGGAACAGAGAGATCGTATAATCTTAACTGTCAACGTCAAAGATACCACATTCACAATGCAAGACTTGCACCCTCTGTACATGCTGTACTCTGTATCCCGGATAATTTTAGCCCTTGTGACATATACCATAATTGGTTAAATATACGTAGACAATCAAAAGACATAATATATTTAAGGATTTTCCACGAAGACCAAGTGATATCATAATCACAAAGTACTTCTACAAAGACTTCCACCCTCTGTACATGCAGTAAACTGAACGTTGATGAATGTCCATCCTCATGATATATGAACAATCACCGTAAAAATGCGTATAGCTAAGGACGAAACATAATAAATTTGATATTTTTCTAACAAGCAAAGTGAAACTGGTCGAAGAGAGGCCACAGAACAGTAATTGCTATTGAAAATTTTGCAAATCCTCCATAGATGTAATCATCACAACCTGCTCCTTGTCCTCTCTACGACACAAAATATTCCCTGCCCTCAACCAAACGTACTTAATTTTCTTTTCTTTTCGCAAAGCGCGCACTTGCATGTAGAGGCTTTTGTAAAAGTGAGTCAAAGCCTCATTCACATATACAGTACTAACCTTTGTCTCTGACCAACTTAAATCACGCGTTGTTAGATCTCTCTTCACTTTCTTACGTTGAATTAGCGCGTCGCTGGTCGACTGCCGTACAAATCTGACTATTAGATTTGGCGGTTACAATGACTCATCGGTAGCTGATTGAGGGCGTGATCTATTGTAATATTCGATGTCCTCGATAGCGAGAGAGATTCAAAGGGCCGCTCCGACGTCCCTCAGCAAACTGCAGTGGTCCTCCCCGTGTTTGATGGGGATACCTCGGATTACGAGAGAGTTTCTTAACAACTTCTGCTCTAGCCGATTGCGAGAAATCTCATGGTCACTTACTTTACGTTTAAGGACCCCATTCTCTTTCAGAATATTTTCAAAGGATAACTTTAATTTATTTAGCTCAGTTGCAGTTTCGCTCAATTTTGCACATCGTTCGGACAAAATATCACTATTACTTTGAAGTGCTGATTTCAGCTCCCGCTGCTCCTCCTTAAGAGACTGCAATCCCTGTAACACCTCCTGGAACATGCTCTTCAGCCCCTGGTTGTCTCCTTGTGGATCCTTACACTGTGCATTTGCCGGACGATTATCCACCGGAATAGACCGTTTTTTGTGTTCACAATTCTATTCTTACAAATCCATTGCGTTTTGTTTTTCACTAGATATTCTAAATCTGCTGATGATAACTTAACTCAGGGCCCGTGAAACAAATTGGCGCAGCAGACGCAAAGAATTGAGGATTTCCCCCGATTCACGGACAGCTGACAAACAGAGCTGTTGATCATGACTGCGGCTAAGTCTGAATAACGAACCTCTCCGTTCAAAGGCTGGGAGAGAACTGTAGAGGAAATAGTTTATGTTCTGTCGTCCAATTGTAATACTGTTATGTGACAATAGTGATTGAATGTACAAGTTATATTTGGTCACATAAATATTATTCCTTTATGGATTTGTATGAATAAAATATTAAAGGTATTTGCAATAGCATAGAAATAGCATAGTTGCAAAGCTATTAAGAGGATAAATAGTTAACAACCAAAGTGTTTGATAGTGGAAGAGAGTTGATAAAAGTGTGATTTTGTAGGGAAACAGAGGAAAAGTTAATAAAGGACTTCATTGGGAGAGTAAAGTAACGTTTTGAGGGACAAAAGCAAGGACTCTGAGAAAGGGTGATGAGTATAAGCTTGCAGGTGTTTTGGATGTGGGAGAAGTGGTGGTTAAGGAAAATGCGGAGGATGTTAAAGAAGACAAACGAAGAGTTCCTGGCATTGTAAGTGAGAAAAGGAAAGTTTTAGATGAGATTAGGAGAAGGCAAAATTGGTGGTTGGAGCAAGTAATGGTGGGCAAAGGGTCAATGAAGGCTGTGATGGAGGGATGATGCTGAGAATGTGAGGAGAGGCAAGAACTATTATTTTTATGGCCAGGTGAAGAAGAGTGAGGCTTATCCTGAGATGAAGAGAGAAACGTTATTGGCAGACAGGACTTCTCATGTAACAGTAATCTAGAGGATATTTACATATTTAGGGGTCCTGTATTCCTTTCATTTATACTTTCCTTAACCGGTTGATCATAAAAAATAATGAAGCATAGTTATAAAATATAGTTAAAACGCCTAATAATACGATGGTTTCAGTGATCTCTAGCATTCCGATAGTGCACTGGAGGAATATTGCCGTTTCTGAATAACGATGCACACCGAGTGGGAGATTAACTTTCAGCCAACTTGGCGAGATTTATGGCATTGAATACTTGGTAATTACCGAAGATCAACATAGTGATAGAGGCATCGAAACTACAGCATACGTTGCAAACATAGAATACAATGGCTGAATAAATGCGGAAGATATTTTGCGGAAGATTCACTCTCTTTCAAAATGTACATTTGTTTCTTATTCGATGGTAGATAAATTTTCTCTGTAGCCTTACTGCATAGCAATTATGCTCCATTGCATTTACGCATCAAGTATATCATGCACATTGAGTTGGGAAAATTAGTTTCAAAATTTCTGAAAATAAGAGTATTTACCCTTCATTTATCCTTAAAAGAACCATTTTTGCTTCAATAGTGGTGTTTTCATTCGTATTTTGTATATATGAGTAAGTTTACGTTTTACCCAAAGCATATTGCTTAATGCGCAAATTGAATCTGGAAAAATGTCCTTTTTCAGATTTTTAAACATATGATCAGTTTCAAAATCGACGCGCTTTTTTTGGTGTTACAAAATGTTATACGTCTCTGAAGCTCACGAAAAATTATAATTCATAGATTTATCAAGTACCTCAAACTTACTGAGACTTTTACATTCGCTGTATCTAGTATTTCGTGTCATCAAATCTATTGATCGTGATTTAAGTCCCGATCGGCAATTCTGTGTCTTAGTGGCGTGGCGTTTATTCGTTGGAACGTTGCCGCGAAGACAATTAATGCCATGGCTTTATGGCTATCTGCTTCACATAAATATTTGGGTTTCCTGTCAGCGGAAATAATCTATTCCGTCACATCAGCAATTGGATCAGAGCCTGCATTTGTTTTGGCTTGGCCTGCTTGTTTTCCTTTCGGCTCCATTTGCCGATATGCGTGCTCATTTCAAGGGCCGATTCGAAATCACATTACTCCCCATTACTCTCAAGTTATAGTGTTGTTTATTTTGCTATTGGAAGGAAAGCTGCTGTTTGGTAACGATGACTAATGTTCAGTAGAATCTCTTCGCATGTACATAGTTCAAATGTATGATTTTCTTTGATTCAAATAAGCGTACGAGTGAAAAAATTCTTTCATTAAAATTACCATTTTAAGATAGAAAAATGTATACAGTCATATAAACATTTCTACTGAAAATTATGTGATTAAAAACACAATTAAAATGCAAGAGGGAATAAGAGGTATTATTTTAATGTTTTTATGCAAAAAATTACGTAAGAATGAAGTTTTAACAAGGTTAATCTGCGTGGATTCGTTGAAAAATCAAGAGAATGCGATTTTTTTCACAGAGTATATTAAATGAAAGCTTAAGCTGGATAGTTAACCAGATAATTTGAACCAAGAAAAAGATGAAACTACAATATTTTTCCTTCGATTATTTCACTTTGTGTAATTACATTACAGTGCTATAAATAACTCTCTGATGTACATCTCTTAAAACTCAAACTGGTAATTTAATATAACGGATAGACTATCAGTAATTCTTGAAAATCCAAAGTTGATCACTTTTACCTTTCTCAATTTCTTCGAATTTTCTTACGACTTACTTTCTTATTATTCTTTGAAATATTTTGCTTTTTGCCTCTCTCCTTTTCTTTGTCGGCCCTTTGGTGGGGAGGTAAAACCCAAGCCTCGGGCTCGAGTCCCACTTCGGTGTGTTCATATATAGCCGGAGCATAGATTGCACGAGACCTGCGCGAGCTCATTGAAAGAAAGAGAAATCCATTTCTTAATACACCTGAGAAATAAATGAGTCGTTTATTTATTTATTCTCTAAGTTTGTTATCCGCTGCGGTTTCTCTCCACACATTTCTCCTATCACACTTCCTTTATGTCAGTTCTTCTCTTACTGAAACCACCACCCGCTGCTCATCCCTGTCTTCTTTCCCTCACTCATCCTCAATTCACTTCTTTTGATCCGCCTCCTTTCCTTCTTTCTCAGCCTCTCTACCATCGCAGCCACCTCCTGCTAGCACTCTCTTTCCTCTTAAAGACCTCAGCATCCCACTCTATCCCTCCGTCTCCTCTCCGGTCCCCTCTACCTCTCCATTTCTTCCTTTTCGTTTCTACTTCCTCCGTCTCCTATCCTTTACCTCCTCCTCCTCAAAGCCCGGCCCGCCTGCCGTCATTTCTCCTTTGCCTCCACCTTCCACACCATCGAAAGCGGTCGGCCGACCCCACGGCGCCTAACCCAGAGACTTCTATGGTCTTCACGTGGCGCTAAAGTGCGAGTGGGGAGAGGCAGGGGGCGTGAGGGGGAGTTGTTTGAGACTGGCTGGCTGGCTGCGGCACTCACTCTAGTGCCGAGTCCACGATTCCGACGAAGGACGAATAGGAGGGGTGGGTAGGGCCTTTCGGGGGCGTCCTGGGAAGACGATTCTGCAGCAATGAGTGTGGTGGGCCGGGTGGAGCGAGGGAGACGGTCCAGGGGGGAAGGGCTGGGGTACGGTAGTATCCAAGCAGGGGAGGGTGGCAAGGAAAACAATGACTTCGGGTGAGTGGCGGTGTGGAGAGGCGCTAAGCGTAAATGGAGTATCAAGACTTTGGAGTGTCGAGCATACAATTTTGATTAACATTGGGAGCGATATTTGTCGTGCGACTATTGTTGACGTTTAAGGGCTCCAGGGGACTGAACGTACAATAGAGTTCGAGGAAGTCGGATCCTGAAAATGAAATTCTGTTATTTTCTTCTTATTTGCACTACTTGTTGACGAAAGGGCTATCCACCCATTTATTCCAGCATTATTTTACCCTTCTGTATTTGTGTTGCCATTTCTCATTAGAAATTTTATTTAACTCCTTCCTATAGAGAATGGAGGAGCAAAAGTAGCTTTTAGAATGAAGACTCATTAATTCTAAAATATTTATAAATATTGAATTTCTAAAAACTATTAAAGTACATTTTTTAGAAATGACGTGATTGCAGAGGAATAAATGTTGTTCTCTTTTACTATAGTAATTGCTTACGGAGTGCTCAATCCATCAATGTTGGGGAATGGTCGTACAATCAAGTATTCACCTAAAAATATTGCAGTATATTTAAACTTTACTGCGTTTTAATTGCTTAATCTTCCTTTTACTATGCCTTGTATTTTTACTGCGGAGAGAACTCTCTTTGTACATTCTTAGTGGATAATAAGGCTCTTTAACTATTCTTCCCTTCTCCAACACGCAAATATGTATATAACTTTAAATGACTCTTAACTATTTGTGGGTGTGGGTGACCTTCTAAAAACAGGAGAAGACATTGGCTTATTCTGTTTGTAAATAAACATGATGGCCAGGAAGATAATGACGGATGTCTAAGTATGTGTCTGATAAAGTAATACCATTTCATTATTTTTTCATTCATTCCATATTTTTGCGTTTATTTGTACATATATGTTTATTGTACGTATAATTCCTTTGATGTTCGCTTTGTACAGTCGCGGAAAAAATTAACGCAAAACTCATTGGCGTCTGAAAGCGGCGTACACGGGAACTAATTGAAATCGCTTTTCCTTCGAAAACATAACAACAATGAGACAGCATATGGAAACCGGAAATATTCAAAATCTCTATGAATGGATATCGATTTTACGCGTCATGTAAATAGCCATACTAAAAAGGTTTACGTTCGCGAGATCGTCTAGGAGTTATAAACGTGATGAGTTTGCTTCGCCCCGCAGCCAGTCGAGGTTCCGAAGTCGTAGTTGATTATGTAGAGATGCTTACCTTATTTTTTTTTAGAGCTTTGGACCGTTTGAAACAATTTTCTTGATTGAAACTTTAGAAACAATACGATGAAAGCATTATTTGTTGGGACATAAAATTTTTTTATTCTCCAGATCAAATTCACTTACAATAAAACGTATTTCCGCGTGTAGGGAATAGCTGTGGATGAACATCGTTTTAATACGCCTCAAACTTCTTCCGAGAAATATGATGCATTACAATTTACATTTTGGCGTAATATCCTGTGAATTTCAAGTTAAAGTATGGGAAATCTGGTTGAACAGAATGGTTTCCATGTGGAGAAAATTTTTCTTCACAAGTATTTCCAATGCCTAAAACCCTACGTAAGTTTCCGCCGTCGTGCATACAGGTCGTCTCAAATAGTTAAATTTCTTAATTCCTCCTAACGTAATATTATTTACATTCTGAAAACTACTTTTAAAAATCCATAATATTTTATTTGGTCCAGATTTCAAAGGAAACATTAGAATTCCCTTTTTTCGTTATGTAGTAAGAACCACTGGACGCGGATTTCTCTTGATCGATGAAGTAGCCTAGAGGGAGAGCGTTCGTCTACGGCCAAGAATGCCTGGGGCTCAAAACCTGGCGTGGCCTCCTTTAGAGCCTTTATAATTAATCTACGCGATGTAACTTTATTGCAGCCAAAACTTAGCAGGAATCCGCGGAAGGCCCAGGGAATGGATATTGACCTCAACCATGAGTGTGTGAGTTTCACGCATATTCGGGCTTTGTATAAGAATCAGAGCGGTCTCCTTGGTCGTCGAATGAGATATTTACTTCCCATTCTCAGGTACTCGGCCCCACTTTATTTCTACGTTCTGTATGTCGTATGATGCTCATATCCACTCATTTGCCAATTTACCACTCAAAGAAGAGCTATTCATGAAGGAGGGAATAGACCGGATCTCTGATTGTGTCAGTTACTCGATTTAGTGAACTTACCTGATGCTACATTCAAATTTAAATAACTTTGAAATGATTTATTAAAGAGAGCAATTATTTTTATTAGGAATTAGAGTTTGGTTCTATCTGCCGAACTATAAATACCGATTACTTATCTCAGTGAGAGACCAAACAAGTGTGGAATTTTCTTCAAAGTATCTTTAAAACGGTATTTGAAGCTTTCCCAGCATTGTTTTCTAGGTTTGCTATGAGCAATACCTTAACCGTGTAGTTCAACAGTTCAACTTATAGGATGGAGGATAATACTTAGAGGATAACGTAAATTAATGAATCACTTAAATACCTTTTGGTATATTCGCAGTGAAAAATGTTTGGCTAAAATTACGCAGTTAAATTTTATGAGGAGCATTTTTATATCCACGCGTAAGTAATACTCAGACAAAAGTGCATCGCGTTTCTTCCCCTGTGAAAGTGAGAAAATACTAAAAATTATCTTTTCCATGTAGCGACTAAGCAGGATTTAGATATTTTCCCTATGGTTAT
The DNA here is from genome assembly GCA_963169105.1 of Ceriagrion tenellum. Taxonomy (NCBI): domain Eukaryota; kingdom Metazoa; phylum Arthropoda; class Insecta; order Odonata; family Coenagrionidae; genus Ceriagrion; species Ceriagrion tenellum. The sequence goes on along the minus strand of OY720636.1, from coordinate 31,363,630 downwards.
TTGTATATTCCTTATAAATCCCCAGAGTAGTCAATGTAGTGAAAATTAGGAACGTGCACCATCAAAGATAATACGATTGCTACGTTCCTAAAGAATCTATTCCTCTTCAAATGTGTCGTAATATTATTGCTTCAATGGAAGTTAAAGGTGTGAGTGCCCCCACATGAAGATATTAACAGACTTTTTACTGGGTGTTAAATTTCATCTCTCAGTGGTCATGTATTTTAACGGATGTTGAAAAGGGACACTATAATGCTTTATTTAGAACGAGTGAAAAAGGTTAAAATGTATGCTTAATTCTCTCAATTTGAGTTATGTGTGCACATGATCACATCAATTGATCATCGAGAAATATGCTGGTATTTACATAAAGAATGTGGATGTTTATTAGCCTTATAATCAATCCATCCCCCTCCATTCTCGATTTCCTGACCAAGCCTTTGTGACATGGAGTTGTCCACATTTTGGTATCATCTTACTGGGTACATTTCCCATTCTTCATCCACGATTTTCCTCATTGCATCTTAATTTGGGGTTGTTTCGTTTGAGGGGGTCGAAAAACGTTTGTTTATCGCATTTTTCTCATATTGAACGCTGGCCTCCGTGCAGCCCGATCCATCTATGTTACATGATTTGTTTTGAACCATCTCCTATAATTTTGACATTTGTGAACTCGCAAGTATTCCTAGTTGCGGGCGGAAAATGAATATTGGTAAACATTTGATTAAACATAGTTCTTATTATAACGGACATGAATTTCGTTAAGTAAGAAATAGGTTTTTTTACTTTTAAACACCAAATAAATGTTTAGTGGGTGAAAGTCGAAGGCGCAACACCTTTTCGGGTAATTTTTCGACAGTTTTTTTGCCTTTTACAAACCTACTATCCGATTCCTCCGCCTGGGAGAAAAATGAGGTATACTAAAAGGTTAGTAAGATCTCTTTTTCCTCCAAGAATTTTGGAAGAGGCCGCTAAAACTTTGAACAATATCTCTGCTTGCGCTGTCCGCTCTGCTTGTTCGTCTATCGACGCTCGTCTCAATGAAGTAGTCATCAGTAAACCTTCGCCAAGTTCCGGGTGGTGATGGTCGGGGTGGTTTGTTGTTGTAAATAACGCACCGGTTTCAAATACTAGCTGCACCAGAAAAAAGGCTCGTGGCGCTTCGAAAAAATCGGAAGCCCCCATCGAATACTTTTAAGGGCGTAAGAGAAGTCAAATACCACTTCCTTCCAGTGAGTTGCACGCCTGGCGTCCGAAACATTATACATGGCAGAAAAGATATCGCCCGCAGCACAAGGGGAAAGTAAGCTCTTATTAAAGGAATACTATTTCCCAAATCAATACAATACATCCTTCATACATTCCGATTTTGAATGGATTAGTATAGGTGGAGCTTTGTATCGACACGGGGAAACCTCTAGGGATCCTCAAGAGTCCCCCAAGATTGCTCGTTGCTTTAACTCAGGCTTAACGTGGCCGGCCTCCAAACACATGCATGAGGGTAACTAATGGCGTTTATTTGGAATCGTCTGGGCTGATGAGGTGAAATCCGAGAACTACTTCTTTCTGTTTGTGTTCCCGGGAGAGTAGTATGCTTTTTCCTATCCTTATAGTCATTTTAAACGTTCGTAGACAATACCACCACTCATTTTAAGAGTAACTTAGTTCACAGTAATGCATACGGACGCAAATAAATTCACCGAAAGGATACAAAACATCATCTTAAATTTGCCTTGACTTAAGAAAGCTCAGTAGTTGTTACTGGGTTGCAAACCTGAATCGCAATCATGGAAAAGAACCGTGATCCCACCCCTGGTCGAGACATTTTTGAGTTTTTCATTCTATTTCTGGTCAAGTAAAATTATTTTTATTCGGCACATTTTATCTCTTTTGTATTTTAAAAATTTCATATTATCAGCCAGTCATTGCAGCTACACATTACATTCATTCATATTGCCAATATGAGGAAATTTATATAAAACTCATTTGCGTTCATTAAAAATCGAACACGGACCACTCTTTTGCGAGCCAAATAAATCTGACAGCTACAAAATTAACCGTTACATGTTAATTTATTTCATTAATGATATTTGACTCCAAACTGAAGTCTTTTATAAGGCTTTTTGTTAATTTTATATGTGCGGCGAATTTATAGCTAAGCATATAAAATATTATGCAATTAGACGTAATAGAATTGTTTATCCGTAGCTACCCCTAATTTGGGTAAACTTTTCTGAATGTTTATTCGTATATGCTGCACTTAGTAGGTAAAGCTTAACAGTGGACAGCTCGCCACCAAGCTTCCTGTGATAAGATGAAAGAAATATCGGGAAAATATGCCTAGATTATGCGGTATCGATGCGAGCACATTTATTTTTATTTCGTGAAATTATATATATTTACGTATACTTTCATAGTTTTATCCTATTCTGACGAACTAAAGACATTTATATTGGTTCAAGAACGATTCATTGATAAATATCCGTTTTGAATTTAATAAATATCCGTCTAAGGAACTTCATCAATGTACAAATGGAAAATCGTGAAAAATTACATCACGTAGACTACTTATTTTAATTAAATCTTTTTTGTATCGACATTTGGTGCGGATAAATCTCAATTTATATCATTTCGGTGAAACAGACACAGTACGCGTCATTCAAAAAGATCCTCGGAAAGTCGACCACGATAAATATCCCTTGGTGGTAGAAGATGAAGATTTTAGCATATAGTATACTGAATTTGGTGGGATAGTGAATATTTTTTATAATCAGTCTTTCTTTATAAATGATATCATTCGACGTAAGAGCCATGTTGAAACAAACACAGCGATGAAACGCGACTGAATGTGCGAATAATATGAGACGAAAGCTCAAAAATGAGGCGATTGATGACTAAGTTGTGTGATGACAAATGTGAGTTCCATTGCGGATTTCAAATATTTGCGGTAGACGATGTTTTCCTCAGTGTTGCCAGTCTTTCGAGTATGTACTGCTCCTGGAAGTTCCCAAAAATGCCGCAATCTGGCGCGCGAAAAATTTTGCGTTTATTTCTTCCGCCACTGTACAATAAACTCAATAACAAATTATGGGCGATCAATTTCTATTCTTTGTAAGTTTTTAATAATGGATATAGAAATTAACTTTTATGATTACCACTTGATGGCCAATTTTGATTTCTTTCCTAGGTTTAATTTCAGTTTACGTATTTAATGCCCTTTCTGTAATCGGTCACAGCAAAATTCTTAGTCAGTCAAATACCTTTCATTATGATGTAAGGAAATTATTACCACTCGAGTTACATATGAATTTTTAGTAAATTATCATACTGTAGATGTGTGGAAAATTCTTTAAGGTAGCTCAGAGGAAAATGAGAAACCAGAAAAGTCCGTTTCGGTACCTGAAAACTCATTCTAGCTTTTGAAATTATAGTTGCACCTGTCAGACTATCTAATTTCTTCAGTAGAGTGGAATGCTATCTGGTATGCTGATGAGCATTCTTTATCACGGAATTTCTGTACTTTGGCCACTACGATGCCTCCATTTTTTTGTTCTCTATAGGTTAACCATAATATCTTAGTTCTTATTTTAACGTTATGAAGTTGTTTGAATTTAATTTTTTTCCTTTACAAATGGAAGTACGGCCTAACCTTCCAATGGAATTTACGCAATACATGTCAATTTTGTGCCTGTGCTCAGTGGCTGCGAGATAAGATTTTAAAGTTGTCTTTTTCTGTAGAGTGATTGTTTGCTTTCCTTCCCCTCTTCCATGTCAACTGTCTACTGTTTCTACGTTTCCATTAAGTAATGAAAGAACTCTTGCTCGCGTCTGCGCCATTTTCACAGTTTTAATCTAACTAGTCTCTTCCTACGCCGTGAGCTAATTCATGTTCCTCTATGCTGTTGATAATAGTAGTAAACTTTTTTGTTTCTTTTCTTCTTAACTTGACCTTGTCTTCTAGATGTCTTAGCCTAGATACTCCCAGTGATATTTCAGTTTTAAAAAAATTAAGAGAACCCTCGCTAAACATCTCTTTTGCCAATCGCCCTTGCTAGCAGCTCCCTTAATCTTGTCTGAATTATCTTCTGCCATTATAATCCACAAACATGCCTGTTTTACTAGAGAACAATGACAGCGTCGATGATCTTGCTCGTTTCCTCTCATAGTCTGTTCACAAGTTGATATATGGTGTGAATGCGGCAGTGCGAGTTTGGAGGATTAATCTAGTGGGTTCCCTTAACAATTTATTTCGTTAGTTCATCCATAGTTTCCATCCGAATGATTTCCCTTCATAGATGTTCAGTGCAGTTTGAAAATAGTCTAGAAATATATCTTGAGCCAGTCATGTTTTTGGTAAATAAAATAAATGGTTAAGTCAAAATTGACTCTTGGGTTATTCGAGTAAGCTATTAAACTACAACAATTGTGAAGCATTCTGCATTTTCATGCGCAAATAATCATGATCAGTGATTTGATTTCTTGTTTTGCTGTTTAATTTTTCTTTGCATTCGCCTGACTGAATTTTACTAAAGTATATATTGTGTTTTGTGCGGTGATGTATCTCGAGTCAACATCTTCAGCAATATAGATGTGTCCATAGAGCTTCATATATTTCGTTAGTTTTCTTCTCTCTCGTAATAAATTACAGTTAGTAATGCTTGGAGTTTCCTTGAAGATTCGAGAAAGAGGTCTAATTCTCTGGCTCATGAATTTGAAAATACCGCATGGCTCTTCGGTTGCCTTACTTATAAACTCCTCTGCCGCGGGTGGCCCATTATAGTGAGGGCCGAAATTCAAGGCAATGATATAATTCCTCCTAACTTTTGACTATTGCATCGGCACAGTTCTTTCATTGCCAATGTTGGCAATGGCTTTTACCATTCTTAGGAATAAACAATTCTCGACTCCAAAGCAGGAGCTAAATTGTTTTAAGGCTCATAGCGATTTAAGTGATACAAAAGAAATGACTCTGAGATAAATATAATTTTTATAAGAAAGACTCTTAGGATTGCGCAAACAACACATGATTAGGCTCGAATAAAATTTAAAGAATGTTTTTGGCATAATTTACACTTTGGAAAAAAATATTTCCCATACTACATTTATTATTGCCCTGTACTACGATAATGTTGATGGATGAAATGTATAAATACCGAAAAGTAATCACAATTTACTATAATCATGGTTCTATGGGATATAACTATATGAATTACATCGTTTCATGAATAACTAAATCACAATTTTCATTTGTATGTTTTGCGTTGAAATTAAGGTAATGAGCAAATGTTCGTTCGAGCAATGAGAAAGGGAATATTCCCAAAACGAGTAAATTACGATTGTGAGAATGAGGACTTGATTTTGGAAGGGCATTTTTCTGCCGGTCTTGAAGCAATATTTAACTCATAGTTTAATCGAGTGAAGATAACCGTGGTTTAACTTTTTTAATAGGTTGACGAGCTGGTGAACTTAACTAATGGAAAAAGTAAGAGACCGTTCGTAATAGGATATACTTAAACGTTTTTCTGCAATTGAGCAATACTGGTTGAATTCCTCCCGAACCAAAAAACGCTCCATTTGCACTTTGACCCCGCGGCGTGACCGAGAAGCGAACTTCATGCTAATCGACGTGAGCGATAAAAAAGTTGATTGTATGGCCTCCCCTCATGCATACAGAGACGCGTAAACACGCCGATCCAAAGACACTCCGGAGGCTGAGAACCATTTCATAAAAGCTATGCCTCCCTAATGAATCCGGGACCGTAGGGTGCAGGGGGCGCGAAACAAATTTCTCCCCTTTTTTCTCTCTTTCGTTCCCCCTTCCGCTCCCATCTTTATCTTATCCCCCATTTCTTCTTCCTTTATCTTTTTTTCCTCCGTTCTTTCCTCCTCCCCAACCTATCCCCCTCTCCATAGCACACTCTTCCTTTTCCAAATTAGCGAACCAAACGCTGAGCATTCTTATCTCAAACCGCTCGATTTGCATGTTCCAATCGAAAGTGCACCGGCCAAAAGAGGATCTTTCCTTCTTTTTTACCATCTAATTTTTTTGGGGGAAGGGTGTGGTTGGGATGGGTAGGTGGAAGCGGAGAACAAAAAAAATAGGATACAGGAGTGGGAGGATTTCTTTTTTTTCCGTGGCGTGCCTCAAGGGTATGAGGAGATTTTTTAAGGGGTTAGGAGGTGGTCGATGGTTTGGGTGAGTGGGATGGGTCGAACGATATGGAGTGGGTAGGGTGTAATCGGAGGGAGCATTTTCCGGTGTTCCAAATCGACCAATTTCCCATGCTTCCCTATACAAACCCCTTTTTCCTATCGCTATCCTTCTTTTAACCCATTTTCCTCAGTTTGTCTCTCTTCCTCAGTGTTTCTATTATTCTGTGATACCAATGTTATCTTCACACCATCCTATTATTTCATCGATGCTGTGTACCTACGTCGAGAATATTTAATTTTATGTAGCAGTTCAGTACTCACTCTGCTTGTTCGACCATGGAACTAATAATACACTACAGTATCTCTCATGTCATTTTTCTAGATAGTCAATGAAAAGTAATTCCAATTTTAAAGAAATATATATATGTTTATCGCGAATTGGGATAAAATGGTGACTTCAACAAATTAATGGAGGAAACATTTTTGTGATTCCTTCCTATTTTTGAAATGAGCTCGACATCTCTGGAAAAGAATTCCGTTTTGAACACAATCAGGAACATCACTATAAGATATCAAACACGGGGAGAAACATTGCTTGGTATTTATTTTATTGATCTTGTGGCCATTTCAATTTTCATGACTGCTAAAAGAGTGAAGAAAAAGCTTCAAATATGCAATAGTAAGAAGCCCAAAAGGGTGAAGTATTGTAAGTGGCGAACTAATGGCATCTCTGTCAATAACCAATTCACTGTAATGGCTTTTTAATAAAAAGGCTGTGCTGAATCTCCTATATCTTCTTATAGGAGTGTGAAGAATTGATGTTCGTATAGCTGTGCTTTTGTTGAAATCAGGATTACTGATTTTGGTGTCCAAGCGATTTCATTGTAACTATATTCAAACCGTATTTACCGTTACTGTCCTTTTTCCTTTTCATTACTCATAGCAGTTACTCCCTTTATAAATCTCGTTTATATTACTGTATTCGTGGTTCCCTCCTTTTTTCCCTCCTTGGCCGTTCATTCAAGTATACCCTTCTTACAATATGTTTTTTTTTTAATTGAACTGTGATTGTTCAGTTTTTGCCCGTTTCAAATGACATTTTCGTAAATTATAGTTCACGATATCTCTTTCCTCTTCTTCTCCGCAGCATACTTATTTACATAATACTTAACTTTATTTGGAAATCCACTGAGTAAAAGTTTTGGTCCGATGTTAAAGGTTAGGAAGCATAGGAAGCATTCAATAATTGATAACATATTTTGAGTATTCTTGTATCTCTCACTCGTATGTATTTTCTCATTTTTAAACTATTTTTACCTTCAAGAACGAGAATTAGTCCTATATTTCGCCGTTAATCAAGTCATATATTTCAATAATTGATACTGAAATATTATTTACGTACATAATTTTTTTTGCTTAAGGGTTTTTATCATATATCATTCGATAAGAGCATGAATGAACCGAGCTTTTGCGTAATTACTTACTGAACTGCATTCAAACTACTTAGCTAGATTCAAAGTATTCGTCTGGAAAGTCTTAAACCTTGCATAACCTTGGATTACGTATATGAAAATATATTGGTCTTATGATGTGTAATTATTAATTTACGTTTTACTCTAGCTTCATCTGTTTGGCTTTAGTTTCTTTAAATTTGTCCAAAATACGCAAATAAACGCAAGTGAAATTAGTCATAGCGATCTTTAACCATGAACACCTGTCATAATATTTCACCGAGAATAAATGCTGATATCAATCCAACCATGCAATACTTATCTGTAAAAGTTGTCGGACAGTTTTGTTAAGCCTTTGCCTTATGTTTACTTATAGGATAACTTCTTTACCTCTCCTTGAATAATTTCCTGCCCGAGATTATCCAGTGTTGTCATTTAGTCTTGGAAACTTTTCGCTGCAATATTTATTTCTTACTGATTGGCCCGTACATCATTGTGGAATTATTATTAAGGGGTTGGTGAAAGAGAATCAAATATTTCTAAAGAACTGTTGCTGATATCTTTCGACATTTTGCCGGTAAGTGTGATCTTGAATCATGACACTTAAGTCAGTGAATCAGAACATAAAGTAATTGGGAAACTAATGCTTGCGGGCATTTTTGCAGGCTGCTAAAACTGAATTCAGATACTTCAATGATCTAAGTGCATGCCATTTAGAGAAGGCAACAATAATATCAATTTTTGTCATGGAAAAACTGATGTCAAAATGTCTTGTGAATCTATTGTTGACTGAAGTCAACGATGGGATCGTTCGTTAAACAGTTCTAAAACATGAAAAGAGAGTTATTCTCCGGGATAGGTTAGAAATACTGCAGCCCGTCTCATAGCAAGAGGGATTCTAATCACCAGAATTACTCCACGAATGAACGATATGGACCGTTGATGGCGAACGGGGAGAATTTTTTTAAAATTTCCTCGGAGGCACGTTCCACCGAAATGGAACGGGGTGACGGGGAGGGAGTTAGGTGCAGGAGGTGGTGGTGATGTTAGACGCGGGGTTGAATGATAGCGGAGAGCCGGGGCATTTGACGAGGGGGAGGGTTTGGAGGGAGAGGGGATGGGGTGGAATTGGTACGCCTCGGCGTCGAATTGGGGACGCGGGTTGGGGGTGTTTGAATAGGGCCGGAGGACGAAAGAGAAGAGAGGAACGGGAGGAAAGGGGCTGGTTGGGTTGGTTCTAAAGTGTCTCTCGAAGTTTGAAATCTTTTTCACGCCTCAGGGGAGAAGGAGTGACGACGTAGCTTCCCTCCCTCCCCGCCTCCTGACATATCTGCCTCCGAGTCCTACCACCGTGGCTCCACCCCCTGCGGGCTCACCCCTTCGGCCTTTATTTCCACCCTCCCTCTTAAACCCCCCTCACACAATCCTTGGTGTCTCAACCCCCCTCTCTCTGTCCCCGAAAAAGGCATGGCCCAAGAAACACCCCTTGCGTCACACCCCCTCCCTCGCACCCAATAGCGTTCTTCTTCTGTTTTGTCCTCAAGACTCCCTCACGCGCCCCCTAACCATCCCCCGCTACTCTTATTTTCCTCCACCCGTTCTTAATATCTCTACCCGTTCCTCCCATTGTCTCCCTTCTTCTTTTTTTCCCCAGAACAGTTGAGAATCACCGAAGGACATTTTGCTCACCCATTCTTTCCCTCCCTCTCTTGCCCCTCCCGTGCCCTTCTTCTTCGCTTCCCGAATCTCCCCTTTTCCAGTTTTAACGTCTTTTCCTCCTCCCGGCCTCTTTCCCCTCTCTCCCTCCCGTACTATACTCCTCGTTCAGCACCAACACCCCTGTCCTCAATCCACGCATTTGCTTCCCTCGCGCCCTTCTCTTTACTTTTTTCTCGTTTTTTTTTCAGAGGATTGTTAGGACGGAATTGGTTCGAGTTTTCCCTTTCAATCATTTCCCTCCGGTAAATTTGAAAATGCCAACGCCTTCCGCACAGACACTCATTTTCCTTCCATTGTTCTTACGAGAACGTCCTCTTTGTGTTCTTCCTCCGATTAGCTTTGTTTTTCCCCCCCATTTGAGCATGTTCTTGCAAAGAGATTCTCTTTGGGTCAGGGAAAACTGATTTCTGTTACGCACTGCACGATAAGACACATTGTGTTTTAGTTTTTTTAAGTTCAGCGTCCTGAAAGTTATCCTTTAGGAATAAATTGGTTGTCCGTAGATATTTTCCTCGTAAATTACGAGGACATTCGATGCGTGGACGTTTCGTTAGTGTAATCTACCTTCTTCAGGATTAACTAACGATGAACACCATGCGTCATTTTGCCCTTCGAAACTTTCATTTATATAAGAACTAACACCATATGGAAATGCTGAGAACTCTGAAGCCCTATTATTCACAAAGTAATACGTCAAGTCTTACCTTGACGCAGCTACGTGTAAACTCGTTGTGCATTCGCAAAATATGGCTAATAATTCGGTAAATATACTTTGTTGGAAATAAATGTATTTAAACTATGGCTACGAGACCTCTTTCCAGACTTCGTTCGCCAGTGCAAATCTTCTCCCTATCCCTTCTGTATTTCCTACCATTTACTTCTACCCGTTCAATATTAAGATACTATCCGAATAATAAGTGACCTACCTGATTCAGAGTATATCCTCGGAATGTTTTGGCCACCTTCTCTTTGTTTATCCCAGAATATCTCATTATTATTTTTTTAAGAGAAGCATTGAAATTCCTCAGTTTTATGGACTGTTGTTGAAGCCATATTGCCTTAAAAATGTTCTTAAATAAATATGAAATATCTCCATGCATGCTATTCGTGCTATAGGGAACTCCCGCAATGACGGGCCAATCACGCCCTAGTTAATGGTGCAGGTATTATACATACTGCGGTGCGCCCTCTCAATTGACCTCAATGGTTTCCCCCTTTCCGTCTATTTACTGATGGGTTTCGTTTGTTTTCTTCTGCTTTCCGGTGCCTAGTTGAGTGGGCAAACTCAACTCACGTTCATATCGTCCCGTTTTTCTTCTTCTTCCATTGTTTGCGTGTATTATAAAGCTTGTACTTTTCTCTTGCCTCGAGGTGTGGCGCTCTGAAGCAAGCGATTATCTCCCGAGGAATGAGTCTCCTCGTTATAGTAACAGTGGAATGCTGAAGGTATCATTATAGCCGCAGTCGCGGAGGGAGGATTTAAAAAATTCAAGCATGTTTCAAAGGAATCAATGGAGTTGAAATAGGACGAGCCTCCGTCCACGACGTCTGAGCTACAACGCTGGAAAAATTTCAATCCTTGCAGAGTTATTTAAAATGGGGAAATGTTTTGTGAAAAGGGCTATAATTCTAAGTACCAATAAACTTTCAATTCCTTTCTGAGCATACCTTTTTATTTTAAATGTAATGCGCAATCTTCGACTCGCTAAAAGTGATATGAAACTTGGTTGCTTATTCAACATACAACGATGAGTTACGGTGAATAAACACAATAGATTTTAGTCTTTAAATCCGTAGCTAAAACTTAGTCTCAAAGTGTCGTTGTAACGATGATTCCAGGACTCATTAATTTTCAATCAGGGAGCCTGGTATCACATTTGAGTGGTATACCAGAATAGATACGATTAAAGCGGTAAAATTAAACGCTTCAATTTAAAAATGTAAACAGACCTATGCCTTAAAAATCACTGGCTTAAGTATAAATGGAGCATGCTTTAACACAAATGAAGTGATATTTTTTAACTTAATTATATAACTTGGTATGCATGGATGAATGGATTTGCGTTAGTAATGAAAGGCAGGGCAGCCTAGGTGATTCCGCAACGTGTTGCAATTTAATCCGAATTATGAGTTTGTAATATTCTTTTGGAAATATTAGCTTGTGAACCTGGAAAATTTATTTTAGTAAATAGCGTAAGAAACACGAAAAATATGCTTTTATATAGCATTTTGCGCACATTAGAGCTTAATGAGATTGTTTTATTATTGTAAAACATCAATATTTGGTTTTTATTTATTTACAAAATTTGCTATCCATGTTTAAGGATAAACTTTTTCGAATGAAATCGACTAAGGCATTTACCACACTTCAAAATGCTGAATCTTTTTTGATTTAAGCGAAGTTATCTATGCCTATGTGATATCATTTTGTCTGGAAATCACTTCATTTGGCACTTTTCTCGATTTTGCAGAGATATCAGTATTCCTTCCAATTAATTGCCACGATTGAACAGAGCCTGATATTTCTGCGTTCTAGAAATAGGATCTAAATTACCAGGTCAAAAGTTTCCTTGAGTGTATATCCTAATCGAAAGGATTAATACAGCAGAAAAGTCATAATATTTGTGAAATATCTTAGGTACGTCAATGCTACTTGTAAAACATCTACCGTGCTTATTTTACATAAAAAGTCACTAGCATAAGTGTCACATTCGAAATATTTGTTAAAACTCAAAATGCTCTTATATGTGCGAATTTCCACAGAGAAAAAATCATCCGCCTTGACCGGGATTCGAACCCGGATCCCTCGATCCGCCATCGAGGGATCCGGGTTCGAATCCCGGTCTAGGCGGATGATTTTTTCTCTGTGGAAATTCGCACATTTGTGCATTGCGGGTGACTCCGTAAAAGTGAAACTCCGTGGCTAGTCCCGGATAGCTTAAAATTTGCTCTTATATGGATTTTATTGGATGTTTTTCTTGATACTCGTTGATTATGGATTCCATATAAGTATGAATGATTTTCTCATGGCCATTGAGTGCACATAAACGTCATATTTATGATTTGAACTATTACATTTGTTGTATCAGGTACCAAAAGCTGTCGCCTGCTTGTCTGTGGCATGCCTCAAGTCTTAGTCTAATGTGAGGGAATGCAGCGAAAATATTAGCTGTAATACAGATGAATAAAGTTTTCTTGGATTTTCATCCGGGTGAGTTGTTTCATGGCACTCGTCATCAGGGAAGCTGATGCGGGCCTCTCTGATGACGTGGACCGCATCGGACCACGAACACTAAAGAAGAAAATGGAACGCCCGGACGTGAGTGTTTCTCTTTCGTTTCACTTTTGCATATCGTCACGTATTAGTGACCTGGAGAGAGTCAGACAAGGTTGAACGTTCGAGAAAGGAAGATTTCGGCATTGGCGTTGATTCACGGATTGTGGGGAGAATTCCACGTCAAAAGGTTGAAAGTTTCCTCTCGTTTTGTTAATGATTGTGACACTAAGGGTATATCGTGGAGAAAAAGCAAAATTCTTTGTGCATTGCGTTATAACAGGCGTTTATTCATGACAAAAACGGTTGGGAGATTAACTCAAAAGACAGCGAAAGAGAGATCATCTCCCTCAGATTAAGATAGTCCTTCCGTAAAATTATGCTAATTCGGACTATATCCTTAAAAACCAGTCCTCTATTTAAAATTACAGAATATTACCTTCAAACCCTTTTTTCGTCAATTTAACTGGAAATCAGATGGTTTTCAATGTACGAGAGTGTATGGAAGGTTAGTTTTTAACGTTTTTAACGTTAAAACTATAGATAATATACTGACAAAAATACTAGAAAAATCTTCAATAGATTTCGGTGGCAAATGGTTATCGGTACCTGAATCAACTTGACTTGATCTATTTTTCCTGGGTCGAATGAGACGCAAACCGCGCAGTAGTGCTCTCACTGTTGAATGTAGATTGTTTGAATACATTCTCATTTATACAGATACCTTCAGATTTAAAATAAGGAACTGTTTATTAGTCAGCTATCGGCAATGTTTTTATGAGATTTGGCTTAGTTTTTTCTTTTTAGATTTTTTTTTTAAATTTCAATTCACACAAGAATTACCTGAGGCACTAGAAACAATATTTTAAGAAATTATATGGCTTCAAAAAATTTTTAAGATGTCAACTTTTACTAAACCCACTCGATTTATTGAACAACGACCCAGGTTTCGATGTGCATTCACATCATCTTCAGGTAAATAGAGGCCAATGTGCAGGCCTTATATAGTAAATATTACCTGTAGAAATTTTGAAATTAGACAAAAGGAGCATAAAAGGGATTTTATAAATTTTAATTTTAACGGAAGCAACTTCGCCCGACATCTTTTAATCCACGGACATAAAAGTGGTTTTACTATGACACCTCTCCATTTTTCAACTGACAGACGTAAGCTGAATGCTTTAGAACAACTAGAAATTTTTAAAAACCAAGCTTACTGTGATGAATTCCTTGCTAATGAATGTATGCTCCCTGCCTATTCCCCCATCCTCAAAGCTTTAATCCCCTCCACTTCGTCCTCCTAGCCCCTCTCCCTACCCTCCCGTGACCACCCTCTTCCTGTATTGTTCTCTTTCCCCCCCTTTCCCCACCTGGTAATGTTTACTATATAAGGCCTGCACTTCGGCCTCCATTTACCTGAAGAAGATGTGAATGCACATCGAAACCTGGGTCGTTGTTCAATAAATCGAGTGGTTTTAGTAAAAGTTGACATCTTAAAATTTTTTAATGATGGAATACCACCTAGTGAGACTGACGAAAGTGAGTGTTGCATGGCTTCTTCTGTGAACAATCTTGTTCAGTGCAGCGGTTGCATCTCGAAAAGGTATTCGGTTTTCCTGGGTGCACCTACGCTTTTCTTCGTAAAGTTTACAGATAGCCGATGTTATAAAAAATATGAAAAATTCGTTAAAACATCTTTGTATCAGTATGCAAATTGGCAAATAAGTAATTCACAACACGTCATTCAAAATGTCAATTTTGGAAGGAAAATTTGCCTATCATGTTTTAGAATCTATAGCCGCTTACTTCATTAATTAAAGTTAGTTTTAAAGTTTGGATATATACGAGTGAATATTATTAATCTCTGACTTCTGAGCACGAATTTAACACACTGGCTGAGGAAGAATTTTTCTCTGCTGCGGAGATAAGAGTTTATCCCAGGAGGAAATATATCTGTAGTGGTAAGTTTACTACCCTACATTTTATCATCTTATTATTTCGGTACCTACTTCGTCACTTAAAGCTGTATTTTTCAAACAATAAATGCGTAAACGTAAGTATAAGTGCTTGTTTTGACGCAGTTGCCATAGGAACTCCCTAATGTCCCACGTACATCTTGTTACCTCATGGTTGGAGGTCTGTCACTCTTTGGAATAATGTATTGTATTTTGTAGATTCGGTTGGCCACACTTGAATTCCACCATTCCATCTTCAGTCATGTGTTGCGGATTTCTCTGTGAATTCTCCCTTTTTCGGGCATTAGTGACCTTGAAGAGATCTGAAAAAAGTGGTGCTTTCTAGAAAGTAAGACGTCGGTCTGAGTGAAGGTTTCTGGGATTTTTTTTCGGATGAAGGAGGGCGCAATCCGGAGGAATCTGGGGAAAAAGCGAAAGCGTGGTTTTGAGAACCACGCCCACATGCCTCTCCTCTCCCATACCCTCTCCCATGCATTCACCCACCCCCCCCCCGACCCCGCCCCCCGAATTCTAACAAAAAAGAATAACACCCTCCTCCTCCCCTTGTGCTCATTCTAAAAACGCTCTTCCAAGGAACACACTCACGCACACTCATAGGCCCTTGGAAGAAAATCCTCGGGAGCTCAAATCCGTACAACTCGTTTTTCCTCCTTCCTTCCACTCTCACCCCGAGCAACTTATCTCCAAAGCGGCCCCTCCCTACCAATCTCGCCCACGCCTTCCCGTACTTTGCTCCCCCCACTTCCCGTAAGGCCATAAGCAACCATTTGAGAACGTGCCAAAGGCATTGAACTTGAATAAAAAGGAATTAAGATGCAAATGACCGACAATCCGGGGTGGAGGGGTGGGGCTTTGAGGGGCCGGGAGCGAAGGGAGAAGAAGAGAGAGAGGAGGAGTTAGTCGGGGGGAACAGCTCGTCGTCTTTTCTGTCTTTCCCTCTCTGTGTTTCGCTCTCCAGGCCTATTTTCCTTTGCTTCACTCACTCTCATTCTTTCTCCTTCCCTTCCTCCCTTCCAGTTCCACTCGCAAGAGGAATATGCCTCGCACGGTCGTGAACTCAATCGGCTCACACTCGAAAAACCCTTAATGTTCCTTTAAATCCTATGCTGGAATTTCCCTGTAAAGGGGTATTTACGCGTTGAAGTTGACATCTTTACGAAATTAGCAAGTGTGGCTATGTCTCGATGTGTATTGCTTTTTGCAGAGGTTCGTCATGTTTACAAGTTACTTCCGGTTTATCCTTAGAGCATGTGTATAGTAGAAATGCATTTTTGAGTGGAAACTTGCATTTAGAGTTAACCTTGAGCGTGTGATGTTAGACGTGGACGGACTGCTGGTAATGCCTCGAAAGCCTATACTAAAGAAGTATGTTTGTTTAAAAAAAATGTAGCATTATTGTGGGGATAGGAAATGTCAAACGAATGAGGTAGATTATGGATAAGGGTAACTGGCAGTGGCCAGGCCTTTGGGGATGAATTATGCTTGTTTATGAAAGAGAAATAACGTGGAAGTGGCTAGCTGGAAAACGCAAATTTTACCTTTAAAACAATATTTATTTTCTGACATTACAAATCTAGGTAATCGTTATACTTTATGCACAAGGTAAAAGTTGAAACATGTATGGAAAGAAAACAAAACATGATCGTTCTTCAGACTGAGCAACCAAATGAATCACCTCGTTAGACGTCACATGGAATCATTCTCACTGATTCAACCAGCAGTACATTGCTAGGAGCGCACTGTCGACCTCAATTTCATGCCTAATCAAAGGGAATATTCTGAAAATATGTGTCGGAAGTATGCGTGATGAAGAATGCGGTAATTTGTAAAATTTGTAAAATTTCGATAATGAATATGTTTGTAATCCACATTCCTTGTTTATCATAGACTTGTGCAAATAATAACTTTTTGAAATTAGGTTAATTTTAACATGCTTCATGTTTAGGGTGTAAAGTTTTGAATTACTTCCTTTCTCATTATTCAAGGGGGAAATCGCCACAAGTCTTACCTCTACATGACCCATGCCATGTAAAAGTATCTTTATGTAATCATATGTGCTTAGATTTCTAACTTTTAGACCTTTCTGGAAAATTAATTAGTCCCTTTGATTTGAAATTCCAGCTCACATGCGATTTTAGCACACAATATTTAGATAATCCAACTAGGAGAAATAAAGATTGGGCTGACTCGGAAAAGGGCGCCACACAGTCAATATTTTTCCAAAAGTTGAGGCAAGATCCAAAGTCAGTTTTGAATATGACATGAAAATTGTATAAGTTGTCAAGAGGCACTGAGAACGCGGGAGTTATTTAAAAAATATTCGATAGTGGAGATTTCCATGTGTGTGGACTGTCAGTGTTCAAAATTGAATTATACTGCGTGATATTTGAAACGTTGAGAGTACAGCAACAATTACATACTGACCACATAGATAACTCAATGAAGAAAATAATAACATACTACTTGAATAACAAGCATATCAGCTAACGGCAAACTGCAATAGAAACCAGTAAGAAAATCCGAGAAAAAAAGCGATGAAGAAGCCAGAAGGAGATAAGAAGAGGAACGCGGGCCGGAATTTGGCATTTATAACCGCGTAAAATATTGTAATCAACATCTTGTAGTAATCACAGAGCGAAAGCTCGCCTTTTTTTGTTTGGTGAATTATTATTTATATTTAAACTTAACTCTATATTTGGAAGTTGTAAGAATCAGGAATAAGATTTAGATGTTTAAGAGGAATGTAAAACCATATTATATCCTCTAATATAAAGTTGGGGCTCGGTCAGCACAGATTTGGGTGGCTCGGGATTGGGAGAGA
Source organism: Ceriagrion tenellum (assembly GCA_963169105.1). Taxonomy (NCBI): domain Eukaryota; kingdom Metazoa; phylum Arthropoda; class Insecta; order Odonata; family Coenagrionidae; genus Ceriagrion; species Ceriagrion tenellum. Next base: position 31,346,236 of record OY720636.1, on the reverse strand, counting down.
TTCGGAAGGGCGGAGCACTCTAGACAACTGGCCCGCATTCCGATTCTTTCCTTATTTATCGAAATAATACTTGTTGGTAAATAGAGGGAGCTCTAATAAGTTGGAATGGTGAGCCAATTTACCCCCCTATCCACTGTTACAGCAATAGAAACCAGACCGTGAGAATCGAAGAGTTGCTTTCTGAGGAGTGGAATCGCTTCCCCGCGTAGAGTTCCCTTTGCGAGTGAAAAAAGTTTGAGGAGATCTCTTTGCATGCGTTGACACTGGTTTACGGATGCAATATAATAAGTCTTGCAATACGCGTTAGATATAGTCTAACGATGTAGTATCATATGTGACTCATCGAGAGAGTGGTGAGATTTATTTCGCATTTCGGTGCATGATATTCGTGCGTCATACAGCCTGTATACCCTTTCCGTCCTCCCCTCTGCCTGCCTTTCCACTCACCATTCCGTCCTTCCCCTTCGACGCTGCACATCGCTTTTACCCACCCCAACCCCCTCTCCTTCATCCCATTCAAAAAAACTCCATATACTCCTCTCGACGTATCTTGGGGTCTTTTCCCCGCTCCTTCCCCCGACGCTTTAGCGCTTCGACCTCTCCTTCCCCTCAATCCCTTGAAGGCCCTCATACTCCCCTCTTGCCACTCCCGTCATTCTCTCCCTCTTTCATCGTCGGCTACTACCGAAGCTACTACGCCTGCTATGCCTATACTACTACTACTGCCGTAACCTTCTCCCTCGACTCAACCTCAACTTCCCCTCCGTTCCTTCTTTACCTCCCCTCCGTCGCCTCACTCACCTCCCCTCCGCTCCCTCTTCGCGCGCCTTCCCCTTCGTTCCCTTCCCGCGCATGCGCAGATCTTCGCGTCGTACAACTGCGCCCACGATCAACTCCTTTTCGCCTCCCCCCTTACAGCCTCCTCCGACCTCACCTTCACCCCGCTCGCTCACTGACGCCTGGTGATTTTTGTGTGTTGAATTTTCTCATTTCGTATCCTACTCTCTCTCTCATTGCCAGTCCTGGAAGAAAGACGTGAGAAGCCCGGGCTGAGAGAAAAAGCGCTGACGGCTGGCGTATGTGTTCCCGGGTTGGAAGAAGGGGGATGACAATCTCTTCAGCACGTCTTCGATGTCCTGGTCTAGGATATTGCGAGTAGCGGGGTTCCCGTAGCCATCGGCCCCATTTTTTTTACTCTCTGGGGGAAAGGAGTTCGCTCATAACCCTCGTACTTTGCTACCCCACCCTCCTTTCATCCATATTCGGTGCTATCCTTTCCATTTCTGCTGCGGTAGGGAAAGTCATGTTGGCACTTAGGTTTCGGTTCCCTGGAGTCTCTCTCCCTTATACTTCGCAGCTGACGTTTAAATGGTCGTTGCAATATCGTCTAGCCTAGTCTCTGACTTTTTTGGCGTAGATAATAGTAATGCACTGTTGTTAAGCATCAAAATAAATGGGAGGAGTTCTTTCGACTTAAAAAAGAACATGCGACAAAGAAGGCAAAAATGAGGATTAAAAAGTCTAGAAGACGTAGGCACTTTTTATTGCTCTCAAACCCATTGCATTTTTAGGCAACTGGTGCAAATTAAGTGTTTTACTGCATTGATTGATAAAGTGAATTCCATAAAATAAATGCGAAAAATAAACAATAAATCGTTATTTTTGCGAGCATAGTTTACTTTAAAATGTTTGTACTCACTCCAAGAGCGAATACAATGTAATTAAGATCAAGGCCCGTAATATTCCGGTGTCCAAAGATTAACTACGCATGCTTATCCTAGCCAGTAAGAGCATAAACTCTGATTAAAGGTTTTCATGTTATTTTGTTGAGAAACAAGCACCACTAATGGTCTGGGTTTAAATTCCAAAGAGTCTTACTTTTAAGTTCTGGGTTAACACAATGCGAACCGCCAGCGAAAGAGATAAGTTTCACTGCTGTTTACTGAGGGCGTTGGTACATTCCAGCACAATCACAAACCACAATGTGTGCTTTTCATGTACGTGTGGAGAATGTTGACAATCCAAATCGGGACTGTCCTTCGCCTGGCTACTATGATTTGGGTTTTCACGCCTACACCAGCCGTCTGGCAGCGAACAGATGTCTGTGAGCCAAGAAATTGTTTACATGTGTTCGCTGCAAACGGTTGTGTATATTGTTCTTCATTTGTAAGGAACACCCCTGGAAGGGATGGCACCAATACCCCGTGGCAGCGGGATGCAGCAGTGGATGTAAAGCATCACGATTTGTCGAACGACGTCCACATTCGACGAACACAGCAAATGAAAAGCATCCAGGGTCGTTCAGGGAATCGATTGCTGAGCATCTCCCAAAACAGTTAATTTCAGCTTGATTCGCTGAAAGTCACGTCGGATAGAATTGTCTGGTACGTCTGAGAGTGAAAAAGAACTTGAAAGAAAGTGAATAGTGGAAGTGAATTTCAGGCGTGTTCTTGACAAAGTAGTGAAAAGAAAAGTGACGCACAGAATATACCCATATATATGCAGAAACTGTGGGGAAACTATCCAACCAACGAAAGACAAAGAACTTAAGATTGGAAATAGTTTACACGCTTTATAAATAAGAAACAAGTGAATGTATCACGCTACGTTCAAAACGGTTTCAAGCGAACAGTGTGTGGAATACAACTGCTGGAAGGTGTGATGTGGTAGACGCTATAAACTCAGAGGCTACGTGGTAGGCTGGTGCTACTTGGAAAATTTGGATCAGGCGTATTTAAGTACACAGGAGGATTTTTGTTGTCCCACTCTGTAAAAATAAATAAAACATAAATAAATAAAAATGTAATAATTAATTAAAAGAAAATGAGGATATAGAGTGTAAAGTAACGCGTTTTATTTGAAATTATGTTGAACAAACTGGTCGCTCTATACACACAAGTATGTGAGACCAGAAAGAATATTTCCGTTATACCATTTTAAGATTCACCTTTGACACATAAGTTGTTGCAGGGGACAACCAGAATTATTTCACTCATCAAGTACTCTGTGTGGCAAGAACTGATGCTGAACTTAGCTTTGTACAACAGTTATGTATAAGTTCTATTCCTAGAAAAATCTATGACAATATTTACTTGCTGAATAGACTAACTTATTTCTGGAATATTGTTAAAAGAAGTAAGGAATAAGTTAGAGAAACGCGATTTTTTGAGATTGGTTGTTGACAAATGCGGTGGCAGAGCTTGGAGACTTGAGAGAGAAAGCCAGAGTAGTTGGAGACGTGATCGCGTAGAAAGATGGCGAAGTGCGACGTATTGAAAGGAAGAGTAGCGTAGAATTTATTGGCATTAAGAAAAAAAGTTCGAAAAATTGGAGAAAGAAAGTTCGTTGAGAAATTCACTTAGGAAATTCTGGAGGGATCCAAAAACGTTTATATTTATGGATGTAGATAAGTTTTGCAATTGAAATTTCCCTGAAGTCAATGCAATGCAAACTTTTGGTAATATTCCTGTAACATGTGTTCGTGAAACTTACGCGCTTTCGACTGTTTTTGAGTTGAACTAGGAGTTTCGATGGATATTCGTCAGATAAACATATTTTCATTCCAATAAGATGACGCATTTCTCAGATATACATTATGTATCTAAGAACTACTTATCTTTATTGCTATGATTATATGCTACCCTCAATCTTTTTAAATAAACGTGAATATCAGTTTCTGGTTCTTTCCTCTTTGAGGGTAACATTTTAGTTAGGACTGTAATTTCTTGAAGACTACGCGGCATCAGTGTACCTTATTGGAAAATAATGCTAATACTACTGATACTTACCCACCAATTGATTGAAGTTATTTAAATAGATGATTCTTCCTTCAAAGAATTTAAAGTGTATTTATGTTATTAAAAAAAGAATCATTTGAATGAATGGTGAAAAGGGACTGAAAAAGGTGAAGGTGAGAGACTGAGCACACCATGTTGATTGTCATTAGGTAATTGTTGATAAAAGAACATTCACACATTTTTACAAGCCATCCCAAAATAATGGAAAATGAGTAAACTCTCATTAGTAGTTGCATAGTAGGATAGTATGATATGGCATTGAAGCATGGCAAATATCATTTAAGGGTAAGAATTTTGTTCCCGAAATATTTCATTTTTGAAGGAATCCTTAATAACTTTCTGTATCAGCATCATTAGTCATTCAATCCTAAGAATTGTTGACTACAGCCCTCCATTCTACCCTTCCCTCTGCTGAGTCCTTGTATTTTTGGTTTCATAATTCTTTTGCCTAGTTCTTAAATTTGTTCCCTCTGCCATCACCGTGCGACCTGTGTTACCATTTTTCTATTTATTTTGTTCCGAACTACTTCGTTGTGCCTCTGAGTATGTCTAAGCCATCTGGACTATGTCTTCCTTATAGCTCTTCTCATGGTTTTCTCCCCCTCCATTGTTCTGCGCACGTTCTCATTTAGAATTGTATCCGACCATTTGATCTTCCATATACACCTCCAGAACCAGGTTTTAAAAGCCTCTGTTATCTTCCGTTCCAGCTTTTAGATGGCCAATGCGTCGAAGCGATGTACTCTTCATACGAATTATCTCCGTTGATGATTACATTCTTAATCGGCCTCCCTGTTTATTAGTTTACCAAGCTCCGCAAATGTATTTATGCCCTGCATACAGTGGAACTTATTTTTATTCATTAAAAACGCTTAGTTGTTGAAAATAAAACTTCCAATAAAATGATGATCAAATTTAAGTAATTTACATATCAATGCGGATGGAGTACGAAGCAGACATGTTAGAGAACAACCTTGGATACAACCGATAAACAAAGGGATGCGTACAAGACGACGGGAATAGAACGATTGCATCACATGAATGGATGAGAGTAGAACTTTAAGAATCGCCAGAGACAAGTTACCAGTTTGAAAGAGACCACGAAGTAGACCTCCAAAAAGATGGAGAGAATCACTCTAACATTTTGGAGGAAATTGGCTAAGGCCTGTGTGATGTAAAGTAGGAGAAGCAAATCATTGCGATGAATTCGAATGCTTTATTATCTATTGTCGTAGGATGTGGAACGCATTTTCTTATTCAATACATTTTTTCTGAGTAATCGCGAACTTGACGTTCGTGACAAATTAATATCTTTAGGGGATGATAACGTTTTGCAGATGGGAGTCGTTCTGTTTTAGACCGCAACTCTATTCGATTCGAACTACGTCGAGCGAGAAGAATACGCGGTACGAGAAAGATATGGAAGGTTTCCTTCCTCTGAAAGTAAAATAAAAAACGCAAAGACTCGGGTCCCAAACTAATGCAGCGGTAACAGGGAATTGACCTTTCAAGGAAAAATTATTGGTATGGTTTCACGGAAGGACTCGGAGGAATTGTTTCTGGAAGGAGTGTGTACGCAAGTGAGCCAAGAGGGGATATTCTGTTATCCTCTTCCAATACAATATTTTCCCGCAGGACGGCCTGGAGAGGGGGGAAAGAAGTGACACCGGCGTTTTCGGTCGTTTTCACCTCATATCCGGATCTTTATTAGCAAACGCTTCTATGGGCTTCGAAAACTGCTGAAAGGAAACTGTTAAATTAGCTGTTACTTAATAGAAAAAGTAGGCATTAAATTCCTTAGCTTAAGTTTGTTATAAACTAAAAATCTTTTACCATGTTCCATGCCGTTATAATACACTATTCACATTTTTTTATTGGCAAAATTTAATATTTAAAATTTTTTGTCATTCAGAATCTTCCGTAGTCAAGTGGAATTTCAACATAAAGATTAAGTAATTCACTGAAATTTTCCACCAATAAATAATTAATTTACAACCTAGAATAAAATTTTATTACATATTCTTCAGTAGTACTATACTGTGAAAAATATTAATTATTTATTTTTCTTTATTTATATAGTGCAATACTTAATTGGAGAAGATTTACTTGAATCAGTTGATATGTTCAAATCATTTACTCAGTGCATAGTCATTCACTTTCAATATTTTATTCAAGCAGCATGTGGTTGATTCCAAAGAGTAGCTATATGTATTAGAGCAGTCAAAGTTAACTGTGGTGCCGAGTTAGTATTTGAATTCCTAATCGTAATAGATATCTCCCTATTCCGTGAATTATCCCAGAAAATTTGTACGTCATTCGCCATCAAACCCATGAGATAATGTGCACTTATGAATGTAAATATATTCTATTTTAATTCAATTTTCAACTTCTTTCCTTATGTTTATAGAGTAATGATTTTTTGCCTCAGCTTACATCGGTTATTCATCCTATGGTAACTTTTAATGTTATCTTTGTGATCTTAGTGAAAGCATATTCATACATGTATATTGTCATCACGCTATAGGCCTTGGAAAATTTTGGTATTATATATATTCACTATATTATTTACAGCTTATTCCAAATAAACTTTGAAATCCATGGTTAGTGCGAAGGGTGGTTAGAATATTGAGAATGTGTTACGATAAGGAGGGTCACGGTGCTCCCAAGGCAAAACTTTTTTTAGTAAGAAATATAAATCTAATTACAAGCTGCGTGGCTTGATAGCGACGTTTTAGTTCCTAGTTTTCTTGCTAAATTACAGTGGCTCTGTATCCAAGGATGGAAGAATCATCCTAATTATTGCGAAATATTCCAAATCGACTGCCTGTGCCATCTCGCGTAGCCAACGTTTTCCTTCTCGCTGAGCTTCACACCGCGAAGGAAATATTCAGTTGTTATGCCAAAAAAAGTAACAAATTACTTAACCTGAAAGCATTCACGTATTTTTATTTTTTTAAATCTCGGACTACATCCCTTTCTCCTTCGGGTCCATTCCCAAAGGGGAAGGAACACTATGCGAAGGATTCTGCGTCTCAATCGTCGCGAGAGGACAATCATTACAAGTACCCCTGGCCGTATTTCTTTTTTGGTCGAATGACTTCATGGAAAAACGTCCCAGAAGTCCTCCTCGTCTTTTTTCCTCTTCGTCTCCGCTGGTCCTTTTCCGCTTGGGAGGACCAGTGGAGGAAGATGGGAGAGGAGAGAGGAATCTTTTCGCAACCAACCGAGCGGGCCTTTCACGTGTGAAGAGAGGGACTGAAGAGAGACTGGAACTTGGAAGAGATGGGTTGGTCGGGTTGGAAGAAGAGAATGAAAGATTAGGTTGTGGGGGGCGGCGTAGCAGGAGGTTTTGGGAACGGTTGAAGGAGAGAGAAAGACCTTTAACGGCCAAAAACAAGCAAGATATTCGCGTAAAGTTGAGTGGGAATTATTCCGTGTTTCGCAGTGGAGGGAATGAATCGGGTGTAATGGTACCTACTGACCGCGGAAAAATTTTTGTGGACTCGTGTCTAAACCTTAACTATTGTAAGACTGCATGTTGTATGTTAAGGTAATTCAAATCATAAACTATAAAAACCTTTCATAAATTGAATCCATGCTTAGAGTATATTATTGAAAACAAGTTTTGGGTATTTTTTTGGTGCCGTAGTAAAGAGGTCCAATTTTTTTGTGAGCGCCAATACATCATGCGTAAATATGACTTCTAGTAACGACAAAGCAGAATGTAAACAAATACATATTTAAGTAAAATTTACCTCAGTTCTTCTTAATTACGTCAGTCGAGATTCAAGTATTTTATGTTTAACATTTATTACTATGCTCTTCAATTGAAGAAGCTGCTTTTTGTCGTCAACTGGGCTTCATGGAATCATGAAACCAAATCATTTGCCTTCAAGTTTCATAGCTTATTAGATATTATAATTTCGATAAAATTTAGGTTTTATTTGGCAGAAAATTTTACACTTCCTCTAAACGAGGAGTGAACTAAAAGCTGCACTCCTCGCTTTTAAGCCTCACGGTGTGGGCACTGCAGGTGGAGCCGTAGTAGTAGGTCGGAAGGGGGGCTGGAGCGAATTCATGCGCAGATATGGAGAGGAAGAGACTTAGCCTAGATTGTTCAGCCACAACCGCATGGGGTATGCAATGGTAAGGTGAACGTTTCTTGGTTGACCCATGCTAATGGAAGAGAGTTGTGCAGAGGCTGGTTTTGAAAGAGAGTAGACGCCAAGGTTTTTTGAAGTAAGTGAAATGGAAGGAATTCGAGACTAAGATTATGGTAACCTGTGTTTCCGCACATGAATTATTTTCTGCCCATTCAAAATAATTCCAGAGATATCTCATTTTAAAATTCGGAGAGAAGTTTCTCGAGAAATTAACATAGCTGCTCTTTTATTCTTAATCTTTGTATAATAAAATATTGAAAAGTACAACAGCTGTTTTCCTAGAATGTTTGAAAAATATTCTGCAGTCTTGTGCTGAAATAAATATTTTACATACCTTATTTGAACTTAAAGTTATGTGGATAATGAAGAATATGCTTGTAATTAAAAACAACTTAAAATCACTTTTTCTCTCAATGAATCTACATTTTAACGTAAAGCTAAGTAGTTTTTCATAATTATTTCGAAAATCGTGAGCGATTCGGCAAAGCAAAGGGTATTATTCTAAAGGTGCATCAAATTTCCAAATAAATACATTTGAATCGTTATGATAGCTTAAATAGGCGCCGAATAATTATATCTTAAGAGTGCATCATATTTGAAAATTCATTCCGACATACTAAAACGGGATTAATGGTCCATTCTGTGCATGTGTGGCTTCATTCATCCATTCTCTCCGTTGCCCGTGGCAATTAAAAACGAATCGTGCCATTTAACTCTCTTTGTTAAAAAGTATGTGATGTGCTCTTAAATATCAGCGGTCACCCATAAGCTTGATACTTGTCAAAGCGCCACCGAATATAAGAAAGGGTATTGGCCAGATAACTATTGTAGCCTAAAAAAGAGTATCAATTCGCCGGAAACTCGTGAAAAAATGGAACCTCGCATCATATATAATTCAATGTACCCGTGTGAAGCCTGGTCATGCATCTATCATTTATCTACATACGGTGGAAAAAACGGACTTATATAAAATTTTTATATACGGGGCATCGTGCATCTTTGTCACTAAGCGAAACAAATTTCGTAAAATTAAACGTTAAAATTGCTTATTTTTTTAAAAATACACAAATATAACAAATAACAAGCTATTATTGTGTAGTTTATGTTGTATTTGTTTATGTTGTAGTATTGTGTAGTTGTGTGGGTCTTCATCAACTTAGAGAGACTTTGCCTTTTTAAAATTCCTTAAAGGCCCAACATCGCCTCGGTTAATTTTTGAGTTAAAATACCAGCTTTCATATAAGTGATCACCATTGTTATCCTGTAATGGAATGAAAAAGGATGATTTAAAGGAATTTCCCAGAATGCTCAACAAATAAAATTTTCCAGTTTGTCCCCGGGGGTTGAAAATGTGTGAACTAAATGAACCTTGGTCGCTACGGTATTCTATTTAACGTTGAGGAAATAAAACTGATAGGAGTTCCCTACATTGGATTTTTTCTTAAAGGAGTAAAAGAGGACAGTTTCTCCTGGATTGCTCTTCATCCTAAATTTAAAACACGAGCCCAAGATTTTTCACGGTATAATTACAAAAACGTCATTTATTTTCGAAGTAATAATGGACGAGCGAGTTCTCTATTTGGTGTTGGCTGTAAAATTCTCATTTTACATGATAATTTAAGCTAAATAAACTAAAAGTCTTAGCTTTTTTTACGAGAATGGTACAAAAGGAAAGTAAGTGGTATTCTTCTAATCTGCTACAAATGCCTTTTTCAGAAAAAAACTATTTGCAATGTGCATATCTCCTCGAGAAGAAAAATTGTAAGCTCGACCTTGTCTTATAGAGAGTCCAAATATCCAAATAGTTATTCTTACTAGTATTGTACAATTTCGGTACAATACTGGTAAGAATGAAAACTTTGAGAATTACATAGTGTCGAAACCATGATCGGTACTTATTAAACAGTGTGGAAATTTACTATCGTGTTTTCATTCTTACCAGTAATGTACCGGAATGGTTTTTATGCTTATACTAGAATAGAAATGGCTAAGGAATTGTATCGGTTACGGCAATAGTTTTTGGAAACAACGCAGTCAATAGGCAGAATTCAGCAAGAGGCTTGTGAAACCTTAGGAAATCAGGGCCTACGAATTGTATAACATTGCTGGGAAGAGGATATTGAGACGTCATTTAGATAAATACAGTAGATACAGTTGTACAAAATGTTAACATCGAAAGCGCTTGCTAGTACTACTCAATAACCTTAGTTCATTAGCAAACAGTCATAGCTTCAGTGAACTTAAATATCATTTGCTATTCGCGTTCGTCAGCATTTGACTGGAAAGTAAATATTGTAATTACTTATGATGGAGCTCAAATTTTGTTAGTTTGAGGTAGTCCTGTCTTTAAAACCCCATGACAGTTTCCAAGAAAGATGTTACTTATAACTTGGATATATTAATAGGCTTTGCATGAAAGGACTAAGGGCCCCCGAGAGCCCCGATAAGAGCTCCTTTCTAACTACTTTTTTTCCATTTTGAATAGAATTGACGTCTTGTTTTCTTATGGTTTTCTCTTTTACGTTACTTGAAGTAGAGATACTGAGGATTTTTGGTGTCGAATGAGTGAAAGAACAAAGCCTTTAAAATTTAGGTCTAAATTTTCAAATGCAATAAATTTTTCAATAATTGAGTTTTTGGCTCCTTTATTTTATACTATTGAATATGTACTAGTTTTTTTTACTAACTTGTAAACCGAAGCATAGAGTTGGAATTGGAACTTATGCCTTACATACCAATGTTTAACGTCAAGCAATCAATATATTCCCGATAATGGCTGCGAAATTTTAGCACAATTATTTCTCATCCCGACATTTGTACGTATAAGTTTTGAACAACTACGGTAGAGTGTACGGATTTTGCTCTTCATAATGGCAAGATTCATTTGATCCTATACCATAACTTTTTCAATTTCACGTCGAACTCAAACGGGCACTTTTTTCTAGTGTCTATAAATCACACCGTAAATGTCGTATTGCTAGAGTTCTGAATATAGACAAATATTGGACGCAAGCGGGTTGAGAGCACATAGTGAAAGAATTGAATTTAAGGGTGTGTACTTGTTCCAGCTCACCTTATTCGCATTGATTCTCACGCTCACGATGGAAGCTACTTATTTTCTGGAGGTTTATTCTACTCTTGGGTTCGGTAGTGAAGAGGAGGAGGTCGTGGAACGTAACGAAACAATGCATGTCGAGGGTGGGAGACAAGGAGGGTGAATGGTACGCCGGAGAGTCTGCTCTGCCGTTGTTTGAGGGGGAAGAAAGAAGGGAGTGAAATCCGGCAGAGGAAACAGCAGAGCTCGAGCGTCATTAACGCAGACGAGATAAAAAGTGAGCGAAAGAAAAATGTGCCGAGATAAGAAATGATTGATGAAAGTCTGAGAAGAGGAGTCGGGAAAATGTAGTAAGTAAATATGCCCCGCGGGGCACTGTTGTGTCCGAACGGCCGTGACAAATGCACTCACAAATTAGAGGGCACATAGTGGACATTTTCTAGAGAGTCGGTGGTGGAATAACATTCATATAAATATCTCCCTTACTTTTATGGTGAATCGAAAAAAAACTTTGTGTGTGAGAGTCAGAGAGACTGAAATGGCATAGGGACGCGTAAGGGTATATCATTTTTGGGTAAATTTATTTAAAAAGATTTATTTCCGTCGACTTATGTGGTCCAGTAAATCTTCTTTATTAACCAATTTTTTGCTCGGTTTTTAAAAATTGCTACGCATGCTTGCGGAGTTTTTCAGGCCGGAAAAAGCTAAGGAAACATGTGGAGCGATTATGTTAACCGGATGACATAAAGTATAAATCGTTGGGGAAATGCATGAGGAAATATATGGGTTGTTTGCCCGGATTGTGCCTGACAACAAAACTGTGGCGACGCAAATTTAATTTTACTACCAGTTTACATTTTATATCGAGACAAAAAGCATAGTTTAGGTATGTATTTTAATGAATCAAAGTTTGGTGATTGGAAAAACGTAGTTTGTAGGAACATAATGGTTGCTACTTTGGAAAACGCGAATGGTATATGACATTTACCATCCCGTTTAATGTAAAAACATAAAAATCAATCAATTTCACTTCTTAAGTAAATGGAACATTACATCTATCAGATTTAATCATCCAGAGGAATGTGTTTCCAAATCCTCTCGCTCTCTTTTATCCCTACAGGTAGAATTATTGCCAGAAAAATACCCGCTCCTCGAAAGAATGTTTGGACTTCGTTTCAAAATTTGGTGATTGCTGTTCTGTGCCCCACCACGTTAGTGCATGGCTTCTCCCATTTTCATAAACGGTTCAAACTTCGTCTCCTTTAGACCTACAAATAATGTATTTGTAGTTAATTTGTACATTATTATTTTTTAAACTAATTAAAAGTTCCCAGTAAAAATGCTGCTCGTTATGTATGTTAGTTTATGCATACTGCTGCAGAAGGTGTGGTTGCATATGGTTGCTTACCATCGTAGGCTATGGCGTTGAAGGACTGTTTTAGGCGATAATAATTTCTTTATCCTCAGAAAATAGACAGTTAACATTTTTAATGATATCTTATGTCACCCAAAAGCTTTCCCTCCTCCAAATAGTGTTCAGCTGTTGAAGGAGCTCTTGAAGACCTTTTGAACATCTTTCGTATATAGAATGCAAGTGTTCATTCTTAACCCTTTCGCGCCGAGCGTCGACACTGTTGGTCAGGGAATTTCCAACGAAAACGAACGGGCGACCACTATAGTCGACGGGTACTGTCCTACGCAAAAGAACGAACGTCCACCATAGCAGTCGCGAGGGGTGGGAAAGTGACCGCCCCCGAGGTATTCGGGATGGGTATTCTCTCACCATTTCGCATCCCAACTCAGCAGGAGGCAAGACCTTTTCCTGGGCAATTCCGCTCGTCCCACAAGCCCATTAGTGACCAGTCCCTCAGCTTATGTCGATTGTTGTTAATTTTGTTGGGTAGTAGTTTTTCTATATAAATATATGATGAATATTCCAAAATTTTTAGCATTTCAATGATTTCCTTGTATTTTGCTAAGCATTGGCAACTTTGAAGCGAAATTCTAGCTCTAAAACTAACGGAGTTGTCTTTTGTTTTCGTTGGATCGCAAGTCTCCATCATGTTTTCTCCAAAATTTTATCCTAAAGATAAAATGATTTGTAATAACTTGGTGTAATTTTATAACTTTAGGTGATTAGAGCTGGCTTCTACTTATTGGAAATTCATATTAAAAAATTGACACACCCAATTTATTCTTTCACAATTTTTATTTTGACGACTTGAGGAAATTCAGACAATTTCCTGATCACATTATTTAATTAGATTAATATCCTAAAATCGTTAATATTACTGCTAGAAATTCGTTCAAAAATTTAAAATTATCGCGATAACAAGAACAATTCATTTCAGATATCCATACTTTCAAGTTTACAACGAGTTATTGTTTAAAAAAACACCTGAATGCAGTAAGTTGACCGCAATCACATGCTGTGAAAGGGTCTGCTAAAGAGATGGTGGGTCCAGAATGGGTGCCGAGGTAAGGGACGACAGGGTGGGAACGACGCGGGTACCCTGGGGAAGGGACCAGTGTCCCGCTGAGTGAGGTTCCAAATCGGGCGAAAGGCATACCTGTGCGATTCGTCGCTACGATAGAGCTCCGTACAGAGGAATACAGAACATTCTCATGCTACTCGTAACAGAGGAAGCATTTCTCTTCGAAAGGCTTCGGCGCGAAAGGGTTAAATACTGTAATTACCCATTAAGAACGAATAAATGTGTCGATACTGCATGGGCATGATATCTCAGTAATACCACAAGTTGAAATGACATCGTCGAGATTGGGGCTTGAAGCAAACTCGATTACATGACTGGTATGGCACCTTTGCATTACATTACTGGTATGGAAACATTTCAATTTATTTGGGTTTCATATTTTTTCCTTCCTCCAGTGCCGTTTAATCTACTGTAGCTTTCTCTTCCTACTCTACTATAGGTTTTGCCTTTATGGATTGTGATAGTTATATATCCTATGTCCTTCTACCTGTTTAAAGTCTACTTATTTATTTTTCTTCATCATTCTCGATTGCTAGGTCTTTTTATTCTTCAATGGCCTGGAAAGATCGATATAAACACCGGTTTCAGCTTAGTCACCATTGTAAAGTGTGGGCCTGGCATACAATTGGAGAGGAGATCTTCAGATCGTCGGAGTGCTTTAGCCTCTGTCTTCAGTTTATAGACAGTAAGTGCGAATTGACCCTAGATTTTGAGGCATGTCAAATTCGCTTATCTACTTCTTGTTTCCTCCTAATTCAGCATCTTGTTTTATTTTTTCTCCAAAATCCACTCTCTCTGTCCCATTCTCTATCGAAATTTTCAGTTTTCTCTCTGGCTTTCATCTTCAAGCGACTTACAATCTTCGTTTCTCCCCTAGTTCAAACCTTAAAAACCTTAAAAACTGATCTAAGCTCTATCACACCTATTAATGATCATATTCTATTCCCAAATACTAAGTTTCCGATGGGTCTATTCGGTCTATCCTGTCTTTGAGTCCTCACAGCAGCTCATCCTCTAACAGTACAGCGTCCGTCCTAAAAAATATCGCCTGCTTTAATTACCTTTCAACTCATATTATTTACAATTTCCAACCACATTTTCCATTTAACCGAGTAAATTCATTGATATCGCCGGAAAATTAGCATTTCCAAACAGGTGGGTTTGCAGGCTGCATTATGTCTGTGATGGCGAAACAGGACGTAACTTTATCGTTGGATTGCGTGTTACCAAAGCGTTAAACACTTCAGTAATTATATACTGGATCTGGACACAGCAAAAAATCTTGGAGGGATTTTTTCAAATAATATGTCAGCCTTGCTGAAGAATTGCTGCTATTAAATGCAATTTTTCACCTCCGGCGAGTGGAAATTAAGTTTAGCTGACACCACGTGCTTCTGCAAACTCGTTAGTGCCGGAAAATATAACAAGCCCCTTTCACTAATGCCCCTTTAACCTCTGTGTACGTATTTTTAAAAATCAATTTATAAATAAAAACATGCATTTTCCTCAGTCATATCTAAGATTTAGGGTAAAAAGGAGAAACTCGACTTTGATCATACGCTCGTGGTGGTTATGATAGCGGGTAAATACTTGGGAAATAGGCTATTCTGAGGGAGGTGGAAGGAACTTTGAAGGCTCAACTGTTAAGTGGACAAAAAAGCAGGGTTTTCTTTCTCCCCCCCTTTCACCGCCATCAGGAGGCTGACCAGCTCTCGTCTTGAGAAATGTGCAGACTCATCAGCGCGGTGGGGGACTGGGGATAAAAGGTCTAGCACACTGCCTCATGAGAAATTCGGGTCTGTCGGGCGCGGGGGTTTTGTGTGCCGTCCGACTCTTGATAAGGGGTTGCTGCGGCATAAAAGAATATGAGGCAGGGGAAGACTGTGCGGAGGCGAGCAAGCGGACGAAGAAAGGGTAGATAATATCAGCGGTCCGTTTTTTTCTTCTTTGAAGGTGTCGAATTTGAGTTATTTTGGGGTCCAAAGTTTTTTTTATGTTGGGAGGTCCTCCTCTCGGGAGATGGACGGAGAACCGTCCTTAATTTCTTCTCTAGTTAAAGCCTGTGTCAAACTCCGCCATTTTTTTCCTGGGTTTCTTTACCTTTAGGTCAGGCTAAGGATAAAGATTAATCTAAATTAAATATGTATACGGTCATTATAGGTAGGAGCAGAAAATAGGGAATAGATTAGCATCCATAGAAAAGTTATTTATTTGTCATCATGCTTGTGTTGTGGTTCTTTTCTCATCTCCTCCCCTTTAGAATTCAGATATTGTATTGCGCGGCAATTTTTAGATCATTTAGCATGAATATGTACGGTTACTAAATTCGATGGTTTCGGGCTTAACTTAGTGAAAATCCAGTATGAAATCAATAATGAAAATGACTTAGTAACTTTTCATAGGTATTTTTATTTGTAAGACCGGAAGATGCCTATGCAATATCATTTATCAAGTAGGAATACTAGCATTTAGCTCGTAGGTATTACTCACGCTCCTACAGTTGTCGACATTTTTCCATAGAGTTAAATATTGGCTACAACTCTTACGAGGCAGATTACCTTCGGGCATTTGAAGCTTATTGACTGAGCACATGGAATGCGAGGTAATCAACGTGTCTTTCATTTTGAGAGTTTATAAGATGTGCTTTAAACTTCGTATTTAGAACACGGAATTCTGTCAAGGGAAGTTTCAATTTTACAGTGATTTTACCCATGGGTCTCAGATTGTGTATACTCTTCAAAAAATATAAACGTTTACAGCTTCTTTTGTAAATTCTTTGGAAAGAAGCCTTGGGAAAGGAGGAAGAAGTCCATAGGGTACGTAAAAATACTGAAATTATAATGGCGATAAATCTTCCCTGGTTCGTGGCGAACTAAATCACCAAAACCTACTTCTATACCCCGTCTTTAGATCGTCTGACCTCTACTATGATAAAAGAGGAGAAATGGAACGCGTAGCCGCGGCCGCCTCAAACCACTTCAGCACGTTACGCTCAACTTAGTGCGTACAGATTGTGATTACTCTCCAGTGTGCCGTCTAGGGAGTATAAAGGATATCACAGAGAGATTCACGGGATACTTGTTTGCTCGACGTGCTTGCCCCGTTATTTCGTCGTAATGATCCAAGGACCTCCTCTCCATGTCTATATGCCTCGAAAGAGGGAAGAGGAGAATGCCTGGACACCCTTCCACTCCAGCGGTCTTCAGAGAGTTGTTTGTGTGCGCGTGTGTGAGCGGGATGTCTAGCAGAAAATGCTCTCGAGTCAGGTAGCCACGGAAGAACGTACTGCCATGTTCCGGAGCGACTGGAATTCTCTCGGAGATTCTCCCTCAGCACTCCGAGCGGAGAAACCTCAAGTGGTTCTCCTGATTTGGAGCGGAGTGCTTGGATTGATTTGTCTGGTTCGAAGAGAAACGCTGTAAATGATCTGAGTTTGGTTTGGAGTGGGCGTATGTGATTCTAACCTAAGAGCTTCAGTTGAAATGTTTAGACAAAGGCGGAAACAAAACCTGACGAGTTCAGTTCTACCGGGTTGGTTAGGTTGGCTTCGATCCCTTGAGCGATCTTGTAAATTGTGAAAGAGTACACGAACCTGTAATGGCCGGTCCACAATGCTAGTTATTACGCTATTAGCTCGAATTCTAATTAGAATTACGACGCATAAACGCATTTTAGCGCCAACCGTAGTGAACTTTGACCGGGACTCGAACCCGAGTCCCTCGATTTCCGGCCGAGTGCTTTAGCCAGTTAAGCTACCAAGGCGTTCTCTTCCCCTGTGAATGATTTTGTGGACTCGACGGGACAGATTTTATGATATTTTGTGCCACACGCTCTGTCGTTGGTCTTTAACTCTCCGTCGTAACGAAATTTGCCTCTTGCCAGTCCATGAATACATCTCCGGAGCGGTCGAGTCGGAACACCTTGCGCCCCACACCGAGTTTGCTGCGATGCTCGCTCCACTCCGATCTACGCTTCGTTTCTATTCCATCTGCCCCACAGTTTCTCTCTCTTCAAAACGAAACATTTAAGTAGTTCCCTTCATCGAACCTTCTCAACCAAAACCGATGGAGATAATTTTCTTGTGGATCGACTCCGGTTCAATTGCCAATGTCGGAAAAACCAAATGATCCACCTCATGATTCACCTTCTCTTTTTCAAAGAATTTCTGGACTTACCTGGTTTTATGGTGGACGTTTCGACAGCTTGGAAACGTCGATCGTGTTATTAGTTATCCAGATGTAAACCCCGAGACACTTTCATCTGCTCTATTCACCCGCAAAGCTTTGGTGATATTCATGTTCCAAGTCTGTTCCGCTGAAATTGGCACTCCAGAGCAAAGAGAAATGTTTTGATAAAGGCGTGGAAGGTTGGGCGTAATAGAACAGAAAGCCAGGCGTCCGCATTAGCATGCTCGTAACGAAAGACGAAACTTCTCCGCCCGTGGACGGACTACTGCACCTAAAGTGCTCTCCTTGAAGATTCAAGCAGGGATCGGATCACCACAGAAGCACTTCATTTACATTTCTCCGTTCGCTTGTGATGGTTGTAATTAATGTGGACCCCTTTGTGTCTTTTGGTAAGAGTTGGTGCATACCGACTTCGGTTATCTTCTAACCCTCAACCAATCTCCATGCAAACCCTCTTTTGCCTACCTATTCACATAAGTAAATTCTGCAAATGACCATGGTTGCCAGGCATATTAAAAAAATCAACAGGTCGCTCATCGTTATTAGCGGTCATCAATCAAAGATTTAACTATCTGGAGCCCTCTACTCCTCTTTTATCTCGGATAACCGTTTTTTACCTCATTATTCACCACTGATCTTACAGTCTATCATAATTTTCCTTATCCGTCTTTCTGGAAAGTTCTTCCCTGTCCTGTTCATTCCAGTACTTTTCTCAAGAGGTAGTTCCGGTGAGTTTATCACTTCTTCTCAGAGCTTTTCCTGCAACTGTTTTCTTTCCATCTCATAGGAGGACCACTATAAAATTTATTATTTTTGCATTCAATATGCAGAAGTTATACATAGTTTAAGGAAATATCACATATGCGTTCCCCACTAGTTATATTTATCTACAGGTTTAAAAATTAAGTAGAATACGCTACCATTGGACCAAATATCTGCCTTGGACAATTATCAGGGCTAGCATACATAAAACTGATATAATTTTAAAAGGCATTGTCAAGAGGTATGTGACCATATGTCATTGATGAAAGATCCTCCAACACAGCTATAGAAAATAAATAGCTAATTTATAACTTATGATAAATTTCCGTCCTCACCGAGGTTCGAAACCGTGTCCGACCCCTCGCGTGAGAAGCCTGCTCTCTGTACACTGCTCTCTGATGGGTATATGACGACGTTCCCTCCCCCATTGCTCAACTCCCTCCTCCTCTAACTCCGATCCTCCGCACACGAGATCTTTACGACAATCTTGCATGTGTTCCTCATTCTCCCTCCATGTCACATGTGCGCCCTCGGATGTGGGTGAACTTCCCCCATCTCTCTCATCCCGTCTTGGGGACGTTGACTGAATGACCCCGCAGCGTCAGCAAGTCTTGATTCACGACCTCCTCCACCTCTCCCCTCCCTTTCCACTTCATACCATGGTGCCTTTCCCCGCCTCGGGTCCATCCGCCAACTCTTAGTCTCCCCCCTCCCCGCAACGCCCTACTCCACCCCCTCCTTGTGCACACAGCTCAGATCTCTCGCACGCTGGTGGCCGTCGACACATGCCACATTCATGTCCTTCAGCCGAGTGCGAATAGGGTGGCTGATTTGGCGTGTGTTAGCTGAAGGAGGGATGCAGGCATTGTTGGTTGATGAGAGGGATGGGGTGGCGGTCGGATGCACGGGGGTGGGGGGGGCAGGGAGAGGGAGAGACTGTAGATCAGTGGAGCTATTATGTAACTTGCGCGCCGATCGTTTCTACGGTGTGTGGTACATAAAGAGAATATCTTGTTTATTGAGCTCCTTGGTATAATTTTACCGACAGCTTAATTGACCGGCGTTATATTTAAAAGCAAGGAGGCTTCGATGCAAGTTAATTGAAACTAAAAACACGATGTTATGATGATTACAAGCAACAATCTCGAGGAAATTCAATGGCCATGGGTTACTTACCCTTACTGTATGACTTGGAAAGTTTCTTTGAAACATCTAATTATGGATTTGTGTTTCCAGTGCTCAGTCCAGTTTCAGGCTCCTCATTTGGTAGCAGTGATTGATATCTTAGTGTTGTCAGAATTTAATGCCAGACCGATAAATATCTATATTTTTATAGTGGATTTAGGTGATAACTTACTATGGAGACATACATGCCGTTCCAGTTTATTATATGCAGTTGGCATAACTAAATGTAACATGTTGAAATTTTCATTGAGTAGTTGTGATACAATAAGGTATATAGGTGTCGCTGCTTTTTCATTGAAAAATTAGACGAGAATTGAAAAGAGAGAAATGTTGAGGTAAATAGTTGAATATGATTATTCTACATTACGTAAAATAAGGTCAAACATTTATGCCCAGCTCTTATCAGAATTTTTACTTTTTATTGATTTTTAATCTTCTAATTTATGAGAAATTGTTTTGAAAAAATCTGATATGAGCTCTTATTTGAACAAGTGTATTTACATGGCAAGTATTAAAGTCGAACTAGAATTCTCTCTTTTCCTTGGATGTTCGGCTCCACCTTAGGTATTTGCGGTGGTGAGAATTGGGCAAGGTTCACTATTAGTGTTAGTGGAGTACCACCGTAAAAACACTGATGTAGTTGATTGAAGTCACTCCGTATCGCTTCAAATAGTGGTTCATCAGTTGATTAACACGTGGTGTAAAACCATTGGTGAATTCATGCAGCATATAAATTCCTTTTATCCGCAATTGATTCGAGAACATCGTCCTCGTTCTTTGCCATTGACTGGATAAGCGAAGTAAATCAACGAGCTAGGTGAATCTCACTCAAAAAGAAGTTATCTCTTGTAATTTTCATAACTACTATATGGATGTATACAGTAATGCATAGTTCTACCTTGCATAATGTAAAAATAATTTTCCTACCCAGTAATTTACGGCTTAAAATGAAATATAGTTTTTATGTGGGGTGGAAATTTTTTAAATTCTCTATTATGACACTTTGATATCATCAAAGATAGGCTACTTATCAGCCCTTATCTTGCAATATCAATCGTCTTTCTTCGGTCAAGCGTCTTAGTTGGCGTAAAGGCTTTTGAAAAATACCGGATTTTGTTATAATAATATAAAAATAAATAAAAATCAAATATGATATAAAAAAATACCCTTTTATGAACGAATTTTAAGTATGTTACAGAGTACCTTTATTCAATTAGTTTGCATTAAAAAGGCTAATTCTATAGGCCACTGTATAAAAATGTCCCTATTTATATTGCCCGTCTTAAACTTAATATTGCCGAGTAAGAAGGTGAGGTATATTGGAGTAAAACATCAAAGGAAGACATTGAAAAAACTATCGACAGAGCAATCGGTCAGTGATACATCATTTATTGGCAGTCAGACGATGTTTTTATCGATTTCTTTAGAATGTGAACCATCAAGGAATATTCATTTATATTTCCTACCATTTTGCAATGGTACATGTGTAATCATTTTTATTCTTCTCCGTGTTTGTCGAAAATGACTTTTGATAGTTGTACAATATACTGTACACCTAACCTAATACCATTGCCTAACGTGAAATGTATCGGGCAAAAAGAAGAAAAGGCTAATTCTATAATCAATTTTAGAGCTTAAAAAGTGACCATTTCATTTATCATTTTCAAAGCTGGCATCATTTCAGCATCTATGAAGCAAAAATGTACTACAACAGGAAGCCTTCTGAATCCAACTGACCTGGTGCCTTTTTCTTAAGGGCTGTGGAATCCGTGAGCCGCAACAAGGACCAAATTTGGAAGCCACAAAGTTGAAATTCCATAACTTCTATTTAAAAGTCGAAATTGAGGAAAGCTGTCGACATTTTTGAGATTTGACAACGTATAATCCTTACCAAATAAGGGCCTCAAGGATCTGTGCTAGTCGGGCGCTGCCATAAACCCCTTAGCAGCCGCGCGCGACAGCCTCTGCCCCCAAATTTTCCGCACTGCTCTCGCTTTGGGTTTTGTCAACCACGCATAACAAAATATCCGCATCCGTGGAGTCTTGCGTGAAATATGAGGCAATGGGGGTCGGCATGCATTTCGACCAGAGGCGACGATGGTGGACTGAGTAATCAGAGAAGGAAGGGTCATGGTCGAAAGCCGTGAAGGGAGAATGAATAAGCCAGCCCGTGTCGGCAATTGGGGATGAGGGGGAGAAGACAGGGTCGATTCAGGTGAGCTATAAGCCGAAAATAAGATGCGTAAGGCAGTTTTTTCTGGTGTGGCTGGCGTTTTAACGTGCCGTCGTGAGATTTTTCATGAATTAGATGCGAAGTATGCTGCAAAGCGAACACTGCGTGATGCTAACTCATTCAATGAGGACCCTGGAGACAGAATGTAGCCAACATACGCTAGCAAAATATTGGGCAGCGTGAATCAGCCGGCCTTTCCAGATGCCGAGAATAGCCAGCTACAACTGCCAACATTTATGGGTCACTTTATGACGTAATAAATTCCGTTCATATTGGCTTTTTTGGCGATAACTATCTTGACTCATCAATGCATATCAATAATTTTCCTATATCGACAGGAAATATACTTAAATGAAAGAAACTTTAAAAAAGTTTCATCTGGTTTTTACTTACTTGTACAACACGTTTCGAGGCTTAAAACGTCATCTGCCGATACAATGCAAGGAAATGCATGTGTGTTCATCATATCTACTATTTAATTTCGTTAAGTTTAAGAAATTCGTGAGAAAAATTAATCGGTAATGATCGAAAATTGGTTAAATACATATTCATATGTTCCGATAACGTTGCTTGGTGAAGGTAGGTTGCATCTATGGCACAGCTATCCCCGGGATATGACTAACATTACGTATTGGTAATGCTATCAAAAAGCTGAAGTAGATGAGCATATGAATTGCCGCGATTTGTGACATATCGTAAAACCGTAGATCCCTTTGGTGGATCGAGGGATTTTACGGCAGCACAGTTGACGCGGGTGAATGGCAGTATGGTGAATGGTGAATGCAGGCGGGGGGAAAGGGAAAGTAGAATAGGATTGGAGGGGGTTGAGGGTTATGCGATGTTTACCCTCAACCCACCCACGCCTTTCTAAGAGCTGGGAGGTGCTTTTGACTCCTCCACTATCCTCCGGCGCCGCACTCGAACGCCTTCGACTCCTGTGTGAGTAGAATTCGAGATCAGAGGAAGGTGTATGTGGGGCGGAGGAGGGCGAAAAAAAAGAAGAGGCTTGGCCTCTACGTTGTGTGAGATACGGAGGAGCAGGCAGCTTGTGAGCGCAGCCCCCTCCCCATCCCCATACACACCCCCCCCACAAGATGCGTAAGGGAAGCAATCTAAGGAATGAGAAGGGAAGAAAGGCGGGCTTTGGTCTTGGTTGGTGAAGCTTGTAAGGAGAAAGGGGGAGTTAAGTTGCTGGGGGAGAGACGGGGGAATAATGCAGGGAATCCGGCAAGCGAAAGGAGAACTGAGAATATTCCTTCTGCAGTAGCCGGGAGTTGTAAAGGGACTCTTGTCTGTTTCTCTCTCTCTGTGGAAGAGAAAGGCATTGGGGGAGGGAACGGTTTTTTTTCATTCCTTTATCTTCTTTTTATTCTTTTTCCGAATTTCTACGGAGAGGGATAAAGCTGGCGCGACGTATTCCGAATGGGGTTTTCGAGGAAAGAGGTGGGCGGGGCGGGTTCGGAGAATTGGTTGAAGCGAGGGTGGGGTGGGAAAGCGGTAGGGGATGGATTGGTAAGAAAACTCGCACCAGAAAGGATTTTATAGTCGGTTGGTTTTCGGTTCCGAAGATAAATGGGGTGTATCTCCTTTGCCTCCACGCTCCCGCCGTGAGTTTCTTGTGGCCGGCATCATTATTTCTCGCGCATGAATCGTGGCGCGGTTCGAACGATTGTTTGGGCGCCAAAACAGTTTTTCCTCGTTTCGTGTTTTTTTTAACGCTCCAGCTGCAGCTCTCTCTCTCTATGTGGCTGGTTTGTGATCAGTTGGTTCACCGCTTGTAAATGCGCCTGAGCTGAAGTCACAACGACGGTGCCAAGTGTGGCATTTTTAGGGTATTCCAGTAAACCGAAAGAGTTTTTAGCTATATACATTCATCAATAGCTTTTGCCACTTCTTCATTTGACATAAGACACATATGAATTTTTCTTTTTACTTACATTTATTATATTGGCAAATTTTACATAATATTGGCATATTAATTATGTAGCCACAAATCCCCACCATGTTCTACTGACACAATCCAGATTCATTGTAATAATTTGTCAATTGCTTCTGCTATCGAGGATAGACGTTCCTTTACTGGATAATCCAAAAATGTTTGCATTACACCGCTTTGCTACATTGCGTTTCTTGAATTTCTACCTCTCTCATTTAAAATTTTCTTAATTTCGTTGGTTGGACTGAGAGTGTAATTTCATGTACTGATATGCCGCGATTTAGGACAAAAACATGCTGTGTATGCTTTGCTAAAATAATGAATAGTAACATCCAGATAAGCCAGATTCGTTGTTAATTTATGTTTCAAAAAGTTATGATTAACTATGGATTAATGATGGCATATCATAAAGCATATATTTGTCCTGAGTAATGATAGTATAAATTTGCTATCACTTGCAAATACTATTTTCAAAATTTATGTTGAAATTCATTGTCCGGAACGGTTCCTATTAAAAACTATTTCTCTCTTTTTTTCGTCCCAATTTCGTCATGCAATTGAGGAGGAGAAATAATTTTGGAACACTATCCGGTTTTTTCACCGTCTAAAAAAACAAGGGTTTAGAAAATTCCCGCCGAAGGGGCAAGGAGATGTCGTGTTTTATGGAATCAGAAGTGGAAACTGTAATTTCATTATTTTTCACCTCGCCAGCTTCCGGGGCTACTAGGCTTTGCGAATTTGATTCCCTGCCCTTCCCTCGTTTAATTCCTTACACTTTTTTATCTCCCCCTTTTCACTCCGATGAACGCGACACTTTCAACGCAACCCAATTCGTTCTCCAATGCCGCAGTCTCCCAAACCTCTCCACCCGCCGTGGACCCAGTTCTTCTCCAATAACCAGCTGCCGGTGACAACTGGCGATGCAGCTGAGCCACATTTCTTTAATTTCATGTTCTCTTGATTTTTACCAAGTCATAACACATGGTGCCACCGACCCTTTTATAATATATATTTATATCTGTATTCAAGTGTGGCCTCGGCTGATATTCCAATCCCCCTTTATTTCGAATCGTACCGTGGTGCAGAACGGTGAAACTTGGAAAGAAAACTTCGGCTACATGAATCGCTTATAATCCTCCTGTTTTCATTAAAATTTAGCACACGCATAAGAAATCATGTAATACTTCTAGAATAGATAGAAGGTAGATAAAATATAATTACATGGAAAGAAACGATCATTAAAATTTCAATAAGTTGTCCTAGGTGTCCCTTGATTAGCCTCAAGAAAAAGGTGAAAAAAAGTTTCTTTGATCATTCGCAAGGTTGAATTTTATTATCATTTATGCTTGAATAGCGTAATTGTGGGTTCTTTCAATGAAAATATCACAATATAGCTATAAGCGAAATTAATAAAGTACCATAATTATTCTATGGTAAATAAAATGACGTTCTAATTCAGTTGAACCAAGGAATTGTTTGGTACGACCCGGGTGACATGTATATATTTCTTCGACCTGTAACCACAGCAATAAAATATAATTTCTGTCGTGAGCCTTTGGTATTTGCAGACATTGCTGTTTACTTTTATTTGGATAATATGTAGTTATATAAGAAATAAATATTCCAAAAAAATCCTAAATATTTATTTACAAACTCCGATATTTAGCTCCGTTTTCATTTGTCTTAAAGAAATTTATCCATTTTGAATTTGAACGATATCTTTCATATATTGTCAACGTAAAGCCAATGTCGAGCGTTTATCTTCTGAAGACGTGTAGTTAAAGATAACTTTATACCTATGGTGGAAGAGGTAATTGGAGGATAGAAAGCGACTCATTGATGAGGAGATATTATACGCCCGTAAGATTACTTTTAAACAATTTCGCATATAACTTTCTCGGGTGATTATTTGAGGCAAGATTTATGTTTATGATATAGTTTTCATTATAGAGGAACATATTTATTTGACAAATTATCGTAGTTTTCTTACAAAACACGAAAAATTATTGAAATTCTGTGTTTCTATCGTTTACTGTTTTGGTCTTACGCTACTTTCCAGCACCAGAGTCGTCATTTTTCGGGTGACCACTTAATGCCTAACCAGTAAAAAGACTACCTACTCTTTCCATATTATCCTCTGTTCCCTGCCAACCCATAGTGTTTACTATTTATCTTAATTTGGGCACGTCCATTTGCCGATGCTGACACTGGCCATGGCTGTGCCTCATCCGAAAATTAGTACGCGCCGAAAAACTTTATCAAGGTCCAACCTCGTTAGCCGGCCGCCTCCCAAATATCCGGGGCTTACAAGGTGCCCGAGAGGGTCCTGTTGTTCATTCAGGGGATTTACTGGTTCTTGCGACGCTGTTTTATATTACGCTTCGGCGAACTGTATCAAGCGACTTTTAATCCCAATACATCCGCCCGGGAGGGGGGAAGGAAAACATAAACAGTTGTTCTGTCAGTGAATATAAATTCTGAATTCAGGAGTTTCGTCTTTCTTGTACAAGTATCATCACTAGGAATTAAGATCGAGAGAAATCATCTTATCTAGATCTTGACAAATATTTTTAGCCACATGAAGCGAAAAGCTTTAGGAAAATAGTTCCCTTAAATCTGGCATAAAACCTGTCCGCGGCTACAACTTTTACCCTACCAGTCACCAATTTTTTCGAGGTCTTTATTCTAAAAGAAAACCATTGCTACATATCCGCGGCTGTAATTTTTACCCTTTCAGACACCAACCATGAGTAGTTTGTGTGGCAATGGATGATGGATATTCACTCTATTTCAATTGTTTGAAAGTAGGTGAATGAATAACTACAATATAGTTGGCTTAAACGATGAATTTAGAGATACGGAGGGATATATCGTTAATGGTTGGCAACATATGCAATGTTTCAGAGTTTCCCTCTCCAATGAGTGGTAATGGCTCGACAATGAAGGTGTTGGAGGAAAGATGGATTGCATCATTTCTCTTCTAGGCTCTCTGGTAGGGGCACGTCACGTTTTAGAAGCTTGACATACAGGCAGTGATACATCCATCGCTTGAGTTTCAGTTAAGCCTGTTTTTTTTTTTAACAATCAGTCTCCATCTTTGTTGGTCGTCTTTTGCTGGAGTGCAAATTCAAAAAAACACCACGAGTTTTGCATGATCACATTCAAAAAATACGATGAAGAACCGAGAATATCAGATGCGAGGAATATTAATATAGGAACATCGCTTTATGTAAATGCTCATGGGAAAAGTAATCAGTTGCCAAACACCCATTTTGTACGAAAACTCCAATGTTGATGGTGTAAAATAATAAGAATTAATGCAAGAAAATATGGGAAAAGATGTACAAGAAAGACAAAGTAATAGACAATGTTACAATTCTTCAAAACACACATTTTCTCTGAGAGCATATTTTACATTTTAGACGTATGTAGGAATTTAGTGCTCGAACTCCATTATTTTAAAAGGTGTAATTACATATTTGATTAGAAAAAAAACTCATGTTGTAAAAGAAGTTTACCCAAGGTATCATGGTGCAACAGGGGCTGTTTATGGGGATTGGCGGTTGGAAGATTGTACCCCAGGCCTTTATGTTCTTATAACCTTGGGTCAAACCCATCTGCCGAGTAAGGTGTTAAGTGTCTTGCTGAGTTGGGTTTCCAGGAGTAGTTAAATACCTTGGATTAATTCCTTCGCATCGGTCACTTCTATATTCCCATAGTTGGCTCTAGCCGATGTTCGTTCTTTGGCGTGGTAAAAATCTCGTGGCCATAGGAAAAACGAGGTGGCAATACGTCTCAATTCTGACAAGTGATCGGACTATTTAAATGTGGTTTTTGTCAATACAGTTAAGTACATTTCATGCTATTAATTCAATGAGTTAATGCATTATGAATATTTTAGTTTAGTAAAATAGTTTGCTAGTTTTTGACAACATTCGGTTAAGTGCCTTTCAGTGATTTACCAAGAGTGACATCTTTTTATTTCTTATTACATTTTCACATTTACTCAGCTGTATTGATAACATGAAAGGCCAAAACGCTTCCCATACAATATATAATACCTACTGTACTAAATTTTATGCCCTCTCTATAGTTATTTATGATGGTGTGGTACAATTTGAGCGAAAGGTAACATTATTAATGACGGTTGTCTTGAGTTTTATTCAAAATTTTATAACCAACTAAGTAATCATTTATTACTAATCAATTTAAAACTCATATTAAATTTTGATGCATCGTTTGCCTTTTTGCTGTACTTGTAACGTTAATTTTTCCTCGTTATTTTTGTACCATTACGTTTGTCGGCCAGTCTTTCCTGCCCTTTATTTTACTAACTGAAACTAAGGTTCTTCGCTGACTTGCATGGAATAAGCACCATCAATTAGTGGAGTATTCAGTTGTGAATCTTATTGGTTATTAATCATACGTACAATGTCTCCCTTTTGTTTATCCTTATTTCGATATTTGCCTAGATGTGTTAGACTACATGATCACAATGTATTACGCTCATCACAAGGTATCCGAGGCTATGTTGTTCGGAAAATTTTACCTTGCGTTTTTTTTAACATCCGAGACTCAGGTGTAGAAGTAGCTGGAGCACACTAGCTTATAGTAAATATATACTTGCAGTTCAGAAAATAAGAGATGATGATTAGAACATTTAAAGTTTCCGAAGATAATTTAATTTAGCAGAAAATTTTTTTCCAATTCTGGGCGACCTTTTGGCGATCGGTCAGGGTTATAGGTAAACCCATTAGGGAGAAGTCAGGGAAAGGTCAGGGAATTTGAAAATTAGGCATGGGTAGCCACCCTGAATATTTTTCTTGCGATGCCATATTTTTTAAATATTATGCCTAGCATTGTATTTTACTGATCAAATATTTTTTAGCAACGCCACTTTGAATTAGAATCTATCCGAGAGACTTACTTACTGGCTTAATTTGTGGATAGAAAATAGAATAGACGCTACTTTTTAAATTAATATTTTTTACAGGGGCACTTCTTATTATTGATGAAATTTCAGAATTTAATATTTTTTTGAATGAGAAGTCACTGGACTATTTTGGAGACAATATGAACTTTTAATGGTCCACCTATAAATAGAGGACAACATTTTTGCTTGTTCTGATCTTAGTTAAACTTGGCTAAAGACTTAATTTCTCATCGATTTTGGTAAAGTTACATTTATCTCCCGCTTTAATTTCATTTTCATCAAATACGTATTAGATACATTTTTATTCATTTTTATAATGTATACCTCTTGGCTATAATGAAGTGAAACTTTTTACCATATTAAATAGACGAGTGTAAATCAGCACTGATGAAAACTTGGAGCAAAAAATGGCCTCCGGAATTTAATAACTTTCCTATTGTTTCTTACGCTAACCCAATTAAGAGGCCAATATTCACACGAAGGTATGCGAGATAGATTGCATTCATCAGCCGGCTTTATGGAGAACAGTTCAAATTAGTTATGCAAACATTCACATAATCAGCTTGAAATTTAATTTGCCCAGAGAGAGTGCTCTGTCATTCCAAATATACCGGGAAAAATATTTCAATCAGTTTTGCGCCTTTGGTTACTGCCTTTTGTAAAAGATCTTACCAATTTGCATTCGCCGTTTTTAATATCTATCGCAATTGAGATACTTACTACGCCATCATTTTCCCTATGAAGATTTTTCTGTCGGTTGACAAAGAATTAATCTTCTTTCCCCCATTCGAGTTATGAATACATAAAAATTTGAAATTACTACATTCTCTCTCAATGAAGGCTATATTCTCCTCTCCCTTATATTTTCCATCCGTTCGTTCACCCCGTAAAAGGGTTACGACCGTCATATATTTTTTATTCCACTACGCCCGTATCGATTCACGGGCTCATGATCCTATGTTTATTTTCAATATTCCTCCAGCTCCTCATCTTTCGTTAATGTTGCTGTGATTGACAAACAAATCCTATTTAAATCTACTCCAACCTTGTACTTTCGATTAAACCGCTTTCCAATCTCAGAGAGGTGAGGCGTAAAAATACGCTTATTTTTTTCTAATTTCTCACTTCCAAGTGGGATGTAAACCTGCCTTGATTATGTACTTCTTAACAACCTAACCTCAAAAATAGGTTCCGGAAATGGGCAATTGTAACGTAAGAATTAAAATGGCTAAGATTTAACCTTTACGGCGTCGTTTTTTACTCGAAACAAAGAGGAAAAGTTGTTTTGTAATTGGATATGTAGCTCTGTTTGGTAGTAGGTACAGTACGTATAATGTATTTTTATGTTTAACTGTGTTTGTATCACTGTATTTTATTGCTAACGTTAACGTATAAATTCATCCGATGGACTTATGTATGGGATGTGTTATTACGTGGTCTCATAAACTACTACGTGGTCTCATAAACAACGTAGTTCATAATTACTCTCTATAGCATACGTTTATGGAAAATTTAGAATGTTTCAGCTTTTTGTGATACTGCCGTTATCTGGTACTCACTCCTTGGAATTAAGCATATTTTGTTCCAAGAACAATTATTCGATATTCTCTGGAAAAAGTGATGCTTCATACCCGATATTTTTTCAGTATTTCGTTTCACAGATACATAAAAATTCTTATCGGTGTGAAAACCCGATCACCCCTGAATCATCTTGAACTCTTGAAATTCACCAAAAGTCTTATGATGAAACATCGAGTCAAAAACCGAGTTCCGTCGTGAGTTGGCGTATCAGGATACCGTAAGCATGTTGTTTATTGTTCTCTAGCGGAACTGTCAAATGTTTCATTGTCAATACTCTGAGACCAAGGTTTTTCAGTATCGGTTGTGTTCTTCCTTCGGCATAGGTCTTTGCAATGCACATAAATCCACCATTAATGTGCTTATTTTTCTGTAATATCCATATGTATCGTATGGACGAAATTTCGGTTCGACATTTATGTTGATTTCGTGGAGCATTTGTATTGAAAATTGTGCTGCTTACTTCACTGAAGTCGTTACGTGTGTTGCATATTCGCAGATTTCGTTGGGTGTGTTATGGTATGAAGTGCACAAATAACACATTAATCGCGGACATATGTTAAGAATGGTTTCGAAATCTTGTATCAAAGGAAGAATACATTTAATATCGAACGACCTTGTTCAGAAGCTAAATCCAGAGAAGGTCATTGCTTTAAAAAAAAACCCTCTCTTTGATGCTCTTCACCCGTCAGGTTATGATTTTCACCGTATTCTTCTCTCATATTTTCGAAAAAAACTCTTCTTTCCTGATGAATGAATGAAATAACCTTGCACCAATGTATAGATTTTGCTTTGCTTTTTATTTTCTTTTCCAATTTTATCCATGCCGCTCGTATTCGGTACCTAATTCAAATTACTCCCTCGGTTCCAATTCCTTTCTTTGCGGAACTCTGTGCTAGCAGGTGGATCAATTTCACACACGAAGGGGCTTTTCCTCGATGTCGGGAATGAGAAACAGGAGGAGGCGGTGCCGGAATTCACACTTCATTGGCGACCGAGAGTTCCGATGGATCCCGAATGAACGGATTTCCGTTTTTTTTTCCTCCCTGAAATTCGAGGATCCCGGATTCCAAGTCCACTGCCGGAGCGATAGGCGAGAGGGTGTAACATTCCGTGCGTTGCTTTTCTACCCCTGAGAATGCAAGCAAGTAATGAACATATAACTCGTTGGTTCTGTGCGTAAGTAGCTATCGTATTAATGTTTCATTTCGTATTATTTGCATTACTTCGTTTGAGAGTTCATCAAGACCTTTGCATGATATGGCTATAAACCTAGACAGTAACAAACAAGAAATAAGTAAATGAAGAATGATCGAAGGTTTTCTCAGCGAACTATGTCGTTGAAGATTATTCGAGAAATCAACGGGGTCAGATTCTCCATTTCTGCCGACGTTTCGATGGACGAATCGTCCATCCTCAGGGTATGTCGTGTCTGGGATGAGGTCCTCCTTACGTAGTGTTTGGTGGGCGGGTCAACCAGGGGAGGTGTCTCCCGATTCGTCAAAATTTTCCCGCCAAAAATTTCGACAGTAATGGAGAACCTGACCTGGTGGAAATCCGGAAAAATCTTCAAAGAAATAAATGATTGAAAGTCACGATAACTTATTTTTTTATATATTTAAAAATTTCCTCATACAGCTGTGATGCGATAACATTCCTTTGCAGTAATCCCTCAGATAGTGTGAAGATAATTGAAATCGTTGCGTCTTGTAAAATCGCAGTATATGAAACAAATGAATGTCGGAGATGCGGAGTTTAATTCCTCAATCTCAACACCTTGTGTCAGATTGAGCACGATATCTTATGAAAATTCAATAACTCGATATTGAACCAGTTTCTGAGTGCATTTCTTATCAAGGATTATCCATCTTTTACTTGGAAAGGCGTACATCATAATTCAAATATCCTTTTAAAAAAAGAGTTTATACTACAATAAATAATTTAAATATTTTAGATCGCATTTGCAAAATAAGGTGCCCACAGAATTGAGTGCTTCAGCAAATGATGTTTAGAGCTAAGTTTTTGTTAAGTTTTAGTTAAGTTTTTGCGCATCTATTGATTTGACCGCAGAGGATAGGACAATCAGCTATTGCTGCTTACGGACCTACTATCAGGTAAAAGAAACAATAAATGCAGCCTGATTAGTTTCTTATTAAACTGTGCGCAAGGTGCTGATAACGATTATTGTTGGAAACGCTCATCACGAAGAAACTTTAAGGCATCATTTTCGGCAGACGTGATCGCGGGTCGTGTGAATTTTGCATTTTTGTTGCAAAATTTACATGAATGGGATATTGTTAACTTTTGGATATTATAGTAGACTACCTTTGTTGGGGTAGCCGAAGTGGTGGCCAATCTTGGAAAAACTTTCTAAATAGGAACTGAAATAAAACGACGGCAGGCTAATCTTGTTTTAATTCAAGCTCTAAAATTGAATTACTTGTTGAGATCGATAAAAACGTTAGAGCGATTTTGCAAAGCGCCAGCTCCTCATGATGTATCCCGCTAATTGATTGCCCCCGCGAAACCCTGGAGGAGATGGTATCCTCAGGAGTTTTCGAGTCGTGAATCTGCACTAAACTGTTTCAATCTGTCCAGCGCAAAGCTCCAATGCTCCAATGACATTTGTAATTTCATCTGCGCTAAGCAGATTTGAACACGTGCTCACTGTAGTTTGTCTGCGTTAACATATGCTAGCAGACGAAAAAAATACGATGCCGAGAAAATATGTATCAGTAAAAACGAAAATACCTAGGGTATAAGCTCATTGTGACAATGGCTTGAAATTAAATTTATATCAATTTGGATTTTCACGTTTCAAGAGATAGATTTTACTTCTTACTGTGAAATTTGAGTATCATGTCTCTATTTACAAATGTATCAGCGCGGATCGTTTCAGCTGTCGAATTTAATGTGTATTTAATATGTACGTACTCCCTGCATTCTTTGTTAATTAGCCTTGGGTGATTAGAAAGAAACAAAGTTTGCTGAACATGTACACTGTACAGTGCATTTACATGTACATTGCACAGTGAGCGTCGGACGCATGTAACACAGAGGACGTCACAGCTTAAGAGAGTGAAAGGTCACACATGTTATCGTAGTGAAACGATGAGTCCGTAGAAAATGTCATGGATTACGATATTCTGAACCCATGATGAGGTAATAATTCAACAGATCTGCAATTTAAAAATTGTTCTCAATCCTTGAAAATTGGTAGCAAGGGGTAATGGCGCGTGACCCACAAGATTTAAAACTACGTTACAAACTGTGGCTCTGCACTACACCAGTTTAGAGAAAATATTTACAAAACGTATATTTGATCGATCAATCTCTATGTGTTTTTGAAGGGGCATTCAAACAGCTGTGCCCAAATCCCAAGTAACCATTTCCTTCTCATACTATCCTCCTATTCATGACGGTGGAAATAATAATTTTTTTTGAGCTAAGATTTTCATGTCAAATTTCGTAAATTCGCGGATTTCCTTTGCAAGTTCGATTGCAATTGAGCGAGTTCATTGCTGCATTTCCAATACCTAAACACCACTTGAGACACCTCTTCAACTACTGCTAAAATTGGATAAGGATAACATTTTAACCTACCGTGAGAGAACCGAATAATGCGGTAATCGTATTCTGGCATTGCGCTATTGTCTTCAGTTTCAAGAAGGTTGATAATATGTGTCACCTCTGGATGTAGAAACCTACTAAGGATTACGGGGTCGATAATAACCAAACAATTTAAGGCATATGGTAGATATTAACTGATCTCTTTTCGATTTACTGTCGGTCGACCTGATTTATAAATGATAACTTCTAGACAAGTTTTTATGAATGCTTCAGCTTTGGGTCGTCAAGAAACTCTGTCGTAATTACTGAAGAGGAGCACATCGCGCAGCTGGGAAACTGTTCATGATTTCCTGTGAGCTGTAGTCATCTTGATTGTGTATATGCGTCAAGGTAATCATAATGTCAGAAGTGTTCCACTCTTAAAATTCCTGTTGGATGCTGAAAACTCAATATCTGAAAATGAAACGTTTAGGAATGCTTTTTCAGGTGCAGTAAGCGAGTATAATTTGTATTGGAGCATTAGCTTAATCTGTATTGGTACATAGCATGAAATTAAGAGATCTTGGTCGCTAGACTTGGCAAGTAAGTTTTTTACTATGAATTTAGTCTACAAATGACCCCATGGATACGAATTAGCGTACCTAAAACATATCGCACTTTTTATTTATCAAATTCGCTCATCGATTATCATTTGGTTTTTCAATGGTGTTTCTGTAGTTGAAAATGGTTTGGTCGTAATTTCCGCAGAATTGGATCATTAAAATTCCAGGGAATACTTTATGGCTGGCAATAAGTGCGGAATGTGAACTTGGGTGGTGCGTCTCATTCCAAGCGAGCAGTAAAAAAAATATTGCTACGCCATTTTAATGATGGTAACCCATCATTTGCCGTAGGCTTTTTTTCTCTTTCTGTGATAATAACCGTGGAAGGAATATGCGATAAAATCCTTGGGAACTGTGAGGTTCATTTTCATTTCCGTCTCCCTCCGCAGTGCCTCCACTTTACCTTTGCCGAATCTCTCAATTCCCATTCATCCCAACTATCGTCATTAATCTTGTTCACTGCTCAAAGGTTTCTTGAGTCGTCTATGAACGATGTCGAGAATACTCATTCTTATATGGCCTACTTGTATTGCCATCAGTTTTAGTTATCAATACAGTCTTGAACCATTATGAGTGTACGTAAATAACACTTATGAGTATGAGAAAGCCCTTCACCAAAAAGCAAAAGCTTTTGAAAACATTTCAAATTATTTATCATATCGTGTGTGTGTCGAATTTCAACTTTTTTCCTTCATCTTACTACCATATTTCCCCCATTTATTCATCTCTGACCTTCAAATGCAGTTGTTTTTTTAACCTACCTGCACGCCGTAATTATTTTATGCAAACATTAAAACAAACTCCGTACATATCCAAAGCTCTTAGGCTACTATTTTATCCATCCTCAGATATTTGATATTATGAGATAATTGCATGATCTATTTTTATCTGTTCTGCGCGAAATTCTGGTGATCCTAATTGATGCTGGAATTCAGTTAGGCGATGATAAATTAATGTAATGAAACTTGATATAGTTAGCCGAAGACTACACAAACACCTAAGTAGACATGACTTTATTAGACCTTACCACCGTCTACTTCACTGCATCTTTTGTTATCCGGTTTTACGAAGAATTTGCTTCAACATTTCGGTATATCTTGTACCCACAATGGTTTCAATCCAAATACTTATTAATTTTCTTTCCTTTCCTCGTCAATGAATGACTGTGTATTTCTGAATTAAGGTTTTTTACTCCTCACTGAGGATGTGAATTTCTGTTCTTATTTTTTCATACAGTTTTCCTGTAATTGTTTTGCGCGTTACTTTCTTCTTCTTGAACACTTTGTGAAAAAGTGTTTCAAAGTTACATATTTTCTCTCTCCACCAGTCACTTGGTTCAATCAACTTTCGATTCAATATGACAGGTGGCTAATCCAAGAGGGCAAATTATAGTCTTTCTCTGAAGAGAATACGTAAGTATAACTGCCTAACTCGGGGTGCTTGGCGTGGGATTTTTTTGCTACGCACCCAGCTAAGTAAAGCCATTCCCTGAATTAGGAGTCTTGTCACAAGAGCCGCGAGACAGCTTACTGGATGAGTCCGATGAATGAGATGTTTGCCTAATACTGGCTGTTGAAGACTTTAAACCAATCCCTCTCATCACCCTGTCGATGATATATTCTTCTGTAGCATACAGAGTATTGCTATTTCTTGAAACGTCTCCATGGTTTCACCCCAGAATGATCATTCCCAATCGCATTAGGGCATTTGATGGAGAAGGGTAATCATCTAGCCCACTCCTGTGTCTCAATTGTGAAAAGAGGTTCTCTAAGCTAGCTTGATTGGACACGTGTTAGAATGTAAGAACACTCATTGGAGGATTTCATCTCTAGAAATAAGGCTTTTAGTGAACATATTGACATTAAAATGCCTTTTTGAAATGGTAACAGTATTTCTGCCCGAAAATCCCATGCTAGAGACTACTTCGTGAAAACTATTAAAGGCAGCCACCTGGGACTCAAAATGTAGGCCAAAAGCACTTTTAGATTCTATGTTGGAATACAGTACACGACTGTTAATAATGTCGAACCGCATATTAACATTTTGAATAAAATTTGCGAGAAATAGCCTCTCTTGCTTATTGCCAACATCATAATGCCTCAATGCCGTGGCAGTAGTGTGGGACGTAAGTTGAGTTGCCAGCTTCACATTTTGCCTAGCGTGTTTCTCACAGTTGACATGAAGAGGAGTTACACGAAACAAAGAAGATACCTCTCTTCCAGTCTGCCTTCCTAATTCACAGATTGAGTCACTCCTCAAAATGTCTCCATTGCCCATTTTATACCCTCTGTCAAGAAAATGGTTCCTCAACAGCTTTAGAAGATGAGGAGTATCTGCTAAGCAATAAACATTCCTATCTTGGATACGGAACCAAATGCTTTCGTAGGACACTCCCAGCTCTTTCCAGAGCCCTAAATTTGCCACAGCGTTGTCGCATACTACTGCTACAACAGTATATCCCACAGAGAAAATGGCAGTTTCAAGGAAACAAAATCATTTTTGACATTTTTGTGTCCAAATTTGTTCATTAAACCCTATTCTATGCCTTTCCCCTCCCCGCTTACCTAAAATCCCCATTCTCTCATGGTCTTAAGCAACTCTACGCTTCTTTTAATCACTTGCTGCAATAATAGGAAATTAAGACTGGCCTATCTAATGCGGAATTGTGTATGAACGAGTGAGGAAGGGGAAGAGATGAGAGTGGAGGCTTGAATCTTCGGATCGGCATAAGATGGCGATAATGGCTTCTATGTCTGCTAATTGATACGGCAAAGAAAAATATTTTCTATAGGCTCCGTCCTGGAGTCGTGTAATTCTCTTTGTGTGGTCGCATCTCCTGTTTTACTGACTTGTTCTTAGTCACTCACTTTCCTGACGCCATTCCTTGCATTTCCCCCTCCGCGTCCGCCAGCGTCGACGTAATATTGCCCACATCCCGTGGACCTCACATCACCCTCTCTAAACACGCAGACCTGCGGCGGAAATCAGGGGTCTTTGTTCCCTGGGTTTTACGAGGTCTTGCGCGGGAATAATTACCCCAAGAGCCTCCGGGTTACTTTGTTCTCCCGCCAGTGACTTTTTTTCCACCACCAAATCCCTTACGTCGCCTCCGACCATTTCCGCAGAACCTCTCGCGCTCTTCCGGGGACTGACTCAAGCCTCCGGCACTTGCTACCGACCCTCGTCCCCCGATCCCCACGTCCACCCTCTATTCCCCGATTTCCCCTCTCTTAAACAACAGAATACTTCAAGTTCCCTCCCCTTGTCCCAACAATGCCTTCTCCAACCTTCGAAACCTTATTCAAAAATTCCCATTTCACACGCGCCAACCCGTCAGCCGTGCGTCAACCCATACCGCACCCCTACCACGCGCCGCTTGCCGCTATCTTTCACCCTAAACAACCTACCACCACCATTTCCACCCTTTAAGGCTTAGTTCTCTTTCTTCTCGCTCGTCTGAGCTACGGCTTTGGACTGAAATGTACCACGCGTGTGTCAAACGTCCACTTTTACAATAGGAGATGATCATCCCTCGCCTCATCTTGAGAACCTATAGCTTACGCTAGTTGTCGTTGTGATTCATACCATTCTCTCTTGGTGATTCTTTCCATTAATTTCTACCTGATCACATAAAACACCATGGAGTAATCAGTTATTTCTTTCGGTGGTTGAATAAGATATAAAAATCATCATCTATTGATGGGAACTATGGACTATAGATCTTTGACAGTGTCTCATGCCACATTGACAAGTCAAGAGTCAGAGTTTCTGAGTCCTGACCTTGCCTCCGGCATTCACCTCTATTCAAGAATTGTCTCCTGTTATTCTTCATATTTTTCTCTTACTGGATGTTTATATTTTATGTAAGTTAAACGTAAGTGGTTTTTATATCATCTAATAGAATCTAATAGAATAGAATCTAATTAAGCAAAACATAATATATAAACAAAATACATAATATAAACAAAATAAGAACCTAATTTTGGAGAAGATGTGATCATATTTTCTCTGCTAAATAAATAAAATAAAATACTCGCCGACCGTTTTTCTGAAGAAGGTATAAAGTGTTGTACTCGTTGCAAAAGGTCATTCTTTTAGATTTACCTACTGGAGTAATTGACATTGTTTTTTGAAGCCTTCTATTTCACCTTTACTGTGTGTGATCGTCTTTTGGTTGAGTTGCAAATTTAACATTAAATGACAGGTATTTCCCGTAAACCAGTCTTTACTCTTCTCGGTAGAAATCTTGTAAATTCTTCCCCACTCACACTGCCTTTTCTCTTCCAATTCATGTATTTTCCCTTGCCAAAGAACCCTCCTCTCCAGCAGTCATGTCCTCTCCTTTATCCCTCCCAACACTGCCTCCTCGAACCCGCCCCAAATATCTCTCTCATTTCTCCTGCGGGGAGTCCTTTAATATTTATCCCGCCATTTCCGTTCTTATTTATCGGGCCGGGGATACTTCGTCACGCGTCAAAAAGCTGAGGTAATGTGTTTTTTGGGTGCATTCCTCCCGCTCGCTAGGCCGCTGTTTTAAATTCCCTTCATGCCAAGCCTGCCATGCTAATCGTGTCATTTCTGCGTCTCCGTCGTAAACCGCAGAATGAGGTTAATACACACTTTATCTGGCGTCACATGAGACCAGGTCATTAGGCGTGCTCAAAGTTTACGATTGAAACTCCGGGCGAGAAAGCTATGCGAGGCAGTGAACACATTTAGCCCCCCGCCCTCTCTGCACGTGGAATGGGGTGGTCGAAAGAGGTTCATCATTTCTGTAGTAACAGCGTATTAAACTTGGAATTAATATGTACCTATCTCTCCTTTATGTAGATAATGATTCTTACTATTTTCAAATTTGGGTATAGTTCTTTACTTACTTCTCATAGTTTGTCTATGCACAAGCTACGTATTGGTTTGTGCATTTGCCTCACGTCAAAGATACAACTGTAGAATGGCAAAAAAAGTGATCCGTGCAAAATTTCATAGTGGAAAAATCATCCGCCTTGACCGACAATATCAACTACCTCAGTCGGTTTATCCGAAAGAAATTGCCTTTTGCAGCGAATCTAAAATTTTGTACCTCCTTCAGAAATATTGTTGGTTGGCGAATATATTAGCAGAGTATATATTTTCTCATTTTCCTCAATCCCGGTGAAGACGGAAGATTTTTCCTCTGTGGAATTTCGCACAATTGTGCATTGCGGGAGACTCCGTAAGATTTAATCCGCGACTACTCTCGGGTGACTCAAAATCAGTCAGAGTGATCAGTCCTTAGACGCTTTTCAGGTTGATTTTTTGAAGAACTTCACTCATTTTATGCAATGGAATAATCGAGGAACGAAATTTTGTCTTCATTTTAGTGATTTTTAAAAATCCATACCGTACTTTTACGAAAGGAAATACGATAAAACTATTTTTTTCCATGAATATCTTGCTATTATCGGTATTTACCGTGACGTTTTTAGGTACATACATACTGATCAAACCGTTCCTTTCCGGGGAGGGCAGAGTCAATAGGAACTAAATCACGGTGTTACGCCTTATTAACTAGCTATCTTTAAACTGTCCTCCATTCTGCACTATCGTGGCACACTTTGGTACTTCTTCTACATTCACGAATGATCGGTTGCCGCTAAGATTCTTCCTCTTAAGATACTCCTTGACAAAGTCGCTCATGAATTCCTCGGTCTGCCCCTTTCACATTATTCACTCTTTTGTTATAAATGTATTTAGTTGCTTGACCCACATCGAGCATCGTGACATGGCCAAGCCAGAGGAGCACATTTCCTTCTTGGGAATTTATTGCCTTAATCCTTTTGCAGCCAATTTTTTCAAATAAAACGCCATTGTCACTGCATCTGGGCTACACTTTTAACTACCTAGAATATACAAGCTTTACTTCTATGCAATGCACTGGGGATAAGTTTACTTACTAACAAAACGATGCTTATTGCCTTAAGGGAGCTTTACACGGTACACTTTATTGTACAAACGAATGTAAAAATTCCTTCATGAAGAAAATTGCACCGTGTTAAGCGGCAAATAGCAAGATTGTCTGAATAACTTAATAGAACCTGCTCTAGCTCTATTCAGTTTCTTGTACAATCTATGATATTTTCGTTTGTACAATAAAATGTATCGTGTAAAGCGGCCTTTAGTCAAGCATTCATTTCTAGGAATGCTCCATTTGCTGAGAGCACTCCGACAGCTATTCCGCCTGTATTCTCACGTCTCTTTAATCATTATCTTCTCGAATTTCCACAGAGGAAAAAATCATCCGCCTTGACCGGGATTGAATGGTAGGTATCCCGGTCAAGGCGGATGATTTTTTGTCTGTGGAAATTCGCACATGTGTGCATTGCGGGTGACTCCGTAAAGTGGAACTCCGTGGCTAGTCCCGGATAGCTTGAAATTTACATTATATTCTCATTAGTCCATTCTATCCTCTCCTCATATATTCTCAATTTCACATCTGTTATATTTTAAAAGTTACCTGGAATCTTCAGCAGATCAAATGGACTGACTCCAATACACATGTTTTTCACGTGATAGTATCCGCATATATGCATCTATAATGATTGCAATAACATCACTTCATGTGTATTCACACATTCCTCTATAAATAATAAACTCAGCATCAAGGGTTACAGTACATATTCTTTCAGTTGCGCCCTATTTTATTCCAAATCAGACACTCAAGACTCCAATTACACTTACTCTTTCCTTGCTATTATTCTCTTAATAAAATTCAATTACTGCCCATTCCTATCCTAGTAACTTAAAATCTTCTACTAGTTATTTACTAAAACTCTTTCATAATTCTAAAGAAGCACATTATACTTCTATACTGAGCTCACTCGTTGTCAAAGCACTTGTTGTGGTGAAAACAGCTGATCCGTACATCCACTGCCAGGCATAAACCCAAACCGTACACTCCAGATTTTGCATATTATCTTCTTTTCCAATTTGTCAGCATTAAACAAGCACATTTCCCGTAATGCTAAAAAAACTTATTTCTATATGTTTATTTAACCTTGTTCATTTGTTTCAACCTGTCCTACAATGGTAATATTGTCTGTAGTAAGTTGAAAATGTATACACTTTCAAGATGTGAAATTTACATCTACTTTCAGCTATTGTAATATCCTAGACGAGTGCTAGTGTAATGAAAGGATCTTTATCCTAGCTAGTCCCGGCATTCAACATTCAAGTCAACATTCCTCTAAGAGGGTTGTATAATGAGAATGATAATATTTAGAGTTAGAAGCGGATTCCATGTTTCATTGTACATAAAAAGACAATTAATATTTATTTTCATTGGGTTAATTTTC
Organism: Ceriagrion tenellum; assembly: GCA_963169105.1. NCBI lineage: Eukaryota > Metazoa > Arthropoda > Insecta > Odonata > Coenagrionidae > Ceriagrion > Ceriagrion tenellum. The sequence continues at coordinate 31,304,409 of OY720636.1, read as the reverse complement.
AGATAAAACTCGAGCCTATTTTCTTTATTCGAATAAAACTTCTTGATTACAGCACCTTCAAAGTTAAGGGGACCTTTTTTTCTCTAATGTTTAACTTTGTTACTTGAATCAAAGCATTCTTTCTCCATATTTCCCTCAGCGTCAGGGAAAGAATTGAAATATTTGTCCTTAGCCTGCAAAAATAATTTAATGAAGTTAATACCTTATGAAGTTAATGCCCAAAATATATTTTTTTTAAATTTTGGCGATTGTAATCTTCGTTTTACCTAATACGCGACATAAAATCTCTGGAATGTCTTTCGCGGTTGCACTTATTTTTGGATGTATGATCGTCAAAAAAAATGAAATTGACGCCAATTCGTTCCTGGTTGATATTATTTCTTACCCTTTTCAAGTTGCCAGGCTTATCCTAGGTCAACCGCCTCTTCTGTGTGACGAATTACATCTGTTAGTTAATGGTATTTCGTTTCTCGTCAATGGCTGACGCTATGATTAATCGAAGAACCATGGAAGGTTCTAACTTAATTCACGCCTCCTTAATACTTATGTCTTTCATAGTCTTGCGTAATGATGAACTGTTTCAACTGAATGAATGCATCGATTCTGCGGTTGTTCCATTATCCACTTCTTATGGAAGGAGTTATTTAATTACCTATTTGGAATTTCTTATTTGAAAAATCCATCAAAATGACATGTAGTGGAAGTTACTTGAACGAAATGAATATTTTTAAAGCGTACAAGTGTGTTAATTATGTGTGAATTATAGGAGGTACATAAGACAAGAGGTAAATGACTTTCGCATGAAGCGTACAAAGCTGCCGACTTTCGACCAGTGCAAAGCCTGTTCACCACGCAATCTACAGAATGTGCATGATTTGGAAATTAACAAAAAAACAAAACCTGATACATATTATTGCTTGTGTGGTTGCAATTAAACGCTACACCCTTTGATGGATTCAGTGGCGTGCTTACGATAAGAAGTATCGCTAAGAGAACAATGCTGCCAGCTTCTGATGGCGAATTTTTACCTCATTTTTCGCTGCAATGTGTGTGGGCGTATACTTTTGGCCTCCCTGCTTACCCCTTCCGTTCTCTCTTCTCATCCCCCTCCTTACACCCATATCCCGTAATATATATCCCCTCCACCAACGTCCCGGCACCCTCCCAGCCCACCCTCCATTCTAGCCCACCCTGTGGGCCTTTGCCATTTCCCCTCCCACCATCCGCACGGATCCCGTTTAATAGCTCTCGATTCCCGGCCGTAAAGAGGGGCCGAGGGACATATATAATGTGAAGAGGTTTTGGGATAGGGATGGGAAGGGAGGATGTGGTCGAATGGTGTGTGGCTGAGGGTGTTAGAAGCAGGAGGAAGAGGAGAACTGCTTCGGAGGTTGGGTTTGACCGTTGTTTGGAATGAGATTCTGGACGGGGTTTGGAGTAGGGGTGTGGTAGGAGAGTGTGTTGTATCGGAGGGGTGGGTTTTTGCGGGGGGGGGGGGTGGAGGACAGGAGCCCGCTGTGCTATCTTCCTGGTCGTTTGCCTCCCTCCAAAGTCTTTCCCACCCCATCGTACCTCTTCGCCCAGCGTTCAAGTCCCTCCTCCCCGAGCGCGTTCTCGTCCTCCTCTCACCGAAATCTTAGATATACCCCTCACTCGCACCACCTCCCATCCAAAAAAGACAGGTTTTTCCACCCCCCGATCCTCCCCTACCCTCCTCCCCATCCAGCCTCTTCTCCGTCTCATCTATGTCCTCTTCATCATCCACTTCCTCTCTTTATATTTATCCCTGTATCCATTCCATTCTTCCTTTATCACTTCCTTCCCCCATCCGCTGTTGTTTATTCTTCCGGTCCTCAGTCTATGTTTTTGCTTACGTTTCCACTATTTTCCGTCGCCGCGTCATCTTCTCTTGAAATAACCACACGTATTGTTTCTCCATTCTGAGTCGATTTCCTCTGTTCCCTTTCGCAAGCCATTCAGATTGAGAGGTTTTATTCGCTTAAAATGTTAGCTGTCGGTCCTGTCGAGCTTACTTCATAAATATACTGCTTACTTCCTGAAGCTATTCGGTTGGCTTTGTTATTTTTAATTCCCTCCTGCTCGGAGTATAGATATGAGTCCCGTTTGAACGGTTTTTATGCAGCATCTTCCACGGATCTTCGTTCTACTAATTTCTTTTGAAGTATACAGCGTTTCAAGACGATGTTGGAAAATCGTTTACTTCTTAATTATTTAGGCTAATTCTATCGTGCGGTGTAAGAATCCTGATAATTGCAACTATTTATTGATATAGATTGAAGATGTGTACGGAAGTAGGTCGTGCAGTATCATCATAAAGTTTTTTATATTTGTAAATAGCATATTCCTGTCTCCTAGGACATATCAGATTCGAGTTTATTATATCATATTTCCAGGAGGTCATTGCTTAACTCATTTACCTAATTACGCGTTTCTTGCATTGAACCTCAACGTTAATCGACTAATATACACTGACAATAGTAGTATTGTTGAATTGTATCTTAAACCACGGTGAAGTTAGGAAATTCTTGCAAAAATTATCAGTGTTACCATATCCAGTTGAACTCGTATCCAAGATATTAGCTATTATGATCATTAACATACAAATGACGATGAATTGCAACTTAAATACGCGAATGACTCTGGAGTACTCGAATCATTGTAGGAAGTGTACTCTGAATTATTCAATGTAGCTTTTGCATATTCTTTTAACGATTTCATTTATTTTGTGCTGATACTGCATTTCCTTTCTATAAAATGTTTTTGCCGACTCATATCCATAAATTTAGATTCAGCTTCTTTATTTAGTAAGCAAATCACCTTCTTGATTAATGTGTAAGTAAATCCTCTGTCACCTGTATCCTCATTTTCCACTTCCATAATGGTCTCACATACAAAAATATGATTGTCGTACTGACTGCGTAGCTTAGTTTGTCTAACATTAATGAAAAATTATGAAAGCATATCTCAAATTATTTGGAATCCCATCATTGTATACCTTCCACAAATAAGAGGTAATTTTCCGTCCATCTAGTAATGATTTTGGGCCCAATGAAAAGATTATATCAATTTCACCAATGCAATTCCTTGCCTTTGATCTGAAATGCATGCATCTTCAATTTATCTACTGAAAGTCATTTTATTTACCGATTGTGCGGACCAAAAGGGAGATTTTTGGGAGAGGATAAATCGTTCTAGTCACTGCGAGAAGTCCCCGTTGTTTTCCCCTGATTCAATTTCGCCACGGGTCCTGTCGCGTAACGTAGCGTATGTAAGGACTCTTCATACCAGTTCCACGTTATTTCGTAGCATGCATACGTGTGAGTGTGTGTGTATCATTCTGATGTCCTTTTTTTTGCCCCTGTTCTTTTTTGACTATCGCCTCGGCTGTTGGCGGGAAACATTCCCGTTCGCTCGATTAAGTGCCCGACCATACGCGGAGCGCCAAGCGCATGCATATCCTAGGAGCAGGCAACGATCGTTTTGCCTCATTTATGTTAGCGTGCCGGGGGAAATGGTTTTCTAGCAAAGAGGGGAGAACAGAGAGAGGCAGAGATATAAGGGGATGTGGAGAGGTTTTTTGACACAGTTCAGAATATGGAAGAAAGTCAGTATTTTTTTTATATCAGCGCGATGAAAAATTCGAAAGAAAGGATATACGTAGTAATCAGTGCTGTAACGACGAATACATATTCGTATTATGTCCAAGTTATGATATGGACTACCTATAAGTATGATAAGTCAGTTGATAATTATGGTCATAATGCATAGGTAGTTAATAATCAATTTTGGTGGTGTACTATGCTAATCTACATGAAAATTGGGACGATGTTTCCTGTGTAACGTTTAGAAACGTTATGAAGATAATACGGCAAATAGTGAGTTGATTTTCAAGATTTTTTTCGGCATTTCATTGGAGCTGGCAGTTTTTGAATATATCAAATCGGAAACGATTTGAAAGTATTAGCCACTTAGATGATGTGATTAGTATATGAATTTAGTGTTTGATTATGCTATGTTGGCTTTCGTCTAGCATACCCTTTTATGTAAAACTTATGCTGATTCATGCTGGATGTGATTAGTGTCGTTAGTCTTTTTATAAACTAAGCAGTCATAGATGCAGGAATAAACTGTAAAACCTTCGTTAGTGAATGTGTGGTAAGGCATCAATGCGGCCTAGTAAACATTTGAATCATCATTTAGCCATATATGTATCAATAATCAATCCACAAATGTCCTCAACAGTGTATCTGCTTGATTAAGTCGAGATAATGCGTTAAATCCGTAAATCTATGCATTGTCTTAATCTCCATTGTTTTTAAGGTTGATAGTTAACTACCCGATAAACACCTTCACCTTGATGAATCTTCGATTCTTAGAGATTTAGCATCGAGTTTATCGAATGATGTGAAACGAAGCATCGGGCAGCATCGATATGAGTGAGGGAGAGCATTGCTGGTTGGATGAATGGGTGAACTGCGCAGCACTCCCTGTGTACGAGAGTGAGTACTACGACCCTACGGGCTTCGACCGCCCCACTACCGACTCAATCCCCGCCCCGCCCCCTCTTAAAAATCCCCCTCCCCTCACTCCTAACTTCCCCCACCCGCGTTTTCCCATAAAAACCTTTCCCCTACACCATCCTCCCACCCCCCCTCTCTGCCCAATCTTTCCCATCTCTCATACTTTTATGACCGGGGCCGTTCTCCGCTGCGGCTGCAGGCTGCTCCTCCTTGCTATCGCCTCACACCACGCTCTCCTTACCCCCTCCACGTCCCCCCTTTCCCCCGCTTCCCGCCCTCCATCCCTCCCTCCAACCCTCCCCCTTCCCGAAACCATAAGACCCTTAACGCGTAGATCTCTGGGAATTTTAGACCTCCTGTTCTTTCCTCTCCTCATCCCTATCCTTTTCCCCTACCCTCCCATCATTCTACTTACCTCCCACTCCAATTTTCTTCCACTTCCTCATCTTCATCCTCATTCTCTTTTCCTTCCACTCGTCGTACGCTATTGCTCTTTCTTTAGATGGCTCTGACTTGACCGTGAGAGTCATATCAAATACTTGGATACACATTTGTATTTATTTAGTTTTTTAAAAATCCTCCTTTTTCCGATAAAATGGATTACTTATTTAAAATCAAACTTAATGTTCAAAATATCCAGATCATTCCTCAAATGTATTTTTAATGGCCACATGTGTCCAATATTTGGAGCTGACTGCAGCGCCATTTCCATGGAACTACCGCATTTTGATTCCAATAACGACAGTAATTTGCTCATAACTTAAAATAATGGTGATAAGACGCCTAACTATGTATGAAAAAATAGGCAACTTCCACTGTGATAAAAGTTATTCCGACCGTTTTCGCTTTTTACAGCATCTTCAGGTGAAGATGCTGTAAAGTATCAGCACCTTCTTTTACAGCATTTTCACCTGAAGGTGCTGGAACTTGCCTATTTTTTTATACTTAGTTACGTTCCGATTTCACTCCATCAAGCCTAAAACCACAGAGTATATAAGACGCCTATATTTAATTGTTCCCTACTGTCCGAGAACTTTTTTCTTCTTATGAACGGTTTATATTAAACGCTTGATTACGCTTTCTCGTTCGAATTAGTGTTTTTTCTCCTGTAATCTGTTAAATTTCTATAAGACCTCGTGTAAAATCTCCACATTCAAGGTTGAATCAGAGCAAAACTATCCTGGGAATACTATTTTATTTTCATCTCAGTTAAGAAAACGCATTTCACAGATGCTATATTTAAGTTCTTGGAATATCTGGAACGAGTGACCCTGAAGTCCGAGCCTCGTTACTTCTGAGATGTCCCTCAGTTATTCATTTTGGAAAAAATATGCATGGCCAAACGCGTTGAGTATCCTGTGACCGGTAGAATTTCCAGAGAATGTAAGTCCAATCCAAGAATTCGATGAATTCCGCTTGACTATGACTTTAAATCGAATTTAAATATCTTCTAATTTTGCCTGTCATGCAATATTCGAAAATGTTTGATCATCGTTTTTGTGGAAAATGTAGGGAATAGGTCATCGACCGTAGATTATGGGTCCTCTAGGCAATCATTCATCCCAGGCCAACGATCTTCAGCACCTTTCGCTTGTGCAATGACAATTGCAAAATATCGAAGAGGTAACGCATCAAACTCAAGATATATATCTGATCAATCAAAAAATAGCGGACATGTGAATTTAAGATGTGTCCAGTTGATTATTGTAGCTAAAATGATTCAAGGGTTATATTATCTGGAACGTCTTGCATATACATTGAAAATTCCTGGAGGCGATAATTGGGTGTATTGACAAATATTGAATACTCCGCTCATATTCATTAGCTGAGAATTTAAGGTATTAAATCAAATGACAATGATTCAATCATTGAATATATCGAGAAATATGGACTCTATCATGGGTAGAGATGAAATAAAGACGCCAAACGATAGTGATCTTACGTATAAAAAATACCGGCCAACAAAATGGATGATGCATTCAGTTTTCTCATTTAGCTAATAAAATTCGTTTTATGTAATCGGTTACGTCAGGCGTATAAAGCGGACGGTCCAGGTGACTTTTGAAGTGGAATTTAACTCGTGTATCGACAAATATAGAAAAATTCCGAATGTGTTAATGTATGATGACGAATTAGTCGTATTATGTCAAATGACGTGCATCGAGCACATCGGTAAATATGGATTGTACTGAAAAAATAAAGAAATATACTTTTTTGCTATTCAGCCCTTCGTCTGGAACAAGTAGGAACTTAACCCGCTTAATTCTTGGATATTTTGACCTTTTTCTATCTCCCTTATTCTTCCTCTTTCCCACCATCTTTCACTTTATTTCTCCGTATAGTCTTACGCGCTTTCTATTCCTTTCTCTGGGTTCTTCATGGTCTTGAGGTCTCCACTGCTAAGAACCTTCTTAAGAACGTCGGCTTCTGGCTCGTTCTAATCCCTATTCCCGAGGATCACCCATGAGGAATACCTTAACGAGGCCAGGCGACGTCCCCAACTCAGTCTTCTTCTGCCTCTCCTTGAGCCCTCTGCTGATTTCATGCTAGGGGTCTTCATCCTGTGGAATCGGCGCTTTCCCCTGCGTCTCTCATATATTCCCTTTCTTTAAGCGGAAGTTAAAGCACGCATACCGTTCTCTTATACGTTCCAAGCCATATTTTTGTCCCGCTGAAAGGATGAAGGCCATGGAAGCAATGGAGTCACTTGTCACGGAATTGAATGACGCTCGCCTCATGTTTACATTCCTACTGTTTGGCATGTTGGTACCTTCGTGAAAGAATTTAATTTTCGTTAACTTCACTGATTTTTAGAGTAGTCGATTGGTCCAACTTAAAGGAGAACCAACTCAAAATTTTATTAATGCAGATTTAGTGGGCTTAAATTTAATGTTTTTTAGCCATATTACGCGCCATCAATTAAAATATTCAATTGATACTGATTGAATCGATCAAATCTATTGATTATTTGATGTGTATTATTTTATTGCGCACATTAGGATATGCGATTTTGGCTATCATTTATCGCGTATATCTCTGCTCGCTAAATAAGCTTGATGCCATAGTATTGTTGTGCAGTAGGTACACCTTATTTTGCGGCATTGCTTGAGAGCCATAGAAAGAGCGTAAGGAATTTATATAAGGATTCACCATTTCTTCTTTCTAAGATTTTTCCAGAAAAATATGAATTTTACTGCTCACTATCTGCCCAAAGTTGTAGCGCTAAGTCCAATCGCCGAAAATTTCTCTGAAATGCAATAACCAATAGAAAAATATGAGGAATGAAAAATGATGTTCTCACAATAAAAACATAGTTTAAAGTAATTTGTTTTAGTAACCTCGATGTAATAATAACATTTGATCAGGGCTTTTGCGTTTCAATGACGCTGGATATAAAGCTAAGAAGCATTTTTCAAAGTGCCTATAATTCTGTACAAGTATACTGTCTAATGTTCGACTAACTTTCTGCTTTATTTGGTAAAACCCATTTATCCCTTATTAGGAAGGAAAACGGATTTGTATGTGAGGAAATTATTAAAGTTAGTGTTAGTTCTTATTGGTTGACCTGTTGTATGAATTGGAATATATATATGGCAAATGCTTTTGAGCTCATATAGCTCTGCACTAATTTCTGTGGGTCTCAGGGTTTGCAAACTTAATTTATCATCTGCGTGTTTGTATATTATAACAATATATTTTTTAAGCAAGATAATCAAATAGGTTCCCAGAAAACATTTCTAAATTTCTTTTCCTGGTTACAATATTTGTAACCGCTTTCTCTACGAGTTAACCTTGTCAGAATAATTAGTGGATAAATAAATTTAGTTGAATTCAGTCGTATATTATTTGGTTAGCCTTTAACCAATCACTTATCTCTACTCTCCGTGTTTACTGCACTAAGTGCTGCGGCTTTCAAAATCGCGGTTACTTACGTTTGTTTTCTTTTCATATTTATTTAGAGGAGTGAAGATGTTGAAAATTTATACAGCATAATAAATATTCATTCCATACAATGCACTTGCCATAGAACAATGCTTATATAATGTATATATTATGTATATTTACGTGATTTACTACCATTTTACAGACAATTTATTCTTATAAATACGGTTTTTGGATTTAAAGGAAATCTTCAACGTAATTCCATTAGCGTTTCTCCTTTGTATCCTGTCCGATTATTAGTGTTTGCACTTTTGGCCTTATACAGTTGACGTTTATAGGTTTGTCCAAGATACTTATTTAGATAAAGGTAAAAGATAGGTGGAACGTTTCCGTCGAGATAGTGGAAGTATCTACTGATAATAGGTTCTTAATATGATAGCGGTCAAATGTGTTGTGGCGCCATTCATCTCTGTGTTTCTTGTCACCCCTGATGTCATCAAAATGTCATTTAGGTAACTGCTGCGCCTCGGAAAATGCATTGTAAAACTCTAATAATATGTATTTTTAGATGAAACAAGCGCACTAAGAACCTCTTAGTACCTTATAGGTGTCTTGAATGGAAATTGGTGCTGCAGATTGTAGAGGCAGTTAATTTGGTGATCAAATGACAAGTCTTTTAAAAGAGTGAACGATGATAGGGAATTCTTATGGGGTGTTGAAACTAAAGATAAACTTCTAATTCTATCTGTGGAACTTGAAAGATTCTTAACCTTGAGAAGATCAGTGATAACAATGGTGCAATTTAGGCTCATGTAATTGATAGAGGAGAAATAATGGTTTATAAAACTCAATGGACTGAAAGGAAAGCAGACGGAGAATATGTATGCGTGTGTGAAGGCAAAAAAGGAAGGAAAACAAGGAAATTTGTGCAGGAGTGGTAAAAGAAAGCAATTGGAGCCGTTATTTGCTTATACTTACCCAAATGTCTATGAGATGAAACGGAAATAAACATGACAATGAGATAAAAGTTCTAGCTAAATTAGTATGAGTTGGATGATGGTATGTGGAAGCTGTGCAAATGGGTATTACGCAATGAAAGACATCTCTGGATAGGGAAAAATAAATGTTAAAATTTTATCTTAATGCTACCTCTGTTCTCGAACTTCTAACTATAAAATCAAAATATTTCCTGTGGAGCCCCCATGTCCATCTATGTTACTGGAGATGTGAATTATTAATGCGTGATTTAAGTAGAAAAGTTAAATAACTAGCTGTCGGTATTCTTCAATTTTCCTTAGTTTTCCTCAATCTGTGATGAAGTGTCACATAAGTAGTTATGACCGGAACGATGTAATACCTTGCGGCGTATTCATCAATTTTAATTTTTTTTAAGTTTTAATTTAAGCTGTAATTTTGTCTTCTAGTTGCGCCTCGGTCCTGGAAACCTTAACTTGCCAGCCCTGACTCTTCCGTGTCAGGCACCAAACATGAGATCTCCAGAGAACTCTCCATCTCACCCCCCCACTTTTCTACTGACACGTCTAAAAACTACCCCTCATGTTCTCCCCTCTCTCCGACCCCATCCTGCTTCGTCTCCCGCCCCTCGCCCTTCCAGCCTACCCGCTTGCCCTATCAAGTTCTCCTCATCCGCCACCGTGACGAGAGCAATGGCAGCGGGCCCGATCGTAAAAATGCAGTCCCGGGAGCGGGCGTCTTTACGGAGCCCATGCCTCATTTCCGCGCCTCACTCCATCCCCTCCCCCTTTTGCCTCATTCTAACCATCCCACCCTTCTCCTTACAACTTCCACCCTCCCCAGCCATCAGCCCACACCCTCATTCCTCCCCATCTTCACCTCGCCATCCCCCGCCGTCCCTTTTGCGATTGCCGCTACTTCTCCCCAACTTCTTCGACCTCACCCTCCCCTTTCGTTCAACCAGCCCGCCCATTCACTTTCCGTCGTTCGACACCCTCCTCCCCATATCTCTATCCTCCACCCCCCATCCGTCTCCCTTTGGATTTCCCTGGCTATCATGCTGAGGACACTTATTTTATGCACAATTCGAGCCTTTTTTTACTCCTCAGATCCCGAAAAAAACACAAATAGAAAATATCGGTGACGAATCAAAATACATCGCTCTTTTTTTCGGGGAATGATACGTTATGTGTGGGGTATTGCAAATGGTAGAGGAGGAAGTGATTTTTGGAGTTTTGCCTATGCCTGAATCATTTTGCTGCCAAAAATATATGGGCGGTGAGTCTCTGCTGGCTTTATCTAAATCATGTCTTGAGTACGATTTTCTTGCGAGAATTCAGTTGCGACAGGCGCGATGCTGGTGAAGGCTGGCGATTCCAGCGCAGTACTTAAGTGATGGAATACATTCTGAAGAGAATCACCTTGCAATGTTATATAGATTACTTCCTTCCCATAAGAACGGACCCGGTTCGATTCTTGGTAGCTGGAAAAAAAATTCTGAATCTTTTGGTCCCTATTAGAATGATTTTAGCACAACTCTTGAGGTGTAATCCTCTGTCCATTGTAAGGGACAATAGATTTCTGTACCCCTCAGTAACTTATACCCAGAAAAGGGGCTTAACTAATGTCGATGTACTCTGAATATTTCCTCCGAATAAAACATTTCGTAAAAATACTAGTCTAATCTCCTACTCTTAAAGACACAAATTCAGCGCTAAAATCTGTGTGATGTTTACTTCCAAATGCAATTAATGGACATTTATAGATAAATGTTTCAATTTATTCTGCACAAAACATCAATTTACTGTTATAGTCATTGAAAAAATAATAAAATACATTTAGATTATAATATTATAATTTTTAGGCAGTTCCGAGGTATTGGATTGCGATAACTCTGGACTCCTTGAGCGTTATAAAAGAACATAGTTGCAGCCTAGTGTTCCCCGGAAAATTTCTATGATGCGGCCCCATCTATGAATGCACCCGAGTTGGTTAAGGGGGTGATGATAGAAATGACTAGAAAAATCAAGATATCAAAATCACCAATATGTCGCGGCGATTACAGATAACTTTTTATATGTACAAACTTTTTTATGTTGAATAAAAGCTATCAACAGGAATTGTTATTATGCTGGAATATACGATAACTGATAATACATTATTATAAGCGAATATATACTCTGACTATGAGCATTCAGGAGAAATAGCTCAGTATTTTGACAAAGCAAATAGCTAAAAAGAAAATGTCATCTTTTTCTCTCTTGCAGTCTTATGATATTTTTTGTTTTAGCATTTGTATGTTAATTAAATCACTTACAGATTATTTATTTACGTGGTGCAATTTATATTTAAATATACAGCCGTGATTGAAAAGTGTTTAGAGCCTACGTGTATGCTCAGGCTCTAGAAACCCATTTTAGTGGCATTTTGTAAAACACTTCCGGTTGTATTGTGATAGATGGACACCGGGTGAATCTTACGGCAATCCCCTACGAGAGGAGAAGTGAAGACCTCGGTGAAAAAGGAGAGAAAACAGAATGAAGTCGAAGGGAACTGCGTCGAGAACTAGATAGCTTAATGGAACTTTTCAAGTGCATGTTAGCTAATCTAATGTTCTGATGGCCAGTGCGAAAAAAGCTCGGGGCAGGCAAGTAGCCAGTACTCCATCACTGGTGTGAACGAGTAAATATTTTAACTTCCCTCGACATGGCCGAGACCTAGGAATAATATGCCATCAGAAAAGAAGTCGACTTTTCTCCACAGTGATAGTGCCGTCTCTCAGCTGGTTGGGGTTAGTTTTCCCCCATACTGCCTGTCAGCGCATTTCTCCAGCATCTTTTCCATATTACTTATATGTTTCTTTGGTTATATAGGATTGGGTTTTATTAGGCGACCATCAGCCAAGGTCATTTGTGCCGTAAGGGAGGAAGGGTGGATAGAAACTCGGCGTCGGCATTTGCCTGCTCTTCACGAAAGGTGCCGAGGGGACCACGGTTTAACCTCTCATCCGACTGACTGAGTACTGCACTTAAAGTGCCCTCCACATGGCAATAAAGTAGGGATCAGGTTTCCTTTAAAAAAAGAGCCACCGCTGTAGATAGTCGGTCCCAGTGGCGGCGGGGTAATGTCCTTGCCAACTAAATTGAGAGTCGCGGGTTCAAGTCCCGCCTACGGTGGGTTTTTCACCACCGAGGGCATGGCTGTATGTCAAGTTCTGTTAGCGTGTCCCTGGAAAACCTAATGACAGGCTTAGCAGCGTATCGGGATTTCAGGGATATACGGGTCAACAGAATCGTTCGGAAAGCAAAACCAAGTGTGTATTCTTGTGTGTTTTTTTATCAATATGAAATTATATCTTTTTATATCTGCAGAGTATACTTTATGTCTACATCGGCGAAAACTTCAATGGCTGCGAAGAAAGAACAAACTGCGCTCAAGACATGGCTCTTATCCTTAATGCTTGAAATGTGGCGTATACTCATTTCACATACATGTGATAGAAAAGAAGTTATCCGAACAGAAACTGAAACATCGGTATATTTTCGCTTTAGAAGCTATTTTTTCTGTAATTAAAAAGTGGAAGCTGTGGCTCACGAAACTCTTAAGTTGTTCTACACCCTTCTTGATCATAAAACAGCTTCAGGAAACTACATTTCTACGCCAGGCCGACTCATGTGTTGGAGATCCTGGTTTACAACTGGGACACGACTCTAAGGTCATGAATTTTCCCTAGAGGGTGTGCATTTTCATTCCTTACTGCGCTCTGAAGCTGGTGTTCCACGGTCCCTTGAAACCTCAATCCCCTCTGGTCCAAAATCCTTTTCTACAACTAGTGGAGGAGGTTTACCTCGCCCCACTCGAATGGCTCCACCTCGCCGAAACACCCCCTCCCTTAACCCTATTTCTCTCCTTTATCGCTCCCGTTTTCTTCCTCATCTCCCTCATATAAATATCTCCCCTCGTGTCCCGGAGTTGGGAGGGAAGGGGAGGTTGGGTGGGACATTTCAGGATTGGACTTTTAAATAAAAAAGGTCGTAAAACGAGGAACCGGATTTCTCCTTTCCTTTTGTCGTGAGATCGGAGATTTGCGATCTCCACTTTGGCTTTGGAGCATTTTACCCCGACCGACCCTTCCCCTAAAAAAAAGCCCAGCTTCTAAAAAATACCCTCCCCCCCCCCGCTTCTCTTTGCCACCCCTGGAATACTCCGCAGGCTTCTTCTCATTTTCCCTGGCAGGGCCCTCAAATACTCTCCTATGCGTTTTTCACACACTGATTTGGCTGTAAAAAAAGGGGGATTGATTTTTTACGACCGTGGCCTTTAATCAGCGATTCTAGCGTTGTATCGGGCGGGAGAAATCTCCTCCAGCCGCCGGTCCCCATTGATGGTCTCTCCGGCGGGACCTGCGCTAACGAGATATTGGTTTATTTCTCCAGCGCCGACTGCGCAGTCGAATGTATATTCTCTTCAACATCAACGGTGCTTGGGAAGGTTTTATATTTTTTGAATCTGTTCCTCAAGGGTATTAGTAAGATGCGAAGTTGGAGCAGAGTTCGAATCGGATCATGACGTGGAGATCACCACGCTTTCTCTATACCGGACGTTGTCCCTAGTGGCATGTTCAAATGGGCCGATTGCCTTTTTTATTAACGTTAATTTTTCAAAATTGGATTGGTGCCACTTCTCGTGCAACGACGTCTTTCGTATAGGGTCGAGATTTAATTTCCGGATTCGAAAAAATTGAATTCGATTGCTCAAGCCTTAGTTACTTCATCACCAGACACTATTAATACTCTCTATTTTGAGCGTGCAAATGGCTGATTTACCATTTGATTCTTATTAACACACACCAACTTCAGGTTAAGGTCGCAGCTGTAATCCTTCAATATTACAACATGAATTGTAGCCGGAGTTAATTTATGGAGTTATTTTTCTCTCTCCGGGTAATGAAGTTAACTTATTTCCTTAAATGTACAGTGAGCGAAACTTACTTGCACCTTGGATTAGTTGACGGATCTGTATTTTAAAGCCATTAAGTTAGGTAAATACTTATCCGGAGCAAGGTTTGGAACGGTTTTCTGCCGTGGTTCTAGCACGCACGACGATATTTTGGTCATGTCCCTTGTGAGATGTCTGAAACTTCCGACTTCTCTCATTTTTTTAATGTTATTATTTTTTATTAAAATTAAATTAATGAAATCCCTGGCGTAATGTACAGTCACTTCAAAAAGTATCGCGACACGCTAGACTAGCGGCTCGTATATGTTGGCTGCCGATGCTCGAAGTACGTTGGCTATCCAGGGTCGTCTCTGGTAGCAATGAGAATTTGCAGGTACACTTTCCATTTTCCATCAGACAAAGCGCCTGGTTAAGTGGCACTGCATAATGGGAGTGCTCTTGTTCAGAGGCGAGGACAGAGTTCCTCCTTTACCCGGCCTTGAGGACGTATTCGGTGAAAGAAGTAAGAAGGGAAATGTGGCGAAAAGGCTATATTGAATGGAGTAAACGATTGAGTGATTATACGAGTGATGTCGCACGGAGGTAAAACGAAGAAGAGACGAATGCATGGGAAAACTAGCTCCAACCTATGTATGAAGGAGAAAGGGGACTGCTATCGTCTAAGCTCAACGAACCAGGGAGCCTTTCGGGCATCAAAGGCTGATATTTTAAGTTGACCGCCTAATGGACAATTATGAGATATATTGACTAAAGCCATTGGACAGTATTATTGTTTCAGTGTATAGTATCCTAAAGTTGTGAAAGCATTTTCGTGACTATTTATAAAAAATGCAATATAATAACAATTTTGAGGTAGAGAATTGAAAAGGATAAAGTACCGTTTTTACTCCTTTAATTACCAGCAGCTCACCTGTTGAACACTTATCGCTATTAAGTCACAAATAAGTAATAGCGTAATTTAAAAAAAAAAAGAAACGCGAAAATGCATATGTCGAACGACCACAAGTAAAAAAGCGATTAAAATTATCAGTGATTTAAGTTATCGAGTTCCTCTTGGACGCCACAGGCTAATTTTTCCGTCTCCATTACTCTGGAAAAACTTTTCATCGCTGAACATGGTGAGGTCCCGAAAGGATTAATCATCGGTGATATTTTTTGTGGTAGAATCCAAACTGGCGGCCCTCTGGTCCTCGGTCAATTTTGGCTTCCAGACCGGACGATAGTGTCGCAGGCCTGCTTCGTGAAATATATTAAGCACTGTTTTTTTTTTACTACAATCGAGTCGTGAATCCCTTTTAAGAGTTGGTATGCATCCAACCGTCAAAGGAGAATCCATCATTGACGCAAATACTGACTCATCCACGTTCTTCACTTTCCTCTTTCCTCTTCGTAAGAGAACTGCCGAGTATGGTTACGATGCCTCTGAGTTGCAAATACCCTTGCTCCCCGCTGTGAATTCATTTCAGTGTTAGCCTTCCAACGCGAACGAAGTCCACAGCACTGTCGGAGTTTAGTCCCGCTTGACTTAGAATATATGTTGTAATGTACCAGACGTTTCTCATAGTCACCCATGATGACCCAGGATAGCCAACGTACTTCGGGCTTCAACAACCAACCTATACGAACCGCAAGCGTAGTGTTTCGCGATAATTTTTGAAGTGACTGTACGTACTCCTTCGCCAGAGTTCAATTTCCAGATTTGAATTCTGAGAGCCAACAATTTCTTAGGCAGGCAATACTTTAAGTATCACTTCACTAACTCAGTTGATAAGAACAAGCCTATTGACGATTCTTAATTCCGCCGCCTCGTTGTTGTCTTCACCAGCCCAACTCATTCACAATAACTGGTTTTTATAATTTTTCATGCTTCTATCCCAGTTAACATGGGTCAGCTGCTTATGTGGTCAACTATTTTGTCGTCAAAACCAAAATATTTAGGTGGCTCCGGTCAAACAGAGTGAGTAAAACTAAATTAAACATTATATTTATTTTATTAAGAAACCTCTGATTTCGCCGATGAAATGAGTCGTGAAATTGTCGCCAGGGAAATTTGTGTAAAACTATCTCATTTTGACTTTAATTACAAATGTTATCCGCTTAAAACTTTGAGGAATAGGTGGACAAATGTCGACATTTTATTTGAACTGGATTTTATAGGGCTTCTCACTCCTTATTTTCTGTTCTAAATATAATCCTTGACATGCTACCTCTTTCAACTTGATGTTTTTCTACTTTAACCTATGAAAGACGATAAAATAGTTTTCAGAATATCTGGAATCAGGAACCTTGAGGCCAGAACTATCTATATTAGAGGAAATATCTATTTTTACGGGATACGAAGCAATACTTGTTGCCGGAGCAAAGTTTTAATTTTTTTTTCTTTTGCCATACTCTCGCATTCTGGGTTTTTTGAGTGAATTGACTGACTTTCATTATTGCCCTCTTTTTTTGTAAACTTTTTAAAATTTGATTGGTGCGGCTCTGACCTATGCCCTACGACTGGATTTAATTTGTGCGCTAATGAAAATTAGCTGTTAGTGTCTCAGAATTGAATTATTAGTATAAGAATTTTCTCCAACTCTTCAGTTAGTAGACCATTTACTGCTATGGAATTTTCAGTCGCTTAACACTTGCTACTCCTACGTTTAAAGGGGAGCGTTATTTGTCTGCTGACTTTTCAATGTGAAATGAGTATTTGCCCCAACTATCTCTTAGTAAAGATTGTAATGTCTCTTAACAAGAATATATTTTTCAAGCAAATTATACAAGGTACTCATCCGGAGCAAAGTGCGAATCTCTTTCTTTCCGAGAATTTTCTCCAGTAATTGTACCAATGATCGTGACTACCTTTCTTGATGGCCTGCACACATATATGTACCCTTTTTGTGATATTAATTTACAGAGGTATATAGTGCAACAGGAATCTTGCAGTATGGCTGTTGTTATTATATATGTTTAAGATTCCTTTATGTTCTTGCTACGCTAGCATTTAAAGGGGGGTTAGAAAATTTCAATAGTCTTGTCATCCATGCCATCTCTGTTACCTTTCTTTTAGTTTTTAGGAAGAAGCTGTTTTTTTCTTTAAGAGAATCTATGTCCACAACCTTAAGAAACTGATGTTAAAATTCTGGAACATGGTCCTTCAGGCTTTACATTTGGGGAAAATACATGATCAGTGTTTCTGTCATGAAACAAAAATGTGTTAAATTACATACAGGCTTCCTGAATTATGAGTAATTGAAGATTTTATGCATTTCCATATTACGCAAACATTCATTGAAGGAACTGTGTCCCCACTGAGGTTCAATAGACTTTTATTGGCAGAGAGTGAACCTTGACTTCCTGAGAAATCTCTTAAAAGTTGACGCTGTTCACATGGACCACCGTGAGCCCTCATGCCTCTCATAATGTTACTTTTTCTGTTAGGAGAAATTTCAAAATATCTACTACTACTAATATGCTAGCTTTCAGGAAATATGCACGGATCCTTAGTTTCTTCGGCTCATGAAGCAGTGTTGAGTTGCATGTATCCTCGATATTTTAATGACAATGAAAATATCCATAGCTGTGTAGATCTGAAATAACTGAATTTTTTCATCCCTCTATGAATTATAATATGCAAATGATGTGTAATTTTTGAGATGTTTCCGTCAGTAATTAGGACTCCAGAGTAACAATTATATTATATTGATGAAGCTTGGATTTGGATGACACTTTTATGCAATTTGCTAGAGTTTCTTCGTTTCATGAAGCAGTGTTGAGTTGCATGTACCCTCGACATCTTAATGAATGCTCTCTCAGATCTCGGCAGTTCTGCATCCAAATATAGGTCAGGTAATTTGTAGAAAAATTATCCATCGCGTATGGATTGGGAACTACGATTTCTTCTTATCCTATTGAGAAAAATTTTATATCTGTAATACACTTTAAATAATCTTGAGCAAATAATGGATGTAATTAGTGGAAATTTATCTCATCTCTTAAAGTTCCAAAGCTATTTGTATTATATCTGTATGTAAGGAAAATAATGAATAAGCTAAAATGATTTAATTTATCCTGAGCTCACTGCTTTTCATTAATACCTGATATGAAGAAAACATTGCGCTAAAATAGTGAGCAGTACCTTGGTTATTTTCTGGATATTATTATGTAATTTTCATTCATGGGATTATACATTTAGGTATGCATATGTGCTCACCATAATGAAATCACTCGAATAATTACAAATTACCCAATTAAGGGAATTTTTATCTGAATGGTTTAGACATTTAGACTTATTCCGTAATGACTGACTGCCTCGACCGGTTATTTGATGTCGAAATTTCGTCTTCAAACCAAATTTTTTTCTATTTCGAAAATAAATATATCAATTTTAGTCTCATAAAATAGACCCGCATGGTGATTTGTGCGTTTTGACGTTCAACAGAGGCGTGCAATCTCAACTTTGTGGTCCGTAACTTTAATGTCTTGATTAGTGAATCCGTCGCTCATAATTTTCTGATGACATAAAATCAGGGTAATCCTATCATTCTGAGGAGTTATTCGAGGATAATTGCTCAAGCGAGAGTTGTTCAGAATGGCATTTCTTCCCCATCCTCTCCCGTTCTTATTTGAACCCTTCCTAATGCCGCCTCTCCTATTCCTCATCACTTCCTCTCCGATGATATCCCTCTCCCATCACCGTATCCTTTCCCGTCCTCTCCCAGCGGAACCAAAATGACGCCCTCTTTTGCAGGCTCACCCAGGGAACCCGCGGGAGCGGAAATGATGTCATATTCGCCAGCCATCCCATGAGCTCTTTTCCTCATTCCTTCCACCCAACCCGCCCTCCTAACTCAACCCACCCCACACTCCCACACCCCCCTCTCACGGCCCTGATTCCTTCCCAAAAGCACGCTACTCACTTCTTTCTCCATCCGATCCCTCTGCATTCCCCTTACCCCATGGTCCATAGTTCTCAAACCATACGAATTCACCCGATCCTCGCGCCTGGGCCCCTTCATACCAGATCTATCTCCCCTGTTCCCTCACCCTTCGCGAGCAAATTCTCCTGGCCAGGGTACCAGAGAACCAAGCCTCCCCCATCCCAAACCTAACTCGCATTTTCCCTTCCACACGCTACCTCCCCAGGAAAACCATTTCTTCCCCCTCCCTCTTTCGACCCTCGTCCCATCCCCCACGGTTGGTCTACGGATTTCTCTCCGCGGCATTTTCCCAGAGGGGGTGCAACCCTCCCTACCCACTCACCCCCTCTTCCAATACGTTCAACGAGAGGAGTTTTCCCGCCCCGCGTCCCTCTGAAGGGTATTAATCCCGGGACATAAAATGCGGATCTGCTCACCATCCCTCCCCCTTTCTTCTCTTGGATGCATCATCCCACTCATCTTCTCCCTAGTTCTCCACAAATTCTTCTCATCCCATCTCTATTCTCCATGCTTCTCTCTACTCAACCGTCCTCTTGTCTCGCCCCTCCATCTTATTCTTCCTTAGACTTTCTCGCGAGCTTTCCGTCTCCTGCTTCACATTCCTCCTCCTTCCAACTCGATTTGATGCAGCACCCTTCCCAGTTGCCCCTCTCCCGAAGTGTTATTTTATGCTCAACGCAGTACGTCGTTTTGATGGTTTTTATTCCTGCCGCTGGTTTTTCACTGCTTGTCCCAGTTCCGCAGTGCCATCCATGCCAACGCCTTCTGGATGATATTGGAACAGAGGACTATATACTTGGTATCTCACCGTGTACCCGTAGGATGTGTGCCAAAACTTGTTAAGACTTCGGTATTTAAAAACGTGTACCACAAGAGAAGTCGAATAAGTGAGTTTGTTTGTGTTGCCATTCTTATTGAAGTATCAAATTGCATTTTGAGCTACTTAAGTTCACCGACTCAGAGCTAATGCCAGGGAAAATAATTCCTCATTCGAAGAGGAGTAATTTTCTACTTCTCGTGTACTTTAGACAACGACTCGGCGTTATAGGAATTATAGCTTTCGTGTTTGCATTCCAAATCACATGTTTGATGTTTTTTGATAAATTTGATGCAGCAAGGATGTAGTTGGCCCAGTTTCCTTTCGCTGCTCATAGAAAAAGAGATTAGTTCCCATTTATGTTTCGCAAACGTAATAAGGGAAGAGCTATAACATCATATCTCTTGGTTTAAGTGAATTTCCGCACAATATTTAGCTCAGTGTGTAAGCAATATATAATAATAATAATGTTAATAAATATGATTTCATTACTCAATTGATATAATTAACAGAATTGTTTTCCTGGTAGATTAACCGTACGTCATATTCATTCAGTGATTTAAGAATGGACTAGCGGAACTCACTCGATACGAGCTATGGCGTACGCTTGAGACTTTAAGTAGTCTTTTTATTTATAAGAAAAATCGTCAAATATTTTATTTAGCCGCAATTTTGTTATGAGATCTATGGACGCTTATCCCCTTTTCGTTCTTTGAAGAGGAGCTATTGCTCATAGTTTTGATTGCATTCATTGTTTTAATAACAATTATTTTATCAATCCTGGTACTTCGGCATTCTATTTCGACCTCGATATTACCGAAAATTTCCGAAATTTCGTGAAAGTGTCTTATATATGACTGATGCAGTCTTCCTAGCGTCGATGTATAAACTTCTTCACGACAAGAGAATTCTTTCAAAAAATTTGGAGTAAGTTCACTTGAGAGCATTGAGATTTAACTAGGAGATTTTTTTCGCAAAATAAAGGAAATTCATAAGTGTAATTAAGATCAAAATTCCATGTTTCATAATGTTGAAACTTTATTCAACTTCAGAGTTTCTGACAGAAACTCCAAATTACAGCCGAATTTTATCATGCTACAAGGTTTCAAAACATATAAATGGACCCACATAAAATTTTCACTAATCAAGAGCATCTATGGTATTGTAGTGGACAGTACTTATTAAGCTTGTTCTATTCCTATATTTACTCTCCTGGTGTCTCGCATTTCTTTGCAATTCTCTGGCCTGTTCCTCTTCGTTGTTACCCTCTGTCGACTTACTATGAATAGATCAATCAAACGCCCTCCATATTCATTATTGTAGTCCGGCCCTTTCACTCTCTTTTTCCGTCTTTCCCTTCCATTTTCGTTCATCCTTCCCCTCCGAAATCGGTGATAGCCCAATGCCTTTCCAAACATCCGCGACGGAAGTACTTGTCGGAGGATTACTTGGGGGCCTTCAAATTTTCCTATGGCCACTTCCTCTTCGCTCTTCCCGATGCGGAAGCCAGGGGACAGGGTTTTTTTAGGGGTCTTGCTCGCCCTCCGATCCTTTTTTTTCGTCTTCCATCCTCTGAAAATAAAGTTCGGTGTGGTTTTTTTTGGGGAGCGCCGCCATGGATTTTCGTGAGTTTTTTTCGTGTTTACTTTTGCTAGTAATATATGAATAGTGAAGTTGGTTGTTGGTGAATTTACTTTATGAAAGTTAATTAGATGAGTAGTGATTAAAGCACATTGTAGTTTACCAAACTTTAATGGTTTCACTCTACCCAGTTACTATGTTATTTCCCCTTTTTTTTAGTACACATATACGTTACGCAAGGTTGTTTAAATCAGTTCCTGCTCTTCCATTCTTTTTTTCATTTCTCTACAACCGGTTTCCATGTTATTTTCGCTTCATTTTCTAGTAGTAAGTGTACAAATACCGAAGTAGAAGGGTTACATTCGACGAAACAGTGGGAGTACTGCCTAACATGACATGAAAATACCGTCACGTCATTTTCAAGTAGTAAGTGTATCAAAGACGAAGTTATAGGAGTACAAGTGACGAAATAGTATGACTATTGCTTAAAATGACGTGAAAATAACGGTCACGTCACTTTTAAGTAGTTGGTGTACCAGTAACGATGTAGGAAGTGTATAGGTGATAAATAATTGGGTGGACGCAGTACGTAAATGACGTGAAAATAACGTCAAAATCTGTTGTAGTGAAGGCAATGAAAGTGTGCATAGTGTTTTTAATAACCATGCGTGTAATATGCAGCTGACTCTAGCACCGCGTTGCATTCAATCTCCATCGTCTTATCGGTTTTTCCGTGGAAATGATTATACTGATTGATGATCAGTTACGCGCTTTTTCCCACTAATGCTACATTATGTATTTCCTACGAAATTATTGTAGAGGGTGGACCAAGACTGAAATGTTTATAGCCTGTTTCGACATGTTCATAGCAACTGTTGTACAAAGCCAAATTAATTGGTCATGTAAATATATATAGGCAAGATGTTTCATTTAGCAGCGAAATCAATATATAAAAGTCAGGGCAGATAATGCATATATTTGCACCCGCGAAAATATAGACACCGTTAGTCTTGGAGATTCCAAACCTACGTCGCACTTGCGCGGTACCTATCAAAGATCGCGTTCGCTTCTTGTTCGTTTACCCAGTTGAAGTAGACTGAAATAATTTTATTATTTTCACTGTTCACTATGTTGTTAGGTCTAAATTACTTACAATGAAAGCGTTACATTGCCGATGCCGTCCTGATTCTACACTCTACGACTGACTTAAAATGCGTTCTCTCACATCGCGTCGCAAGGAATTTCGAGAAATCCTAGACTATAAGTGCAAACAGTATCTACAGCACATTTCAGCGAGCTCCCACATCGGGGTGAGTCGTGGGTGCAGAAAACTGTGCTACGAAGTAGGAGAGTAAATGTTGTCTTCATATTGGTATGTAGGGAAAGTGAGTTGGTCTTTACTTTACAATGTCTGACTCAGTTTACGCTGTAGCCCTTAATGGAGATTAGCTATCATATCTCTTCTACTGTTAATTTCTCTAATTTATCTGTCTATCACTTTTCTCGTTATAGTTTGATTTAACTTAAATGGAAAAAATGAAGAATTCAGCTGTTAAAGTTGAGATATATTTACTTATTCAATATTTGCAGACATTTTATCCTACCAAGAAAAATTAAAGAAAACAAATTGAAAAATAATGGCGGCAATTTGCGGGCGGTGAATGAGTCATCTCTGGCACCAGTAGCTGTCGTTGTTATGTGAGAATAGGATAAGAAACGACAGCCAATGTTCAAAGTTTTGGGAGTATCACACCTGCGTGCATAGAAAGGACTGGTGTATAAGATAAATTAAGGCAATACAAGAAATATTAAGGCAAAGGTTGGATCTGGAGCAAAGTTTTGGATTCATAACGAGCACATCATTCCTTGCCCTTACATTTAAGGAGAAACAGGAGAGTAGGGATGCTTACAAGAAAAAATGGGTGGACTAGGACCAATTGAATGAATATGCAGATAAGAAAGAAGGTAGGGATAAATGGTTGAAAATGCAGATATTGAAAATTGAAGAGGAATGAAAATAAAGGATTGTTCATGACAGTATAGAATATAAAGCAGTACCCAGGGCTGAAACGCGGGTTAAACACTATATTATATTACATTTTCGCCCTACCATTACATTGCAGGGTAAACTATATGTAACACAAGTATATACGTAAATGAATCAATGCACAGTCACAGGTGATTATCATTAACGTCACATACCGATTTTCAATATTTTTCTATCTCGAAACAGGTCAGTCTTACTACAGTTTTTGTTGTACATAGCACTAATCTACTTTAATTTGAGTTTTTTGCTTACTCATACTTGATATGCTTTTAATAAAGCAAATAATTCGGCCTCAAAGAAACATTAGAAGCATAAATGTGAATATTGGCCAGGCAAAACTGATTTCGGCCTCTATGATCTAGGTCATGTATTTACGGTAAATATTTATTGTACCTCATTTGGTCCTATCTTCTACATTTGAAATTATTCAATTTAGGTTAAGGAGATAGATAATTATCGAACTTGGGTAATCAACAAATTTACTAATATTTTTTCATGACAACCATCTTCGTCATGTACTTTTTGAAATATGTTTTTAACAATACTGATACGTACCTACTTTAATTTATTTCTCAGAAAGTACGTTAGAGAAATATAGCATTTTTATCGTTAATAAACGGCTTTAAGTATTTTCTCAAGCTATGCACAAAACGCAAAGTTGTATTAGCTGCCTATGTTATGCTTAATATGTGTGTCAGAAAAAAATACTTGTATTAAATGTCACTCTTAAGTCTTACTTCATTGTCTTTACTTAAGTTATGACTTTTTATATCATACAAATAATTAATACCATACTTTTACCTTGAGTATTCCGCATAAAAATGTTTTTAAGGGGGGCGTCAAGACTGTGTCACTAAACAATATAGATTCTTCTGAACAAAGTGCAATCATTCGGATTATTTACTTTCATAAATGCCTAAATTTTGTCTATATACATGAGGCACATTAAGATGCTTTGCGGCTTTGCATTCAATCAAGAACATTAGAGGTCCTAAATTAGATAATTGTGGAACTCTTGAAGTAACCATGTATTCACGTTAAGCACACTAATTAAATATTCTCCTAAATATTCCTATGATTTGATACTGATGCGCAAAATGTGCAAGTCTAATGTAGATTCAAAATTGGTCATTAGTTTAATTGGGGGACTAAACAGATGGAATGAATATAAAATTCAAGAACACATGAGGAACTCTTTCTTTTGCTCCTCAAATTCTATGCGTTTGTAAGTAATCCCCGATCTATATCTTCCACCATTCTACATTTAGACCTCCTGCTCTCCTATTTGCCCTTCCGCGTGTCTCTTGTGTTTTGGCCCTTACATTTGAATCCTCAAAGCCTCGGTTGTTTATTCAGGGCGTTTATGGTAATCGAGTGCTCGAGATTCTCTCGCAAAGTATTAGTTTGGAACTCACGTCGTTTTTTGGGGTCGATCCACTCCCGCTGTGTGATTGCCTCAGGGGGGAAGGAAGGAAATCCGTGGCGTAGGCGGATATAATTGAGGTTATTTTTTAATCTAAGATCTTTGAGCATCGTTCTTTTTTCCTTAAAAGTACACATTACTTCGTCAAAGATCGTTTTTAATCCAGAAGTTTTTGATTGGGAATTTTTTTCAATGAATTGGGGTTTTTGTTGTTGTTATTAAATATTTTGTAAAAAAGATAATGTATGCTTATCCAGCACATTCAGTCGTTTTGGTGAAGGTTCAAAAGGCTCTTAGTGATTGGAGTGAAATCATTTTGTAAACAGCAATGCTCAAAATACTAATTTTTACTGGATTATCTTTCTGTTTCAATTTATTTTACAATTGCCGAACTACTCAGATAGGAATTCCTGCCCTCCCATCTTATCAAGTATTCTATTTCAGAAGACAAATCGATTCACTCATCTTACCTAACGTTCATATTTTCTTGATTCATAAAATCTTTCCTTGCTTAAGTAATCAAATACATTGAAACTTATCATTTTCCAGAAATACAGGCTTTGCGAAACTAAAACATTTAGAAATATCTTTTGACACGTGTGCAAGTTGGCTACTTTAAATGATAATACATTAGATATTTAGCGTAAAGATATATATTGTGTCCGAAATGTTATTCCTTTCATTTTGATAACCTAGATAAATAGCTAAGATTTCTAGTGACAACAGACTGCTCTTAAAACTGCTACTTATCTTATTTTGTGTCAAATCCTCGACCTTCGCGTATTGGTAAATATTATTCTTTAATCTTATTTACCTATTTCGCTCCAAGGTTACTAAATTCCCCCAAACAGAACAAAATCATAATATTTTGCAGACACTTATTTAACTCCCTACCATGGAATGTGTAAGGAACGGAAAATAACTGCTGAATATAATGATGAATATAATACCTACGCTTAATTATGAAAAAAGGCTATTTGAAATATTTAGCTGTCTTTAATACCTCGTTAATGTAAGTACTCGATTTATTTATTGAGTTTCCTTGAGTATTGTTTAATTTTTATGGTAAAAATAATAGATGACCCTCGAATGTGGCCAAACACATCATCTCTCAGCTTGCGAATTTATGTATTCAAGTTAAATTTTGATGCATATACAATAATAAGCCAATATTTATTATCTTTATTAATTCACAATTTAAATATTCCAAATAAAACAGTCCACCAATTAAGACATTTTAATACACATGGCCAGTTCTCTACTAGAACTGTTGATACATGTTACTTGTGTGCGGTTTCCTTCGTTCCTATAGTTTGAGTCATGTTTACGCCTATATTTGCCTCCACAAGGCTTTCAAAAACCGAGCGAAATTAATTAGGTGCCTCCTGTTGACGTTTCGCATCCCATGAAAACATTCCGAGAATTGTGTATAAATTAACCGTGCCTCTTTTCGTTTAGTTCAGCATTATTTTCATTGAAACTCCGGATCCATTTTAAACACTCCAGTAAACTGCGTGCGCCCGTAAACGGTGAAGCCGCCGAGGATACAAAAAGTTTTCAAACCTCCGCCAGTCAATGCCTCATTTACATCGGCATCGATCGGGGAACTTATTCCTCTCCGCCCGAGACAACGACGCCCGCAATCCGTCATGGTCTTTGAGGGTGATTTGAACAATGTTTTTCATAGACTTTTCCTCGGGACCAGCACCACGCCAGCTGCTCTCTCCTACGTGTGGGGAAACGAAAACTTTCCTCCTCTCTTACTTCCCCCTTTCACCACTCGCACAAAAGGAGTAAAACAAACGTCGCCCAAGTCGCGTAACTTTCAGATACACAGTTCCCCCAGAAACTCATTCACACTTTATGACCCCCTCCCTCCTCCTTTGCCTTCCCTCCCCAACCTCCCTAACCGCCATCCCCCACCCTCACCTCGTGGTACGTACACGTTACCCCTCTTCCCGTACTCTCTGCTGCACCCACCAGGATCGTGAGATATTGTATCGTGCATGAATATCGCATTTGACGTAAATGTATCGTATCGTGACCGAAACGATGCTTCACTATCGTGTTATCACCTAATAAGCATTAAGCTGCGCTTATGGTGGCTTAATTTTTCATGTTAGTGTACGATGCCCGTTCACATTGAACAAAAAGAAGGAAAATTTAAACTTTTTCCACAGGTTGGAAAAAATCCGCACAGGTTGACGAGTATAACATACGATTCCGATATTTCCCATAAATGTTAACCAGTTCTGTTAATTTCAGTAGGTAATGTATTTAAAACCAAACTGTGTACCACTTGCTTTTAAGGTAGCTCTGTTATTTGCATTGGATTGTTGCATATGCACAGATTGTCTTATATGTATCTTATACCTCTGTTGGCAATTTTATCTTCGTATATGTAATGACCAGAAAACCTAATTCCAGCACAATTAGTCTGATTGCCTCGTTTCAGAAAAAATTGTGTGAGAGGTTTAGGAGCCTATCTATTAATATTTATTCATTTGATATTTCTCTCTATTCCCCTTTTTAATTGTATTGTGTATATGTGAGCAATGTGTCATATTGCCCTTAGAGGCGTTGTACCCAGAGCAAATAATATATAACTATTATTATTAAAAATCAGATGACGTGGGAATAATCCTTACTCATGTTCATCTGCAATTATGATGTTTGTAGTTTAATGTTAGACATTTAAATTCTCTGCCATGTAACGGAAAATACAAAATATACCACATCAATATCCTACCGTGCAAAGGCCAAAAAATATTTTTATTTTATGCTGCAATAGGAATAGATGAACTCTTGTGGAGTATCCAGCATATTTATTTAGGGAGAAAGAGGCATCAGGAAAGTCGGATGCAGGAATCAAAAACCTTATACATCGTCCGTCAGGGTGAATTCATAAATATCTTTAGTAAAAGTGGTTTACCAAAAGCAAGAAGAAAACTCGACGTCAAATTCAACGCATTATTTGAGGCCAGAAAAGTCCACACACTTGCAAGGAAAGATCCCCGTTAAATGTTGTATAAGAGATATTTAAGATTCATTCCGTTAATTTTTGGGCCCGAACTATGCTCATGCCAAATTTCGTCTTCATAGGTCACCTGGATGTGCCGTAAGCAGTCCCCAAGTCCACATGACGAGTAATTATTTAAGTTGTGTATTGTCGTACTATGAATATCATCTTACCATGAATCTCTGGCACCATTAGCTTAGCAGATGCAGAACAAAATAGAGGAAACAAGGCTTGTCCTTTGAAAATAGAGTTAGTGATAAAAATAGCTTGAAAATTATTTCGGCCGATTTCATCTGTTGAACAGTGTTTAAAGAGATGCAATACATAAGATCATAAAAACCCTTTAAAGCTAAAAATGATTTTATTCTTTAATCCACTTATGCTATTCATATTGAATTCATGTAGTTGACGTCTTCATTTTTAGTGTTCATGGTAATTCATTTATAATACGCATGAGAATTCGTGTATTCGATATTCCACATCACATATGCATGCATTTTTTACATGGACTCAAATTGAAGTTTTATCCGAATTTTTACTTCACTGCATTTTTCATTTTACTCTTCTATGTACACTTTATATCCCCACTTTGTCGTGGTAAGTGGACTTTAACTTTTGTGCACTCAGATAATACGATTGTTTGGTACATCGAAAGTCTCTGGTTCTAGTGAATATCGATTTCAATAAGCTTATTAAACTTTTATCTTGCAATGAATTAATTTTATCTGAGGCCTCCTTGTCTGAGGGTAATTTTTTAGTTTCTCGGCAATTTTATTCTGTTTAGCACGAAGCCGCATGGCAATGGGCACATATTTCTAAATACTTTGATTATATCTCCACCGGTTTTTACCAACACTGCGAAATTATACCTTTGATATTATTTTAATGGCTATAATGAATGAATGTCGAGGCATCATGCCGAGTGAAAAACACGTATTTACATACAATTTTGGCTTGAATTCCAAATTTCGTTCCTTGAAACTAAGTGATAGCAATGAGAAACATCTTTAAAATGTAACTTAAGTCTTTCTAGATTTTAGTTCATTTACATCATTTTATTACGGTATTATTACAGTATATATTACAATTTACAAATTTTTAAAGTTTAAATCCAATGAAAACTAGCTCACATAGGAAAAAACAGTTATAAAATATAATAACATTAAAAATAAGAACATTGTGAGAAAAATAAAAACATTTTTTAAAATATAAGAAAATTTTTATAATGTAAAAGGAAAATAATTGGAGTCCTTCTTAGCCTGTTAATGGCTCATCAGAAGGTTCTCCCATCTTTACTCTGCATAACAAATCAAATATTCACCATGTAGCGTTAAAAAGTTTTTTTTTTTCATTTTCCATACATGAATATTGATGAAATACAAAAATACAGAATTTTTTATATGTAGCCTTAATTACAAGCAATATTTATTCCATAAACATTGTTTCACTTTTCTCTTAACCTCGCCTATTGCATTTAAATTCTGTAGATCAACTGGCAGTCTATTAAAAATATTTGAACTAATGCTATAAGTCTATTTCCTCCGTAATTATTAAAGCATATTGGTACATCATATCTTATAGTAGTTCTTGTTTTCATATTATGTTCTTTGAATTTTATGTTTTTATATTTATCACAAAAATAGTTTTCAACTATTAATATGTATTGTAGTAGGTCTTCTAGTGGCAAGATTTGGACATTAAAATAATATTTTAAGCAGTGGATTACTAAGCATAAAACTCTTCCATTTTTAAATTTAGTTGATAGTGAAGTTTGATCCCTAATATTTTGTGTGTACTTTCATCGTATTACATTTTCATACATCCTTACGCAAAATATCATTAAATTGCTGACAAAATACCGAGTATCGTTATTTGTTTGTTGAGTTACAAGGTAGATGAAATCATGTTTTATTAAATATGTGTGACGCATTTATCGGATAACATGTAATCATATATGCACATTGTCGCACATGCTTGATGTTGCGACATCAAATGACTATCGTGAATCGAAGACTATGTATCGCAATATCGTTTAGTCCTCTCGCGCATCGCCGATGCTCCTCGATATCCCCTCCCCAGCAACCTCTCTCGTGCTTTCCATCAAAACCTCTCCCATACGCCTCCATTCCCCTCTCGCGGGCGGAGTTATATATATCTATCGCCTCCAGGCAGAAATCCCAGCTCATCAAATGCCTCGCAAAATACCTCTCACTCCTCCAATAACTCTTCGCACCCGTTTCCCAGGGAAGCATATCATATGCGAGGTTCAACGCAAGTCCCTCCCTCACCTCCCCCTTACCTCCATAACATTTTTGCCTCCAACCACTTTCCATTTATCGCGAACACCCTTCCTCTCTCTCTCTCGTCTCCATCATCTCATCTCAACCCATCCCTACCCTTGTTTCTCCTGCCATCCTATCCACTCCCCTCCACCCCTGGGGAGGGGGCGGGGGGTTCTCCTCCTTATCCTCCAGTCACAGCGAAGCCGGGATTTCTCACAACTTCAATCATCTTTCCCGTTCCGTCTCTCTATTCCTCTTCCCAAGGCCATATCCATGCACACAGTCCCATCCTCCTTCCATTTCTTCCTTCAACCCCCTCCCACAAAACCCGAAAGCCCGTCAACTTGGCCTCTACCTCCTTCCTCGACTTTCACTTTGCTCCGCTCTTTGGAATTTCCCTTTTATCTTCGCGTGCATACCTGTCGCTTTCTCTCCACTCTTTCTCGGTTCTTTATTTTTCACAATCCGTCCCTTTCCTTACTCCCTACGCCTTTCCCATCCGGGCACCGTGCACTGTAAAACTTTCCACTCCCGCGAATCCTCGTCGTCTCATTCTCAAATGTGCCTTCTCTCCTCGATTCCAGAAGTTTCTTTTATATTCGGGAAAAAAAACCCACGTACTTTTTAGTCATTTCATCACTTAAGGTTGAGTTTTAGCGAGATTTTTCTATAGCTTATATACTCACAGTATTCCGCATTTGCAATGAAATTCACGCTGTATTTATGATCAGAATTTAAGCATCATTATATTTAAGACAAAAATATTTACGATATAAAGAATACTTATAAAAATTTGCCATGTTTTTATGATGGAGTGTTTTATGCATGAAGTCGTTTTACAAAGTGTAGGCTGTCCGTTGACTAAATAGCTTTACGCTAAAAACATCTTAAAAACTCCTCTTTCTTATTTCAAAATACGAATTATTGTGAGCAGTGATACTTAAGAAATTTTATCAGGGCAGGCCGCCTACTTCTTGTGGATGGGAGGGAAATCTCAATCGGTAGTTGAAGAGCCATATCAATCACAATTCTTTTCATTGCGTTGGGGACAGGAATGACAATGAATTTAAGTTAAAGTTACTTTTACAGTATTCTAAAGTAGACCATTTTGAATCGAAATAAAATGCAGGACGTTTATATAAATTTCTTATTTTTGTACTTTGTCTCCTTTTTTGCATTCGTCAATAAGTCGCAGACGGCTTGCTCCTTCTAATACGGCCCAATGTTGCCTGTGGGTGTTAAAATTCTTTTTAAATACTATCGAGATAATATTTTAGACTTACATCATTACGTTTCTAACGAGATGTTTTCGTCAGAACGTCCTCCATAAACAAAATTATATCTCTCTAGAAAGCTCAGGCATACCACAAACCAAGGTAAATGAGTTCTATTTTTGGCTAATATCTCGAGACGTAGTGTAATTAGGCGCAAATGCTTTGGTGTAATCAGAGGTATGAAATATTTTTATTTATTGTTCTGTCAAATTCAACGAATAATATATGTAGCGATATCTTGCTCATGCGAAGGCAGTTCAATAAGTACTCATGTTAGAAAAGATAACGCCTTTTATCAAAATGAAACCATTTGTTTTTGAAAAAGTAGTCCCCTTTTAGGGATATGCACTTTTCCTAACGTCCCTGCTATTTTTTTTATCCCTCCAGGAAATAAAATTGTTGAGATTCTCCAAAGAACACCTCTGTCTGGACGATAAGATCCTCTTTTGAGCCAATTTTTTCCCACAAGGCCCATCTTGACGTTTGGAAACAAAGTAAATCGGTACAGAAGCAATTCATAACACATTTCATACAGTTTCACAACTCCCAATAATTGTGATGGTGTGTTGTCGTGGTGTCACTTAACTTCCTCCTTCGACAAATAGGGTGCTGTTGTTTTTTTTAAGTTTCTCGTTGAAGCGGTCCTTTAACTCATTGTAATATAGTCCAATGATATTTTTTGCTTTTGTCTAAGAAGTCCATTAGTATGACTCTATTTGTATCCTAAAATTCGTCGCCATAACTTTTCTGGCCGATGGGACTTCCTTCACCTTCAATTGAGCAGATTCACTGGAAGCGGCCCATTGTTTTGGTTGTTGCTTAGTTTTCGGTGCACAATGATGAATCCAGGTCTCATCAGTGGTGGCAAGTGGTGGCATAGCCAAATCCAAGCCTACCTATGAATCAGTGTCAAATTTGTTTTTGGCGTCGTTTGAAAGATGGCAGTACGCAATATAATAAATAATTTTCTTTACTAACATCTTTTGCATTTAAACACGGGTACTTATTGAATCCTTCTCGTGCAGTCTTTGATCTTCATTTTTGTCATAATCAGATCGGTGCATATGATTATAATAAGAGGGTGGTCGAGTGTCATGCTTAAAGAGAACATAAAAGACTTATTTATGCTCTTAAAGCGCGATTGTGGCCCAATGACAATTGAGGACAATAACCTTGCAAATAATTTATTCGCACATTTAATGCACAAAACCATTTGAAAATATATATCCATGAACACGTCAGATGAAAGTCCTTCAGTGATCCAATCTAAGTCATTGAATCACATTTCATTGTATTATTTATATGCATTTATTTTTTAGCAATCCTTATATCAGCATCTGAGTTGAAGCTTGCCGTGATACTTTAAAGGAGTATATTCTTGCTTGGAGTGAAGGACCGGAATATTATGTGATTATGCATTATTATCCATTGATTTTCATGCCTTGGGTGGTAGAACTGAAGTCAAATTATTTTCAAAATATGAAAGTTTAGTCTACTAGATAAAAAAGGGAAAGAATTCCCTTTTTTATCCAGTAGACTCAAATCTACGCGGATCGACTTAATATATGATGTATTTTGAATCACATGAGCGTGAATTATCTTCTCAGGGTACAAATATTATATCTATAAATAATGGAAAAATGTAACTACCAAGAGTACCAAGATGGCATTTTCCCTTGCAATGAATATGCAGGTTTTTAAAGACAAGGAGAGAAAGTAATCATCTAATTGAGTTTAGTTTTACCCTAATTGCGACTTTACTTATATATTATATGTGCATCTATTATTTTTCTAGAGATGATGCAAGTTACTGGTAAAAATTGAATGTTTTGGATGAGATACTGTACCGAATGCAGGATCTTAAAAAATTAATCTTTTCATAAATTGTAGAAAAAGAAATAATTTTCTGGTGCGAAAGATAAGTTAAAAGCAACTTTAAAATTATAATTTTTACCCGTGATTTTTTTATATTTCAAAGTCATTATAGAGTTTTTTCACCAACTTGTTTCGAAGACTTTCGAAGCAAGACTTGTGCCCCATCCTTTTTGCCGATGCAAGCATTGAGTTGGAAATATTTCTTATATGTGTATTTTATGTGTCGTGCATCAATAAATTTTCTTGGTGTTATGTAAGGTACTGGTAAAACAAGTATCTGTTGGATGAGAAAATGCGTTCGTATGCGGGATCTTAAAGAGCGTGTCTATTTCATTGAATTAAACGTACTGTTCTAAATAAAAGTTTAATAAAGTCTTGCATGGGTGCGATCGTTTTTTCTGCCATTTTATAGCATTTTTCATCCAATTTTGTCTTAGCCATTCGTATCCGAGACATTGTATTGAAAAAAGAGAGAAGTATTCGTAAGAATTTCCATCACGTTCCCAAAAAAATTCTGATACGATTTGATTGAACGTCGCGAGGTCGAAGACAGCATCATTGTTATAACAGGGGATGCAGGACTGTTTTTTGCCCAACCTTTTTTACGTCCCACCCCGTTTCCATACATGTTGCTTTTATATCTCGCCTCACTTCCCGCCGTCGCATTTTAATCCAGGGCGTCGTTCCTTAGCCGCCTTTCCCTTTCCTCTCTCTCATCCGCGGTGTCTTTTTTTATATCTCAATTTTCACTTCCAACTCCACTTTGTCTCCCCTATTCGTCTTACCCCCGTGTCCCATCTCATCCCATCTCTCACACACCCGTCCACCGCCCAATAGTCCCCCCCCCACCGCCAAACCCCTTATCCCACCGCCCGGGCTATTCCTCATTTCCCGTCCTAACACTCCCCCGTCCTCCCCATCCTGATACTCCTGTGCTCTTCCATTTTTATGCCATCAATCGGTTTACCCCTCCATATCCCATCTCCCATTCAACCCTCTATCCTCATCTTTAGCTTTATCGCTTTAACGTAATTTGCGAGATCAACTCGGTATCGTCATTTTCCTTCATACCTCTACACATATATGCATCCAAATGTATATGTGTAAAAGCGGAGTAGGCTGGAGAGGATTACGGATGGGGGACAAATAAAATGGGCAAATGTAAAGTATCTCAGAAAGGTGGTGGTACACCAATGTTAAATGGAAAAAAAGTTGAATGTGACTGGTCACGATGCCTTTACGCTTCCACATGTGAACTTGGTTTTCGTCAAAATGGGGCATGGTAAGGAATTTATTGCCATCATCCTTAAAAAAGCTTGATGAAAATAGTCTTTGTACACAATCCCTCACACTCAACGTATATTGCGATACTCTTATGAGCGTTAATAATTTCTGACGGTATGTATTGTACCAAGATGAACGTGTTTCAATTGCTACCAATCATAGGAGACAGAAAATCTTCTATGTGACGAACGCATTAGCAAAATCCGGATGCTTGTGTTTTGAAATAAATACAGCTCGTCATCAATATTTGTTAGTCCTCAATTTTGCAGTAATATTTGTATAATTACTTGAAATATGTCTCCTTGTTTTGCTTTATAAAGGCCTAAATATGCCAAAACAGTTTGCGAAACGTTGGCTGTGATTAAAATTTATATAAATGACCAAATATTCAAGAATCTTACTATAATCTATTTGGGAATATAGTTCTGAAATTTTCTCTCACACGGTAACATTAAAAATTTAAGTAATATTCGACTATGGACCAAAGAAAAATGACTTTAACTCCACTTGAGGTTTATTGACAAAGTCATTTTTATTTGGACCATAATGGATAACTTCCACAAAGTATAGCCTGAAACCATTTCCCTTGTAATATTCTATTGCTCTCTCTTCAGTCACCTCTTAACTTTTAAACATTTTTATTTGATATTTGAGTTTATAAAGGTTCAAATGACCTTATGTCGCGGATGCACCAATGAGTTCCACTGCTACTGCTTTTGCTGGAGCTGTCAAAAGGAAGATTTTCTGTAGGCTATATATCTAAAGGCTCCATATAACACAAAAGGCTCCTTTTGAGCAACTGCAGGCCTATAGAATGTACGTAGACTAGTATGTTTTACCGTTAGACTTAGGAAATGTTATTCATTCTGAGGGTGTTTTATGAAGTACCCGTTTCCATCCTATGGTATATGTCATTGCTCTGAGAAACAAATTATACAAAGTAATTAGTACTTATTTTTGACTTCCTACTCGATTTTTTCTCTCTAAATTTCCGCTATAACCTGTATAAATTATGTGATATAGTGCCCTGTAAATGTTAAAATAATTATTTTGAGAGATTATGAGAACCTCTTTCTTCTCTATCATGTGTAACTAGCTAATCCGTGCGAATATTTCGCAAAGTATGCAGCTTCTTCCTGTTTTTTCCGTCTTCCATCCTGTACTTCTACCTGTTTTTTCCCATGTTCAATTATATGTTATTTATGTTTATGTTAAAGATTCATAATGTAAACGTAAACGGTAAACGATCACACAAATTGCATGTAGAATGTAAACAATCTAACTAAACGATGTATTAATAGATGGCGCCTCCTACAGTCTTCTAAGCACGTAATCATTGCCAACATATTAGTTGAATATATGGTCATCAGATGGCACTGTAACATTTTTTAACAAATATTTAATTTTAAATTAAAAAAAAAAAACTTTAATTTTATACCATTTGTCTATTTTTCGTCAATTGCGGGGAACATAAACTTTAAAATGATGTTTGAATCATTAACTTTGATGAAGAATTATGGGAGTTATGGCGTTGCGACAAAAAACACCTTTAAAAAATAATATATATGATTTTATGGAAAAAATTCAAAAGAGTTTATTACCCTCACCATCCCTCTGTATGCTCTCCATAGAATTCTTTCGTATAATTGCTATACAATAAGTTTAATTATGGACCTCAGAAGTGTTTTCTTTTCTGGGGGTGTTGTATAAAATATCCATTTCTAACCTGTAGTTCTTCTGAATAAGTTTCTTCACATCAATTCACTTGTAAATAAAAATAATGCTGATACCCTGTTACCACTGGGCCAACCATTTTGACTAGGTTCAAAAACAATTATTGCCATGGGGGTTTGATAAGAAATCTTTTGTCACCATCCTTGAAACAGCTTGCTTAAAAATGTCTCAAACTCAAAACACAGCTGAGAAAGCCTACCATAAAGTTATAAAGACTAATTTCTAATTATCACTACATCTCTTCGTTTTCCTGGGAGGACTAGGGTAAACTATTATCACTATATGGGGAATGCCATGGGGGGTAAACTGTTATTTCCGCGCATCCCCCTTTGGATTTTTACATGCGCGAAAGTGAATCTATGCTTGCAGCTAATAGTCTTTTAAGGTAGAAATTTCCTGAGTTACCATTCGTAATTGACCATGGACTGTAAATATGAGAGTGGAAGAATGAAGCTGACTGAGAGTTAAGTGAAAAATTCAGTAGAATCAGGCGTGTTACTCCATTCGCACATCGAGCATTTTAAAGTTAAAGTGAAATCCACAGTTCTGGCTTTTGCCTGATTTATTATCATCCGTATCGTATTAGTTTTGCTTAATTCAGAGAAATCATGCGTATTTTCCATACAACGAGTTACTTTACTAAGAGTTCTGCGTATCAAACGCTTGTTAAAATAAACCACTTCCATTGGCTTTTTTGATTGAATCCAATTTCACAGTAAAATTTTAGGCTCTTCTGAATTTTTTTTTAGCTATGCATCAGAATTAGTTGGTGAAATTTTGTGTGCGTATCATTAAGAAGAGATCATCAAAAAGTAATAATAATACAATTTTCCGACCACCTGAAGTTAAGAAATTTTGTAACAAAAATTGTTTATTGCCTTCAACGATATTTTTCGCTTGTGATTGTCCGTAAACGTTAGATAGCCAATAATGGTTGCAGGACAAAGCCAAAAAGCAACCAACCATCTCTACCGATGATAGGCCTCATTACGTCTTGCCTTTACATTAAATAACTTGTAAATAAAATAAAGCATGACCTCACTTTTGCGCCGGATAAATTTATACAGGCGTTAATAGTAATGATTCAATCTTTTATCAGTGACCTTAGTAGTATGTAATTTTGATGATGCTTGATGGCTAATGCCAATATTTCGCGGTCATCGCCCTCCATTTCAGAGCATTGCCCTTGAACAGAAATGAATAGAGTTTCCGTATCCTCAATTGTTATCATAGCCGTCGCACCTGTGCATTTATCTCTATCTACGGGAGCGCGAAACTGCCTTCTCATTTTCCCAGAACAGTTGGGCTATCAAATGATTGGAGAGAGACTATCATGTTATCACGTAACTACCTTGGGGACATATATTTTCCTGGGGAATAGTTTGTATCGGAGGAGTTAAACATTCGGTACTTACTCCGCTGTGGAGTGTCGCACCTGATAACTGTGATACTCTCTGCTGGATAGAATAGTGAGCCGTTCCTTTTCACGCAGTGGCTATTTCTCGACCTCTATTTTTGCGATCGAACAACGGACCCCCTCCGGGAGGAAAGAGGCGTATTTGGTTATCTTCCTCCTCCTCATACTCTATCCTTTAGTCTGCACCACACGGTGCTTTGCCAACTAAAGCCACCTGGCCTGAGTCTCCCGTCGCCCTAAACGCCCACTTCTATACGGTACAGGCGTGTATCGCCCTCTCTCCACCCCAAGGCAACCCAAAAGCCTCACCTCGCCTCGACCACCCCTCCCCTCTTAAGCGATCTCCATACCTGTATCAGTTTGTCTCCATCTTTTGTCATCCCCCGCTTCCGGCTACACCCTTAGCATACAAGGGGCAGTTCCCAGTTGGGAGGTTGTTTGTGCGCGTATGTGCGAGCAGGGTACGGGATTGACCTTGCCGTAAACTCCTGAACTACGCATCTCTCCTCTGGATATTCTCTTTTTCACTTTTCCTTCCTCCCCGTCACCCAGTCCCCTGTATTTATTTCATACTTTCTTTTCCTCTCTTCCCTTTTCTCGCAATTCCGTCGCGCAATCTTTCCTTTACTTGTGGTAGAAAACACACTAGCCCTCTTCTTACTACTAAGTCATTCTTCTACAATTCTCACCTTCCACCTAAATTGGCTACATATTAAGATTTGAGCATCCGTATTTAACATAAATTTATACTGTAATACTGGAGATATATCGATATTTAATATATTGGCGTAAAAGGTGCTAAATATTTATTCAGTGCCATATCGTTTATATTTAACGACATCGTCCGTGTCGAAGTATATTGTAGTTCTCTCATTTTTAAAGGTCACAATTACTTTTACGTTTTTCATTTTTTCCTATCATTTCGATAGTGTACACATTTCATTTAGGTGAATATTATCGCCGAAAAAATTGTCCTTTTTCCATTGTCTATGAGAGCATATAAATGGTCGTCGTAGATCAACAGAACATTCTATCTTTTCACAGTATTTTATTGTTGCTGTGCAACGCTGTTTTGTATTCATTGAATACCTTTTGTTTGTTTGATATGGCACCTTGATGTATTTTATAATCACACAGAAGCGTTTTAACTAGTAATATATCCAGGAATAAAATTTTGAGAAAAGATTAATAGCCTCATGTATAGTGCATTTTATTACATGAGGATCAATTTACACAGTTAAGTTTGATGTGGTCGAGCTCCAGCTACCGTTAGAAATAGCCATCTTATCGCGCTTTCCCCCCTCCTATATTTTGTGTGTGTTATTCTCTCTCTATCCGGCTCTCTTTTGCTGCTATCATTTTCCATCGCCATACGGTGCAGTTTGCATAAAAAATGGAGCGTTTGGGATGAGGGGGATATATTTTTTCTCTCTCCTGCGTCGGCCCGCAGGGGTTTTTTTCCCTCGCCGTAGTCTGTGTGCATGCATTACCCCTGTGCCTTCCCATCGCCTCCTCTTTCCCCCCATTTACTATTTCATCTCATCCCCAACTCTCCTTATTTTCCATCCTTGCCGTGGAGGTTGAAGTATAGCTCGAGGGAGGTCGCTGGTGGTCTCAGGCGTGGAACGGAAATCGCGGGAGGGGTAGTTCTAAGGATATATAAATCCCGTACCTACTTTGACCAAAGCAAATAAATTGCGCTGGATTTCAAGGCCTCCTCGTTTACTTGATTTTGGGTCCTCCGCTTATCCGCTGCATATCTGATGATTCGTGGCACTCGCTTTTCGGTGGTATGAGCGTTTTTTGTTTACATACATATTTCTAGAAGATTTGCATTCGTGTACGTATCAGTGATTTTCATCTATAATTACCTACTACCCTACTATGCACCGCATTGGCGTATAATAGGGGGTGTTAGGACACCAGCCATGGAGAGATGTAATGGATTAGGTTTTTGGAGGTGAAATAGTGACGTGTATTATGGAAATGTATTTAGTGGATTCAGTTTTTATAGTAATCAGTTTTTATTGTGGTTGCTTATTGTGATTTAAACAGAAAAAAACAGCTTTATTATATGAAATGTGGTTCAATAATTTTTTTCGGCTAACTTTAAAAAGTTATTGTACTGTGCACCAAGTGACGCTCCTGCCACCTTCCTATTCCTCTCATTCACCCTTCATCTCAACTAAATTCACTTCTCGACTACATCATTCCTTTCTGTCATAAAATGTCTTAAACAGCCAAGCTATACCCTAGGAAGACTGAAAAATAATTGTCACGTTGTGGCCTGACCGGGTCTAATGGACCCAGATATGCATGCATTTTCAATTACAAGTTAATTATCAATTTTGGCCTGATTTTTTGATAAGTTTTGTGTTTTTCGATTCGAAATCATACACCCTGACATATTTTCCGTTATAGCGTTGTTGTTTTTGAATTTTTTATTGCAAAAATTCATATTATTTACCCTATCATTAAAAATCACACCATCTTCATCTTTCTTTCCATATTTATTTACACAATTACATTACCATTACACATCGGATCATTTTACAACAGAAGTAGAAATGTTATAACATTTTAATACAATAAAATAATGATAATACTCAAGGTTTTTTCTAACTCCATTAATGTAAACACATATTGCATACAATTACTGAATGCTCCTGGCACACGTTTTTTTCACATCGAGAACAAATAACGCGTGTCTTTCTGTCCTTTTTGTAACAGCTCATGTGATACCTAATCTTTTATTTGTGTTGAAGAAGTGGCGTATCTACTGGCACGCCACTTCTTTTTCTCGGTGTTGTAACTTCTAATTGTAGATTTTTATCTTGGGGGAACTCAACCCTTTCGGTGCACCTAGCCAACTCCTTACCCAAGCAGATTAGAAAATCACGCCGTTTCATTTGTTTATTTGCTAGCTTTGGATTAGTCAAATGATTCCATATGACATAAGCGTTAATTGCACTGATATAAATCATGTTATAAAAGAGTGCTAGAGGCCATCTTCGCGTCATTCTTTTGCAACTGTAGTCGCGGACCATTTTATCAATGGTATCTACACCACCCTTTGTGCTATTGTATTATAAAATAATTTCTGGTGTTTTGTTTCCAGAGGTAATCGTCAATATCGTCAATTTTTGGCTGATTGTGCATAGTGCTGACTTTCACACTTTTTCTCTTTTTTGAACAGTATGAGAGCATCATTGAATCATTTTGAATAGCGAACAAAGTAGATTTAGGCTCATTGCCTTTCAGAGATGTGAGCTCGGGTGGAGTCTCACCTTTATTTTTCCTCACAGTTCCTACAATTGTCAAACCTTTTGCAAGTAGTTGACGGCCTAAGGATAAGCTTATAAAAATTATCACATGTAATATTTCTGCCTGATTTTTCTAGTCCCTCTATCATATCAATTACTACTATTTTCCTTTGATTGACTGTCCGACTTTTATTGGGATCTTTTCGTGTATAAAGTTGCATTTTCCAGGTGTATGGATTTTTACTATCACTTATTGCCCAGATTTTTATTCCATACTTCCCGGGTTTTGAGGAAATGAATTGTCTAACTGAACAGCACCCATCGAAACGTTAGTGATTGCTCATCAACAGTCATACAGGATTCTGGTACGAACGCATCTTTCAAATTTTTACTCCAAGTATCGAATATCTCTCAGATTGGCTGCAACTTATCGCTACTTCTGTTTTTTCTCCTTTCCGTCGCATCGTAAAAGCGAAGAACTCGCAGTATCTTTTTGAATCCATCTCTACTCATAATGCTGTTGAATACTGGTCGGCCATCTAATTTACTCCAAAGCTGAGGAATAATTTAATTTTTGGTTTTTTAAACACCGATCAATATCAGTAATTCAAGAAACTGTTTTAGTTCAACGTCATTACATCTTTCTACAAAGCTTGATATACTGCATAACCTTAAATATTTGTCCATTTTCTAACAATATCAGGAATATTTCGACGCAAGAATAGCAGAAGACATCGAATCAACATTTCGTTAAGCATAGCGAGATGGACCCAGATTCTGCCGCAAAATATTTCCCTCCGGTGTTCTACCCTTTTTTTAACATGAGGTTCTGTTAATTACTCCTTTTTTTTTATTTCGCGAAATTAAATTTTTTCTTCGACAAGATGTATCAAACTCCTAATTCCCATCATCTTCAGAACAAGATGAAGAAAAATCACTGTGTCGTTGTGCTCTCCATCATCATCTGAAATCTCACTCTCTTCATTTTCACTTGAATCACTGCTACCTTCCTCCAGCCAACGCTGTATGTTTTCCCGCTGCGGATTCTCTTTTTCAATCTTTCGAGGAATATATTCCAGCCATGAGTTACTCGAATCAGTTGTGTAAATAGATTATAGTCAAAGTAATTATTTTTGAATTTTGATGTTTACTGAGATAAAAATGAAATACAAAATGTTTCATACTATTATTGAGTGGCAAATCCAGACGAAATTTGAAAAATATTGGCAAATAATAAATTTCTGCCATCATCAACCAATTGAAAAAGTTTTATAGAATTCACATTATTTACTACTTCACGTAAATAATTCTTCATAAATATATTGGAAATGTGTTAGCCAAAGTCCAACTCCTAATACTCAGCTCCGTAACCACATATGGTATTAATGGAGAGTCAATGAGTTTGATATCATGAATACCGTCCACTGCACATTCTACTTTAGCACCACCACACATTCTGAAAAGGCAAAAACAATAAAATCTAACAAGTGATCGCATCTGTATCCAGTTTAGTATTTTATCTAATAAATTCATCTGAAGAGAAGGTGATGAAGCAAATGTTGCAATATAGAGGAAGTCTTATGGAGTCAGGATCGTATGTAATCCAAAAAAATTTGTACTCACCATCTATAGCAGCAAAATGCAATTAAGATATTCAGATTCACCTATTCTCTCGGTTCACTTGACAAAAAAGCATGCATCTGAAGGCAGCCCGACCTTGCCTTCTGGAGAGCAAAACTGACTATTGACCGCTACAGAGACTACTACAACAAAATGAACCGGCTCGGCAAAAATATCGAGAACGTCTGGGACAGGCTAGAGAGAATTCACTCAATGTAAGCGTCAAAAGTGAAACAAAGATGCAAACCACACGAGCAA
Source organism: Ceriagrion tenellum (assembly GCA_963169105.1). NCBI lineage: Eukaryota > Metazoa > Arthropoda > Insecta > Odonata > Coenagrionidae > Ceriagrion > Ceriagrion tenellum. Next base: position 31,261,233 of record OY720636.1, on the reverse strand, counting down.
AAAGTAACGAGAACGCGTGTTTCTGACCGCACCATCCTAAATGTGACATTGTAAAAGCAAATTAAAGGTATCATTCTCAACTGTAAACTATACTCATTGAATGATACAAAGTATCGTGCATGAATGTTTTGCTAGTCTTAACTCATTGTAACACTTAAAAATACAATGTAAATAATGAATAGCTGTTGTTTTGATATATAGCATTCATCAAATCAGGAGGAGGACGTCTGGGTCCAATGGACCCAGTCAGTCCACTACGTGACTTTTTGCTATAAGAGAAAAAATATAAATTCCATGATCGATCTTTCTTGATATGTTACGGAAGATACCAAAACATGAAAAGTCGCGGCGTCTCCATCAATTTCATACATTTCAGACAGAATAATAAACCATCAAATCTACCAACTGGGTCCATTAGACCTAGTCAGTCGTTCTAGGATTAATCACAACTTGGTTAACACAAGAATGACTTGTACTTATCTCGCTGTCTTCATTTCTTCTGTTACTATATGAACTTTTGTGTTAATATCAATGTAATTTTTTCCTTCCACACTATTTTATATAACTCAACTCGACCATGGTTTCGACACCGCGTGTAATTCTCAGGTCGCGCGGTGGTCAGGACATGGTCAGGACACGCGGTGTCGAAACCATGGTCGAGTTGAGTTGTATTTAATAGTGTGGAATAAAACCAAGTATCTTTTATTATGAGTGACATCATAAATTTTCACTAGGTGAAGCCGGAAACTATGTCTTATATTCGTAATTTTTCCCATCGTTTTTGGTCCTTTTTTTGTGAAAGTCCCAATATTAAAGTGACCTGTCTTTTGAAGTGAGGTTTCACGTTAACGCGATAACATTTCCGTACATTCCTCCCGTAAAGCAGTTGTACTAGATACTCCTGATAGCAGCTGTCGTGTAGAGATTTATATTCAATTTTTAGATCTGGTTCTCTATGACACTAAAAAGTTGCGGCTATTGCCTCCCTTTTACATTATCTGACAAGACATGAAAAAAATGGACGTGACGTACTATTACTCTGGACCCTCAAAATGGACTATTTTAAATTTGTCGACTATACATGTGAGAAAAATTTACAAAAGTAAATCAAACCATATTAGCCATAATTTATTTGTAGAAAGTAAATTTTATTTTTACTCGTTCAGTATTTGCTCTTGAGTTCAGAAAACCTCATCAGATGTTGTATTTCGCTGCAAGACGACGAGGAAAACAGTAGACTTAAATGGTGTTTTAAAAGTGGTATTCGGGGCTTGTTAAGTTACACGAACGATTTATTTTTAGTTATTTCGGTGTAAGTTGGCGAGTCTAATGTTATACTAAAATTTGTGCATTTGTTATTACGTTTGAAGCTCATTAAATGAAGCTAGAATTGACGAACTAATATGGCGATCTTTTTTGACTGCCTGAAAATTTCCTAGATACCGCCGCCAGTGTTTATTCCAACCACCTTGATCCCCGCACCCCATCTCTATCTCGTTTCCTTCCCCCGGGACGTCTCAATCTCCTCCTCCTGAATTATCATCCCCGCTCGAAAAACCCAACTCCCTACCCACATATTTTCACGCACCCCCTTTGCCGTTCGCCCCCTTGTTTCCCTTGTCATTTCCTCGTCGCACCGCCTTTCTTTACTCCTCCAACCCCCCCCCTCCGCTCTCCTCCTTTGCTTTTCTCCTCTTTCGTTCCTTCTACAACCGCCCCCCCCCCCCAGCTAAACTCGCCCTTTAACTTTGCTTTTGACTGGCAATGCGGGCTTTTCCCGTTTTATGCCCCATTTCCACCACCGACCTACGTTGTGTGTACCGGCTAAACCAACATAAATATATTCCCGTGGCGTTTGTGTTGCAGGCATTTACTGTAAACTGGGCTTTGCAGGTCATACCCGAAGCTAGTAACTAGTAAGTAGGTATTTAAATTCCACCGAAATTATAATTTCTGCATCCATATGGAATATTCGGAATGGTTTCCCTAGTTAATGAAACAGTTCTTTGTTTTTTCGAAGTAACATAGTCCTCTTCCACTATTTTGTTAACTCTGTCTAATTTTACTATCCTGCCTAATCTTTTCATAATCTCAAAATATATTTCCACGAGCAAGTTTTCAAACCCCAAAAAATAACTTCACCTCGACACTGTTTTGAATGCATGAGTAATGCCATCAGGTCCACCTGACCGAAGCAGGACACTATGATGAGGCTCATGCTTTGAAACCTGGATCGTGGTGATTTTTTGCTGTTTTTGTAAAAACTCACGCTAATTAATTTGGAACATTATGAATGCTACAAGGAATGATTTTGGATTCAAAAGTTAAAATGTTTCAGCTGATATATTTACTATTTGAGTAAATATGAATTTGTATAGTCATTATATCTTCGCGTCAAAAGGATTTTGCACCGTAAATGAAATATTATAGTTTATACAGTGGAAGCTGCAGTTAAAATTTAAATTACTCTAATAGTGAAAATTAAGGAGTTAGCTGAAATATATGGCTAATTGACAGGGTTGTCTCTAAGGATTACGAGGCCCCGGGCAAAATATGTCTTGAGGGATCCCAGGCAATTATGATTATTCCCTAGGCAACTACTTATGGTTTACGAGCTCTAAAAATAAGTTATTTCATCACTAAATTATAAAAACAATTTGTAGTATGATTTATAATTTGTTAAACTTCTTTATTAATTTTATATGTACCTTTCTTTTTAATACAAACTATTAAATTTTAAATTCCTAAAATAGATGACGGAACCTAAATAGCACACAAATTTCTGTAACTAGAGTTAAGGAGCAACGATTAAGGTAAAAAGTGACATATAACAGAAACAGTAATGTGATGGTCACACCTTGTTTTTATCGTAACATTGTTACATTCTGTGATTTCCTGGTTCCTCCAAAATGCGGAGCCCGGGGCAGTTTCCCTACTAGACCGGCTGGTACTGAGAAACAAACTCAATGCAAAAAACTCACTTAAGAGGATCAGCGTGAAAAACCTTGGGCTTGAAAAAAATGTTTAGGCTTAATGCTAGAGTGAAAGGGTAAAGAAACGTAGCGATTAGTGGGGAGAGAAGGTTTTCGAGGAAGTGGGCTTCACTCATACTTTATTCTCCGTCCATATCTTTCAGAATCCTCCAGCCATTCACCGTCCTCTTCCCTGAATCATCGGCGTGTTTCTGTTATTTTTGCTTTGAGAGCTCCGAGATAGGCAGAGAATTGAAGGAAGAGTTTCCATTGAGGGGTGAGTTTGTGGTAAGGAAACATCTTTACGCCTCTCCCTGCAGCTCACTCACTTTGTTCTCTTCCCTTTTGCCTCTCAACCCCCTCGGCTGGCACCGCTGCGTGAGGGAAATCATGCGTGTGATTGCGGCTTCGTATTTATATGCCAGTTAACAAGTCAATGTTGCGGTTTCTACAACCCACTTTGCCGGTCTTCAATTTCTCGTAGTGTGGCCTGCTCGCACTGAGTTTTACACACATCTCTCAGTATATCCTCCTTCATCCTTTTGTGTTATGGGTTACGTCAACGCCGTTACTCGTCAGTGAAAGATATAGCATTTCCTCTCGGAGGAGAGATTTCTCGCTTTTCTGGCATAGAAAGAGGAGCAATCCTTAGCCGGTCAAGCCATCATATTTGTGGAACATATGGAACAATGGGAGATACTAAAACTAGTAATCGTGAATGAAAAATAATTGCAATCAAAATTGGATTATTGTACGATAATTGAAGTTACTGGCGTACGTATAAAACTCGTCTTTTGTTAAACAAAGATTACAATAAGATACGGTTGGGACGCCCTATTTAATTTTCGGCCATATTTGCTGGGTGCAGATTGTGCTATCACATATGGATGAAGACGCAAAGAAATGATTTGATGGTGACGTGAGCTATTCGACTTGCATAAAACGTTTCAACTTCGGGAGGAAGGTTTTGCAGTCGCGACGTTCAAACATTTGACTTTATTGTGTATTAGTGCATGTCTTTTGACTGATAAAAGCTAACAAAACACAATGCACACATATGAGAACTTCATCTAACAATAAGCATAGAATTTGAAGGAGCAACTCGCCAAAAATTAGTGATGTTTCTCTAGTATGAAGCAATAGATTACTACAGTCAGGAGGCTGCGTTGGAATACCTCCAGCACTTAATTCTGATTTTGGCATAGGAGGCTCTGCGCAAACGATAAGGATATCTGAGTATAGATTTAATCTTTTAAATAAATATATACTTAAGTAAATTATTTATCAAAATTTACAGATGTTAGAAAGAAGAAATGAGAAGGCGCTTGTTGCTGAAGGCAATCGAACTTTTTCATTAGATCGATTTATCTCGTTGGTACTTACACAAAATATTTTATGATGACGCCTTTTTTATTTTTATTTCGCCATTATCGTGAAACAGCGTAGCAAGATGTCGATAGTACTGTTTGGAAACTATTTGTTTACCAACTAAGATCGGGCGTTTCTATTGACATCATTTAATATCTCATGTGGTCATCAGTCTCTGATCGTCATTAATATTTATAACATATCAATTTATTCTAGAGGAAGCATTTGAGTTTATGGTGTGACATATCATAAAAATTAATTGATTGCTCCAAAATAATTATCATGAAGACATGTCAGCCTTAAATAAGGCCAGTATTATCACAATGTGTTCGGCATCCTTTTTGATGCAAGCCCCTCCAATTTGACACTTGTGCACACGGTAGAAATCATGTTTCAATTTGTCTGGAGTGCCCTTTGGCTTAATGATTGACCATAGAGCTCAACAAATCATTTTTTATTGACGATCGAAATTACACTGACTCGCCGGAAATTCCCTCTCTGGGGTCTCAAGTATGAAAGGCGAGATGGCCTATACCATTTCCTGTCTCCTCTCGCCATGATGTATCATAATCCTTTTTTATTACGAACGCGAGTGAAAAAGTGAATGCGGACAATATATGTTTTGGGCCAGGTGCCATCGTTTATTTCACAGCCTCATTCTACGTGGCGTGAACGCTCATTCTCCATATCCCGGTGCTGAAAGATAGAGTGATACAGAGGTGAGGGTCGGTGCCCAAGAGGAGGACAAAGCAAAACCAGCAAGGTTTGGATATGGGGAGGAAGGATATCCTCCCACGACGCTTTCAGAGAGATGAAGATCGTTAACACATTTATTCGGCAATCTTCGTCTCGCAAGTAACACTCGAGTCTCATCACATTGTCATGTCATAGTCTGGGGGAAGAGAGGAGAGCCCACGAGGGGTCGTATCAGCTTATAAGCATCTCTTCGTTCCACTCGAAACAGTGGCTTTACCTTGCCGCTGTTCCGTCTCGTGCACCCTCTGCCTGCCTCCTTTGCTCTACCGCCTTCCCCTTCCATATAGGGAGGTATATAAGGGGTGGGAGCGTGTTAGGGGGGCAGGAGAGGGGACGGCTTATCAAATTTCGAGGTTTTGGACCTTTCCAGCAGAGTGTGCCGGTAATGACCGTCCTCCGGGTCCTGCTCATAAGGGCGGAGGGCGATTTCATTTAGTTTGAGGCGTTGAGGGGTCTCGAGGATTGATGGGGAAGGGAAATGGAAGAAGGTATGACGGGGAAGAGTTGAGGGAATGAGCGAGAAAGTTAAAGAGGATGGCGGAGGTGAAAGTAAGGGAGTGAGAGAGGTAATGAGGGATCACTGTTAGGCTCCAGTAAGCTGCAACGTCGGTTGACGATTCATTGTAACTTTCTACGGTGGGAAATAGCCCAGATGAAGCTTTGAATTTTACATTTATTTTTGTTAGTATTTTCTTCTACTTACTTCTTTATATTCTAAATTTGATTAGGATAAAATATTTACGCATTTTTCGCCTATGTTACAGCTATAGGACAAAAATACCTAAGTACAGCGTTGTATTTTTGTCATTGTCTGTAACTATTGCAATGTATAGGCTAATTCTGAATTGGATAGTTGTATACACTTCGCTTAGAATGTTTTAGTTTATGAAGTTTTCACGAAAAATTATTTACGATGAGACATAGTGAACGCATCTGTATTGGTATTATTATAACACTTCAGACATTCCACAATGTTATTTGCTGTATCCACCGTGCCCTTCGTCCACCGATATCATGTGTAACTAACATTGTGCACCATAAATAACTCGTATCCAAATTGTGCTGATTACGTATTTTAAGGCGGAAAGTCAAGCAGACGTTAAATGCTGGTGACTATTGCCCTCTTCATCAATTTAATTGTTTTTTATTGTGATTCTCATTGCTACTCTTTTCTGAGTCAATACAATGTAAATTGAATGTAAATCCTCCATATTTATCTCTTCACAGCCGTATCTCAAGGTGAAGGAAAAAAGAATTCTAATGAATCAAAAGAATTTATTTAATTTGAATGTCGAAAATGATTTTATAAGTCTTTGACCATGAATGGGATTATTTGGGTTTATAATGATTTATTAAAACAACGCATAAATGCACTTAATCATTTTCATTTTACCTGGTCTTAAAAGGTATCATATTTACTTCATGCAAATAGGTAAAGGAGTTACACCACAAAGTAGATCTGCGAGAGGTAAAAACGAAGAAAAAATAGGCAAGAACCATAATATTCATTTAATTCTTATTTTAATTCAAGATAGCTTTAAAATTCACCAATTGTGAGAGGAAAACAATAGGCTATGCCGGGAATTTTTTATATTTCTTCAAATATGTCTTTTTTTTTAATAATTAGAAATTATACATTATTTTGTGTGTGCCCTTTAAATACCCGGAATATTTCAAAGATAGTATTAGTAAGTACTACTATATCCTGTTAAGTGTACATATATACATTTTGAGAATTTTTTTTACTTTACTTTGGTGTGATACCATCCAAGAGAAATGTCACGTTCTATGTGCAATGTCCTTTTCAATTAGTAATCGAGTAACCTGAAGGTTTTGTAGATGGTCGGAGCACCATTATTTTTGCACTAACCAAGAAATTAAGGCACTGCGTCTATTACTATACACTTATTTGTCATTTGCTCTGTTTTGGATGCGCGAAAAGACTTCTACACGAGAATGTGAAAACCCCATTTCTACCGGAGCTGGGCGGAAGTTTAAAATAAGCACTTCAATGAGGGTGTGTTTTCATAGTCTAATCCACCAACTCCTCGTATCTGCGTATTTTGCGTTCCGCATGGAAATGAGCTGAATTTATTGAGCATATAGCTTTGCGTTTGGCTGTGTGCCGCGAAACTTTGGCTCATGATGCAGTCGTATCGTGGAATTATTTCGAGCATAAACTCGTCAAAACTTAGAACGAGTATCAGCCTTTACGGGCACTTTCACCAAAATAAAGACGAGATGGCGAAGTAAAGAAGCTCGCTTGACGCCCGATTCCGTCGAGACACTTTCCCCAAGATCGTCATTCTCATGCACCAAGGGTACTGGCTCGTGGAGGGGGAAGAGTTTGAAGACGACGGGAGGGTGAACACGAGAAATTTGAGGAGGAAAAAGTGCCTCGTGGCCATCACATTGCGTACTCCATTAATGTCCGTTTTCATTGTCGTTTATCTTAGGACAGAGTCTGCATAACCAGCTTAACGCCTAATTTCTTACCGAAATGTTTATAAAATAAGGCTCTCAAATGTTTTCAGTTTGATTTCATTGGCTAATGTGGTAAATATAAAAAGCTGAATATTGGATTTTTTTTCTATTTAGGAAATTTTTTCCTCTAATTCTTCCAAATGCTTGGCGAAGAATTTTCTGTGGAATAATGACATTTTTAGTTAGACGTATTTATATATTTTTTATGGGTCCAGTAGTTTACTTGACCTTTGCTTATTTTTCTGAAAGCACGGAGGTGGTCATCAAGATCCTTGATGTAATATTTATTCTATGATCTGATGATATTTCTCTTGTTCTATGCGATATTATTAATGTTTTGTGAGTTATGTGATAATAAGTACATTTAATTTTTTTCAGCTGATATGAAAGTAGTAGTAGTTCAATACTATGATAAGACAATAGTAAACGTTTTTGTTGAAAATAAAATTGATAAGATAAGATAAATTTATTGCTCCTCTTGAAATACAAGTACAAATCTCTTAAGTACAAATAAATTGGAGCTTTAGGCAGCCTCAAAGGTACACTCTCCCAGTAATGAGCCAGGTAATAATATTATCCCGTACACTATGATTTTACGCTTCTGAAGTGTAAGTTTAACATTGTGTAAAATTACTCAATTTTCATTTCGCCTAATTTATGGCTATATTATACACGGAGTCCACCGAGTGATGCTGAGTTAGAAAGGCATGGCCGATCGGCCTTGTACTTTAGATATAGATTATTGAGAGCATTAAGAATAAACGCGTTCAGTATAGTTAAATATATGGAAAACTGTCAGAGTTCATTAGCTATTTTCATATTCACGAAGCATGTGAGTTGATAACTTTTAAAACTGGTCGCTTGGATGTAATACTTCTGACATAAAGGGAAAAGGTCAGAATAGGTAATCCATTTTAAAATAAACTAAAATAGTTTATAATAGCTGTTGGCTGGTGAATGTAAGTTTGTGCAAATTTTCACGTAAAAAACTTTCAATTATGAATAAACGCTGATGCTTCTACGGATTATGAAGGCAGAAATAAACTCATGATACATTGAAATTATGAACAAATTGGTGCAAACATGCTCAGAAAGTTAAAAGTCGTTTTTTCATTTGCTATCCCCCTCGACGCCGCGAGAAATGCAAACACGTCACAAAGTGAGGAATATACGTTGACGCAAGCATTAAAATAGTAGGAAATGGGGAAGAAAATAGAAAAATTTTAGACCGGGGCTGATAGAGACCGGTTTAATTGTAATAGTAAAGCGTTGTTCGGAGGTGCCGAGCAATTTACTCCCAAGATTACCCTCCTGCACCATTTCCCGTCTCGGTCCAGTACACTGATTCCTCCCATCCCCCACGCAGCCACCCTGCTCGGAAACCTTCCTCCCTCTCCCCCTTCTTGGGCAAATCTGAGGACTCCGATCCGAGTTCGCGTTGATGACTCCCGGTGCTGTTTACAATGTATAGACCAGTCTTTCGGAGTCGGCGAGTGTGTCATAAGGGACTTGGCTGATTTCTCTTCTCTCTTGAAGGGAAAGGGTATTATTGGAATGCTGTGGGGGTCGCGTGGAGTCCGGCTTGTCTTCATAGGAGAGAGGGCGGCGGGAAGGCTTGCTACTGTCCCGACCCTCGTCAAAGTATCGTGGTCTCGCGTTTAAATTGAGCATCCTCTTCTCCATTTGGCCGTAATACGCTTCGTCTGGGGGGGTGAGTGCGTGAGGAAAGATATGCAAGCAATCAAGTGGAGGGGGCTTGCTTGCTCTTGCTTTGATTCCCCTGGCGTGGAGTTTGGGTGCCGTGGAGATGGGATGCCGTGAAGATGGGGAAACAGATAAACCAATCTGGGGTGGCCATTATTCGAGGTGTTTTGAACACCGCCGGAACGGACGAGCGTTAGGGTTGAAATCGGAGATTTCCAGCTATCCACATGTCAGAAGTAATTATGGTTTTATAAAAGAGTATGAAATTTTCTAATTACTAAATTAGCAAAGCAGTATGTATGGATTTTTCTTTGGTTGGCTACTTGAGGTGATGAGATCATTGGTCCCATTGGTAGTTGGTGGATTGGTTGGAAAAAATGGAATTTATTTGGGGAGTAGGAGTTCAGAGAAGCGTGGCAGAGGTATAAATTTTCACTCTAGGCATTTAAAAAAAGTTTGTTGTAAGTTAAATATTAGGAAAGAAATCATTTAGAAATATCAAAATTGAATATGTTGTGATACCACAAGCTAGATGTTAATACTGTAGGAAACTCTTAGCGGTACAGCATGGAACCTCTGGAAAAGTTGACATTAACCAACTTTTGCTGTAATCTGTATCCTAATTATGAGATAAAAGCTATTTATATTTTAATTGAGATTTATTATTACTTATAAAACCTCGTATAACAATAAAATTTGAAGATTAGGACTAGAAAATGCACCACAAGGCATAACTACCAGCTAAACTTCTGAGACATCTTCCGGAATGTATTCGATCTTCCGGAGTATCCGATTTAATATATCCTTACCGTCTTAATTCGATTTCTGTTTTAACCTTTTATGGTTAATCCTTACGCTTATATATCATTATCGAAATATAACACTGAGCAGAACTTGCGAATTAACGTCTTGTGAAGTTGTTATGTAAAACCTGTATAAGCTGCAAGTCTGAATTTAGATATTGGTAAAATGAAGGAAAACTCACTGGACAGCACCAGAACTAGACTGTAATTCCGTGAAGACCCACGAATTTATTAAATGAATATCATACCTTAGTTAAGACAGTATTAACTGTCGAGCTAGGCTGTAATGCTGTGATGACCCACGAATTTATTACATAAAAACCATTCATCAGTTAAGACAGTATTAACTGTCGAGTTTATTCACCCATATGGCTTATATTAGTCATGAGTATAATATATGTTGTATTAAAAAGTATAATTTTCGGCAGCTGTGAAATCATTTATTCCAGAACATTTTGCGGCAAACTTACTATCAACTAGAGTTAAAGAAATATATTTTGAGACACGAGTACAAAATTGGGGCCACGGAAAACTTATATAAGAGATATAACGATGAATAATAAGAAACATAGCTAATTATTAATTATCCACACGGATAATTAAATCCGAAATAACTATATTTAAACACTATTTCTCAAAATCTCGAGCCATAACAGCAGAGACCCACAGAACAGCAGACACCCACAGCAGCATTCTATACAGCTCAAAAACTTTCAACTATTACAGACTAGAAATGCTTTTTAACATGCAATTTAACTACCTGCTCTTTAACTGCCTCAAGGGAAAGGAGAGTCGGTGTGGAAATATCCGTTTAATACTACCAAAGGGTGCGTCGTGTCATCAAATGCCTCATTCTGCGCGAGCCTTCTTTTGGAGTAAAGGTGGTGGAAGCAGTTGTGACGAGCAAGTTGGAGGAGAGTAAGAGAAAGAACCCTAAGTGATGCCTTGTCTGGCTACCATGCTTGGAGAGTCAAAAGCCCGAAATTATTTCTCAAGAGTTAATGGCGCTCATAACATTAAGCATAATTTCGCGAAGTATCCAAAGCAAAACAAATTTACCATAGTTATACACCCCCTATTTCATTCGCTAGATTCAGTATCCTGGCAATACCTTAATTATAGAACCTTTGTTTACTAGTGACAACATGTGTTATTAGCTTGAAAACGGCAATCTCGAGGAGTTCAATTCCTCACAACTTCAACACTTCAACGGAGTCGTGGTATTACCATGCCTCGTTGCGTGGAGCCGGACCGCGACGCGCGATTGAAAAATCGAATTTACTTACGGCGTCGCAAACATTTTCCCTATATTTATGCAGGATAACAACTAAATATCTGGAACTGGCCACATTCCAAAAATAATTACGGTTTGATGAAAATGAATGCAATTTTCTAACACCTAAATTAGCAAAGCAGTATGAAAGAGATTCGCAGTATGTATGGATTTCTCTTTGGTTGTCTACTTGAGGTGATGAGGTCATGTGTAAAATTACCAAAAGTATGTCTTAGTATATATGTTTTTTAAAGTTATTTTACACTCTGATATATTTCAGCGCACATATTTCTTAAAATATAATATAATAACTACTTTATGGAATATTTAGGCTAAAAATAGCGATCGCCAGTTTGTGACGTAATAGCACACAAACATCGGCAATATGCTCTGAAACTTACTCAAAGTACGGTTAAAGAACTAATTAAGAGATGTTCCACCGACTTCACCACCATCTAGGTAAGTGTTAAAATTTTCTATGAAAAATAAAAATGGGTGTTCTGTTGAAAATTTGGCCATGTTTGAGCCTCAGTGGCTATGTAACGGCAAAGTATTATGGCACATGGTTTACCAATTCATAATTAGCAGACATTTTTGAGTAAATGTGTTAATTTTCAAGTCTAATATCTCAAAAAAATCATTTTGGACATCAGTCCAACTTCTTCGATTTTTTACCACGGTCAGCAGATACTCTGTGGTAATTATTCGTTAAAGTATTCTACCAGTTAAAGGTAGTTTTTTTATTTAAAGCGAGATAAAATACTCCAGGTTTTCTTTAATTGCTGTACCATATCTGCTTCTAATAGGTATTTCCTTCTTCGTCACATCATAGGATCTGCCCTTATTTATCCCGACCATATTACCTATTCTCTCTCAACCCTCTTCCCATCTTGTCCAGCGTACTTCTCTCTATCACAGTCTTGAGCAACCCATCCCATTATTTTTACGGGTTAGATTTTACGTCTGATGGAGGCTCGCGCCTGCGACGGATAATTGAATATTCAAAATTTTCTTATGGTGATAGAAATAATTTTTTTCTATAGTCAATGAGACATATGGAACCTTTTCAAAAGTAATCAGATTACAGTCTGAGGATGAAAAAGCATACTTAATCAGACAACCATTTGGTACAAAATGCCCGCTTATTCCTTTAAAATTGTAGTCTTCAGCAACCTCGAATAGCGGCCGAAATCCGCTTTTTTTCTATTCACCTCCATCTAATTACATGCATTAGATTAGGACGGCGGCTCATGCCGCGACGGTTGAACCAAAAAATAGAAAATAAAAGTCCACAAATAGGAAATAAAAGTAGTCTTTACAAAGGTGCTCATTAATATTTGATGGTAAAATGCAAGCAGTACTTAAAATGCAAATACTGCATATATTTTTCTGAATGGTCTCATATTGTGTCGTTTTTTGTTTCAATTATAATAAGTCTACAAGTCCACACAGAAACCTCGGGTGGATTTGATATCTAGACTCCAGTGTGCCTGGAGTTGTGGTGGAGATGTGTTTTCATTTAAAGTGCTGTGAAATAAAAATTAGCTGACTTCTGTTCAAGCTTACCCCAGGTACATGGCTTCATGATCGTCGACGTTTTGTCTGGTTCTTTCCTTTAATTTTCATTTCTATTATGGCAGCAACCTTTGTATACTGCCGTGGAAACTATAAAAATAGTCTCCACTAGATACGTCGGCCATGATGACACTATGACAAACTCACGAGGAATTCACTGAAATCATTTCTGAGGTAAGTCTAGAATCTTCCATCGTATAAAAATTTTATTTTAAGGACAAATTGAAATTATCAACTCATTTTAGTTTAGAGTCTCGTGAACAACCGGGATTTTAATGTAAAATCTCCCCTTGTATGAATTAATTTAACTTAGCAAGTTTCTATGCTTGTGTTTTTACTTCTTCTACTACAACATTTTAAATCAAGTAAGAAATGTATACCGGTATTCGTATTTTACGTGAACATTGCAGTTATATTTAATTATTTAAAATTACGTTAGAGTTTTGGCCTCGTGGAAAACTTAACATCTAATAGAAAAAAGTTGTTATATATTCACGCAGAGGAAGTATTTAGTCTTTTTAAAATTTAAGTGGATTTGTCTTGTTAGAAAATTTTCTACGAATACACGTTCTTGAGAAGCTTTTATCCGTTTGTTTACAAGGGAGCCCACACAAATTACTGGGAACAGTTTGCTAATGACTTAGTTTACAAGATCGTGTATATCTTAAAGTGTCACAGAAGCGTCGGAAAGATTTCTTTCGCAAGTTTCAATCATAAGTATTTGTTTAATTATATGCCGAGAATTTCATTAAAATGTAAAATATTTTCAGCTTATCCAGTTTAAATAGCAGCATAACAAGTTTCCTTTGTAGAAATTGCTGCTGGAATTAATTTTTTCTTCGAGTCATTCCTATAGTGCTTTTTCTACAATGTCGTAAAGATCAATGCATTCGCGCTGAAGGGGTAGTTTCAAACGATGTCCTCGTATAATTACGAGTCCCAAACGGAAGAAAAACAAACCGCTGCTTCGCACGAAGCAGAGCTTCTTGGACGCGTTCCCTAGGCGATTTAATTCTTTCGGCACACTGCTTTACGCCGATAATACATCAAGGCGAAGCCACACCTGCTGCTCTGTCCTCACTTAGCGCTAATACAGACCGGAGGGGCAGCTGAGAACGAAGCGAGGAGGCCCTGGAACAGCACAGGTCTTCCCCGAATCTGCAGCAGCGCCGTGGAAACCCCATCTCGGTAGTTAGGACTCGTACATGCGTCTCCATATTTCTGCCCGGCGTGAGATCCAAGGTCCCTTAACGACCGCCACGAAACCCTTTTACAACATTTATAAGCAATTATCGCAAAAGCAAATCCCTATCCCATCTCTCTCTGTCTCCCTTAACCCTTAATTTCCCTCGCATCCCCCTACCTCTCCTCCGAACCCCTAATCCCCATTAAGAGCATTAATATATCCGGCGCTGATTACGAAGCGTCCACGAGTCTTGGGTCCTCTTTTATAAAGAGCCGCCGACAAGCTCTTCCCTTCCTCTTACGTTTCCTACTCAATTCTTCTAATTAAATACTGAAGCAGACGCGAACTGGGCTAAGTAAACCCTTAACTGAGATACTATACCCAAGCCCTTGACTTCACCGTTTCTCTTACGTGCCCATATACTACGCTTGCGTTTCCAAAGTGACTGCTCTCCTCTTTACTTAAAAGTAAACGGAAAGAATTATTTCAGCGTCAGTATTTTGTGTCTTGGTTACTAGTGCGTTTAAATATCATGTACTTTTTGTATGTCCAGCTTGGAATTATGGACGATGAGAGTTTCACTGGATCTAAAACATGACGGGCGTGATTAATAATCCTTGAATGTTGGGAATGAAATGGACGTGAATAAGCTATTCGAGTTGTTTGGGGGATATGACGCTAATAAAAGATCTGATAGGTATAATGGACAATGCAATTCATGAATGTTTTGGCATGACTGCCCACTGAAATAAATAAGAAGAAAAATGCAGGAGGAGTATCAGTGAAGACACGCGTTTTTAGGTATGTATTTCATTGAATGCTTTCACTAAATTGAGAATATTGAGTCATTTTTATACTATTTGAACGTATTTTGAGATATACCTACTCATTTATGCACCATTAATGTAGTTTAGCATGTTTTCAGGCTCAAAATCGCAACAACTCATTGCGTGATCGCTCTCTTTTGGCTGAATATTTTGTCTCTCCTTCTGAATATGAGTAACAACATGTTCACTCTGATGTTGTACTCAAACACACAAATTTACCATTGATTATTTAGCGTGCATTTGATAGAATAGAGAATACTGTCGGTTAATTTTTTAAGTATAGATGGATTCTTTGCTGATTAGTCGATGATACCATATACTCCAATACAATTTTTTGCCCAATTTCAGTTCTCTCGGCTATTATTGCTTAAATAACTGTATCACCTTTTATTACTTTAAATTCCAGTATTAAAATGTAAAAATGAAGTATAGTACTGGTAATATAAAAAAGTGATAGATATATTTTGTCGCCTCTCATTCTGCTACTAACCTCATCAATTCCTCTGACGTGAATTTAGCGATGGGATTGTTCTTTCAATTTTTACTGAGTGAAATGGGAGATAATATTAGAAGAGTAGTCCTCGTTAAAATTCTTTTTTCTCCCATCTATTGACTACATGATTTTTTATAGTTAAAATATCGTTCATCATAACCATAATTTGATTTTGTTTACTTTGAAGATACGAATCCACTCCTTGACATAAGTGCAGTCGTTTTACCGGATACGCTGAAAAGTTCATTACATCCCATCCGCCTATAACGGCAATATGGGTAGCACAGGTCTAGTTGATTTTCCATCAATAGAACTATTACTTGCAAAGGCTCATGGATTTCTTGTAATGAAAGGAAAATATTTATGATTTTTTGCAATGTTTATAGTTATTTAGCTTGTACGTTCTTGGATTGCATGTATTGTAATGTATTCGTCTAATGAGTCTATAATATTCGGAACATAGGTGCTCAAAATTGAGAACACCTCTTTTTGGGGGAGTTCTTAATTGTTTTGGTGAGTAACCTGTTGTAGTGACTCCTTCGATGGTCCACAATGAATCGGATTTATGAAAAAGGTTAGATTAGAGAATTAAATAAACTAGATTGAGAAATTTCTCACTGAATGAGTGATATAGGAATAGTTCTTATGGTATCTGAGCGTGGTTTTTAATATTGTCTTAGAAACAAATACAGATTGAAATTTTTAGTGTTCGATAGTTATTGCTTACATAACCGATCTCGTGATCTATTAATTTTGTGCAATAAGTAAGCTGTACTATTGTGATCATGTTTGACTTACTGATTGCTAGTTTAAAACATTTTAGTTTTTCTACTATAGCGTCATCTTCCCTCAACAATTCCGTAAATTTACCTACTTTATCTTTTTTCTTCAATTTATAATCCCATGCTTAGTAAACTGTATTTATGAAAAAGTGCCTGTAGGCCGAACGATATTTCTGATGTATTTCACTGATGCTCTTTTATTGAGTTTATATGTCTCTTGGCATGGCAATTTGATATACAGCCCTTTAGGTTTTGAGCTTTCTGGGAAAGTACATATATATTTTAGGATATCAATTGCTAGAATTACGAATGTATGAAATGCATACCTAGTGACAATTACATTGAATGTTATTCAACAGTGTTCGAGGTTATCAGTGCAAAGTAAATTAATATTCTACTCTAATCCTAATTTTCCTATGGTAATCCTTTCTCATCTTGGTTGCACCCTGTGGCTCACGAGTCATCATATTTCACAGACCACTCATCTCTCGTTTACCACGTGATCCAATAACCCTCTCTCCTCTCCGCAAAGAATTCTAGCAGACTTCCATTCCTTTCTTCTCTCAGTCCCTTTCCCCCGTACGGTCGTGATATTCTCCACCTCCCCTACACCTCCCACCTTTAAAATATACATTCGTATCTGTTCCAACCCCTCGCTACCCAACCAACCGACGTGTCTCTCCGCCCTCATCTCTTTCCCAAAGTAGAAACAACGTTCCCTCCCCACCCTTAGCCATATACCATGCCTTTCGTTTGCATAAGCAGAGTGGCCAATCTCCAAGATATCGTAGATAATAGGTGAAAATACTTTATATTGCTTCCTACTTGAGATATCTGGAAATTCTTCTGGTGATAATTCGGAAACGTGTCCTGAATTTTTCCGTATTAAAATAATACACGTATGGTTTGGTTAATTCACGAACTTAGTCTTGCTTTTAGTGGTCATTTTTGAAGGTATGTTATTTCACTTAAAATCGTGAAATCATTTCTTTCTTCGATATGTTTTAACTTGTTCGTAGTGCATATTTATTTCCCTATATTTCTCATGGGAATCGCCTTTTTTCCTCAATTATATCATCTGTTTTACTGATATTTAAAAATTCTTGTTACTTATTCTCTTTTATTTAAGTGCTTCTTTCAATTGAATGAAACTCAGATTGACTACAAATTTAATATTTCTTCTTTACCAATCGATATTTATCTCAATTAAATGCAATGAATGCAAAGTTCCTGTTGTACTTCAAATGGTTTATTATGCGTGCATCCGTTGTCGAATCCTAGATCCTCTACTTAATTATATATTGAGCAAAAACAAAAAGTTGAGCTTTCTTTTTGTCATGTTTAGCTAATTCCACAAAGTTAATCATGGGATTACAATTTTTATTCCTATTTCTCAAATATGTTTAAAGTATATTACATTGTATTTTATTAGATCATCGTAACCAGGAATTTTTGGGAAATCTATATATAGAGGTAAGGTAGAGGAATGCAAGAGGTAGAGGAATGAGAGACTACTTAGGTTATGCGAGCACTTAACTTATCTCTGCATAAGAATCTCGCTGAAAGCTAATTTTTTCCTGAAAAACTTTAATAGAGCATTGAAATATTTGAATTTTAAGTGTAAGTTTGGTTTAAGAGAATTCTAAGAGAAGGAATATTAACATTTGTCTGAGTTAGTGAGGATTCATTAAGCAATGCATGGACTTAATGGAAGCGGAAGAGGTGTAGAAAGATAGGAACTTCTACTATTAAACAATTAAGGCTCCCAGTTTCCTTGTAGGCCTAACATAAATTGCTAAGTTCCTTGGCTATGCCGACCACGAAAAGGAATTGCGTGATTATTATGTATGTTTGTATGAAATTGGATGTCCACTAGTCACAAAGATAAGACACCCACCATCTTTTTTCTTTCAAAGAACCCCGTCTCCTGCCCTCTCCCTTGTTCTCTCATGCAGGGAGAGCACGAATACGGTTAGGCAGTAACTCGGAACATGGTCTTTCTTTTTTTTCTTCCTTTCAACTCCTCCTCTCTCCTACCATTCCTCATTCTTTTCCACACGCGCCTCTTCCCTGTATTTCTCGCAGTGTCAACGCAGCCATTCATCATCCGTCTTTTTCCGTGGCGCTCATTCCCTTTCATGCACAGTCTGAACGGGAAAGAAAATGTATATATGTATATGAGAAAAAATTTCTCGCGGCGAAGGGAAAGGCTTTACATCACGCGTGCGCCATCACGCACGCACTACCCCTGCTCCTCTCTGTCCCCGCCGCGTCTGCAATTTTCGCCTTCGCCACTTTCTTATGTTTCAGCATCTTCTCCTGCGCCGTTCTTGTCACCTCGCCCCGTGTTTTTCTCCCACTCTCTCTGCATCGCCTTCACACCCCTTCCACCCTTCATCAACCTCACGTTTAGGTAACTTTCTTCCGCATTTCGTATAATTTCCTTCATAACCGTCCCGTTTCATTATTTTTATAGATTTCGCTTCAATTTTATTTTGATGGGAAACCTATCACTTTACGTGAAAGCACAATTTGTGCCAGAACGCGTGCGTGAACACAGCGTCAGAGCTAATGTATTTCGATCAATAATCGCCCAGTGTTCACATTTTCGGGTTCTCGGGGCAATGGTTTCGATAGCCATCCTGCTACCGTCTTCAGGTTGAAGGTGGAAAGAAGCTGTTTTGGCCTCCTTATATAGTGCTGGTCGTCCTGGTGCTGCGCTGCAATTGGTCGGAGCGGTTGATCCTTCTCCATGAGCTGCTGAGGGGACAGCCATTTTCTCTTGAAATTTTCCTGCAATTTCCAAATCTGTATTGCTTCCTTGATTTATCTTAGATAATAACGGCTCTCACTAATTAGTATTTTTGCATCTTTGACTTAATTTGGTATCCCGGCTAACATCAGGCATATTTAGTAGTGGCAGACATATCGAACTGCTTATTTTTCGTTGCCCTTGCATACTTTTTTCTCTCAATCGATTCAATGGGATCAATGGACTTTTGAAAATTACCGGAAAGTTTCAACAAAAACAATGGGTATACCCTCAGTATCTCATGGAGAAGGATCCTCCACTCCAACCAATCGCAGCGTAGCACCAGGACGACCAGCACTATATAAGGCGGCCAAAATAGCTTCTTTCCATCTTCGTACTGAATATGGTAACGGGATGGATGTCGAAACCGTTGTCGGACAAGGTCACCAAACGTTGATGGAGATCCTGAAAATGCGGAAAACCAATAGACAACGCCGCGGAAACCTTCGCAAGAATCGTCAAACATTTCATCTTCTCTCTTGTGGGAAGCCTTACACTTAAAGAAACACAGGTGGAGTGATTGAAACACTATTGATTGTGTCATGGAGCACTCAATGTAATAAAATACCTTTTTTTTAAAAAGCTTATTGTCAAATGCATATATACTATAGCAATTGTTTATTGCTTAAATTATCCTAAACTTAGTGCTTCTGGTAGAAGCGTATTGCTTTTAGGTTATTTATTCCTCCCCACGAGTAGTAATGTAACAGGTGACATTGCCGCCGAACCCGTCAATGGAATACAATGACGAAAGAAGGGACGTAATTTTTATAAGGTGATCGATTCCATTGCTACAATAACAGTAACGGTTACGATGCTATTGTGACCTTGAGTATGCTACGCACATGCGTGACGGTAGAATTGAAGCCCATATTGACGGAAGCTATGTTCGAATTAGCTAAAAATTCGGCTCAGAACGTCTGGCAACTTAGATGTGCAAAATTGGTCGACTTTGATGCCAAAAAAAAATATCTCGTTAGGATCTATTCTGTTAAAGACATGTACTAAACTGGTTTAGTAGTTTATGGTGACAAACCATAAAAATGTAATGATTAATTATAAACTTTTAATGCAAACAGTTACATGGCCCCTACTCACGGAAAGGATCGAAGGAAATTCAGAAAATTTCATCTCATTTTAGGGGCGTCTAATCGACCATCAATGTAAACTCTTTGTGTCAATGGTGGAAAAAGTAAGGCGATTGCGATATCATGACCGTTGAACTTGGCGACCTTAAAGCGCCTCGACGACCGCTTATCATCTATCGGGAAGTATCTAGGCAAAAACTGCTTCCGTGTTCCTAAGTTAGCCGTCCCAGTCTTTTTCTTCTGCCGTTTCTATCTGCAGGTAGCATTTTATTATCGCCGTTCAGTCATTAGTAAAATATGACCAATTATATTATATCATTTAGGATTTTCGGTATCTGCAGTTTTATAGTTATTGTAGGCGAGTGTTTTAGGCGAATCATGGAATTTCGTAAGTTATTTTCAGATTGAAAATTTGACGTTTTAAAATATTTTTCAAATACAAATCCAACCCTTTAACGTTAGGTGTGCCGAATTGGGCACATACCTCCAGTAGCGTTGTGCCTCAGTAACCATGTAAGTTATTCCAATACAGCCCATTGGGACGTTTTCGGCACACTCGTACCTAAATTCTAGGCTAGTTTGAGAAAAATGTTTTAAAAATGGATAAGCGTGCTTTAAATTATCTCCCTCGATTGGGATTTGGAAGGAAAAAATGTTGCCCATAAAGGGCTAATTCGTTTTTCGTATCGAAAGGTGCATTGTCGCCGTTCATTCAATCGTCGTAATTCGTAAGCAAGCCAATAGTCGTGCTTTATGCTCTCAAAACGAAATCATCCAAATGCATAAATTTTTCTACCGACAAAATATTTGTTTTAAAGAATTTATTTCTGTATTTAATAATTTCTTTTATCGTATGCTGAATCATAAATGCCAATCGTAATATATAACTTATGAGATCGTACTCATAGAATGCAAAATAAAGAAGGTTAACTGATAAAGCACCCGTAAAATTGCTGTAGAATGTTGTTATATCTCTGTTTTACCCATTGCAAGTGAGTTAGCTGTTCAAAGTTTTGGACCGTATTTGGTCAAAGTCATTAAAATGCGTTTAAATCCTATAAGAACTGATGAACTATATTTTTGAAGTATAGATAAATAGGTAGATAAATTTATTGCTTCACTTAAAAAACATTACAGAAAAAATTAAGTAATACAACAATGAAGCTTTTGGTAGATTCAATGGTTAACACCAGTCTAGAACCTACCAGCACTTATTTATACGTTCAAAAATATCATTTAAAAATATAGCAATAGCTTGTTTGACAAGACATGAGCAAAAAATGAAGAATAAACCAATAAACGAGAACATACAAGTATAAAAATTAGCTGCGTACAATGTTTTAAGAATGTTATAAATATAACAGTGGCAAAACAAAGTACTTAACAATTTTTTTATACAATACACAACCATGAAATCATAATTAAACTTCTATATCATTATGAGGTAATAGCCAATCTCTGACCTTTTTACAAATAATATATCTAATCTTTACTTCCTTAATGTCCCTTGGTAAATTATTAAAAGTTTTTGGCCCAATGAACAAAAACGACCTTTTGAATAATGAGAGATTTGCCTTGGGAATATGAAATTCAATGCTTCTGCGTTAGTTATAGCATTTTACTGTACAAGACCTTTCTGGAAAATTACCGCTTCTTACAATGAATAGCTTTGGAGACCTTAAAAACAAATATATATCTCAATGGCAACAACTTCAGGCTAACAAGCAAGGGGTAGGAATGCTAAAAGCGCTTTTTATTTGTAATTATTCTCAATTTATGTTTTTGGAGAACAATTGCAGGGTGCAATCCTGTCTTGTGGGCTCCACCCCAACATATTAAACCGTAATTTAATTTAGCGCCCACTAACGCGTTGTACAAAATTCTTTGAAAATAAAGGGGACACTTATGTCGTATGAATTACAGCTTACATACATAGTAACGTAAGACCTTAACTAAATGATGAATATGATTATTCCATTTTAGAAATTTATTAATTATTACTCCATTTTTATTACAAGTAATTTATGGAATGGACTTGCTCTATTATTGGGCAGTCACAATTGACTTTCCGGCAATCTGCAACATGGTAAAATAATTTACCATTAATTGCATAGCAGTTGCTGGGCTCAAAAACACAAATTTTGTTTTTTCACTTAATTCTAAAGTATTATAATTAAACCACTTTCGTAATAGGTATAGGTCATTTTGGGCATCATTTAAAATACAATTAAGATTATAACCAGAGTAACTTAGAGCTATGTAATTAGCAAAGACTGTTAGATTTCCATTTAATTTACAGTCACATAAATCATTTATATAAATTAGGAATAATATTGGACCAAGTACAGATCTCTGAGGCACCCCTGTAGTCACTGATTTAAAGTCACTATAAGTCGAACCCACTCTGACACACTAATAGGGTTCAGACAAATAAGATTTGAACCAATTTAAGGTTACACAACGTATGCCAGCATTGTACTTTTCATATTATTTAGAAGAACTTCATGATTCAATGTATCAAATGCCTTCTGTATATCAATGAACAATCCTCCAGTACGGCTATTTATATTTATATTGTTATAAAAATTGGTCATAAATCTAATCAAGGCATCCTCAGTTCCCAGTTGGCATCTAAAGCCATATTGATTACTGCTAAAAAAATTATCTGCATTTGGGAACCTGATTAACTGATGGTTAACAAGCTTTTCCAATACCTTTGACAAGATTGGCAACAGAGAAATAGGCCGATAATTTAGCACAGAAGTGCGATCACCATTCTTAAAAAGAGGTATCACTACTGCTTTTTTTGAATAGACTTGGAAATTCGCCTGAGTTGAAGCTTAGGATGCAAGCATGAGCAATTACTGGAGCTATATCATTGATAATTAATTTTAATATTTTTCTACTGATTCCATCTATACCTTGAGATGAACTGCAGCGAAAAGAATTAACCACTTTAATTACTTCCTGGGGGACAATAGGATTAAGATAGAAAGAATCGCATCTATTTTTATATGAGCATGGATTTTTCAATGTTTTACTTTTGCTAGCTTGGTGCTTAGTTTTAGCAGAGTTAAAAACGCTGATAAAATAATTATTGAATTCATTTGCTAGTGCTGTTTCTTCAGACATTACTTTACCTACTACATTTAGAGACAATAACTTTTCACCGAATGCCTCTTCACCGGTTAATTCTTTAAATAATCTCCATTGTTCTTTAGGATTATCTCTACACTCTTGGAACTTGTTCATGTAGTAATTATTTTAGGCTTGCCTAAGTTTCATTCGCTGATCATTTCTGACTTAAATATACTCATTCCTAAAACTAAGATTGCAAGGATGACGTTTACTTTTTTTTAATAAATTTGTTTTTCTGTTGCATTAGGCCATTAGTCATCCATGGTTTTAACTTTTTCGGATTTTTTTTCAGTGGTATAAGGAAATCTAGAAAGCTCTAAACAAGTGGTAAGTTCCTCAGTGATCAATTCGAAAGCTTTGCAAGGATTATTTTCATTGATCACCATGGACCAATCAACGTCAGCTACTAATTTTTTTTTTTAACTATTAAAATTTATTCCCAACTTGGGAGGATTATTACTACTACCGCTTTTTATATGGTCATGGCAATGAACACCAGAAATATATAACACAGTCATTGAGTGATCACACATGTCTTAATGTAGTACATTAGTAAGTAAGTTAAATTTGAACATAGTATTTACAATTCTGGCAATCACGTGGTCCAAACAAGTTGACGAAGAATTCACTACTCTTGTTGGAAGTTTGAGCAAGCAAAGTAAACCATAGGAGCTCATTAGATCATTATAACAGTTTGATACATTATTGTCGTCTAAAATGTTTATGTTAATATCATCCACAACTACCAGATTACCATTAATGTTTCGCAATAAACTTTCTATTTTATTGAAGTACTAAAGAGGCTGAGTGTTCTGATGTATATAAACACTTAGCAAATGGAAAGAAATCAAATCAAGTTGCAAATATCGTAGTGAATTCATCCCGACAAATTATTGGGTAACAAATTCTTTCCTTGTGTGTATTTTTCCTTGTGTGTAGAAAATGTAAATATCAATGCTTGGAAAACGATAATATGGTTCTTTAAATTGAACATACATGTGTATTTTGGAGCAGAGGAAACTGCTCCGTTGATTGAGTAGTTTAGGTAAGCATAAGTTATCCAGAGGAATTAATTTGGATTGTGTTTGTTTTGCTGTTATTGGTTTTGAACAATGCCTATATTCATGTTTTCATTATTGTTACTATATATAATGGATGAAAAGTTCCGTGATATTTTAAGAAAGACGATGGATATACGTTGAATTTATTTATAATTATTTATGTGATCATTAATATATGTTTCTTCATTTGTAGGAATCCGGCTTTCCGCGGTAATGGGATTCAGTGTGATATGATAAAGCTGTTCTTGGAAGCAGCCAGTCATGTTTTATGTTCAACTGACAGAGAAACGCTTCATGATTGTTTTGTAAGTAAAACATTTTTTCCATTAATTTCAACTATTGTAAGCCCTGAAAATCATGGAACTTTTCGGTTAAAAGTGTTCTTTATATCAGTATTTAGCCCAAAAAAATGCAAAGAAATGCATGTTTGATTGAAAGAGAACGTTTTAAAATAATCAAATGGTAATTTTCTTTTGGTATTATGTAGCTTTATTAGATTTAAAATAATAAATACACAAGGCAAAATAAGTCTAGAACGGTTTGTCATGATATGGACTTCTACGATTTTTGTTAGTGGAAAATTGGTTTAAAAGATACAAACTGATACTATTTCTTTTATTGATATTCCGATCATGCATGTCAAAATTTTTGTTTCTCAAGTCCGCTAATCTCCCCTACTTTCGAACGGAATAAGCTCCCCTTCAGTTGCCGATAAACTAATTATCCCAATTAGGGACTTTGATGTGGAATATTGGGAGTAGCAATCCGGATTTCGTGGGAAACTAATTCTGTCCTGTCCCTAATGAGGTCACCTTGGCACCGATTTAGTACTTAAGTGGAGGAACGAATCCTTTAGTAGTTTTTTCTCTGAAGTTTAATAGATTTTTTAATTATAGGTTGTGTGTGGTGATAAGAGCTATTGAGTAATATGGAGACGGAGCATAATACCTTTATACCTTTTAAGTGTTTATACCTTTGTTCAGCTATTATGCATTTAACTAATTCAAATGCAGGGCAATGCATAAACAGAATTAGTTAACAAATTTAACGTCCATTCCTGCCGTAAATAAATTAAAATAAATCCAATTAACTTGTAGCAAAAGAATTGAAGAAGTTATATCTGGGAGTGCAATGGGGGAAATGTATCTAGTATTTCAAATTAATGAGGGATGTATATATTTATTGCTGTTATGTCTTAAAGATTAACTTTGAGTTTCAGCGTCAATTTTATCAATTTCGTTGATCATTGTCAAATTTATCAAATAATTGTTTATGACAACTTATCTTGCTTCACCAACGCTACACCGCTTCCAACCCTGGAAGCCAGGAAGATACACGAATGAAGCGAAAATATTCAGCATGCATTAAAAGAGCCTAAGTAGGAACCCATTGCATTCATCCGGGTATGATGTTTACGAATTTTCATCTCTATAAGAACATTTGCCTTAAAAAATGGAGAGAAGATGGGAAAGGAATTCAAATTGAGAGCTTTGAAATTCGATGCGGCGAAGTCGATTGCCGCTCTTCATTTAACTTCGAACAGTACTTCACCTTAGTTGGTAAAGTTACCGTATTGAAGATGGAAACGTGGTTCACGATAAAGCAGAAAATAATAATTAAAACGACGTCTCTATCACGTCTTCTGATGGAAAAATGGATTAGGTTTGTAATTGACTCATGGGTTATCAATTGTAATTGGAAACAACAACGCAAAGAAAAAAGATATTTATATTGACTTCGACAAATTTTGAGAGTGCACATCTCGCCCTTAGTCTGTTGCTTGGCAATTCTTGAATGCGCATAATGAAAACTTAGCTCTACGGAGAGTGGGTAAAAAGGTTTGATCTCATGATGAAATTTCTAAAAGTGTTGAAAATTACCACAACTTTCCTCTTCTGAGATCCTTACATTTCTTAAGAGATTATTTTATTCGAATTTGTCCTAATAAACCTATGCTATCCAGTTATCTATGCAATATTGACCAATTATTCATTACCATTATTGCCTTAATTTTAAAGTCGATCTGGAAATCTATCCAATACCTTAGGTTAATAATGAACCCTTCTTCCTTTCTCCCGCCGAATATATAGAAAGCAGCATAAAGGAACCTTTTCTACAATTCATGTGCGAGATGAGAAATCGGATAGAGGGAAGTGTGTCTGGAGAATAGGTGGGAAAAATAAATAGAGAAACGCGACGCGAAGGGTCTGAAGGCGGTGCCCGAGGCTCTGAGGTATCTCTTGCGGGTAAGATGGATACGATTTTTGCGCTCTCTTGGGATATAAGGGAGAGAAACAGAGGGAACAAGAGAGAGGAAGGGGAAATCGGCGTGGTAGAGAGCTAATGTTTTCCTCAGAACGAAATAGTGGATGGGGAATTCTTTTGGTCGGCCAAATTGAAGGGTGGACCCAACTGTCTCCACGGGCTGCGGCGAAGGAGCCGTAAATTCCGAAAGCTCACCCCTACCCTCTGCCCCCCCATCCCCTCCTTGTTGACGCAGCCTTATGGCTGCCCATCCAGGACCTCCCTTTCTGTATCCCAGCCCCCCCACAACTCCTATTACCCTGCCCTCTCCAAGAGTTCCCAGTTTTCCAAACGCATTGACGAAAGCCCTCCGTCTCTCCGTTGGTTTTCCTTTGGTATGGGTTATGCGGTGAAGTGGAGGTTGGAGGAGACCTTAAAAGGTTAGAACAGAATGCCTGGGACGGATGAAGACTGTTTGGTAGAGGTTGAAGGAGGAGGAGGATGCGAAAAAGACGAGGTATTCAAGTTAATTCCCTCTCTTACGTTGAGGCTAATGTTTCCCCACCCCTATCAGGGTGATTTATTTATGTTTTTCGGCTCGTGTGTATAAAAGAGGAAGCAGGGAGGTAAGGGTTTTGAGTCGACGCGGCTGATCTAGGAGGAGGACAAAAGGGGAAAGAAATATATCGCCGGGAGAAAAGGGAGAAGTAATGATGGGCGTGTCGAAAGGGATGAACAATTTACGGAATTGGCAACATTTTACTGGTTCCCATATAGTGGATTGGAGCATTAATACACAGAAAGGGTGGAAAAGGGGAGGGGACATACAGCACTCACCATCTCACGTAGACCGCGGCAGAACAGCATTTCAGGTCTCTCGTGAATTCGTACGGTGAATTCTGAAAATCGGCTTAAAATAATCCCTTTAGCGGGTCATTAATTTAATCGCGTTTCACGGCCACCATCCGAAAGATTGATTAATGAGTCGTGATATCCCATTCATTCTGTCGTTTTACTTTTACCATAAAACTCTTTGAAGCGTATTTTATCTTGCTCGTGGAAATTTTTTTTAAAGCGCTTCAAAAGCGGCGACGTAGTCTTGTTGAATTACGCGTGCCTAAATTGAAATGAATGCTGTCATTCAAACTCGTGAAAATAATGTATACCCACCGTTTAAAGTTTTAAAATAAATTCGAATGCTTACTTTTCCTCCTTCAAGGTAAATAAAATGTAATAAACGTGTGAATGTAACACCTGGTATCCGTGTTTGGAGAACATGGATTTGACCAGCGTTTTTGTTTCCAACAAATTCGCTAATTTTTTTAGTATTTTCTGGGTTCTTCCTCGTTGCAGCATATAAGTATGACCAGATGATGCTGACTGGATGATGGCGAAATGGTTGTCCTCTTATATGCTGAAACGTGGGAAGATCCCGAACTCGAAGAATTCTAAATAACGAGGAAACCGTTGAAGCCTTCGTAAATAATTTCGCTCATAATTGGACTATTTCATTTTGCTGGTGGAATAAAATACTTATAAGTAAGTATTCTTGTGTTACTTTGAGGAATAAATCAGAAAATGATCCTATAATATATTGGACATCATACTATTCCATAGGTATCGAATGATAGGTGATTAATATTTGGTACACTCGTGGCTACTTGCACACCCTCAGGCAGAAACATAACGCCCCATGTTTTGTAAGGTACATTAATTACCAGGTGTATCTGCATATACATTATTGCCAACTGTCACTTCACGTTTTTGCATTGCTTACACTTGATTATTTGGAGAGAGTATCCCCTGGAAAATTTTTTCACCATGGAAAGTTTCTCCCCCCCTTCACGGTATTCCCCTTTAGGATAGGCATTATCGGTATTATCCGATTTTCTTATGTATTTTGGTGCTTAGCTAATGCAGAAGTTAAGGAAAATATAAACAATAGCGAATGAATTTTATTTCCTTTTTATGAATATAACTGTCATTAAGGAGTAAAATTTCTAAGAGTTACGATGGCTTAAAGTTTTTCACAGCTTTCCAACTTATTTTGAAAAACTTATTCGTAGTTTTGCTCGTGACAAATTTCCTTTGTCAGTAATGATAGTTAGTGGTAAGGAATTGGAAATTTTCAAGAGAAACTGAATACATGAATGTAAACCCAGCTGGGAGGACATTATTTTCATTTTGTACCCTTCCGAACTTTCCTATGACAATTTATGACCACACACCAAACTCTGAATTGTATAAATATAGTTTTTCGTCGTAATGCTCGACGAAACTGGCTCTCTCTTTTTCTCGTGAAACCTCGCAAAACCGAATCCTTTGTGTTATAATTAGGCATCAATACATCAAAAAAAGATATTCGACCCAAACAATCAGGGGCCTCCGTTCGTTCGGATTCCTTCCCAATAGATCACCCGGGAGAAAAGTGTATATAAAATGCGAGTGAGAGAGAGAAGAGCTGAACGCCAAAACAGAACTCCACCCTTGCGGAACTCCGCCCCGTTCTCCTTTCCATCCAAGCTGACCAGACCTCATCCTAATAAAACCACATATATCTTTTCCCCTGTTTCTATCTCTCTCTCTCGTTTCCTTGATTCCCTCTCTGCGGGAAGAACAGGAATTCCAAGTAAGGAGTGTGTGAGAGAGGGAAAAGGGGAGTTGATAAGCAAGGCGAGGTGAGTTTTTCCGTCGAGAGATGCCCTGGGAATGGCTGTTTGGTGGGCGGCGGCTAAGGAGTGAGGCTAGGGAGGGAGGTCCGCGCGGACTGAGGAAAAAGAATTGCTGGCGGAAGATGAAGAGAATCCTTAGAGGTTGGGTGATCGGAGGCATTCCTCTTCGGGAGCCCATCGGTCAGTGAAAGAGGGTGTGGGCTGCTTTTTCAGGGGGAGGAGTGGAACCGATCGCGAAGAGAGGCGGTAAGATTTGTGGGCCCTCAGCGCGTCCCATCCTGGGGGCGTGCGGGGGGGGAGGGTGAGAACGCGCGGCCTTCTTCGTCTCGGGGCTATGTGATAAATAAGGTAATAAATATTGGGAGAACGCGTGCATTATAACGGAAATCCTTGTTTCCCTAAATTGAGAGTTTATATTGGTGAAGCCGTGCTACTTCAGCTCAGGCGACCAATTTCACTGAGTTGCTTCAGTCTTACAGTGAATTCCATTAAAGAATCTCTGGTCTGATAATTCAAGCCAATAAAATAACCTACGCTTAGTTACTAATCATCATGAATGAATATAATATACGTTGTTTATAAAATTACTACGAGTACAATACGATTCTTCTTTGATATTTTTCGCTTCATTCGCAACGTGTCATTCTTTATTAAACGAACAAATTAAAGTTTGAGTTAATAGAAATAAGGCTTCTTCGCGAGACCCAAGGTATGCATTTTGAAAATTACTTTATTATCAAAAGATTTTCTATTCAAAAATTTATAAATTACAATCATACTTATACAAAATAAGGTAGTTCATAGTATTTGTTCCTATTGGACTTATTATTTTCTGAGTTTTGAATAAAAACCACTATCAAACATGAAAAAGTGAGTTAGAATCTCACATTGGCATTTAAATAGATGCAGTAAATTTTTTTCCTGTAATTTTATCTGAAGTAATCCGATTTTCTGAAAGTGCTGCCCTTATCTGGAAGTGTGTTTTATGGTTGAAGAAATCTGAAGATCTTAGACGGAGCTTATGAAGTGCAGCAAGGTTCAAGTTTCCATAGAGCCGATGAATGGAGCTCACTTGGCATGTTTGTTAGACAACATAAAACTCATCGATGGTATAAGGATGTTTGCCGTAAATAACCTAGAGGTCCATGGATTATTGAAAGCTAAGGTCTCATAAGGTTGATAAACCCCCATTAGGTGGCAGAATTATTAGGTGATTCAGTTCTTAGCTTATGCTTGTTCGCAATTTTTTTCATATCTGCACAGAACCATGGTGGGAAACTTTGAAGTAGTATTTGTTGACTAACTCTCGGGGTTGATGAATAGTTTAGCATTTTCAGCAATGACTTGTGTAGAATACGCTGCCTCTTGACTTCTAGAAAGCTCGAATTTCTCTCTATTCCCGTCATTCCGCTCTTCTTAAATTCCGCTCTTTTGCACTCAATTCAAAAAGTAACCGATGCTGAATCCCATCAGCGTATTTTTTCCATATATTTACATAAAATAAGATTTTTTCCATCGTTTTCCTAGAGAAGTTCCACCAGCATCTTGGAAAGTAGGGTTTACGTCTCTGAAGGACTGTAGATGTACTTGCAGCACTCTCCTCAGTGCATCCAATTAAGAATCAAAATCTCCACTATTTCCTGGGATTGGGAATAGTAGTTGGTAGAATTTTCTCGATATGGGGTAAATAAGGAGAAACTCGGGGTCCAATACAAATAAAGGCAATCTGGGTGTCGACTGTTCTCAGTGGAATAAGATACATGAATAATATACTTTACTACTATTATGCCTAAGTTGAAACGGAAATTCCATGAGAGGGGGAATAACCACCCCATTTTTTGGCTTTGATCTCATGAATTTAGAAAAGGGAAGCCTGAAAAGGGTGGCCATAGTACCGTTACAGTTCCTCACTGATTCACCCGCCAGATGAATGAAGGCAGTGTAATTTTGGAATGCGAGAAAAAGGGAAGTCATTTTCACGGCTTGTGATAGATGGGTAAGGGTTTGACGCTGAATGAATAAAATGTGTAGATAAAGCAAGTGTCGGCGTTAAGATACTCTGGATGAAATGTATCAAGAGGATTACGGTTTTAATATCCAATCTATCGGAACCTCAGGTAATCACCGACTCAAAGGTACCCAGCTAGGAATTGGGGCACCAGGTAGGAAGAAACTCTGGGTGTCTGCTTCTACCTGTATTTTAAATGTGGACCCTTTGTGTGGTAAGCGAATACTTCGGTTGCCAAAGGTAGCTGATTTTATCTTTTTTGCCATGATGCTGAACTCAGTCAATGGAGGATAACTAAAATTAGCGAATCTCGTGTGCAGGGGGATGAAGGTGCAACACCCCCAAAATCGGATGGGACCGGCCCGTTCACCCCCGCAGTGCGTGAACACATGGACGGGGACCGTCCGGATTCTCTCCGCCAACCCCTCCGCCACGCCACCACCACGCCCTCGCCACGCCCCTCCCCACCCCATTTCCCAGCACGTATCCCATCCGCCACCCCCTTTGCCACATCCCTCGCAACACACGCGTTCAGCCCCTGTTCGCATTGATCCGCCCGGAGCTCTTGCACTTACTGCGTAGATACGTCGACCAAAACCACCCCTCGCCACGCTATGCGCTCCAAAGCGCATTTCTCGCTTTTTTCGGAGAACACTCTGATCATTCGCATTTTTGAGAGATCATTTATCAATTCATCATCAAATAGTGTAATAATAATTCTTATGTAGTCGTATTCCTCTGTAATTACTACGGTAATGCTATAATTCATTTTTATATGAAATTGCGCGGTTAGACTACTGGCTCAGAATTACTGATGAATGCAGATAGTGTCGTAATGCTACGAATTGTAAAAGAGCATTAATACTTATTCTTGTTTAGTAGAAATTAATATTTAATTTATTATTAATATTTATTTAGTATTTTAATGCCCTTGTTCAAGTTTTAAAAATGTGGTCTTAACAACTAAAAGTAGCTTCACGTCGCAATTATTTTGAAATTGCTCAGGTAGAATAAACTCCCTCAGTAAGCTTTTTTCACTTATATTTCAGAATAAACCTTGCATTTGATGCGCTATGTTATTAAATATGAAAGGATTAACTTATAGGTTTCTCTCATGTACGCTATGCGAGGAAGGCTGGAGAAAATTCTCGAATGACAGTCGTTTTATTTAAATCTTGGCTAATATAACGAGTAGCCGCTCAGATATCGGCCCCATATGCGGATGTTCTTTAAAATGAATATAGATTCAAATAGCCATTTTGGTAATTTTATGCTTTTAACGTATACAATCATAGACGCATCCTGAAGTTGCCTTGATGGTGGCGTGCTATGTCAGACTCTGCCATATCGTCTCTCTT
This sequence comes from Ceriagrion tenellum, assembly GCA_963169105.1. Lineage (NCBI taxonomy): Eukaryota > Metazoa > Arthropoda > Insecta > Odonata > Coenagrionidae > Ceriagrion > Ceriagrion tenellum. The sequence continues at coordinate 31,228,629 of OY720636.1, read as the reverse complement.
CTCAACAACTGTTCTCTTTGGAATAACACTTTGAAAGCTCAGAAGTATCTTGTACGTAACTAACTCTTGGGATAGCATCTTTCATTGAAAATCATTCACTTCTAAAATTGATTAAAAAGATGATTTTTCCTACGTGTTTTCCTTATTCCATAAAATGTTATGAAATAATTTTTTTTATATAAATAGAATACTTTATTACAATATTTTTACCTTGAAGCAATTTCAAGAGGCTCGATAATAGTTTAATTTTTAGACGTTTTTGGAGTAGATTGAGGTTTGACATTATCTTGACAAAAATTGTTCAAATTTGAGTCGTTACGAAATACCATTGAGTGAGAATGATGAGAAATAACATACAAGATCACTTTTAACTTTCATTGGAGAGTGACCACGTGGTCTGGTGTTACCTAGTGAGCCAGAAAAAGTTTTGTATTTAGTTTAGACCCCCTGATAGGATTTCAGCTCGCTGTGTGATGTCGTGCTTCCGGTCCCTAAATACCTCATGTATACTTAGCAACTAGCTTTATTTTCAATCACTGATCCTAATTATGAAGTTACGTTACGCATGTTGCCAGTGATGGATCACAGGTTGTCATTATTAAATCTATTATTGGAAGTATGGAGTTCTTTCGTTTATTTATAGAATTTATATTATAGATTTTAGTTTTTATTCGTTTATTTAGAGAATTTTTCAGCTTTTGTGCTGTGCTAGATCGAGTCTATTTACCGCTTTCCTGCTTCTTTCTGAATTAACAATTCTGTAGTGTTGACCATTTACATAATCCAAAACTAATGAACGGCGTTTGACTGAGTGAATTGGCGGGGTAACTCGTACGAGTTAACATCACCGTTCGGGTATCTCTTGAATAGGCCTCTAAGAACAAAATTCGTCGCTTTGAATGAGTCCAAGTGGATACAATGAAACGAAAGCTGATTCCGTCGCTCTATAGTGTCATCCTTTTGAAATGCTAACCTGTTCCAGTAGGGTGATACGCTCCTCAACTTTAATTCTCCCTTATTTTCGTAATGTTTTGCTGGGTGATAGGAAGTCGGATGGTTCTGAAATGGTTTTTTGCATTTGAAGTGTTACCGAAAGTTGTGCCGGGTCGTAAAACTAATTTTTACGGCTAAGTGTAATGTTTAAATTCACATGAGAGTAGTAAGGGAAGTGCGGACGAAGCCATATCTGAACGAAAACGAGATAATACTTTGAGGCCACAAAAAAGGAGAAAAAAATAAGCGAAACGGTCGCACGTGTTCATTATGAGTACCCTGAGGGAGTTACCATGGCAACGAGGTGATGTGGCTCAGTGCAATCGGATAACGGTTTGAGCAATAAAATATCATAATTTGTTTCGTCATTTAGGCTTTTTTATTTATATTGACAATCACTTCCCTTCAAATGGTGTAATATGTTTAAACTATAATCTTCCCACTCCTCCTTACCGACCGCATCACGCCGTCCCCTTTGGAATGAAGAAAGTCAAAAGTTATTCGTTAAATTCCCTGTGGAACTTGTTAGTGGTGAAAACTTATTAGTTAATTTCCCTGAAACGTTGACTTTGATAAAGTTATTTTATCCATACTGCCCTATCCTTGAGTATGTCTTTCTTCGTCTGTAATTACTGCTATACTTGATACATTATTCCCTGCCCACCCTTATGTTTGCAAGACTCCGAAATTCATTCCTTTAACGAATTTTGAGGATACTGTTGCTAGTCACCTTATAACACCAGCTAACCCGAGGGTCGCGGGTTCGAGTCCCGCCTGGGTAGAAAAAATATCTGTAACTGCCCAGGACATGGGTGTTTGTGTAATTGAGTTATATGTAAGAGAGGACTGCATAGTCCTAATATCGCTCAAATAAATAAAGACGACATTATTATTATTATTATTATAAACTTAACCATAGAATTAAACCATCCGTAATTTCACGCAAATGTGAAATTCTATAGAGATAAGTTGGTGTGCCTCGGCCAGGACTTGAAATCGGATTATTATTGGTTTTTTATGGCATTGAAGGAAAACGTTATTCAGGACTTCAGGAAACGTGATTTTACCGATCCTGTCCAAAATTCACAAGGCAGAAGGATCCCTCGGAAGCTTGACTGGCTGAAGTCCTCGATACCGAGAGTCTCGAGTTCCTCTCATGTAAGTGTATTCCACCATATTAATCCGTCTCGTTGTACCCCTTTCCCTCACGCATTTCACTACTCTCACATAAATATGCTTCGTTTTCCGGCTTTTGATCCATTCTCTTACATAGTCTTGCCAAGGTAGCTGCTCCTTTAATAGATGCATAGTATCAGCTAATTTGCTGCATCATCACACACTGATTATCACGCCTCTCTCTTTCTCTTTTCGACTTTCATTGCTTAAAAACATCGTATGCCTAATACTTACTGCTTACAGCCCAATCTGGTGATTATCCAGTCACACCCAAATCAAAATAATGAAGTGGGAACGGGTAGACATTTGCACTTTGACATTTATGCTTCCTTAGACAAAAATTCATTTATTCATCCAAGAATTCACTCGTTATTTAATCTCTTCAGCTATTCTTCAACGTATCACAAACATTCGGTCAAGATACACTAAGACGTCCTTTTCCTCATTTATATCATTTTCATTCCTCATCATAAAGCTGTCTTAATCTTTATCACATAATGGTTGTAAATACTTCCAAACGCTCGATATCCTTTTCAAAAATTATTTTTCGTTGCCAATGAAAGATGTGGTTCAATTACTAATTCTGTCAATATGCATATTTAATTTGATTGAAAATCAAATGAAATGTAAAAACAAATTCTTTTGGTGATTTTAGCTCAAAATAATTAAATCTTCGATCGAAAGAATTTGAAGTGTCACCTCATGAACTAAAAGAACATGGGATTGTCTATAATTACTTGTTCTCTTGTGTTGAAAGGAATTTCTTGCTGTTCTTAAAAATGTTTTCACTCTTTCATAAATCGTGTTATGGATATGGCTTAGGTCCTTGTGCCTTCAAATTCATATGGAAATCATGCTTCATTCTTTTAACGATATATATTAAGAAGAGAAAAATTTATCTCCCACTTGACAGTGGTGGGGATATCAGTAGAGTGGAAGGAATGTATCGAGCTCCACAACAGCGTCATTGGACTGCCGAGACAATCTCGTATGAGGCTCTTTTGCTGCCGAACGTAACGGTTACTTGAATAGGTGAAATAGAAAATGTCATAAATATTGTTGGAGAGACTAATATTGTCTCGCATCAGGGTTTTTATCTTAGGAATACTATGTCAATGCAAGAACAAGGGACTCCATGGTCTCAAAACTCTGTATCTAGTCAAAAAACTATTGAGAATGAAGCCAAGTTTTCAATTATACCAAGGTATAATTATAAATAAATAACGAAAAATAAAAATGAAACTAACCAAAAATAGCTGATGTATTTTTCCTTTATGAAGCCGAACACAAAACATATTGCAACAAATTATCTCCCTCAAACGACTAGATATTCAACTCGAAAAATGAGATATTATTAGTTTTTTCGGTATAGCTTTTACAAAATCTTGGATTTTATCGCGTTTTTGATATTTTTCTATACTATTTCAGATGGTAACCTCGAATTATCGTAAAAATTAGAGATTATATGACAATAATAGGTACCTAATATTACAGTTTATTCTGGATCACTCCGGTTTGATCCCAATTATTTCTAATCGTATTAATATATTCCACTTCACAATTAGTATTTTTATTTGAAGTTATCTCATTAAATGTGCATTATCATCATGCGTGAGTAAGCGTAATCGTCGGTTACATGTTCTCTTTCATTTGGGTATGCCTGTCTGGTAGAAAACGGCAATTTCAATTCCTTCACTACTGATCCTATCTAGGAATAAGACTGCGCTAACTTAACACCGGGGTAAATAAACTTCTTGGTCGCCCATTTGAAAAATTATATTCCAGCAAACAGAGTCATATCCATTGTGTTCGACCATGAATCCACAATTTTAGCTCGTTCATTTGCAGTTGTACGCCCTTATCGAAAAAAGTAAATTTCTTTCGTTCATTTGATGTGTATATCCTTCGTCCACTTCCTAGGCGATTGTCGTTTTAAAGCGCCGTTTGATTATTATCTTTACAATGATTCGTGGTATTCCAAAACGCTGGGCGCGTAATTATACAGCATAAGAAGAAAAACCGGTTATGGCAGTGGGGGGGAGACCTAACCAGAACGCTCCCGTATCCCCGCGGACGGAACGAAAAATAAAAATGGAACACCCCTAAAATAGCTGACGTATTTTCCCTTTATGAAGCCGTAAACAAGACTTACTGCCTCGAATTATCTCTCTCAAACGATGATCCTCTTGGCTATTGAAACATCTCTCGTGTGTGGACCACATTCATCTCTCCCATAACTCCCATGTCCTCTTTCTCACTGAATCCCTCTAGCCTTGCACCCTTCAGACCACATCCAACCCCAGCCCGACTATTAGTCTACGATATGCTAAGCTGCCCCCCCCCTCTTACCCTACGCCCCCCTGGCTGACCCATCCTCTCCCGAAATCTTGCATTCTCTTTAACGTCCCCTCATTTCCGCCCCAGTGGCCCACACTAAGCGCGTCTGTAATTTCACGCGCACCCCGGCCGATATTCTCCTGCTGCCGCCCCGGGGCCTTCAACCTATACCCACTCCCTCCCTTTCCCTTCTCTCAAAATGAATGTCCGGTAGAGCGATGTTCCGTTAAAGGGGCGAAAAGTATACGGGGCTCAAGCTCATAAGGGGTCGAAAAAGCACGATGGCTCCTCTGATGTGCCCACACTGGTTGGGGGAGACCATTGAGGTAGATGGAGAGGGTCCATCCTATGTTGGACAATACTAAAAGCTGGAGCGTGGACGAGACCTGTCTGCCATCTTTGTTAACCCCGATTTCTCCATAGCGTTTACAGGCTGATACACTAATTTGACAATTTTGTGATTTATTTGTACGTACTACCCTGCAATCCGCCGCGTGGGCGTGTGGCAGGGGGTTCGGACACCATCCATTTAAAGATATCAGGGATCAAGTTTTGGGAGGTGAACTGGTGACTTGTAATATGGGAGTCTATTGAATTGAGCTCATTTGTTATTATGGCCACTTACTGTGCGTGGAGAGAACGAATTTTTGTACCTATCTGTTTAGGTAATGTATCTCATTTTATCGCTTCTGTCAGATCGAGTGATTTGGTGAGGCGTCATGATTATATTCTCTGTGTTGCTCTGAAACACACCATTCCTGAATTTATCAAGCGAGATAAGTCTAGCGTGTAGCCTCTGAGTCTCTAGGGGCTCCCAACTTTATCCCTCCAAAAGCTTTGACACACTAAATGTTCGCGCGTAGCAGTTTTTAAAGAAGCGCGTAGCTTTCATTTGTATTGTATTAATTTTTTGGTCAGATCTTTCGTTCCGCGGTCCCAAATACTCGCGGCGTATTCGAAGTATAGTATAAGCAGAGCACAGTAGCATCTTTTTTTTTACTTTTATATCCAAGGACCTTGTTTTTATACACTTGACGAATTCAATCTTCTTTAATGCTGTGACGCTTATTTTTTGTCTGTGTTCCCCACGAGATGTATGAAGTTCCGAGGTAATTCCAAGATATGTGACTTTGCCTAAAGATTTTATGTTTACGTTACCCATAATATAGAGATGGAATTTGTGTGATGACTTTCGCAAGAAGTGCATGTACATGTGTACATGGTGCATTTACTAAGACTTAATTCTAACCTCCACTCCTGGCACCACGAATGAACTTTGTTAGGATCCAATGACAGTTCTTCTAAAGCCGCGTCTTCGCTAACTTCGTTTTAGATGACACTATCGTCTGCAAATAATCTTATTCTATTGCTAACTTGCGAATTTAGGTCATTTGTAAAATTAATGATCAAAAGAGGTACAATCGCGCTTCCTAGTGGCCGGATGAGACTAACCATATCAGAGCTAATTCCGTCAATAACTTATTTTAGTTTTTGATCATTTAAAAAAGTCTGGTGTCCAATATTTTCTCTTTGTGTCTCTTTTTATATTTACTCCGTACGGTTGCAACTAAAATATGAGGTTTTTTTTTGGTGAGGAACCTTATTAAATGATATCTTAAAATCGAGGAATATTGCGTAACTTGTTTTTTAAAATCACCTGATATTAGGATGTCATGGAGAAAGAGCGCAAGTTAAGTTTCGTGATGTTTCCAACCGATAACTGACTAGAAATCAGCTTGAAATTACTTCTATGATATTGGTTCTCCGTGCATTTTATTTGTATCAAGTGGGCAGCATTAGAGTCAATGGAGTATTTTCCACATTCATAAAACAATACCTCGTTAGACGCTTTAATAAACTACAGCAGAGGATGAAAACAATTTACATCTACGCGTTAAGAAGCACTTATAATTGACTTATTTTGAAATTGAATGTGCAATTAAACTCGGTTGTCTTGTTCGCTAACCTTTCTCACACTTCCAATAATAATGATATTTTTTAAAGAGAACCGCGTGTACCGTAATTGATAAATTTCATCAATTCTAGCCATTTTGCATGCTTAGGTTCTTACATACAATTACCCTACACCCAACAAATTTTGCTTTTCATGTAACAATTATTTCTGTTGTGGCAAGAGACTTCCTGTGGTAATTGGATAAAAAAGAATAATAAACTATTCTTATATCAACCTCAACGAAGTGAAGTATGCTCAATTGGAGATTTAACAATCAATCTTACTTTCAAGTTTAGACTCATTTGAAAATATGAGGTGTATGGAAAATTTGTAGCGTTGTTGTTTATGGGTAGTATGCTCTGTGCTGCGCGGAAAACTTTGTGGATTACCTCTAAATTTGCGATTCACAGAATAAAAATTATACAGTATTTGAAGTCTCATACAAATTTAAATACCTAAAATATCAAATAATTGTTATTTTTGTTTATAATGATGGATAATGGCCATTTCGCTATTTTGCTGCAGGGTAATAAGTAAAGTTAGCCGTAGGCTTTATGATAAATGAAATTTTTGCCGTTTAAGAGTTTATACCTCATAATTTTTCACTTCCACGTGAAATATAGTACGTCAAATGCGTAAAAATGTATCCTTTTCTCATTACCTAAAATATTAGCAAGGTTTTTTACTGTCACGAAATCAAAGGAACTTTTCATCATTGCTCTCAAAGACCGAGTTGAACACTGCAAAAATCTTTGATGTGGCAGAAAATTAATTTCAGAAGAATAAGAAGGTAAGATTACAATTTTTACTCGCTTATGTCTTTGGTTTCCTCTGGAAAATATAGACCATTAAAAGGAACTCTCCTGTTTTAAGGCGCTGTCTCTCTGCTAGGAGAAGTTTCACGTCGGGCATGAAAACTGGAGTGTTTCAAACTTCACGAGCCTTTTACAGCGAGCTTTACAACGCCTCCTTGTATAAGTTTCTGATTTAAGAATACGGACACATTTGATGGCTGCGGGAAGGGAAGGGGGTTAAAACAAGGACAAAAAAGACGAATGAAGAAGCTAAGGACGTCACAATGTTTCTCGTGCGTCGCGCGGAGAACTTTTCGTCCACCGGGAGACGAAGAGTAAGAGGGGGGGAGAATGGTTGTAAACTTCTTGCTCAAGAAAACATCCTTCCGAGTTAATGACTAATTAGTCCTCATTAAAACTCCACGATCCGTCAAATGACGGGCGGTTAAACGTCTCTGACCCCATTTGACCCTTAGTCGCGTGTTCACGCTTGTGCGGGAAAACTCGATCAGAGTCGTTGGAATCAGGAAGGAACACATAGGGATCTGGATCATTCTGATACCTCGTCAGGTGCGTCCAAGTTTGAATCTCAGTAGGGGTAGCTATTTTTAAGTTCAATTCTGACCAGTATTTGGACGCTTCATTGGATGAATTTCACGTTTAGAACTCGGTCTTTGAAATGGGAGTAAAACAGCGGGTCTTTAAGTGCCTGTAAATAAAAGATGGGTGATGGAAACATCATGTTTCACTACGGCTATCCTCCATTTCTCAGATTACTCTTCCGATATCAAAATTCTCATACACCAGAGAATGGCATAAATATGCCTCGGTTTCTGGTATTTTCTCCAATGAACCGAAGAAACCAACTCATTTTTTTACATTCTTATAGATATCGTTCTAACATGCCATGCTACATCCCGTAATGATGCTTGCGGGGCAACAAATAAGTGAAAATGCTAATATTCCATAAGCAGTAGTCAGGTGATGGTAAGCAGGATTCGTACTTGCTGCCGTAAATTTGCATTTTTTGCTATGACATTGGCTGCTTGCATTAAAGCTATCAAGATTCAATTCTCAATGGGCACTTGTTTCTGGAAGTACTTATAAAAGTGTCTGTACTTTCACTTTCCTTCCAATACGTAAGTGACCATTAATTTTATTAAAGAATATGGTTGTTCTGTATCTTCCGTGTTTTTTGTCAGAAGTAGAACCATGCTATGTTAATATCTATCCTTAAATCATTTTTTTAATTGTTAATTAAATACCCAAACCTTCATAAACAAGTTTAAATGAGCTAATGAACTTAGCTGTCAGTCGTTTTCCCAATTAGCAAGAAAACCAACTAGCCTGCACTGGTGTGGAATATCTCAGCTGGAGTCACGGAAATAGGGAGGTGATGTGAAGGGATGAGGTCAAAGTGAGGAGAGAGAGAGATGTTTCTGCTTCGGAGGTGTAAAGTGATCCCTTCTCCCCGTTTTGAGGCTCGTCAAACTTTGCTAAGAAATCCGGAGGAGAAACGGAATTCGTTCGCGGAAGCTGAATAACTGCACCAAGTGACTGAATTTCTGTCTCTCAGTCTCCTTCAAAGGGTTTCTCTCCCTGTGTCCCGGTTCCCTTTCGGGTTTTCGCCCACTTCGCACACCACATGACTGCCGCCTTTCTCCGTCTTATCACCTCTCCTCTTGGTCCCTCTTTTATGTCTGCTCAGTCTCGCGAGAAAATGCGTCCGTCCGTCCCCTTTTTTCTCCTTCCGGATTCCACCCAACAATTGACTCTGCTTCTTTCTTTCATGCCTGGCTGTAGCTTTCCACACCTTGACACTCCCTTCTCTTCCTTACCTGTCTTCATATTCGGACGGCCTGGAGGGATAAAATGTTCGCCCAACAATTTTCCAAGTATAATTCCTATTGAATTCCGCCAATGGATCCACAATCTTCCTCGCATGCTTTCGTCTCACGTTCCGTGCCTTTGCGTATCCCTAAGAACTGCCCCAGTGAAAGGGCACAGAAAGGTTTTCAAGCATATTTTCAAATAATGAAATGGATCTTTTTAGGTGTTGGATCGCACCATGCACGGCTCTGATGCAGAGACGCTGAAAACTGGCCGTCCGTCTTTATGGTGTTCACATATTTTTTACAACTGTAAATATTCGAAGAAGCCAGTAGCATAATACAATTGCCTTAGGAGTTAATTCAGCTATTCACATAATATGTTACCTAATAAAATTACATTCTCATCTTAAAAAAGTAAAGATCTGGTTCTGTCCACAGAATCAGTTATTCAGCGCGTTTTGACATCAAAGCGTCTTTGTCATCGAAATGATGGGTATAATAAATTATTCAGTGGAGAGAAAAAGTTTATGTTTATAAAAGTTTGTAATGTTGCTCGATCTGGTATCATAAGGCATCGTTAAATGTATTCAAAATGTCAATTTGTGCTGTTCAGAGGTAGATACGCATTAAAATTTTCAAATAAGTACGATTTTCCTAAGGTATCTTAGGATAATCGTACTTATTTGGGACTCTATCCATCATGTAATACTTTTTTAATCTTAAAATATTATGTTCATTATTTTTAACATATAACCTATGCCAAACTATGACATCAGGCCTCATTTCGTAGAAAAACTTAATATAAGCGTCAATACTGAAGAAAATACTTCGTACTTTTTTATAATTATCAATGCAATAATTTCAATAGTTTATATATCAATAATAGGTTCAATGAAATAACGAAAGTACAAATTAATCTTTTCAGTCTGATTAATATTGCCTATACTGTTGCTTGATGCATGAAGATTTTTGACCTCTAACCCAGCTAGAGAACATTCTTTGGATCAATCTTCAGTGACGTTAGTAAAAACATTTTTTTACAAGTTGCTTTCTAGTTTTTATACTTTTTCTTAATTTGAGTAATAAGTTCAAAAACCTTTTTGATAAATATCCGTGTAATTGAGCATAAAAAGATACTCTTATCGATAGTAATAAATCTTACTCAGTTACTCACTGGATTAAAATTCTTAAGTGAATATCATGAAGATACATGACCTTGTGTTATCGGAGAAGCTGATTCCCGCTATTGAAGTTTCTGGAATCATTTACGAAGATTTAAAAAGTCTTGATATTTCCAGTGGAACAATAACACAGCTCTCTCATCCAAAAGACTCTACATTAAAGTATACTAAAATAGGGATTATCACCGAATTTTGCTAACTCGGCGTTAAATTGTCGTCACATGTATACTTCAAAATGAATTAAAACGTTTAACGCTCCGCCAAAAACGTCAGATAATGTAATTTCCGGGCATTTCTCGATTTGTTTCTCGCATTCCAATTTTGCCGTCAACCTCGATGGGAATATTTGTGGGGACGAAGGGGAAGGGAATGAGGGAGAAGAAGAAAGGAAACGAATTTTGGGCGAGAACACTCTCTCACTCTCGCCCCGGCAGCGCTAAATTTTCTCATTACCCCCAACGGTTCCCTCCCTCCCGGTAACTCGATACCCACGTGAAGGAGGAGGATTTTGTCCATCGAACCGACGAGAAAGGTGACGAGAGTGCGAGACGGTTTAAGAGAGGGGAGGAAGAGGACTTATTTCAAAACGGGTTTGCAGACGAGATTTTCCACGTTTTTGGGAAGGGGCGGTGTGTGGTGGGGACTGGGGATGGGGAGGAAGTAAAGATAGGAGGGAGCAGTAATGCTGGCAAGCAGTAGGTTTTTCCACCTCAAGACTCGAGAGAGTTCGTGGATATTCGCTCTGAGAAATAATCCACCCGGAGGCAGTCGTCTTTTGGCAAGTGTGCCCCTCCCCCTCCCAGCTCCCAACTGAGCGCGTTTGTGGCTGTGTGGATTAGCGATTGCAAGATTGCCGCCGCGTGTTAAACGCGGAGAACCGGAGATGCCGGAAGAGATAAGAACACGGGGTGGAGCAAACGAAATGCTGAGGATTCTTCCTAGCGTACGGAGTTCGTAGTGAGTTCGAGGTGGAATCCGCTCCGAAGAGTAACTGGAGCGCCCTTCGGTGCCGGTTTGCTGGGCTAAGTTCTTCCGGATTTTGGGAAGCTGCTTGTTCTTTCCTGCCGTACATGGAGCCTGCTTGCCTTGAAACTGAAATATACAAGGGGCAGTAGGTTCAGCTATGACGTACGTTGGACCTGTAATGTTGTTCTAAGGACACCTGGCAATACTGTTACGGCATAATAATACAATAAAATGTTACGGCATTGTCCTTGATTTCGGATGCTCCTTTGCATTCTTTTTATTTTTGGTGTTCGTGCAATACTTATAATCTGCCTCTTCTGTAGTAATTACTACCGAGGAATTGGTGATATATCAAACGGACTCTCATTGGTCAAATTCAAGATTTAACCTGGTGAGCCTATATTTCATGATACATTTATAGCCCTCAGGAATCCATTTTTGAGCCGTTTGAACCGTAATCGTGTATTGATTAATTAATGTTTTAATTAACCATACCTTTTGCCATTTTTTCAAATGTCGGACGCTATTTTGGCTTCATTTCCATCTGAATCCAAGGTTTCTGTTCCCTGTTTCATTTTTGGTTATTCTAACGGCGTAATTTTTAGTGCCCCTTCATTTTGCTTCATTGCTTTATCATATTTGCGCCTATATTCCATTAGTCTGTGACGACCAAATATTCGTAATCAGCTGTCCACAATCGGATGAATGGTTGACTATAGCTCTACTATTTCTGCAGTTTTTTCTGTTAATAATTCTTTTTGTCGACGTAACGCATAATTTTATTCATGCATCCCACCCTTGGCATATTCGTCATTTCTTTCTACTTCTTTTATCTTCCTAAGTAGTTTTATGCAAGCCGTTACTTATCAGATTGTCTCAAAAGTTTCTCTTTTAATTAACAGGGTTTATGTACCTCCAAACCCTCGTAAGACTTATTTGATGAATCTCTACGTCCACTATATTTCCATAATTCTTGGATTACTTCAAATTTCCTCGTCTGCCGATAGTCTATCTTTCACTGCTTTTATCATAGGGAGGCAAGAGAACTCTAGGTTGAAAGTGCAAAGGCGTACGAGATCATGCCACGGAACAGGCTTGGGTAACGCATGTTGCCTTTGAGGTTCGCTCCCATGCTTCCTAGTAGGTGAAGAAAGAGGTTAAAGGGTTCCCTTGCGAAGGCTTTTGGGCGATCAGCGATGCAAGGAAGTAAGGTAACGGTAGGCTGTGGAAGATGAAGTCTGCTTAGGCAAAGGAGGTTGGCGTTCGGCTCGGGGATGTTGCCCCCTTAGAATGCACCCAAACGGACAGAGCATTAGACTCGAAAATTTGGAAAGATGGTGCGTAGTTTGTGTGAGCGCCTTGGGAGATGGCGGCTGGGGTTTGAGATGTGAGTGAGAATTGGAGTGCGTTCACGGGGTGAACGCAGGGGGCAACGTCTTACTCCCTCGTTACCTGAGAAGAGGGCCGTGTAATATCGGAGTTTGAACATCGTATTCGAAGATGCACCACGTATTGCAACTAGGGCGGTTCGCTACCATAGAGATATTAATTTCTGCTATGTTCTTTGCATGTAGCTGTCGCATTCATACTGCACGTTGGGTTAATTAAGACAACCTTACTTGTTATGTACATTTCATTCGTATCGTGCTTTGCACTAGTGTCATATGCTCGTATCCTTCTCTATTGCCGAATGAATCAGTCTTTAAATGATTGCTTGTTTTCGGCGAAAGCATGTGAAATTTCCTGCTACCTGTCCCGTAGCAGTGAAATTTCTAAAACTTCAGCCGTTATTGCAGCCTAGTGGCATTACGTCTTAATTGTTTGGACATCATTTTGCCGCTTTGGCAGAGTGATAAAATCAACTGCCAATGAGTCTGATATGTCGTTAAATTCGTAATGAGGATTCGTAAATGAAACGTATATACTGCTTCCTAATATCCTGTTGAGTTACCTCACTAATGTTTTCTATCCATATCCTGAGATTCTTTTGATGCTTATTACGTTTATATTTAAAAGAAAATGGTTTTACTGTGATTGAATTGTAATAAATAGAATAAAAGTTATGTCTTTCTCTCACTGATATGTTGAAAAATTTTCGTCACGAGACATTTGCAACTGTTGCTCATTGAATCCACGTTGCTTTTGTGTATATTGGATATTATTATATGTGTGTGGGTTATGGATATTATTTTAATGCGATAGTAGACGCTGTTACTCAAGAGGAGGGTAGATAAAACTATCTGCTGTAATAGGTCAGACCATCATATTCAAGCTATCAAAATAATGTTATAACCATATTTCTTTGATTATTTGTTTTGCGAATGGATTTAAAATAAATTTCCTTGTGTTGAAATATGAAAGGGAGTTATTATTTGCTCCGAGAGATCCGAAATAATCTTGAAAATTGATATCAGTGTTATACCTTTCAATGTTTTGAGAGATAGGCAGGTCGAGTAAACCATGTATTGCGTGAAATAATGGGCCTTGCTATCGAAGGCGGCATGAACTCTTTTTTCTAATTTACCATATTCGCTACTTATTTTAAGTCACTCTTGACCATGTAATTCTACAATACCTACGCACTCAGTGTTTAGAGAAGGAAGGCTTTCCGCTTTGCTCTCGATTGTGGCAATTACCCATGCATTCCGATATTTCCACGTATTTTAGTTTGGACGCATTGCCAAAAATAGTTGTAGCTAAACTATTAATTGCGTAATCCAAAAATAATATACGTAAATAATCTCTTTAGTTACACTTTTTTAAATTTAACTCTCTTACCCTGAATGTTTTCGCGTAATTCCTCCTCGAATTAAACATTATATTTCAGCATAAAAGAGGAGCCTGGAAGTCAGAAAGAAAAAGTATGAAATATCTGTATAAGTGATTTCGTATAAAACAAACCTACATGAGCTACTTTGCTCTGGATAGGCCACACCTAGAATATGCCGTGAGCATTTGGGACCCTTATCATAAAAATTTAACTAAAAATATATATAATATATATATATATATACATATATATATAATACAAAGAAAATCAGCACGCTTCATTAAACACTGCTACGAGCAAAATCAGCTTGTTGGATGAATTCAGAACTGGTGTGTTTCAGAGCAACACAGAGAATATTATCATGACGCCTCACTGCATCTCTAGGTCTGACAGAAGCGACAAAATAAGAGAGATACATTGCCGAACAGATAGGTACAATAAGTCGCCCTTTTCGCGCATAATAAGCGACCACAATAAAAACTGAGCTCCACTGAATTTACTCCCATAATACACGTCAGATTTCACCTCCCAAAACCTTAAAGATTTACACAGATGGTGTCCTAACACCCCCTCCATACGTCTTATGTGGCGGCTCGCAGGGAAGAATGTAGAAGTATACGTAAAAAACCTCTTCTTATTTTCTTTCCTCATCTATGATAATACTCAACCCTTTCCATTGAAAGAGCGTCATTCTACTGACCTTCCTCTTGTTCGCTTGAATTTTGGAGAAGCGAGTCTTTGCTGCTGTCGGCGGCAATGATATTCGCAAGCTGAGATTTCCTTTCCTCGTCTGTTTCCAAGTCTAGCTATCCTCTGTGCCTCTCCCCCTTCAGCACCATACCAAACTTCCTTTCCTCCGGGTCGAGTCGAGGAGATGAGGGAGATTAGTTTTGGTCGACGGTGCGGAAATTAGGAGTATGCGAATGTATTGTAACCGAGTTTACTTCGAAGGAGCGATTTCGGCGGTAAGTCATAGTAATTGCTGTAAGCCTCCTCATAGGAAGCTACAAAGAGCACTGTGATCATATTATCTCTTATATGAATAGATTGATGTGGGTTACTCAATTTTATGGAATGGCTTTAATTGTCGCAACATCAAAAAATATGATTTTTTTGGATAGGGTTCCAAATTTACAAATGTAAGTTGTTTGGACGTTTTTGATCTTGAACGAGCCGTCCAACGTGTCCAAACTCATTTTTTAATTGATTTGTATGTATTATTATTTTATTTATAGTATTTGTAAGAGCAAAACTTACTTGTTTATAGGATATATCATGTATTAAATAAGCTTACTAAACGGTAATATATCGTTTTTGTCAACTAAATGTTAATTGAGAGCAAGAGTTTTTTATGTAAATCACACTGTTGGTTTGTTGGACTGAGCTTTATCTAAGGGGATAGAAATACACTTGAAATTTTTATGGTTACAATTGTCCAATTTTTACCATTTGCTGTTAGTTAAAAGTAGTGACGCATGGGCAAAGTATAGATTTAGTTCATTGATCAGAACTTTTATTGGAAAATTTGCTCATAGGTAGATTGAACATAATGCGTGAATGCCATAATATCTCTTTGTATTTTTCCTGTATTAACTATTCTGTATTCTGAAACTTCGTTTTATCTCGTCTCATTGCCTAAAAATAAATTGAAATATTTAATCGTTTTTTGATCATCTAATCATGATCTTGATCTAATCTCAGAGATTATATATTATGTATTCCTTTAACATTCTCATGAAATACCAATATAAGTGATTTCATATTAACCGATATTTGAGAATGTTTCAGATTGGAATTCCATGAGATGATTCATCAAAACTGCGTCTCCATAACAAAAGACACATCTGCATCGAGTCCGTTCAAGAGAATATCACTGTTAACATATACTGATTGGATTATAATGAAATGAAAATATAATAATCTTAACGCACTTATGATTTACACAGAGACCACCGTCATGGATTCTCCAATCACTTGTATCCCTTCCCGGAAAGGCATTGGACTTGCTTACAAATTGGCGGCATTTCTGTCAACTGCTGTATTGGACTCACTCTATTACGTCCTCGATATGTTATGCATATATAGAACTAGAGAATGTTTAGTTGTCGTTCTAGATTTCCTTGATGCTTATAACTAAATGAATTAGCGTCTTTTCTGGTATCATTATGTCCCCAATCTCTTCCTAGCCATGGGATTTTGCCCCTAACTGGAGCTAAGATAATATGACTTGAACGGATTTGAGGCATACCCTGGATTCATGCTAATCTCCAAGTATACTAATTTAACGGGAAGTATTTTCATATACGCAGGAGGAAAACGTTTTTATCATCAACCCAATTTCTGCTGGATTCATATTTGTAAAGAGGCTTGCACGTTTTACTGGGATCGTGTTACTCCAAATACATAATACTCTTTTAGGTACGAGCTCTATGCACATAGGTGAAAATTCCAAGATATGACATGCAAAAAAGAGATGAGGAAGAAATATCCGCCACCTAAGCCGTTAATCGGTAGAGGGTTATTCGTTCTCTCCCAGACTGAATTATAACTAAGTAAAATTTGTATTCAATCTAGATACAAATCTAATAAGTAAATCATTTTATAATGATAATCCTTAAAGTTATTGAGGTTAACTAAGAATTAAGAAAATTGTTGGTATTTACTTTTCCATTGGAGCTGTTATTTAAATAACATCTTCGTTAAAGAAAATGACTGTTTTCAATTATGCTAATGCAGCAGTTTGCATAAAAATTCTTTCTAAATTTTTATGGCGTTAGTTGTGTTTTTATGGTGTTTGGATGTGCCCAACAATTGTCAGTCACTATTTCTCTTAGAAACAAGCGATTTAATCTGTTTTTTTGAACTGAAAATTGTGATGTCTTAAGGCGTTATGGTAGTGACGGCCGAGGGGAGCGTTTCAGGCCTCCTTTTCACTCTACCCGTGTTTACGTATCACTCAAATACGGGCTAATTATTGAAAATAACGACTTCGGGTTTTCTTTATTTGCTTTGGGAGTTATCATTCCAAAAGCTGCAGTGAAAGAAAATTTTTCATCTCTCTGGGTTAGTGAGAAAACTTACTTTGGCTGTCTTCTCAGCGATAAATTTAAAAACCGGAGGCAATATGTCTCTAGCGACATCTTTTTCCTATATGATACGTAAAGAACATTCATCATTACTCGTTTTCGAGGTCGCAATCTTCAAAACGGTTGACCCTTGTTCGCTAAAAATCTAACTATTTTTGGACACTATGGGGGCGAACTGTGCCGTCATGTATATTTTCCCCTAGCGTCCTCCCGCTGTCTCTTTGGCAACGTTGGGTCATCCTTCTTTCTCAATTCTAATATAATGTTTCTCTTCATAAGAGAATGCAAGATGATTCCAACCCTCCTCCCCCAAAAACGTTTCACGTAATACTTGAATGGCCCCCTAGAAGTCCGACTAATGTGAGCTAAGGTGTAGATTACAAAGTGGGATAGAGAGATAAAAATCTTTCTTTCATATATTCTTTTGGAATAATATCTCTCTAACAAAATAAAGAAAATACGAAGTCATTGTCTTTTACAGTTAACCCGGAGTTGAATGAAACGTAAACACGGGTAGAGTGAAAATGAGGCCTGAAACACTCCCCTCGGCCGTCGCTACCGTAACGCCTTAAAGCGTGATATTATTTCAACTCTTGTATCATATTAATATATGCATTCTATTTCAACGTTCACTTAAAATGAAAGGCTTGATTTATTCTTTGATGCTGCCACCTTCATAAAATGTTATCAGGTGATTATTTCGCTCCGGTGAGTACTTGCTTGGTGGATAACTCTCCAATGATTTTGCTTGGTGTTAAATATCTCTTTTATTTGTACAGTTCAAACCCCTTCGTAAGGTGAGGCCACTGCTCTTATGAACTGTTACGATAGCGGCGAAATGGTAGCATTCAAATTTTGTAGGACGAGAGATTGCCTCTCTCCAGTGGAGTTTATTGCACTTCTCAGTGTAATCATCGTTGTTCAATTCTTAACAACCTTCTCGTACTCCTCTCTTTCATTGTTATTCTAACCATTCCCATGTTTTATGCAGCTTGCTAGATTGCCATTTAAGGCATACCTGCCAAAATATGCGATTACAGTCGAGCACGGAGGTAATTTACTTTAAGTAGGCATTACTAAGTATGGTACTAAGGTTGAGGGAAGCTATCCTCCATTAGCTCACTCGTTACAAAAAAGGTTTTTAATCCGGAATATTCCCCAATATTTTCTATTCAGTTGATGGGTGTATTTTATGCATTTTCTCCAAATAATTTTAATGTGTAATTTCAATAAATTAAATAATTTCAACTCCAAATAATTCTTAACATACTGTGAATAATATACGGAATAACTCAATTATAGGTCCACCTGACTGCGCTTTATTCCTCCATATCGCTTCCTGTGCTATACGCAGTTAATTCGGAATAAATGAATACATGCATGTCTTAATCTTTTCTGCACAATTATCAAAAATCAAGACTTACGAGACATACAAAATGAGTCATATATTGCGAGCATATCTTTCATTAATAAAAAAGACGTATTTGTATGCAAATTCTAGATTCAAGCCTATGGTTTCTAGAGAATCTGGCACAGTTCCCGGGCACCAAATGTAGATGGACCGGTTTCAGTTTCGTGTGATGATATTTCCTTACTCGTATTGTAACACCAAAGTTTGAATCATATTATCCCTCGAGCTAAAAGTGTTTACACTTGAACATTATAGTATTTATCATTTAGTTAAATCTTTGAAGTCTCACTTTCCTTGAAGGCTATATAGTAATGTTTCACTTACTACGATAGTCGGGGGCGCAAAGCTTAGACCATAAGTTTAATATGCAATTTTGAAGAGATGAGAGGGACATAGGGGAAATATGCTGTAAACCAACGTTTGGATTTAAAACTGATAGTAATATCAAGGGGTTCTTATTCGATACAACCTCGTTAGAGACAATGTGATCCCACTTGATGCAAACCCGTTTCTTTCGGCTGGTGAGGTATTTCTCTCGCCACCATGCCTATCCGGCTAAACCCACCTTTTACTTCTACGCATTCTCCATTGGCGTGTACCACAGGAGAAGGGAAACTTTGTGATTCTGCACCGCTGCACCCCTATTCCAGTGCGAGGCAACTTTTTTAGTCAAATACGAGAGGGAAGGAGAGGGGGAGAAATGTTGAGGAGTTGGGTGCTTGGCCGGGTTGCGTCTGACACGCGTGAATGCACGTGGTGTTGGGGTAGGAGACGTGGATGGGTGATTCGGAACGGGAAAGAGGCTACAAAGAGGCTTGGATTTGCGTATTAGTGGGGTGTGTTGGCTTTCGCGGTTCTATGTGGAGGAGAAAAGGTTGTCTGTCGTTGGTGTGCAGTCAGGGGTTTTCGGGAGGCCCTTTCAATCTCTGGATATCAGTATCACATGTCAGAGTTAATGATACATTGCTGAAGAATTGAAATAATGCAATTCTCATGTTAACATTTTACCTTGCATTTAGTGCTATAAATAGCTTATTGTAATGAATTTTCATGAGTATCACGATATTCTAGTCACGTATTAGTCATGAGCAAGGCGATAATGATATCGCATTACTCAAATTATCAGATACTTTTGCTCTTAAGTAGCATAATGCTGACTGATATGGACTGAAATAAATAATTCCGGATAAAACGCATTTTTCTTTAAGAGATGCAAACACCTTCTACTTATTGTTATAAGCTCTGTAATATAGCTGTCAGCAGTGTAACTTTAACATAGCAACGGTTTGAATAAAAAACTACTTTGATTTATTGGTTATATCACTATTACTGAATATATATTTTGTTTCTACTTGGATACAGCTGCAATATAGATTATATTAAGTGTGATATAGTGCCGCACTTCTTCATTAATTCTCACATATGTTACGAGCTACATTTGACATTTATTAGAACTTGTATAATTTCCTGATTACCTAATTTCTTGATTCGTTACAATTTGTTCAAACTTTATCACCTGGACTGACTCAAAATGAGTGGAGTTTTGAATTTTTCAATTCAAGTGCTACAAGGCTACATGTAAAAATAGCGTTATAACTTGGTGGCGATATGTTTCATTAAATTGAGAATTGGATTTCGTAGCATATTGCCAGATTGTTGCAATATATTTTATTCAAATATAAGTAAAAATATTCCATTCGATTCTCATACTTAGCAATGGTGTCAGATCATATACGTATCGAAAATGACAGTTACATGACATCGCATGGTGCTAATGCAATTTGGGCTCCATACCGCTATAGTTATCTAGTTATCTCATAGTTCCTCTTCTGTTATAGATTGAAAGACAAGACATCATTGTTGCCCAGTGTTTTAATGTTCAACGCCTGGTAAATGAAACAGATACATCTCCCGGGCAAAAGTCTTGTCGTCTGCAGAGTTGCTTATGAGGAATATATTTTTAGGTTGCGTAGCTACGGTGTGCACGTGTGTAGTTTCGAGAAAAATACAGTTCTCGTGCCACCGTCGTCAGAAGGAAGTCTCTGGTGTTGGCAGAGAGCTGTCGTCCAACGGGAGACTTTGTTCATGTGAAGCGATGAGATTTCAATGGGAATATCCTTGAATGAAGATTGGCGTGAGCCACAGTTGGCATGAAATGCATTCATGGATCCAAATACCCCCTAATTGTTCCCGCCTGGCCGGGTCGTCTCTCTCCCCATGAGGATTTACCTTCGCCAGCAATTAGCGTGGGGGTCTTGAGCGAAAGGTCTGGATTGTTTGAGTGTGTTGAGAAATGACAAATGATAATTGATTATAAGACATGATTAATTAAGTCAGCTCAAATTACACCTCGATTGTCGTCACTTACCGTTATTCATAATGTAGGAAGATGAGAAGGATGTAATATTCACAATGCAACAAGAATCCAATTTCTTGCTGGTACATACACTGATTGCCAAAATCAATTATCTTTTTAACGTTATTCATCTCAAAATTTACTAATTTTAGACTAAAAGGAATTCACAATAATATGTTTACATTCTGGCAGCTACAATATGAAGCTTCCATTTCTGTGGTACGTGGATAAAATAAGGCTATAGAATAATATAATAGCGAATATGTTATCGAGAATAAGTGGGATAATATGTAAGTTGTTTCGTATTAATTAATTTCTTGCCTCGTTTTTGTTGTAGCCGTCAATAGAGCGTCGTTTGGAGTAAAGTTCAGCGCTCACCTGTCCGGCCGTGTAATTCTATGACTTATGTCTTCACGCTCTCGCTAGGAATTTGGTGATTGAATCGCTCCCGGGCTTAAGTTAAATATTGTTCTCCAATGTTTCCAACGTTCTATCGGCTAACTTGCCCATCGTCATCAGTGATCAAATTCAGTTGTGAAAAATGAGGAACCTTACCCGGTGGAAAACCCAAAATCTTTTCAATCGTCAGTCTAACTCTCTGTGTTATCCGTCAATTTGCAGAGAGCATAGGTGTTTGAAAAACTGAAACAAAATTAAACACAGATAAGTAACTCGAATTTTATTTACCACTTTATTCTACATCACAGGATCCTCAATAACGTAGGGAGAAATTTATTTAGGGAATTATCTAGTTTGAGTATAGGTGTAGTACATTATGCGACTCAAGAATGACTTCCAGCAAATATGCTCAATATAAATTGCAGAACTCATCTTGCCTGTCAACCCGAAGGTTGCAGGATCTAATTCCTTAAGGGAGGTTTCCGCCGTTCAGACCTTGCCCATGTGTGATCTTTTGAATATTTACTATTTTCCTCACAGTCATTGGATAAATATTATTTGTACATAAAAGAAATATTCAGCTGACAGGGGAGTGAAGAGGTTAACTACAACAAACCAATCTTCTTAATGATGACCCCTGATGAAATTGAGCATAATTTTATATTCGTTGTAGCTTTAACTAAAAATAGTAGTAATTTATTTTTCATTCCAATTCCAAACTTTCATGCAAGAACCAATTTTCAGAAGTTCCCACGTTTTTGATGGTTATATTTTCCGAAAAAATGCTAAATTATTTCCTCTGTGATGAATGCAATGTGTTCCTGCCAATAATTCACCCTGCAGTTTGATAGTTTGAAAAAAAAGTAAATGACAGCGTTGGTGATCCTTTTCGTGGCCCCATGGCTTTCGTTTGCCCAGGGTTCTGGAAGAAGGAGAAGAGGACGACGTCGATTGCGGTCTATTTTTGAACCGACCGACTCCACGTCGTCCCTTTTTTCTATTGACCCAACTTTCGTTCTTGTTATCTCGCTTCCTTCTGCTCCCTTATTTCACGCCCTCTCTCTCGCTCAGGTCCCGGCAGTTCTTCGCTCCAAATAACAGCGCGACCGCGCAAATAGTGGAAGAGCGTTCGTTCCCTTTCTGTCTTCCGCCCCGCCCCTCCGAACACCTCACCCACTCCTCTTCTCGGTCGAGGAAGTTAAGGGGATCGGCCTCGAGGAAGGAGGTGAGTCGAGGTGTGCGCTGTTTCGGGAAGACAGAATACCAACCCCAGCATTCATCCGCCTCTCGTTTTACCGCCCCTCCCTCACTCTCACCCTCCACCCATGGTTCCAACCCCTCATCGTTCCACTCTCCGCCTTACGCCTACGTCTTCTTTGGGATTCATGTCCCCATTCCCTTACCCTTATTCCCTTCCCCTGCTGACAAACGACCCACGGGTCCTTCCTGGGAAAACTGTAGGACATACCAACAGTACTTCACGTGTATTTCTCACAAGAAAAAAATTCGAAAAAAATTAACATTAACTTCTTTTTCTTCTTTAGGCATTTCGTTTTCATGTTAGTACTCCACCAGATGATTGGTTGGTTTTTTGATAGCACTTACTCTAGCATCATAATTTCAGACATATCGTTACGTTTTCCCTCCTTTATATGATTCGCTATTAAATCCCTCTTAAACTCCTCATGTCATCTTTCTCTTCTTATTTCCTCTAGAGTTCCTTCCTATTCCACGTTTTTCCTCTGTTCTCCCTCTATTACCCTCTTAATCATTCCCTTTATTTTCAAAATCTATCCTCTATCTATCTCTTTTGCCTCCTTCAAACCTCCGCCACTAACTTCCTCTCCTCTCCAGCCATATCCAATACTCTTTGGGTATATCATATATATATAAATCATACCTCAGGCGAGATTTATTAGAAGGCTTCCATATTATAAAAATCAAGCCGCTAACTTTCACCCATCTAATGTTTCTTGAAATAAGAAACGTTTTGACGTTAGAGTTTTTTGTGCAAGGGTGCAATTGAAATAACATAACAGCAGCAGCAATAATGTCTATACATTCAATCGAAGAGGGAACCTTTGATCGTCTTGGTCTGAAGTAAATAATTTCAGTTAATTGATATTTGGAAGAAAGATTTCTCTTTGACTTAGCAATCGCCGAATGTAACAGAATGGTTACCAGTGAATAAGCAGGTTTAGCTAGATAAGTATTGCAATTCATCCGCGTCTCGATTCTACACCCCTCCATTGATCCCTAGGAGTTTCACTCCTTCGCTCCAATCATTTGCTCACCTACGCCCACGTCGCGTCGCCCGCTTTGGGATTCACATCCCCTGTTCCCCTTGTCTTCCTTTACTCCCTCCCCTTTGCCACTAACTCACAACGCGTCCTGCCACGGAATTCTCCGCTCGTTTCTCAAGCCTTCCACCACTCCTACAGCGGCTTTCCTCGCTCACACGCCTCGGCTTGTGTTTCTCCGATGCAGTATTTCCCTACACCGCCCCACGCCTTACGCGTCACGCTTTCCGAAGTGGTGAATTTGCCATTCCTTCTCATTCATTTCATTCCATTTTATGTTGATGATCGAAGTTTACGACTTTCTCTCTCTTATTGCAGCCGTATTATGTGACGATAATATCTTAGTGTTGCTCTTAGCTAATTGTAAGTGCCCGGTGTGTGTTATTATATCAGGCTCTCGGTTGGGTGACGTGAACTTAATCAATGGGAGAAAATTAAGGTTCCGGAATAGGTACATTTTTTTCAAAAACAAATTCTAAGTGTTTAATTAGAGGTTATGTTCCTCGCTTTCCTTCAAATTAAGTTACTGTTTTGCTCTTTGAATGTGATATAAATGCTTTTTACTTTTTGTCAGCATTAAAATAATTTGAATTTGAAGTTTTATAAAACATTTTATTCATTAGAGGCGTGTTTCAGGCACAAATAATGTCGTTTTGACGTCAAACATAATCCTTGGTGCGACAGAATCGATAAAATATGATAACACATAAAAGGGTGATAAAATAGGAAATAAATATTGCCGTGCGGATATGTACAAAAATTAACTCTTTCCACTCACAACACACGACTATAATGAAATTGAACTTCACTCAAAACCCTCTCATAAAACACTTCACCATTTCACCTCCCTAAACCCTTCATTTACAACTTCATACGGCTGGTGTCCTAATACCCCCTGCCACTTTTCCATGTGGCGGCTCGCAGGGTAATATATAGATGAAAGTAAGAAAGTAAAGAGTATTTCATGTCATCAGATTGATTAATTGCATTACCTAATTTCTAACATTGGTGATCGTTTGCCACACATAATGCTTACCGACTATTTAAACGGAACTTAACCTTGCCATGTGTTCCCATTTTTCGAATCCTATTATTTATTAGGGTAAATACTTACCTCCTCACCGTTAGTTGAAAATAATTCGTTTATTATCTGAAACGTCTTTTACTCAACTTTACCTCTTTCCTGGAGTTCTGCTCAAGACCCGACGGAATATTTCACCATTTGGCCATTGATAACATACATTATAATATTGTGTTTTGACAGATAATTCTCAAGAAATTGATGAATGCTATATTTTTGCTTAATTAGGGTTTTTGTTATGAATGTAATGAGAAAACTTTATTCCACTGCTTTCTCAGTTGAGTTCAATGGGCAATAGTTATGCATATACTAAACCGATTAATTCAGTATAAGTGAGATTTCTGCGTTTTGCTATGGCATATTTGATTTTGTTAACGGTTTTCCATGATTTTGGTCCTAAAAAGTGTCAAATTGAATATCTTGTTTGCAACGCCTGTGTAAAGCTGGATAATGTCTTCGATGCTAGGTCGAGATAACTTCTCTCACTCTGCAAAGCCTGGTGATCAAAATTAAAGACAACATCTGACGCTTTATAGCCCATTATATGACTCTTACGTCACTCCTGCCTCTGGTATCATATATTTGCTATAGGTTTACATTGAAAACGTTATTGTGAATAAGAATTCTTATTTGGCATTACCAGGTATTTGAGTGGAACCAGCTAAACTATTATTCATAATTAGTTAACATTTTTAATTTGACTATTAACACTGAACCGCCAATGCTTTTCAACAATATATTCCTATTTAATGTAACAGTATCAATTGCTTTACCATGATCGATCGCCACACTTGACTAGTGATTATCCAGTTTTACTCTTGGGGCATCATCAGGTACAAGATTGTACCTTGAACTGATTATAGGATTATACCTGATGCTGCACAAACGGGTGAAACCGGGTGTGCAGAGTTATTAGAAGTTATTGTGGAGTTTTTCAAAATTACCTACATTACTTTTCATCAACATTAGTCCATATCACCAAGATACGCCGAGTAATATTCATTTTCGATAGCCATTATGTTTTTTTCTTAGTGCATCTTACTCCACATTTAAATATATTTAATGGAATACATAAATTACGTTCTTTTCTGTAGATCCAGACCTTCAGGTGGCACAAGAAGCCATATAATTTTACATTACTCTCCGTATTTATCTGCCGCTCATACTTCACCGTCTTGTTCTCCAGCCGTCTCCCTCACCTTTATCGCGGCCACCCCCGTCCGTCCCTATGGCGTCTCATTTTCCCAGGGGTGTCGTTCTCCCTTGGGGCACTGAAAGCAGAGAGTACCTCTCAAGGAGCGATTCTTTCAGCCGCGATTCGCTCCCCGTTTTTAAGGCTCCTCCCCCTCCCTTAGATCTGACGACCCCTGCAGACTAAAAGAAGCGCGTGGACCCCGTTTTGCCTCCCCCGCGCGGGATTCCCTTGTGCCCTAGGCTTCACTGCTTTCCTTCGTCTCCACTCGCACTCTCCCATAACTGATCCCCTGGCCTCTCTCCCTCTTCACCATATTTTGCAAGATCGGCCGTTTCCCATGTTGGGCCGTGGCGCCAAAGTGATGTGTTGATGGGATGGGAGAAGGCGTCATTATCCTAGAAAATGGTTTGTAGGTCTTTCTCATCTATGAGTAAAATTCTCGTCTAAGTTGGTGGAAGACTTGATAGTCGCAGTGCAAGATTTTAGACTGGAAACTACAATTTTTTTCAAGTTCAAAACTTCGGATTGTTAACACCAGAAGTTGCGGACTTGGGGGCATGCTTATTGTTAATGGTTTTACTCTTTAGAAACTCTCTCATTGAGGCTATATGTAATTTTATTCCATAATATATTGTATATATTATTTCTCATTATGTTGCAAGAATACCAACGAAATATAATTAGCCATTCGGAGACGTAGGATGTGGCACATAGGAATTTGGTCAGGAACTTCTGTTCCGTATCCCTAACTTCTCATACAAATTCTGGACATCTCGCGTCTTCATGCGGAAACTTAATTTTGTATATTATCATTCGGCTGCCGAACGGTCGATTATATTTCAACGAAGGGAAGTAGAACTCCACTCTATGATGAGAAAACTCGAGTATAACAGGAAAGAGGTAGCTTGGGTTCAAAGGATTCCACTGGTATTATTAAAGAGAAGTTTATGCACGTCAAATACTATTGCAGCTATGAAGTTCTTATTTTCTCAGTATGTTTTCCTGCTTAAAAAAATATGTCAAGAAATATGCAAGTGCTGTACGATTCAGTCAGAATTCATGAATTGTGAAAAGTGAAAATGGGTCAAAATGTCCCCTCTGGTACTTCTAGTGTTAATTAGTAGTGTGAAATATATAGCGTCATTTTCAAGTTAACGAAATTTTAACTGAACAAACATCGTATGACAACAGATAGAAAATAGTATGAGGAGCAGCAGCTGAATGACCTGCGGCTCTTACCGCGGGTTGATTGAATGACGAGGTGCCGACGATAGTGGCGTTTACGATATAGCGAGGGGATGAGCACGGAGGGCTGCACATTGAGTAGCCGAGAGTAATTTCTATCGCTAAGGCTAAGAATGAGTACATTAGGGGAAATTAGGCCGACAACGGTGAATTCTTCGATCATAATATCTTTTGGTAACGTAAGAATGAGAGGCGCAACTATAGCAAAACCATAAACTATATATAACGAACAAAACAATGAAAATTATTACCCATATATACCCATATTAATGGAACGAAAACAAATATGCAGCAGCTGTGAAACATATTTAACTTTTATTTGCCCAGCATCCTATGATCCTCCTGCCTTCATAACTATAGGTATGACAAGTTATAGTTTCAGCGACAAACTTTTTTATTGTCTCCTCATTATTTTCTTTTACGGCCCGCCCCTTCCTCTGGACTCCGTGACTCAGTATTCTGTGTTTCCATCTTGCCATCAGCTTTTGCATTAATGGTTTGTTTAAGACGTGTATAGATTTTTGCAAGACATCGTTGAACAGCATTGTGGCAAATAGAATATAACAAATTTTTCTCCGTCCATTTATTCGTCCTTCCGCAGATGCGTTTCAACAAACGCAGGTAGCATCATAATTTTGGGACTTGCCAACAATGATATTTTCGTAGAGTAAATAATGTTTAATTTTGTGGTTGCTGATATTGTTTAAACATGAAGAAATGGAGTTCAAAAAATTTTCTCAAATCTAATTACAATATGTCGTAGCATCCTGTGCTTTTGTCAGCGTTAGCGTTCGTCAGTTGTAAACGTTGGAGATTTTAAAATTAGATCCGAAGTAATTTGGCTTTTAGAGGAATTCCAATGAAAATATAATTAAAAAACTGATAGGACTAAGCTTAATATCTAGGTAATTAAGGAAGTATCATCGAGACGTCATTTTATATAAAGCTACTAGAGTTTCGCTTCCAAATATAGAAAAATACCCTGCAAAATACAAAAAAAATTTCAAAATATGTATATATTTTCAAAAATACCAAAACTTCAGTCCTTCAACGTACCACTTATGAGAAGTTTGCAAAAAATAGTAGCTGTTTTCCATTGTATTAGGTACGGATATGATTTCTGGAGAGAAATAATTTAAAAATTGTGAAAGTTCCAACGCATATGTCGTACCATTATTTTAGCGGTGTGTAGTCTTTATATTTTCCCTACTATTAAAAAAATTAATTTATGACTATCGTAATAGCATTTATTTGATTGTAAAAGTAATTTGGTTTCTAAGGCATAGCCAAAATATCAACAAAAGTATGAATATTTAGTTTATTTATGAGAATAAATGCCATGTAAAAATTATTTTAGCGGAAGTAATTTTACAACATTTAATTCATCCTTATACAGTGGCTGGAATCACAGAATACATTCGTAAACGACATCTATAATTTCTAGGAAAAAATCTTGCTCATACATTTTGAACAAAGGATGTTGCCTCAAAAATTTAAGTACTCGACAGTTTGTTGAATCGATGTGAAGTTATAAAAAGAAATATTTAGAGACTCAGTTGGATTATCTTTCCCTGAGGATGGGAGTGCATTATTGTTTTATCTATGCTTTTATTATTTTTCTCATTTTTGAAAATTTGTTAACAGTATCTCGGAGTTTGCTGATTAAAGGTGCTAATATGTCACAATCAAATACGCGAATTGCTTTAAATACAGTATAGTATTTTTGTATGGCCCCTCTCTGTGTGCTCTCTTTTGCTTTATGCAGATATTGTGATAGAAACACCGTCACTAGCTTGTAGTTGCAATATTGAAGTTTATTTTTGCACACCTCAAATAACTATAAGTTTGGTGACCATACCACTTTCTTTTACGCAGTATTTTCATGTTTCATGGTTAAAAAAAGTAAAAAAACATCTCAGATATTGTAAAATCAATGCTTTGGCACCAAACAGTGATTGTCCGTCATATCCTTTGAAACATAATCTAATGAATGCGTCGAACGGATTTATCATCCTGCGCGGTTAATGAAATAAAGCGACAATTAGCGAGAAGCTTCAATTTGTAACTTTCTTCCCTTCGGTAACTTTGAGCCACGGCTATTATCCATCATGATTACTTGGTATCGAGTGAGTCGCTTATTTTAATGGCATCAAATTCTTTTGGGAGCGAAAGACATGGTGGCTGGTAAAGCGGAGAAGGGAGGAAGGGGGCGGTGTGCAGGGAAGAAGTATCCATGCTTGGATGGGTATAAAGAGGAGGGTAGTTCATCAGAACTCGTGGTGGATGGGGGAGAGGAGAAGACGACGAAGGCTGCTCGGAAATTGAAGATTGGGAGCGAGTAGGTTGGCTTGTTTTTAAGTCGGTGGAAATGGAGGGGACTCTGGTGGAAATGGGAGCACCCGCCCACGGAAGTCTTCTTCCCCCTTAGAATATTCCCGGGAGGCTCCTGGCGGGTCGTATTATATTTTTTCTCTACCCCTCAGGGATTTCTCCTGTTCTAACTCGGCTTTTGCCTTGTCTTCTTTCCTACTAATCACTCCCACTCGAAGATAGATGCAATAGGGATTTGGGATGCGCGAGTATTTGTGTGAAAAAGGGGGAATGCCACCAAAATCTCGATAAATCTATCTGCCTAGTTCCATAATCGGTATTTTTTATCTAAATACGGCAGTCAAGACAAAATTCCACCTATATCAAAAAAGCGGCTTTCTTAATATTTATTCATCGTTTTATTAGCGCGTTCAAGTTAGTTTACAGAAATACCTGTGATTTTTGAAATGCCTTAACTCGGTAGAAATGTATCATTTATTGCTGTACATCTTTTGTTATGGCTAAATGGGAACGACAACTAATTACTACAGGGTTTGGTAACTATATTTATCTATTTCCTTTGATTTTTACCAACTTCATTGCAAGTATTTTTTATTCATACCTGAGGGATTTATCTAATTTGAGCTACGTTCCTGTCTATATCCCAACTGATCCATGACGATGACTCGATCCTTCCCGACGATGGAAACGAACGATATTAAGGATAAACTTGGAGGTGAAATGGAAAGAGGAATGTTACTATCATTTTGATTTTTCCATCAGCGAACATTTCGTATTGACATTTTTTATTCATGGTTACGGTCATCAGGGTAGGCAAAAGTCAGCGCCAAGGAATATTATGGCACTATCAGTAATTACTCCTGTGCGAGACTTAAATTTGTAGTAACTTAAAAATCAGATGTAGAAAACGTTAGCATAATAGCTTGTACACGTTTTATTAATTGACATATTTGTTATTATTAATTAAAACGAACTCGTTGAATTGCTATTTTTATAGCCTTAGTTCTGTGATCTTTATCGAGATACGATTAAATTCAGTTATCAACCCTCAGTTATATGTATTTCCGACTGCGTTAAGATTTTCCTTGTAAATTATATGCGTCGATTATTGTGAATTATTTGTTTTTAATAAGTATTTTATGCGAAAATAGTTGTTATTTTATTACATCCAAATATATGTTAAAGGGTACCAATCTGATTATATGCCTTAGATTGGTGAATTGGATTTACGCTGTTATGATTTGATTCACCGAGATGAGGAATCTCTTCTCTAAATTTTTAAAAGCTATTCACCTGTTTTTGCTGCTTTGTGAGGTAGGTATTAATATTTTTTCTCATGCTCAGTACCAGTAGGTACACCCCTTTGTGTTTTTGTTTCTCAACTGAATAAGACGGAGATGGATGAAAGTACTTTAATAATAGAGTTGGCTAACGTACTTATGTTTTCCCTATTACATTATTCCATCATTGTGTAATGTGCCTGTCATTACTTGTGTAATGTTTTCAATAATGGCATAGAATTATTAATATTTAAATTCGGTGTACTTAGATAACCATGTACTAACTTCATTTCGCTCTTTTGACTGTAGTAAGTGGACCAGGAAATTCGGCAACTGAAAAAACTAGTGTAAAAAGACGGTAAAATATGATTTCTACATGTCGGATTCTCTGACGATTAAAATTCGCGTATTCCAGAATCTATAGTTTAATTAGTTACGTTAGTGGAATAATAGACTCGATTAACGATATTCTGTTTTTTTTTACAAACCGCGGAACTAGCCGCGCAGTTACTTCAACCGAGTCATTTGCTAGTGATCACACAATTGTGTGAAATTCACAGTGGAAAAATAATTCGCCTGAACTGGCAATCGAACCCAGATACCTCAATTTCGCGCCGAGAGCTCTAACCATTATTGCTACCCAGACGTTCTCTTTCACTGTGAATTTCATGGGAGCTTTAAGGAACGAGTTGTCCTCACAGGCAGGGGCGCAACAACGGGGGGGGGGGAGAATGCACGATGGTGGTGGGGGGCTGCCCAGCCCCCCGCAGAAATCAGAGGTTGTGGCTCATTTTTTAATGGACACTGCCCGATTTGAAAAATTATTTGCGCCTTCATCCCTTAGTGGGTTGAAATTTGCAGACAGACCCACTCAGGTGAAAATTTATTTGCTGACTCTCTTTCGCCCCCCCCGCCCTCCACGCCCCCCCTCTTTAGCCAGCTTATACAGATTTTTCAAGGAGTTTTTCCCCCACCCACGATTCTGGGGGTTGTTGCGCCCCTGCTCACAGGTACCGTACATGTGATGCCAGAGGTACCCGTATGCGAGCACTACAGGGCAACTAGTTCCTTAAAGCACCCAGGAAATTCACAGTGGAAGAGGACGTCTGGGTAGCTTAATTGGTTAGAGCTCTCGGCAAGGAATCGGGGGATCTGGGTTCGATTCCCAGTCCAGGCGAATGATTTTTCCACTGTGAATTTCACTGTTGAACGATATTCTCATTGAAAAGTTGATATTTCGCATCTTTCGGCTCTTTGACTAGTATGGGCCGATATCTGAAATATTGGCATTTCATCATTTACTTTTGATTTTCAAATATAAATTATCTACTCGTCAGTATTTTTACTCGACTAGTTGTGCAGAGCTATCTCATTTGGCTCCAAAATCAGCGTGATAGCAAAAACTCCCGAGAGAGACATATATAATTGAGAAATATATTCCCAGGCCCAAAAGCGCGACTAGTTCCCGAGGCCAACCAACGGATAAGCTGTGACACATAAAAACCATGTTCATTATGTAGTGGTTTTCCCAATGAAAAGAATCAATTTTTATTTTCTTTCGAATTTTCGAACGCATCTGGGCGAAGTTAGTAGGGTGGTGAATGGTGTAAAAATTTCAGAAAAAAATATGTCCCCTGCCATTCCCATATGCGACTAAATGTTTTAAATTTGCAAGAAAATAAAGTAGATCCCTAAAAAGTGTAAATAAATTGAAACATCCTATTTCTGAATCATATGGGGGGGATATTTATTTACTTGGTATAATTCGTCAAAAATTTACGGCTTTAGAAAAAATCACTCTGCAAACATTTCAATGTATTTCCATTCTGGTAGTTGTGATTCAGGCTTCCACGGGGTTTGAATAAAGCTTCTGTTTTTCGGATTTTCCACCGCGTTGGTTCATCTTAGGGACGATTTTTCGCCAGCTATCCTGCAGTCTTCATCCAGTGGCGTCGCCTGAACTGACTTGTCACTTAGACCTGAGGAAGCCTGCAAAATAGCCGGCAAAATATCGTCCCCAAGAATAACCAACGTGGCGGAAAACGGAAGAATCAACTACCATTCAGCCATCCCTCTGTGTTTTGAAGACATTTTTACAACAGAAGGCATTTGATGGAATTTAATAAAACTATTGCGCCTCTAAATATTCCTTATTTTTATGTTCCTTATTCCTTTTAATGTGACCACATAAAACGGTAATTATGTAAATAGAAAATAACTCGCATTTTCAGTCCGAGGACACTTCGCATCGGACCTGAATGTCAAACGATTGTTGAAATGCATACTAAAAACGGGTCTTTTAAGACATTTAACGCACGTTTTTCCTTAGCATTTTAAAGTAAATTGGTTAAGTATGCCTATTTCAAGCTGCCTGCAATTTGTAATCAATGAAATTTTATCTTAACGTAGGTTAGTCTTAAGGTGGGAGCCCCTAGAGACTCGGAGGCTCCTCGCTTGGCTAAAGTTGTTTGAGAAATTCAGAACTGATATTATTCAGAGCGACACAGAGAATATTATCATGACTCCTCACTACATCTCTAGGTCTGACAGATGCGATAAAATAAGAGATATACTGCCGAACAGATAGGTACAAAAACTCGTTCTGTCCGCGCACAATAAGGGACACTCCCATGCGGCGGCTCGTAGGGTATTATGTAGAAGTAGGTGTAGTCCCAGTAATTTTAATGCCATGTATTTAGTACTATAATGTTACAGTTTATATATTTAACAAAAATGAAGTTTATTTGAAACGTTTTTGTCTGAAATAATCTTTATTCAGCTTTTTGTAACCGTAAATATTGTATGGTAATCATGTGGCCTGGTACATACTTCTGGTAAACTGTTAGAAAAAAGTTCGCGGTGAAAATGTTGCTGAAGGATCAAGCTAATAAATTTCTTATTGTTATACCCTTAGACTTGCTATCTTAAAAATTAATCGACATAGTGGTGCTGTAATTTTTAAGCCCGGTCACTATATAAAAAGTTAAATCAACGATATTTGCAGAAAAATTTGAAAATGCTCACCTCATTCATTTTTTGTTGCTGATAACTGCAGTTATCAATTTGACTTAAGTGTAGGGTTTTTACAAAAAACTTGCCACCAAAACCGTTCGGGAAGAAATCAAAATGTGACTTACTCGTGGTAACATTAAATTTTTGGGGTAGTTGATTATACCCTTAACTACGCGCTCAATTTTTTCACCATCGGCAAGGCGTAATAAAGGTTGGAAGACCTTTCGGATTGGTTCATTTTTTTCCCTGCAGAGTGCGCTTCCTAAATGGCGATCTGGGCGCTGAAGGGCTTAACACTGTCCATTTGAGGAAGACTAGACCGCGTGCAGAGCATAAATGCGTTTCCCCTCCACCCCTTCGAGATTGTTTTACGATTCACCCAGCCCTTAGAGGCATCCATTTCGAGAGAGCGAAGGTCCCATTAGCAAAACGTCCCGGCTTCAATCCCTTATGCCCTTCCTTCCGTACGATTCTTCTCCGATTCCGACCCCCGACAGAAAGACCGATCTAATTTCCCCTTACCCCCACTACCCTCATCAAGGCTTGCTCCGTGACCTCTCCCCCCTCCAATCAACCTTAAACATATGGCCACCGCCGCCCTATTTTTTTCACACTCATGCCCTTAGCGGAAGGCATGAGGATAGGTGAACGTAGACGTGAGAGAGATAGAGGGGAGAAGAAGGATCGCTGCTGTGCCGGAAGATGCGGTAGATTTGTGGGCTTGAATCTCCTTTCGGACGATATCCGGATTTAAAGACTCGAAAAGTGGTGGGGTGATTTTAAGTTCAATCGTTCCCCGCTAAAGTTCTCAATCGAGAGGTTTGCTAACACCCATTCACCCACCTTTCGAGTTTGGCGTAAGAAATTGGAATAGTCATCAGTTTTTTTATCTCGAAGAGAATTCTTAACTGCACTCCTCCATTCGTCCTTACCGACCATGGTATTTCAATAATCCATATGGGATGCATCATCTTTATTGGTTGTCACTGTACAATGGAGTACTGATGCCAGCTAATGCAGTGATGCCAACATTACAATCATGATTGGGTATAGAGAAGATTAATTTAAGATCCGATAAAATAGAGGAATCAATATTTTTCCCATATTAAATATAACGTATTATTGAATAGTCTCATCAGGTCGTTTCAATAATCTATTATTTGTCGTATGCGCTTTGAAATATTATGGTAAAAACTAAATCTGCTCCAAAATTCCCTTGAATTATGCAACTTGAATTATGCAACTATCAGTCGTTGCAGTGTCATGAAGTTGGTTGCTATGATTTGAATAAAATTAGACGAGTGTACTCAATATTGTTAGTAACTGTCCCATCAGCTCATTGCAGAGCCTTAATTGCTACGGTAAAATATTTTTACCTTCAATTATTTTCAAATTGATGCAAGGTAATGGCGTAAAATAAGAAAATAAAAATTCAATTTGAAGGAGCTTACCACGATTTTACTAATCGTACCACGATATTACGAATCACACCACGATCTTACGATCATTCGGGTCGTGGGGGAAATTATTTTTCACTATCATGTTTTTACGTTTTTTTCCCTGTTGGCTTTGAATAGATAACCTCAGATTGTTAGTTTTATATATTTTTCCGTAGTTCTTCTTTTTGAGACTACATCGTTAATTTCATCTCTTTTTATTCGTGTTCTTCGTAGGACCTTCCCCCACATTATTCTCAATAGCGTCTTCCTAATCACTTTATTGTTTATGAGGGGGTTTCCAGTCCATCGGGTAATTCTTTTCCTTATGCTCTTAGAAGTTCTTGAGTTAATATCTTCTGTTCCTTACTTCGTTTCTCCAATTGATCTTTTGAGTTTTTCTTCATCTTGTGCTTTATTTTTTTCTATCAGTTATTTTGAATGGTTTCTGTGTCTTTTCTACAAAGAGCCACGTCGCGCCTTGTTCTTTTGAACATTTGAACATTTTTTGGATTTTGATATCTCGTCATTCGAAAACCGTTAGTCTCTCTCCAATCTTGAGTGCCCCCTTAGTTATTCTCTTATTTTATCGTCTGCTGCTTCCTCTTTCTTTCATTTTACTATTTCCGTGATATGAGAATGATGCCAATTTCTACAGCCTTCCTCCTTACCACCATAATGTGCCTAATAGTTTATCCTTGTATATGTATAACAGATTTATATCCTCCTGATTTCAGAGTTATGATTTCGATGCAATGACTTATTGAATTTCAGTCCAGGAGGGCAGAAGATCTTTCCGTTTGCTTTCCTAGATTAAGATATTATCCGCGAAACAGGACATGTTGAATAGAATCAAAAGGTTTTGGAATAATTGCATAAAATTTAATGTTATTCCAGGATGAATGGAGACACAATTTCAAAGAAAGAACATATTCAATAACGAACAGGGGTTTCAAAGTGAGAAATATTCCATTTTTAGGTGCGATATTGCTGCCATACTTGGAACTTTGGTCATAATTATGAAACTTACCATTTTTTGGTCAAAATTGTGCATTTTCATTCATCCTAAAAAACATTGATTTCTTTTTGGTTGCAAACGATATCTATGAGAATGTACAAAAGCGTCGGCGGGATTCAGTTCATCATGTTCCCTCCATAAACTCTATTGGAAGACCCCTGGGCCACCTCTACCGTGTAGAACGTTGAGTAGGGGGGAAGGATTTCAAAATCGTTATTTCACCCGAAGATAGGGGAATGAGAGAAAAGAAGGGTACGAAGGGCGGTAAGCGAGCGAGGCGCCCGGTTGACCGCTTTTAGCAGGCTCATTTGCGGCCGAGTGGTGATTAATGCCGGCTCCTTCATACGGGCCTTGTTACGCTCAGTACTCGGCCATGCGGAAAGTGTTGTAATGGTGTGGGGGAGGGAATTCTTTTTGCCCCAGCGGTCTATTTATCTCTCGCCCGGATTGCCCGGAAGGTGGCCGTGGAGAATGCCGGAATTCCCCGCTCTGATCGGAGGAGGAGCCGAAACTGTAATGGGAAATGAACTCTGTATACAGAGCTGTGGGATATAGCCTGTGGTGATCAGAATTTTAATCATTTGCACCCGTAAGTCAACCATAATTTTTGTGCACAGGTGATGCTCTCTCGGTACCTTTTCATGGCCTCATCCATAACGTTTGGCGTTCTGTAGCATGGTTTGTTGTTTTAGCATATGAAAACCCCTTTGATTCATATTTCTTCCATACCACGTAGTTCTCATGTACTTTGTTTACAAATGTGGCATTATTATGTCCCTTCATGACTAGGTACTTATGATTTCTTGTCCTGAGTATGTGCGCATTCCTATCCTTGAAAAGATTACCTACTAAAATGAATAGCTGTTGAATACGTTTTTATCAATCGTTACTTGCCACAAGGAAGTGAGAATAATAGGAGTGATAAACACAATAAATTGCCTTTTTTATTATTACGATTGTTGTTTTGGTATAATCAGTAATGGTTTGAGTATTTATATTAGAATACATGTGTTTATTTTAGGTTATTTAAAGCTGCTAGATGATCTTTTAACAATATTTTATATGAGCTGCAAATGATGTATTCACTACCGTGCTTTTACATAGTGAGTTATAATGCGGATATTTACATATTTAATCAGAAAATCCTATTTTTTAAATAAAATATCTGTTCTTTTGGATACTGCTTGAAATTTTTGCTTAAAATTATTCAAAAATCTGGTCATTAAGTGCTTATCATATAAGAAATTTTGTGGTACCTGCGTAACAAAAAATATGTCTAATCCTCTTTTTTTATTACTAATCGATGTGAACATCTCACAAAAGTGAACGGTGCCATGCCTAACTAGCAATAATGTATACAATTATTCAGGTGTGGGTCTAGTGGTAATGCATTTAATTGGAGATTATTTTATGTTTAATAAGCAAAAAATGCCCTTGACTGCAAAGCCATAAGTCCGAAGAAAGAGACCTGAGTTTTTTGGATGGTCTGGTGAGATTTTCTTTTAGTTTAAAAATAAATTTTGCCTAACTGTAATTTGATGCAAAACATCACAAATTTTTCCTCTTAAAAAATATCTAACTATTTTGCTTACTACTAATGAGGTTATCATTAAAGGCAGGCGTGCAAATCGTGTAACTATTCCCATTAGCACAGTTAAGGGTTTTCTTGGCGGAACCAAGATTGATTATTTAGCCTCTCTCGATAACGTAACCCTTGGATTAGTAATATGGTAATTTGAAGAATACCTGCGCTAATTGCTCTCAATAATGGACGGTTTTAATTTCGGAGAGGTGCACTCCAGGGGGTAGATAACCCTCTCCCTATAACTCAGTACTTTGATAGGAGCGAAGAGGAAGATAACGACAGACGGGTAGCTATCTAACGTAGCCGCAGGAGAGGAATAAAAAGACCGAATACAGAAGTGAGGTTTTGTTGAAAGATTCGACTAATAATGTTTTTGATAGTTTAGAGAATGGGTTAGATGAGTCAGATTTTATTCGTAATTCTACATACAAATTACACGTAGATTAATACTGGTTATAAATCATGATTTGGTGCACCGAGTCGTTAATACTCCCTTGGGAGAGTTAGAAATCGATCAATTGTAAATCTTACTGTGGCTCTATTCCTATGAGGAAACATGCCATAGAAGATTTCGCTATCTGATTTATTGCCCATTCCCATCCTCCGTGAAGCCTAATAAGTTTCGAAGTACCTTTAGATTTGCAGCTTAGATGATTATGTTTTAATTACATGATGATTGATGGTGATTGGTGAACTGGCAAAAAATATGTTCGTTCTAATAAGTCAGTATTCGTAAAGTCAATTCCTAGAACTAATGATTTGCGACGATTTTTTTTACCATTACTTGATATTTCTCATGTGGATGTGGTTATGTTCAGCCTTTTTACCGGCAAATCGTTGGTTATAATGACCAGTAAGCAGGTCCATGTTACATTCGTACTAACTGATACGCATATTTTAATACAAAAAAACATCTGTTATTGTTAAATTCAAGCCTTATTCAGATATATAGGATGTTTCAAGGGGAAATCTCGAAACTTCTGGAGGAGGTAGGGGAGGTGATTTTTAAGAATTTTTATCATAGCAACATGGGGTCGCAAGTCCTTAGTTACCGAGCAATGACAATGTAAACATATTTTATCACTGTCAAATTTACGGGACGTGACTTCCACTTGATGAGCACATCTTTCAATTTTGAATTCTAAGGAATTGTTAAGGATATATAAATTCATTCAAGTTGTGCGGATCAATTACGGATTATCAACGTATCTAACAATGATCCTGGAATTGAGAGAAACTGTTCGTCCATATTGTTAACCCCACCTCAGAGTATTTCTGGTCTTTTTGATTGTTAACTTTGCAACTCTCAGAAACCAGACCACGACCTTGGTTGCATATTCCCTTTGGGTCTTTTTCTCGAAGGTAAGTTTTGATTAGTGTCATTAATTGCCGAGGTTTTCTAAGCAAAGTTGAGGAATTTAATTTCGACGAATATTCGAGAGCTATTTTGAAAATAAGATACCGTTAGCATTGATGATGGCAGAACAAGAACAATCACTTATGCATATTGTGAAAAGTTTCAAATCTCCTCAATCGATGCAAATAATTGATTTTGGGTGTTTTCATTGTGATTGCAGAATACTTCTGAAAACATATTTACGCTGCCATAGTTCGGTAACTAAGGAGTAGTGACCCAATGTTGCTATGATTAAAAATGCTTAAAATGACCTTCCCTATCTCCTCCAGAAGTTTTGAACTTTTATCCTGAAACACCCTGTACAGTCAACTCAGCTTCCTAATTTATTTTATTTTCAAATTGGTAAGTCTTAAATTTTTTATATGAATTAGCTAAAATTATGGGTTAAAACTCAAAAAATTCATCTTATCTAATTTTATTGGATGCCATTGTTCTTCTCTTTTTTTAATACCTTTCCAAAGCAGTACTCAATGAGTAAAGTATCTGTTAACTTCGTAGTAAAAACTTGTCATAATCTATTTATGATATTCGAGCCATAAAGTCGTATGAGTATCCGAAGAAAATCTCATCTATCGTTACCCTGGAGATGTCTTTACGCACTGTCCTATCGAAATTTGTCTATCATAACATCACTTCTCTTTTATTTGTTTATACATACACACACGCCTAAGAATTTTCATGACTAGAGAGAACTTGAAATTTTCAAAAACCTTTTCAGCAGTGTAAATGATTATAATATATTCTTATCTCCAAAGTTTATATGAACATTTCATCCTTATACTTTCATAATGATGATTTTCCAAACCTCCTTCTGGACGAAATACTCTGATTGTAATTAGCCAAAATATTTATAGCTCATTAGCTCTGTTAAATCTCAAGTTTTTTTTTGGATCCGAACACTCAATTGAATAATATTTTCTGTTCATAATTTTACCGACCCAAATGCCAAAACTCTAATTAATAGTTCCTTGTCGTTTGTGCACCTACTTTGTTATATTTTGGAATTCTTCGCATATTTCATTAATGAAGTCCCCTCTGTCAATTCGTCTATTGTACACTCAGCGCTGCGTAAATAAACGACTAAGGTATGGCATTTTTCTTTCCATCTCTTTCATAAATCTGAAGTGACACAAAGTCTCACATTCTTTGACTTAATTTTTCGAATATTTTCCCCGGCATCCGAGGAATCTCATACACTTGCTTTCATCTCTCTCTGACCTCCCGTTGAGAACCTTAATTTCCCCGATCCACCTCCCTCGTTTTCATTGTGTTCATCTCAGCTGAGTCTACTTATCCATCCCTATCATGTCTTTATCATCCCACGATTGCCTGCTGTCAAATGTCAGAGGTCGTGGGCTCAGTACTTTCTTTGCATGGGCGTTGTTATTGTCTTGTAATCAAGAACTTGGATTCAGGATCACCAAATGCTTAAACGTATTCACATCCTGGTATATACCTTAAAAGCCGAAAAACCGCCGAACCATTGCATGTTTTAAAACACTATTTTACGGGCCTTCATGCTACCCTTGAAATCTGTAGAAACATTCATTATTGGGTGTAGTAACCTTCGAATATGCCTAATCATAATATTTTTCTGAACTTTTCATTAGAAATTGTAAAAACTGTAAAAACAGTATTCACGTGTATCCGTACTTACGACATTTTTAGTTTCGTAAAAACAAACATTTCAACGGAGGCATCATTTTGTTATGCGATTCTTACACCATTTGGTACTATTTTTCACTGACGTTGTAAGGTGAAACATTCTTAATGTATAAAATGCTGAACTAATTTAGTTTTGTGTATGTTAAAGGGCTTAGTTTCCACGGTGCAATATATACTCCGAAGTTGAGAACCCACAATATTAGTTTTCCACCAAAACAAGAAGCCTTTATTTTACTTCTTCCCGTTGTGGGTTATGTACTGGCAGCCTCTTATTCTCCCTCGGAAGAAATAAACGAATCCAGCGGGAATTCTCATTCCGCCAACCAACAGCAGATCGCCTCCTCTCTCCTCTGACCCAGCGTTTACATCTTCTTCCAGCTGTGTCGTTGCACGAGACTCCATTCTTTATTTTCATTCTTGCATAATAGTCGCCTCCCTTAGGAGCGGGGTCGGAAAGAGGATCCTCGGAAGATCTTAATCTTTCACCCTTCTTCTTCCTACCGCGCAGCTGGCCTTCGGAGTGTTAGCTCGTATATCAACTCACTAACAACGCCATATCCTCCCTATTGCATTAACTTTGCATCCTCTCGCCCAGACACCCCCCTACCTACGATAGCGTCTCATTCTGCAAGGATCTCAATTTATCTCCCCTGCCGAGAGACACGCCCCCCTCCCCGCTCCTACATCTCCCCACGTTCCCTTCCCAAAGGTTTTTAAGCTCCGAAGCAAAAGGCAAAGCCTTCAAATCCTATGGCGGCGAAACTGCAGCGAGGCGGGCAGCCCCACTGCCATATCCAGTGCGACGTGGCGAAGTCTGCGAAGGATGCAAAAAAGGAGAGACGGGATGGGATTTAACATTTCCTTCGGAGGGAGAAGGCTGTAACGTAGTTGCCGCAGAAGACTGTAAACTTTACGATCTGCAACGTAGTTTCAGAGATCGAGGGAGAGAGGCAGGGCTGGGGGGTAGTAGGTATTCCGTGTCCCAGTGGCGCAGCGAGATGGGAAATCCGCCCCTTACTTCCTTGGTGCAGCAGCCCGCATACTTTTCAGGGCCGGCGATGGGGAGGAATCCGGAATCAGTTGTGCGCGCCCGCCTTTTACATTGCTCGCAGCGGGGTGGAGTCTGTCTGCCTCGGGTAGCTTTTAAAAGGGACCATAGGCCGCGTGGATTGGAATATCCTGCTGCAGTGCGGCTGCTCAGTCAAGGAGGAATAGGTTGGAGTTGCAGCGTTCGGGAGAAGGGCTCTGGGTATTACATTTTTTTCTCCCCATCCCCCTTGCCAAAGGGTTAATACGCACTTAAAGGCTTGTAATCTAGGGCAATGATTTTGCCCTGGTGGGAAGGAGGAATTTCTTGAGGATTCGGAAAAGCTCAGACGGCTGGCTGTTCGGCATGAGAATCCCCGTGCGATGAGGTAATAAATGGGGGGGATATGGAAATGCGTTAAATTTTACGGTCTTCCCTCCCATACGTCTGCAATTTGTTTATTTTACTATGCGGTGCAGGTTTTGCAGATTTTTTGTAGATGTTGTCAAGTGGAGGGTCGTAAAGTTTTTAAAAGTCTGTTTCTGGTAACTTTTTTTCCTTCTGTGCCCGTTTTTCATACTCTTACGGTGCAATCGCCAAGGTAACCAGCTTTGATGAAAGAAATTACTCAGGGTAAATGGGAAAGCCTTCTGTTAGGTTCACGAGCACGTAGAATTGAGGTGCTGCGACATGTGGGTTATCTTCTTACGGCGCTGTACTTCGGGCTAGTTCATTATTCATTTTTATTCATTCCCCGAGGAATCATGGTGGTTATGCAGTGAAACCTCATGATTTTATCTCGACATTGCTTGGTTCCTTAGAATACTGTACAACCACGTAAATCTTGTCTGCTTAATCATGATCCAAATAGGTACATTAATGAATTGTCCGGCATAGGAAAAACTATCAAATTAGTCGTTGGACTTAGGATTAGGAATATTTAGTATTAATGTCACCAACCTAGATGTAGAATATTTTTAGTGCTCAAATGAATACATTTAGACATTTTTCTAGTTCAATGAAGAATTTAGGGCTGAAGACGAATAAATGAATCACGTTAATTTGGAGGAGGATCTCTGACTATAACTGAAACCAAAAGAAACGTAGCAATTACTTTCTCTCAAATAAGAGAACATATATTTTCGTCAGATATAATGTTATTAATGGACTGGTTCTATAAATATACTTTTTGTGTTTTTAAAATAGCCATGTCTTAGAATGTAGTGAAAATAGCTTAAAATCGTGTAAAATAGTTTATTTAAAGGTAGTGGGT
Organism: Ceriagrion tenellum; assembly: GCA_963169105.1. Lineage (NCBI taxonomy): Eukaryota > Metazoa > Arthropoda > Insecta > Odonata > Coenagrionidae > Ceriagrion > Ceriagrion tenellum. Next base: position 31,185,509 of record OY720636.1, on the reverse strand, counting down.
AATCAAATGTGCCCCAACGAATAATGCATATCCATAAATTACCTATTTAAATCAAGGTTTTAAAACTGAAACAAAATTTGTGGGAGATATACGTGTAATTTGAGCACAAAAATAAGCACTATGTGCAGTGTTAAGTATTCTATGACATAATTTTTGCTTTATTTAATTTATAAAATATTTTAAATGATATAGTGCTTGTCTAGTTGAAATTATGATGATATGAATTCTGCCTCCGATATAAAAATTTATGCAATAATAATGACATTATGCCAGCGCTGGAGCACCATTTATTAGGCCAAAAACATTTTGTTATAACTGTAATAGCAGAAGAGAAAAGATAACTTCATGTGAAAGGATTGTAAAACTTGAAGCAACGGATGAGTAAGCATAATTTGCATAAGTGACATATTTTCTACAAACATTCATCATTTGCGCGAGAGATGAAGAAAGGAATTTTTTTCGACTAAGGGATCACCTTGAATTTTATTTAATATCTACTTTTGGATATTGCTTCTCTGTATTTATGTTGTGCTTACCATAGATTTAGTATGACTTGTTTCTCCGCATGATTTTATTTTCGTTGAAAAACCGTTAAAAACTTCATTCAATTTAAGTTTAGCTATTTTAGAGTATTGAAAACCAGCTGCGTGATTCTCTTTTCAAGGGTGTAAATAGGTGGATTGATTTAATAGACAACCTATGTTGTATACCATTCCTGGACAGATGAGCTCCAATACCGCTTAGTTGCTTAAGCTTGCCCACGAGTGTCTCGGTGACTTCCGGGTTTGGGATATTGGTGATATATGCCCAGGAATAGAGAATCCCTGTTTATCAACCGCGCCTAGGAGGATGGGTGAGTAGTGATTAACATAGATAGTCGACTGTCTGGTAACATCAATGTTCGAGGTCCTAGGGGAGCAGTCATACTAATTGTAAGCCTCCTGTTGAGATTTTGGTCAGAGTGAAGAACTTCATAGAATGGAAAGCCCGAGAAGAGTTCGTCGGAAAAATCGATGCGTCTTCGGCATTAACGGTTTAGCGAGACGACTTGACCTATGAAACTTGACTTTTAAAGAAGTAGTTATGTCTCGTTCTGATTGGATAGTATTAGATATTTGGGGAGGCGTCCGACAGCTAAGGTAATTTGCGCCATAGGGGATAAGTAAGGAAGGAAGGGTGGATAGAAACCTGGCGTCGGCATTAGCCTGCTCTCAACGAAAGGCGCCAAGGGGACTACGGCTTAACGTCTCATCCGACAGGTGGAGTACTGTACTTGAAGTGCCCTCCACAAGACATACATGTAGGGATCGGGTTTCCTCTGAAAAACATCTTCCTCTGCAGGGATTTAAACCCTGGCCGCCCGTATGGTTAGCCAGCACTCTAGCCACCACACCAACCTGATCCCCGTCTCGTTTTGAATTGTTGTTTAGCATTAACGTGACCAAATGTTTTTTTAGGCGTAACTTAACATGTAACTTGAATGTGTCTAATTTAACCAAATCTGTACGATTGATCGGTTGTACTCCTCTCTCGGAAATTTCCAGTATCAGTCATGAATATGAACTGTCAAACGTTAATTTAATCATAAATTATACCTGAAATAAGTATCAAAATGTAGAATTTTATTGAGCCTTGTCATTAAAAAGAATTTTGATCAAAAGATAGTCCTTAAATTTAACTCTCTAGGCAACAAACAATTCTACATAAACATTAGTGTTTGATACTATAAAATCTCCTTCTGTCTGGCGAGTTTCTGGCTGAACTATTGAGTCCAAATTGCTGACAAGTGTTCAATATATAAAAATTTTAATCCAATATTACGACAAAATTATATTTTACCCGAGAACAAATTAGAAGGCTGACAGTTTTCTGTTGATTTGCGTGGTAACCATTTTCGATCAAGACCAATTCTGCTGTAGAAATCCAAGCTTACGCATCGAAGTACTTCTTACAAAGCTGCATCATTAAAAGTAGTTTTCAAGTATCTTTTCACCTTATGGCTTCACTGGCCCGTCAAATTCTACCAGCGATATTTTTCTTTCCATATTTTGAACCCACCTGAAAAATGTATCCATGGTAGGTTAAATGCATTTTAATGCTTTGCAATTCCAGAAGTCTGCGATATAAGTCGCTCGGATTAACGCGTGGTTCGATGTTACATCCATATTGGGAAGTCCATTCGAAAATTCAAGACTGATCAATGATCTTCATCACTCGCCATTTTTTAGATTAAGAGTGTATTAATCTTCCCTTAAATTTTCATTAAAATCTATTTGTTTTCGAATGAAGGCTAAAACATGAATGAAAAATTAAACGCCTGAATGTTGTTGTTATAGTAATTCAATCAATCAAATGAACTACCATTAAATACGGAAGGGTGATTGTCTGCAGTCAACCATTCTTAGAATTGAACGACTAATGATAAATAATTCTATTAAAGAGGTAACGAAAATCAGGTTGCCTTTTTCGTCGTTTCGTTTGACGTTGAACTTCTTTAGCGCGCATCTCCGACGTAAATCGGGGACTTACTTTAATAATTCGTTTATTTTCTGTCCATCAGTGTCAAATGTAGATGTTTTTATTACGATTTCCATCCTAGTGATAGGGCCACAATGGCGAAAAAGCATTCATCGAGTACTGGAATGGGATTACTGTTAAGGGTGTGTTGGCGAGGTTAAAGGGTTTGTATGTGCAGGGGTCCTTTCGTAACCCTGTCATGGTGCTCCCCGCAAACTCCTCCGCCGACTGCGGTGATCCGTCGGCCGCGCACATTATCTGAGAGCGCGCTGAAGATGGCCTCGGGCATCAATCCATCATAGTCATCCCGACCCCCCCCCCCATACACCCTGACTTGGCAGTGGTTTGTTCTGCTCCCTCTCTCTGTACTCGTCTCCCCCTCTTCCCCCGTGCTTCCCTCACGGTCACACGTGGAAGGCGGGCGATACAATCAGTGGCGGACACTCTCCGAACCCTACCGCCCACGCAACAATCCACTTTCTCACTCCAGCACGTCCTTCTTTACTCGACCGAAAGGGAGTTGAAACCCCCTTCTCTCATCTCATCACTTTCCAACACCTGCCTGATCAGGAGTGGGCAAAATGCGCCTCACTTGCCTCGCATGTGGCTTTTTGGTTATGTACCGCATGTGGGTCTAAAATGTATATGATGATAATATAACCATAAGTCATTGACACTCCCTCTGTCCATATTCAACATTCGACTAGTTTTCTTCTCTTAGAATCACCCGCGTTTAAATTACGAAAACGCCAAATAATTCCTTTATGTTCGCCAAAAACCTCAAAAGGCTCAAATGATTTCATCATGTCCATAATGAACATAGAAAATGTTTTTGGATGGACATGGTTTGGTATTATCAGACTAGTTGACTGTAAAGTTGAACACTTCAAGTTACGCACATATCTCTATTTTTAGGATTATTCAAGGCTACATCGAACTAAATTACATGTTTAAACCTAAGGAGAGCATCGTTAGAGGGCTAGAAGAGACGTTGGTTTAAAAATCCTCACTCGAGTAATCCAAAAGTAGGAACTGTCCTATACAGCTGTCAAGATTTAGTTTATTATGTTAATAGGGATTTTACTCACAAACAGGTGAACTCGGGCCTGTGTTCTTCATTCTGGCTGATGTTTTGCCAAGAGACTTGTGTTTCCCTAAGGGCTGCTGAAAATCAGTATTCGTGTAAGAAATAATTATTTTTTGCCACCTGGCTCTCCTTCCGCCTCCATTGACGCTGGTGAGCTTTATATAAGCGTTATTTTTGACGGCTGATAGTTTTTTCGGCATCAAATGCTAAGCTCTTTATCTATGTAAGTTGTTGTAGATAAACTTAGAGACCACAAGAGCTTTGCTCTCCTTTGATCAAATGCTAAGTTCTTGATCTAAACAAGTTGCTGTACGTAAACGAAGAGACCGTCGTTACTTTGCTAGCGGTCCTCATCGCCAATACTTTCATCCATCGAAAAGATTAATAAACTCGCCAGTGTGGACGTTGGTCATAGGGTAGAAGATTAATACATACATCTCGCCTGTTGATGAAAGAAAACTTCTTTTAAAGCGTCGCCCAAAATGGAAAAGACAACCCGGTGAGAATCCTTAAAAGGTTTTACCATGAACATTCGTCGGAGAGGCGTGAACTCTCCAATCGTTGATAGTTAAGTGTATTTCACCCTATTTATTAATATATAAATAACACATTCTCTTGTTTCTGCACAAATATATAATTAAAATTAATTGCTACTATTTTTAGTTACTGTATTAAAATTTTTACTGCAATTGTAAAAACTGGGTTTATTTTCCTGGAATAGTTTCGTCATTTTTTTTGTCTGGCATATACTTGACTTTCTTCCGTCTTAAAAGTCAAGCCATCTCACCCAACAATTTTAAAATATATTGAGAACGATTAACGTATTTTTACAACTAAATAAAATTGAATGTTTTTACACAAAATAGAAGCAGTTGTCGGCGACATAATTTTGTGGAATCAGCACATTTTATTTCACGAGGATAAAGAAATTATTCATGAATTTCCACACTTATTTTGATAAATGACATGCATCATTAGATACCGGTCAGGTCATCAATATGAAAAGTGTGGAAATTACAAGAAATTAAATTTCCATGAGAATAATTTCCTTAATAAATAATATTTCTGCACAATTCACTGATGACAATTATGTATACACAATACTTCTGGAGTGTTTGTCCTTAAATAATCAATTTAATCATCTCTCGTAGACGTTTTGCTTATTTCGTTTTGCTCCATCAGAGCTATAATGTACAATAAATGTTAGTCAAATTACATTTTATTGCCAATAAGATACTATTTTAAACGCTGTTTTACCTTGATATGAGAATGGATACTTTTCAGAGTGACACAGAGAATATTATCATGACTCCTCACTACATCTCTAAGTCTGACAGATGCGATAAAATGAGAGAGATACACTGCCGAACAGACAGGTGCAAAAACTCGTTCTTTCCGTGAACAATAATCGACCACAATAAAAATTGAGCTCCGCCAAATACACTCCAAAAATATATGTCACGATTTCATTCCCAAAAAACTTTAGGTGAAGGCACTTTAAAGAAGCTTTAAATTTTTTTATTTAAAACTTTAAAGAAACTTTAGACTTGTAAAGAAACTTTAGATTTTTCCAGGACTTATCGCATCTTTCTCGGCTGGTGACTTAACACCACCTGCCACACGCCCATGCGGCATCTTGCAGGGTACTATGTAGATGTAGATGAGATTTAACGATAAAAAAGAGTGCATAAATGTAGCAGGCTGACTCTCTATCTCTTTGTGTACTCATATGTGGTAGCAATATTTTTCCTGTATGCTATACGTGGTGATAATAAAAAATTATCAGAATTAGATATAATTAAATTGATTATTTGAAGACTAATCCTCCAGAATTGTTGTGAATATGTACATAAAAGGTCTAAATGTGCTTGCACTAACGATAATCGTATCCTCATTTAAAAATTTAGTATTCCGTTTGTGGAACCCTTGAATGAAACATTTTGTACTCGAAAGAGATTTTAAATCGAAATATTGTTATTATAAAAATCAGCTTTACTTTAGGCCTACACATACATAACCGATAATTTTCCGACCCCTTCTCTAGATCAAGCCTTCCGCCACCCGACACCGCTATCCGCACACGGCTCCCCTTGTTCGACAACTCTTCCCATTCACGTCACGAGGCAATCTGGCCAAATGCCTCCTCGCCAACGGAGTGGTTGAAAGGAGGAGAAGGTGGTGGTGGTGCTCGGTTGTTTCAGCGAGACGTATGGGCTTGGTTTGGATGTAGGGTGCGAGCGATCTAAAGGACTTTTTCTACCCCACTCTACCATTTAACCGCGTCTACCAACCAACCTATCCCCACGCGCGTAACCGAAAATCTTACCCTAACCCTCCCCCCTCCCCCATAGCTGTTGTCGACGGCCTAACAATCATGTGACCGACCATACTGATTTTTAAGGCAAACATTTGACGTGTGTTAATGGTGTCGGACGTTGATGAGCCTCGAAAGCATGAGCAGAGGCAACCAATTTATCACCTCTATCCTGGCACGGCTTGTTTACATTGCATTCGGCTGATGGACAGTGAGGTGGCGAGCGTCGGCGAAATGTTGGATGGGGGAGAAACTTGATCTAATATGCTGCTGTCCCTTCTCCCTTCTTGTTTTGAAAGGAAAGCATTTTGAGGTGGAATATTTGTTTCATTTATCCTGCTCTGAAAATGAAGGATTCTTTCATATTAAAACAACTGGAAGCGTATTGCAATTGCCACCAACAAAGGTTGCTTCTGACGTGTATGTTGTTCATCATGAAAAATTAATCTCTAGTGTCGTGTCATTCTCATGAAACTCTTTATTTCTCCATCTTCTTTAATGGGAAAATCGATCACGCCCTGATCCCTTAAGACACGAGTGATATTTTACCGTTAAAAAATTATCGTGTGTCTCAATTTTGCATAATAACTCGTTTTAATCTCCCTAGGAGTATTATCTGTCCCTGATTGAAAAAAGATCCTGGCTGAATTCACATCAATAGCTTTAAAACTGAAACTTTTTCTGACTTAACGAAATGAAAACATCATATGATTAATGTAACTTAACTTCTTGTTTGATTTTAAGCATTGTATTGAGTGTAGCAAATTTCGTAGGGAGCAACGTGTTGACATCCGTAAATTATTTACTTACTTAATTTATGGAAAAACAAAACGTTGTTTAGCGTAGCAATGTATGTAAATGCAAACCTTACCATAAAATCAGCGGGCTTTTCAACTTTCCATTCTTGCATAAACTATCAAGAAAATGCGTGGTTAATCTTATGTTTACCTATCATCCATTATACATACACAAGTTGCATTCCCATCGTCACTTATTTCTCCGAGATTTATATCGCCTTCTTCCAAAGTGGGTAAGAGCAAGCTCCTTGCCAGGGATAGGGCGATTTTTAGGTTATTTTACGGGATTATCCGATTTTATATTAAACTATGCCAAGGGATGCATGCTGAAAGGGAGTAAGTCTGTCCTGCGTTATAAATTCAATGGTTAAACCGCCGAAGAAGGAGTAGTACTTCATTTTTCTGGCTATCAGAGGTTTTGTACTTATCCTTCCTCAATTAATTCCTTTTTGCTCTTTCCTCTTACAACTCCTCATTCTGCACGGATAAATATATTTGTAGGCTGTTCTACCAAGCGTTATTTATGAGAATGGGATATTAGTTTCAATTCGTTAAACTTCTTTTCCTAAATGCCATTCATCTGGTAAAGGTGGAGTTTTTCTTTTTTTCTGTAGTTTAGAGAGACTCGAGTCTAACTAGCCTCTTACTCACTCCCTCTTTCTCCCTCCTGCTCTTGGTAGCTCCTTGTTGTAGTTCCTCGGTGTCGTCCTAGTTTTTGCTCGAGTAGCTAGCAAGCTCGCGATGCTCTCTTACCGGTGGGGTGACTCAGCAACTTCCCCCGGCGCATGTTGCGTGCACTATTACATCGAGGCGGCGGGAGGGATCGGCGGATATCGTGGCATCCTGCTCACTTCCCTTCGCCGCCGCTCACGAGCCCGCCCGTCCCCCTCCGCCGCTCCTAAAACCCTGTGCACCACTCTTAAGGGGTCGACGGCGCACGAGGATTAAGCCTTCTCTCCACGTGAAGTTCACATCCCGAGGCCACCCGAGATACTCAAGGAAAATGGGCGCATGTTGGACGCGAGAGAGAGAGAGAGAGGGAGGGAGGGGAGTGTGGTGGGCAATTGTTTCTCGGAGAGTGGCTGACTCTGAGCACGTGTGTCTGTTTCCGCCTTGGAAGGGAAACAATGACCCGAGAGATTCGACTCCTGTGTCCCTGGCCGCAGCGCCAGCCGCCGCTGCCGCCGCCGCACCCGCCGGAGTGCCTCCCGGTGTCATTCCCACCCGAAGAGGTCGGAGGAAGGATAGATGTGTGTGGGCGAGCGTTCGAGGAAGGGGAGCGGTCGGGTGCGGGGGAGGAAAGGGTGCGGCGATGCGGAAGTGCAAGGGAGCGGCGCCTCTCTCTGTATCGCTCACTGTAGCCATTTAGAGGAGAGTATGTAGTGGGCGTGGGTGAAGAACAGAAATGCAGATGAGTGTCTCTGGGTTTCCGGCTACCTCCTTGTCTCTCCTCTTTCTTTTTTATTTGCCCGGCATTATTTCTGTGTCCGAAACATAAGGTCAACCACTTTATACAAATTGCAAATCTTGCCTCAGGAACTAATTAAATTTGAAGTTGAAAATACTATTCGAGCCTGTAAATTAGTACTGGTACACAAATTGAAAAATGCTCTCTCTTTATTTACTGCTCATAAAATAATATGCATAATATTTTCCTTACCCTTTCCAATATTGGATTCATTGTTGGGAGAAGGTATGTAATGGAAGAAGAAAATTTAAAAAGAAAGAGTAGCTTTAAAAAGGTTAAATTAATGATGAATTCCAAACGAATTTATTACATATTTGAAAAAAGTTTAACTATTGGTAGCGAAATATACTAGATTATCATATGCGGTCGGAGCAGCTAAATGCAGGAACATAACTTGAAAAATTACGATGCTGATAATGTGTGGCCATAGGTATTAGAAGTATTTTATTCCAAATTTTATCTACCATTGCTAGTATTACTGATGTTCCCCCAGTAAAATATTTGCCTACATGTAGACGAAAAATTTCTCAAAATACAAACTTCATGTCTCCATTTGCTGCCATGAGCCATTTTGCTCTTCAGTTCTATATGCGTTTTGCTGACTTACCTTAATCCAACTTTGGGACAAAATATTGTCGTTCTCCAAATACCTACTGTTTTCTCGGTAGCTGTCAGTTTATTATTTAATGCTTATAAGTTCTTCATCCTCCTTTATTGCCACCTCATTGCCTCAAGCAAAGTCCATCTTCCAGTTTTATTTGTAGGCCATCACATCGTTTCCTCATTTTAATTATTTCTGTGACGTTTGAATCCATTTGTTGAATGACTCCTGCGTGTAAAAATTGTTGTTTTGTTGCAGCAAACGATTAATGACTTCCCAGTATACTGTTGATGATAAATTGCTTCAAACAAACTTGAAGAGATGACTATCACCCTTTTTTCTGTAACTAGAGGTGAACGTGCTGGTGGTTTGAGGTGGAGTAATTATATTTTGAGTTATGCTGTCATGAAAGGGAGGCCTGACTACGGTTACAATGAGAAATGCGTTGAGAACTTTTAACACACTCTTGCGTAAGTAAATAGTTTTTCTTTTGCCCTCTTGTCCTCGATTCAATGATTTGGCTCTCCTCCATCAAGTCAATAAACACGTCTCGTCCTTATTCCTACTTTACCTGTCGAGCTTACACTTTGTTGTTGTTCCTATTACACAATAAATTTCGCCTTGGGCTAACGGTAGCCTTTCAATGAAAATGTCTTTCAAACTCGTGGATAACTTTTCCACCATAACTAAACCGTCGTTACGTTAGGGGAAGAGAAATTGCTGAGGAGAATCTTAAGCATTCAGACTGAATGAAAGGGACTGGAATAGCTGTTTGAATGAAGAAGGGTAAGAGTGTGCATAGAGATTGATGTAGAAAAAAATAGGTTTGCACAGAATAGCGGACCCTAAACGAGACGCTTCTTGTAACCGTATTTTCTTCCTTACTCTGTAAGAGATATTGAAGGAAAGGAATTTCTTACTCTCGTAGGCAGTACTACGTTCCATTGGCCTACTTCTTCCCTCGGTATTATGTCCATTCTCTTGAGGAGCGAATATTTCCGCTGAGAACTTGAGAAATATAGTATCCCGAGTACTACACGCGATGTCCGTTTATAGGACGGGGGCGTTTTATTTTGTTCCAAGTTTTACAAATGGCGAACGTTTTTTATGACAATACGTAAAAATAGGTTTTACTCTAATTTATTTTCACAAGTTTTAATCAGTCAAGGCCCCAAGTCCCCGGTATCATAAAATGAATCACATACGCCAATGTTGCCCTTATTCGTCCTCTTTCTTTTTATCGTAGAGTTTTCTCTAGATTTTTTACCTTTTCTATGGCTAGCAGCTGCGCTAATGCTGTAGAATGAGACATCATTTACTCAAATACTTTATTCAAACAGAGACATCATGACATTTTAATTTGAATGAAATACTTAGAGCTATAGGACGCGTGGTGATGATTCACTCTTTAGTTGATTTTTTTTTGCTTTTTTCGATAGATTTGATAGATTTAGCTGATAGAGAGAGAGTTAGTTAGTTGATAAATTACGAAAATATAGAACCTATGAAGAATTTAACTAAATTCTACCTTAATAATGTTAGTTCTTTATGTTGCGAGTTTTACCTCATGCTTAATTAACAGTTATGCACATAAACTCTCTATACGAAAACTTAAATTTGCCATACAGGTATTCTAAAGCTAAAAGAGTACATACAACTATTTCCTGCGTCCACATAACGAAGACGAATAAATCAAGTAAGTCACTGAAAACTGCTTCAAAGGAAGAGTACTTTTATAAGACATACTGGCTATGTCACGAGCAATATGGACTCAATATTACATTGTTTTGGAGAAAATACTAAAGTCATCCGATATATACTGAACACCTTTGAAGATGCTCTGAGAAATGTTTTCCTCATCAGTAAATTTATAAATGAAGTCTTTGGATGGAACATCTATTTGCTACTCTGTTTCCTGGAATCACCCGTCATCTGAATTTTGTTGGTACAGCTCTTCCGTGTTTTATTGTATGATGAATGTATGTTTCGTAAAAATTATTTGAAAAATAATTCTGTCCATTTATTCATTCATCTGTCCATTTATTTGAATATATTGCTTTTCTTTTAATATCAATGAAGTATATATATATATATATATATATATATATATATATATATATATATATATATATATATATATATATATATATATATATATATATATATATATATATATATATATAAGGGAGTGCTATACAGCCATCGCGTCGGCCCTCTCTCGCATCATCTTCTCCAAGCCCCCTTGTCTCTCCAGTCTTCATTCTCTAATTGTCTCCTTTTCATATCTTGGGTAACTTGTTTTGTCCAGTCTTCTGTTGGTCGTCCTCTCCTCCCAGGTGGTTGCCAATTTCATATATTTTTTGGCCAACGTTTCTTCTCCATTCTTTTTACATGTCCATACCATTTTAGCCGTCTTTTCTCTATTTCCTGTTTTATGTTTTCTTCTACTTGCATAATGTTTCTTATATTTTCATTTCTTATTTTTTTAGTTTTGATTTTCTGCTGCTTCTTCCTAGAAAATCCATTTCTACGACCTCAAGTCTCTGCCTATCCCTTTTGGTCATTTCCCATGCCTCTGCTCCGTAAAGGAGTATACTCTGAAAAATTGTTTTATATATATGCAATTTTGTTTTCCTACTTAGGTCTTTTGACCATAATATGCTATTCATTTTATTTATTGCTAGTTTTGACTCATGTATTCTATTTGTTATCTCTTTTTTACTGGTTCCTTCTTCTCCCACCGTCACACCTAAGTATGTATACTCACTACATACTTCGATGGCATTTCCTTCTATTTCCACATTCCTTGCATTATCATTTGTTACCATATATCAATGAAGTACCGGTCTAAAATTAAAAGAGCTGCGAAGCAAATTGTAGTCCATCAATCCATCCGCCTCAGAAAACCTCAAGTTCCCACCAAAGAATGAGTTCCGTATGCCATATGATAACTTATGGTGTTAGTTTTAAATGACCGGAAAAATTTCGACCAGCGTGAAGTGAGTGAGAACTTACATCCCACTTTAGGAGGCTAATTATGCACTAAGCATACCTTACATTATAATTATATTTAATATGTCTCTTTAGGGTTGAGGTTGAGGTTGAGTTTGGGGCAGTTCCATTGTCCGTGTAACCCCTCGTCAGTTACAATTGTAAGATAAGGGTATGGATAGGTTTTTTTGACTTTTATTGCGAAAACTTAAGGGATAAGAAGTCAATATCCTTTACGAAAAATTATTCGGAAATAAAACACCTGCAAATTAAGGGAAGTATGAGCAATCCACGACAACCTACAGATAGATAAAGCTAGTGTGACGAACTAGGGAGTAAATAAAACAATTCAATGTTGGGCTCGAGAAACTGGAATGGTGAATGGAGGGAAGGAGTTGAGAAAAAAATAGCGAAGAACAGTGAAAATTTGCCGTTTTCAGTGCTCGCACTTTTCAAAGGAGCCCTCAATAAGAATATGTGGCAGTGGGTGGTTAAAATGGGTGGGGAGTGATTGAGTCAGGGTACAAGGCGGAACAGAGAGGCGTGAGCAGATGTGGGACCGCGGATGTCCCTTCGGACGAGAGTTGAGCTTGTCCTCAGGGTCTCGGGCACGTAGCTGCCGCCGCGTATCCTTGTCGATCCCTTTGGTCCAGCCCCATGTCCCCCGTCAACGCGCGGAGCCGAGTTGTGAAACTGGGATCTGGTCGCATGACTGCCAGCGGATTGGTCAAGGTGTTTCTCTCGTGACGCGACGATAGGAGAGAACAGATACCTCGATCGGAACGAAGTGAGAAGCTTCCCGTGTGTGATGGTGGTGCGTCAGTGCTTCGTGAGTAATAAAACGATGGTGAGTAGCCAGGCTGCGTGTACTTCAAATGTATTTATAAAAAAATAAGAGAGATTTATTGAGATTATGAAGTTGCATTCAGTGTTCACAGTGGTAGAATTGGATAAAAATATCCAAACCACCCGCATGAACGGTTTTTGTTTGACTCTTGTTGTTAGCATTTAAGATTCCATATCTCGATCAATGCGCACATGTAATATTACTATGGTATAATTCTAACCTTAGTCCCACTAATTGGTATAATGTGGCGGCTGCTGCGCATTTTCTGGATTATAATTTTTTTTTAGTGTAACTGATTTGATGCGCTAACGACTCGGGAAGAAAGACGCCAAAGCTTCCTAATTGTTATTATTTTTATTATTTTAGATATGGTTTTAATTTCATATTATAAAATAATGGGATGTATTGAAGACACGGGACAAAACTTTCAAACCTATTCTATTCTAAAGAGCTTATTTAATATTCTGCGGTTTATATCTTGAATTAGAAATTGAGTTGGCGCTTCATTTTTAGAAAATGAATGTGGTAGGTTTGAATTGTTTCAATTAATAATTCAAACAGATATTTATTTGAGTCTTTCAGTCAACAGTGATCTGGGAATTAGCAGATAATTATGATTATCTCAGTAGCCACCCTCCAGTTGAACGCTGAATAATTGTGGTTACTCGTGGAAGCTTTGAGAAGGGATGTTGAATTACGTAAGAGTAAAAAGCATTAACCCTAGTGCTCGTGTGTCCTAATGCTCGTGCGGGTGAGATTTGTCACCCAGGATGTAAAATTATTGCATATTTTTTTAAGTAACGTGTTGCAGTGCCGCCCCCTTTGGTATTATTCGAGTATTAATCATCCTCCTCGTCAGTTTTACCCCAGTCGTCACGGCGCTTAGACGTATTTACAATGTTACTAAAATTCGTGGGTGTCTCATGTCCCCACGCGAGCACTCGAGGAAACTTTTTAAACTGATAATTTGCGAGTAAAAAGCGCGTATAGCACGCGACTAACTTAATCTGTTTTGTTTTCTGTTATGCTTGGTTTTTTATTAATAATTTACTGTTTTCAACTTACTTAACTGCTACGTTTTCATGAACCTTTCGAGGTGAAACTTCAAATTTATGAATTTTTTTGGTAATTATGACTTCCAATTTGAATGATAAGAGAGTAAATATGTGGTTGGAAGAAGACCTTTGAAACTTGAAAGATTACTATACTCCAAGATAGTATGTGACCCTGGACGAGCAGTTGGCAGCTTTAAAGGGTGCTGCGAGTTGTATTTTTCGTTTTGTACAGTTTGTATAGATTTGCATTGCCAACTGAAATACGTTTGAGTGAAGTTGGATTGTTGTGGTGGAAATTGATTAGTATTTTTTTATATCTCAAATACCTACGAAAAGGGATACGTTACGATAAATGTAGCTTAACCCAATTAAAGTGACCTGGTACTCATTTTCACTCGTGAAAGTGAACCTTAGGAAGTCCTCGGAAAAGCGATAACGGAGTACGGAAAAAATTGCGTGTCTCGCTATCGTTTGGTAAAGAGGGCTTTCCTATCCAGAAAAGATGTACAAGACATCCAACTTCTTTTTCTTCTGTGCCATGTCCCCCACTCCCTGTGTTCTCTCGCAAGAGTGAGGAGCACCTCTGTGCATCAATCATTCCACCACTACACCCGTGCCACGACCTCCAACGATTACATTTCCTCCGGAATGATTGTCGCCGTGCCACAAAGCATGGAGAATGTTTCCTTGGAAGGACAAAGCCTTAGTCAGGAAGGGTTTGGTGACGTGATGCAACGGAGGGGAAAGGTCCGTGTGTTTTTGGGCAGAGGGGATGGAAAGAAGTGGTGGCCAGTGGGGATCTTTGTGACTTCCTGCTATTACCTTCCGAAGCAAAACGCTTTTATCTCGAGAAAACGCCCCGGAAACACTGTGACTGAAAAGAAGGAAGGACAAGCGGGTTGGTTGGTTGCGGCTATCTCTGGAAGGGCTGACTGAGGAAAGAAAGGGAGTGGGGCGGGGGGTGGAGAAATGAGTGGCTCTTCCCATAAACCGTCCAGGCGATAATGTCAGCAGCAAAGAGAATGGGTCTTTGGCATAGGTATTTCAGGCGGTCACTCGTATACCTGGATTAATTTATTGCGTCTGAAAAAATGAGTTGGACGCGAATGTCTATCCTAATCGCTTACTTTACTAGTTCTATACCTTAGCAAAGAATCCTCTAAATCAGCAATGTAATCCTCTCAAGTTCTCACCCGTCTTCAATAACCATGTTACAGCCAGTACTTTCTGCCTTTAACCCTAGAGTGGTCTCTCAGACCGACAATATTGTATTTCTGGCGGTGCAGGCAAAGTAGGAAATTTTGTTATACATGCTGTTCAATAGCTTCCTATTTTATGCTGCTCCTCCAATTTACAAGCAAAAAATTCACTTTGTGTAAACATATCGATACATACAGCTACTTTTGGTCCCACAGATCTTGCGTCACCACTCTTGTCGCCCCAATACTACATATTTTGTTGTGCTACATAAAATATGATAATTATGTGGATAAGTGATTTATGACATGTGATGGAAATGAATTTTTTAATGTACCCATTCCTTGTTACGGTTTTTTTCCTCTTATGAAGAAAAACAATGCTCTAGTCTACCCATTTTATCATATAACAATGATTGAATACAAGCTGAAGTATCTTTTCTTTTCCCTGTAAAATTTTTGAAAACATATTTTTAGATTCACGTTTGATTGCTGCTATTTTGAGACCATCCAGAAATCCATCTGATAATTCATGTCACTAACGTAGGGTTAACGTGAATAATGTCGTTAATCATCACCTTCCTGAGAATAGACAATTGTCGAATTTGATTTTTTGACCATTGTTACAAAAGTGATATCAGATATCGGCACAGCTTTGATCAGATGAATGAACGAGGTATGTTTAATCAGATTTAACCTGATACGTTTAATTGGACTCCACATGGCTAATTTTTCCCATGCATTATGAACGAGGGAAGGTAGAGAAGTTTAGGAGTATTTTAGCTCGAAGAAGCTCTTGTCTTTATTTAAATTTCCTCGTCTTGTATAGCAGTGGTTGTAGTAAAAAAAAGGTCCACCTTAGGTTTGCAAGTTTTTTCTTATTATTAAATCTATTATGAAATGCGGCAAAATTTAAAATTTTTCTTTATTCTTGGGCATATAATTTGTAATATTTTGTTTCAGAAATTATTTTGAGGAAAAGGATTAATTTTTGGATTACATTTGTGCTCGTCATTTAAAATAGCGTATAAATATGCAAATTCTTAATATTCAACTCTGCAAGAAATGTGGTCGATTTCTCAAAACAAAAATTGTTGTAAACTGTTAAAAGATATGTCCAGGATTAGTTATGCATGTATCTTTCAGAAGCTTTTCATGTGCTACTAGATATGTATTTTTGATTGAATCGTGTTTTCAGTAATTAGGACGCAGATTTGCTCATTCAGATGTTGCACACTCAAATATCGATAAAACATTGGAGCCAAATATGTTTACCTTTGCTGAAAAAACTTTACGGTAGTTAAGTGTGTTGCAACAAACAATGTGATATTTCCTATGCGATATTTCATGAGAAACTCATCTGTCTTATGCAGTAATGATATTTGTTATCGGGTGCTACATTACCAAAGCTTTGAGTGCAAGGAATGTCATGAACATGTTTTTGCACGAGAAGAAATTTTATAGAACGGGAAGACAGTTTAGAGTTTTTTTTTTACATCGCCCTCATTTCTCGTTGATTAATCACAACCACACCTCGAACATTTAATTTCTAGTCGTTTGGTTTCAGGCAATTGTATCAAATGCGTATTCAATTCCATGTGGATAACGGAATGATGAAATGGTCTTTGGAATCATTGAGATGCTGGAGTGGGGAACTCAGGAGTTACACTTTCAGGAAAGATTACTGCTTAGATCCCCTTTCCCCAAGTTCACCATGAAATTTATGCCCCAATTTTCCTTGTATTAACCCGTCAGAATACAGGGTAATGAGATAGTTTCAACATTCTGCATGAGTTAGCAATCGATAGATTCAAAGTAGATTTTTCTCGGCTATCAGGAAGACAAAGGAAGCAACCCAGGAGGAGAAGTACATAGTAAAAAGTAGGGCATCTCATTGAATATGTACTAGCAACGCGGCTACCAGCTGAGGTCACTATGTGAACTATTTCACCTTCAAAACTTTAAACTTATCATAAACACACTATCTTATGACTGTTGCCCCTACACCTCATGCTGCATGCTCATGCGGAGGGTCTCATGTTAATCTGTAGAAAGGTGTTATTGCCAAGGTAAAATACGTTCCAAAGCTTTCTATTAGATTTAGTTGACTGGAAAAAACTGTACAAAATCGTTAAAATGTGATGCATGGCTATTACTTGAAGAAAACTAATAGTAGCATGGTGAATTTGATACCAGGTTTTTAAAACTAGAGATGTTGTGAAGCGATACATTTTTAAAATTGTGATACTTATGAAAGGATAAGCTTTTTGACTGAAATTATTTTTCGGAAAGGTAATTTTGAGTGGCTTAAATCTTCCCTTTCTCCTACCGGAGGTAGCCCGACTCTTTAGATTAGCTCCTGGTTGGATTAGGTTGACAGGAAACAAATAAAAATGTGTTAACCGAGTACGAATTAGTATGTTATAAAACCCATTTCACAAGTTCGTTTTTTCCGGCTTCCAGTAAATGACAAATACTAGAGGATTTGAAAGTGGCTTATGTAGAAATGAATGTCATATAAATTGAAAATACTCTTGATTGTCTAAATCTACACCGAGGAAGTTTATATTGATAGGAAGTAGGTGATGTGCAGCTATATCGAGTGAGCGTTCGTTTTTAGAGAACACTTTTGGCGTCATCTCCTGTATTTGTAGAGTCTGAGGGAGCACTAGAAGCTAGCGCAAGAGTTAATGGTGGGTAGAGTAAGTCATGAGTTTTCTGGGTTTTGCATGTAGATTAAGGAAGCTAGTCAGGGTCAGAAGTAGGATGAAATAGGTGGTCGTATTGGAGACGTAAGCTATTGTGCATAGCGGGCGTCTTGCTGTAAACGTTCGCCGTGGTGTGCTACGGAGGTCATAGTACATAATGGCGCCCGGTGGCGTGGGACCTTCGCATTTGTCACCTCCTTCTTGCCTGGGAAGCGAAAGGGAGGAAGAGTCGCATTAGGGGTGGAATGAGGACCCTCACTGGCAAAAAGGAAAATACGCGGGGGCGGGTGAATGGTGGTCGCCTCAGCCGAGCCAAGCCGGCTAAGGTTTCATCGAGAGAGTTATGAAATGACGGCGGCTATCCGGGCTGTGATGGGCTGGAATTGAGGCCAGGAAAGGAAAGTGGATGGTTAAGGGAAAAGGAGTTGTTATGGGGGGTAGCTGAGTGGGCTTTCATCAATTAAACTACCCCTTCCCTCACTGGAAATTGAATTAGTGAATACTCAGGCTACGGCAATGCAGAAACTTGTCGCCAGATTTTTTTACCTTCCCATTCGTAATAAAAATTTAGAGAAAGCTTGAGGTCTATTAGAAAACTGCTTCAGAATAGGTAAGCACTGTTATCAAGTCATAAATATGGGCCAAGAGTGATATAAAATCTTGCAACTGAAATAAAATGGACGATTGTTGTTTCCGCATGTAGAAGTTGTTCCGTCGATGTAACTTATACACTCTATTGGAATACTAACACTAGCTGTGGATCTAGAAAGGGTAAGAAGTCGTGATTTAGGTTATATGGCAGCAAGAAGAACTCAAAATTCCTAGATATGAGATTATAGGGATTAAATAATGCTCAATACGTAAATAAAGGAAATCGTTAAATTAGGTTTCTTTGAGGGTCCTTTTTATATTCTACTGGCCAATTAACTTTGCCGCAATAACCTTTTCACCACTCCAAAGCCATAGGAGATAATTAGAGCGTTTCATATTTTCTTAGCCATTGTTACCTAAGGGAAATAACTCGCCATTGTTATTTTACGTGTCATCCCGGCTTAAGTACGAATTGCAAAAATATGTCCGCGTTGACGATTTACATGCGTTGCTTGACCAGAATGCAAACTATGACTAAAGTGTGACCATTAAATTCGTTTCACTATTGGAATGCGATTATCCAAATAAAAAACGTTACTAACCTTGACGAGTTGTTCAGTTACATGGACATTTATACATTACAAATATTAATTTGAGAGCCAAGTTGAGAGTCCCATTCAAGTTACCCTTGACGATCATTAATGATTCTCACACGAATATTTTATTTTTATTTTGGTTTTCAATGGTCGGTGGACATTGTGTAATTTAACACATAAATTTACTCTGATCACTGCTTGGATTCAATAAACGACCACCATTTGTATAAAAATCAGGCAATAGTTGATCGCGTTATATTTTTATCCCGCCCTTCTGGCTCTGAGAGAAGAGGTAAAGCACTCAAAATATACTTTCCTTCATACATGTCAACTTCATAAGTGTGAATATATTTGCCCTTATATGCCTAGCTGGATACGTACCGTCACCACATATCACGGGAATAAAGGATCGCATCGGCAGAATATTGAAGAATATGACTTATTTGTATGCCGTTTTAGTGTCGGCGTGAGGATACGCGACATGCTTCCTGACGCTTGACGACCAACTCCCAAGCCTCGGTCGTGTATGAAATCCCTTGCAGTCATGGAAGAATGCACGCTGAAGAATCTGCGGGTGAATATATTTAGCGAGCATGAAAATGTAATAAAAAAGAGAAAGCTGTACTATGGCCTTGGAGAGGTCCGCATGTACGTCCGCATGGTCCGCATGTACGTCAAAAGGATACGATAAGGTTTAAGGTTTGGTTTAAATCTCTAGAATTATCATCGAATGGACTACTTCCATGCGTTATTTTCGTTCTTCAACAATCGTGGGTGAAGTAACACCTCTGAAATAATGCCTTGCCAATCTTACGTGAAAGCGTAATGCCTTTTCTAGTAAGTACAATCTGGTCTAGAAGAACTGGAAATAGTTTACCAACTCACCGTATAAGTGTCTGGCATTATGGTTCTTTGCTTTGCTAGTTATTTAAAAAAAAATAATATTTGCAAGCTATAATTAACCGGAATGGCAATATGCAAAATATTGTATGCCTACTGCAACCATAGCAACCTACGACTCATGTCATCATACAAATGACAGCACGTACATGTGGAATAATTTTAAAAGTCATAATAAACGAATTTTCCTTCATCCTTGACCAAAATGCTCAAATAGTGCTTGCTTGATGTATCTACTGCTTACCATGAGCGAGTGTAAAAATTCAGCGAAAATTCCGGAGGCTTTTACGGTCTCTTTCAAGATAATCCCGTGCTTGCGTTGAAGGGGACCTGATGAACTTGGAAGATAAAGCGTGAGATGAGTACCGTATGTATTATTTTTTCGTTCGATCTGGAGTAACGGGAGAAAGGAAAAATGACTAGGTGATCACGTAAATGACCGCGGGTTTTCTCTACTTTTTCGGACGGTCAAAGTCCATTATTTAATATTTTATACTCCAACGCGTCTCAAATTACTGCATCGCGTTTTCTTTTCCATAAAGATGACGGTCACGCGAAGGGACCTTGGAGCACTCCTATCCGCCCGTGCCAGGGGAAGAACGAGATAGCTCTCCGAAAAGAGAAGAATGTTGTTTTTGGCTGAATATGGGGAGTGTGGGGAGAGATGGGAAGTAAGGGTGATTCTAAGGGTATCCTTTTCGGGATGGGACCCGGAGGTAGTGGTCGCGTCTTTTTTTCTCCTTCTTGTGAGGGTCTGAGGTGGTAAAAGAGGGGGTGACCTACCCAGAGGGAGACCCTTTCTTTCCCGAAGTCACCTTGGCTGCTCCTCCCTGCGGGGTAAGGAATACCGTTCCTCTCTTACGCTCTCTTTCCGTTCCTCGTACCCTCCCTATCCGCACGAAATCCACGATGGTTTATTATTCCACCTCTCATGCTTCTTCCCGCTTCTCGTTTCTCTCCACTTGATGCATTTCCATCCAGCCATAACCTCCTCCTCATCTCCAAAACCCCCACCTTGTGTTTCCTCTCATATCTTAAGGTCACTTTACGAAGTTGATGTGCGTGGGTAGTGGTAAGGATACGGATTTTGCTTTCTCCAAAGCCCAGGTCTTAAGGAGGCCCGCTTAAGATTTCGCGATTCAAAGCAGAAGAAAAGTGCTTTCTTGTCTCAAATATATTTTATTCGAAGAGAAAAAGAAAATCACGACTTTTAGTATAACTTTACTGATATTATTGCATACTTTTGCATCCTTATCTCTTGAACTGAAAGAAATGATGAAATATGAAATTCACTGCCAAATTGATCGGTGATAAAATTCCTACCTTCCACGCACCATCTATGGTTATAATAAACATAAAAACTGGTACCAACATGGTGGAATTTGACCGTTAACTTGCAATGCACATGTGTCCTCTCCCCCTTCCTGAACCTTATTCTCTCGTATTTCATGGCTGGTTCTCTTACGCACCCTGCTACCAACCCCTGCGGTGGCTTGCATTGTATTTAGGTTTATATCGTTTAACTAATTCAATCATTTGGATAGCATTGCTGTAGCCGAACATATGGTATAGCCATTGAGAAATGAAAGTTAAGGCGGAAGTGAAGATTAATCGTATTAACTCTTAATATGGAATATTTTTGCATGCCATGCGATGTGAATAGTTGAGTCATCGTCTGCAGCTACCATGGCAATTAACCTAGTGTAGACCTATATTTTCATAGGCCTACCTGATGTTGCTTACGCCCAGGGAAAAATTTATATTTGTACTGCAATGGTATTGGAGATATTTTCATCCTTCTTTTTACCATTGCAAAAACTTACAGGGTTTTATCAATTGTAAAAACCATAAAAAAGTTGTGCACACATTGGTTTATTGCGGATTTTCGTGGTAAAAATATTTTATATCACTTCAATGTTTGTGCCCCTCTAACTAATGGGCGACAAACGTACTGTTTCTCGGCGAAACTTGAATAAATCTGCGAGTAGTAATTTTGGTTATGAGGGGCGGAATATTTATCAATGAAAAGGTGGATTCTAAAGTATTTGCAGAGATTTTTTCACAAAACCTTGTAGTGTGTGGAACACTGTAAGTTCAAGCATAAATTTTTATGAGCACATATTCTCTTAGTCTTTAGCTACTTGACAACCCTGACCAATTTTACACCTATTTAATGCAAATGTTTTGTACCATCATGTTATATAATAAAATAGAATTTGATTGTAAAATATACGGAAATTGTTCGGTTTATCAGTCATTTAGTTACTGAAATGTTGTTTACGCCAAGTTATCAAGACCTAGATTTGTTATTACGATTTCTTTGATAGTCCTTCATGACCTGCCTCAAATTCTTGTACGTACTATACTTCAACTGTAGTCTTTTACATTTAGTCTCAGTAAAACTTTAATTTATTTTTATTTCTATAAATATAGGTTAGGATATTATATTACATATATTTTAAAGGCATATTAGTCTTGTTCAAAATTAAATACAGTTTTGCAATGAATACCTATTTGGCTATATACATGAGTTGAGATATTTGAATAAATTTACTTTATTTTGAATTGATAACAAGAAATCGCCAGTGCACTTATTACGTTCGCTTAGTAATATATTCCCCCCAATGAACTAAGAAAGAAATTAAAATGAAATTACATTAAATGGAATGCATTTCATAATACCTCAACACAACTAAATATGACCGCCGCGGAGTCACGCACAAATATAAGTTATCTTCTTATAGTTTGCACATTGATGCTCATCTCCTGCTCATCTTCTCATATTTTTATCCTTAAAATCATACCTTATGGTTTATTTGCGACGATCGTGAGTGTCGTATGGGTAAGAAGAGGTAAGGGGAGAATTTTTTATTTTAAGGCAGCAACCTATGTCAACTTTCTTAAAGGAGGTCCACTTGCGATTTCTTGAGGCGAAAAATAATATTTTTTTCGTGCCACTTAAAAATTGTGACAGCGACGCTTTGTAATCGAAAAGTGAAAGCTAGAACACTAAATGAGTAGATGAGACGGCAAAGAGTTACATAAGATTATTTAAAAGGTCAGTCATGCCAACCCATCTGTTTTATTCTAGAGTATTTCAAGGTTGGCACCGAGAGGCAGTGGTAAGTTTCTCTTAGCATCTAAAGTGATTTTGAGGGCAGTCTTTGCTGGTCGGAAAGAAAATTTGCCCATTTATATGGTGTTTTAATTTGGAAATATGAATGATCGGTCAGATCATGATTTGAGGAACTTGAAAATGATGCGGGCTGATCCAAATGATTTGGCACAATTTTACTCTCTGAAAGAAAATTGTCTCATTGCGTGGTAACCTATCTCGTACTTATTCCTAATTGGGCCGATTAGCTCATGGTAAAAGAGGAGTCCAGCGCGGAAAAACTGTGATCCATTGATATTTATAAATTAGAGTAGTATATTTATAAGTTTACTCTCGTTTATTGAAGAAACACATTTGTATGAATTTACTGATAGGGATGGACTCTTCCAAAATTATTGAGCCAACAGTGCTTTTCTTAACTTTTTTCTTACGTTCTTGCGTAGTTATTTATCTTCTTTTGAAGTAGCTGTATACTACCGAGTCACCTCAACTTTATAGGTTGTCGCCTATTTATAGTGTTGGTGACGGAGAAAAAAATAGAGGGACTAGCTTTTTAGTCCATTAATGACAATTCTGGCTGTTATATTTTCTGCTTTTCTCTCTTATCCATCCTATCTCAATCCACTCTTACTTCGTGGGATATACGGTGTGTTCGTTTATCTTTTGGTATTATTCTCCGTCCCTTTCCCTTTCGTCTCTTAAAAGTCGATCTCATTCGTCCGTTGTCCCTACGTGGCGTGAGAGGTTCCCGTTGAAAGTACTTCAGATAATTTCCTGCCCTCTTGGCTCCTCTGCGCTCGTAATTCCTGTGCCTGCATTTCTCCAGTTTCGTGCCCCATTCCATTTAAATAGAGTCGCATTCGGAGAAATACTTTCCCTCGATCGTATCAACGCTTTGTAAAACAGCATTCATCATTTAACTTTATTAACTGAAGGATGTGATATTCGTTTAATTGTACTCCTATTTTTTATTATTTGCTCACGATAGTGAGTCGATTACAGACGTTTTGTATTTTATAAATGTCTTTGATTTTATTTTTTTTAAATAACTGCAGATGAGTATGAAGAATAATTAAATAATGAAGGTTTTAATTCAGTTGATTCATTTTATCGCAACTTTCATATTTTACCGTGATAATGTATTTTTACCAGCTTATTCATGAATTGACCTGTCGATCCAAGTTCCGTGGAAAAACATTGACTGCGGAGAGTGATGGTCTAGTTCAGATTAGTTGTTTTCACCTTTATCTACTCTTTTCAGTTTTATGAATAGTATATTATTTAACTTGCCGTTCAAAGAGTGTAAACTCTATAAAATAACTTCAGAACTTATTTATGTGTGATCGCTTAAGTTATTAGAAAAATGCTGTGATAGTCATTTTGTAGTCCTAGGTTAATTTCGGAGAAGTGATGGTTTCCCATTCAGTTAAGGATTAAAACTCCGGTCACTCGAGCCGCCAATAGCCTTTGTCCTTTCTTCACTGCTGCCTTTATGTTTTAAGGGAATTTGTCCTTGATACGACTAAATACCGTGTCTTTTATGAACCTTTAATCCAAAAGCGGTTTATCTTGATTTTTACGGCCGTATTCATAGATTCAGCTAAAAGGCGCTAGTAGGCGACTAACTTAGTCAGCTACAAAGAGCACTTAGTTGCATACTAAAAAATGGTATTCATAGATCCTTTCCAGTGAGCTACTAGGAGCTACTAACCTAGTATGCTACTATCGCCACTATCGTAGCGGAGTACATAATTGTCGGTAGTGACTGCCCTGGAAACAATGAAGCAACGCTTGGCAACACTGTCACTGGCTTCATTGTACGTGAATTCGTATGTCATACATCAATATTGTTACAATAAGGCCATCGTAAAATACTCTAATTTCCCCATATTTTAGCATTACCATCATAATTCCGACAAATCTCCCATAAAATTTGATTTTTAATGCATAGAAAAATCGGAAATGCATGCTTGACATAAACTTTATTTTTTGCCACACGTATTAGTAGAACACAAACTAGCTCAGATCGTGCATTAAAATCATTTGGACGCACTGGAGCTTCACTGCATCAAAGTTGAACTTACTCCATCCAATCGCACCAAATTAAGGTAACAGTTATATTTAAACAAACACAGGACTTTCTTGAGATATCCACCGTTCCATCAATATAAAAACTCTCAAAATAGAAAATGTTTGCCATAAGTTAATGGATAATGACTGATATTTACATATAAAATGTAACTGTAGGTACTCACATTCACACACTAACCATCATTTTGTCAACAAAAAACGAACATGCACACGGTACAGTGGACATTGTCACTATTTAATCTGAATGCCTGTTTGTACCTTCACGAATCCTTTCTGAGCATTAAATAAAACGAAACTGATTTCAATTATCCACTTGGAAGATAAAAAATAAAATATGAATCGATATACTGCTGAAGCACTGGAAGAAGTTTCTATCACTCTGTGAACCATAACAACGTTCTGCTACCAAAGCAAAAGCGAAACGAAATAGAAATTTACGGCAGAATGTGAACAGACCAGCGCAATGATGTAAACAGACTCACAAACCTTTGCAAAATCATTATAATTTATAAAGATAACAATTGCGCGTCCTTATATCAATGTAAGACATATTTCTACGACAACACAACCGTAATATGATCGAGTGAATTACTCTGAAGCACCTCACTTGATGCAGTAGTCACGAAAACTAATATGCACTTGTTAATTGTTGACGAGGCTTCCTCCTGAACACATTCTTAAAAATGGGCTGTATTCTCGTAGAGTAATAATCTAAAACCACAAATTTAAGAATTTAAAAATGCAATTTTTACCCTAAAAACCAATCAATACACACAATGATTTATGCAATTTATAAAGCTGTGAGGCGTAGCACTGATGAAACGAGATGAAGAAGAAATGATGTAACACCTTTATGACGCTCAAAACCACGGTAATCATTTCATTATCTTTTCCTTTTTCGTTGAATAAAACACTCATGAAGCACTACGGAGTTCTACAACGCGGTGTCGTAGACTAAGAAAAAATAATAAAAATGCTCACTTTGATCCAGCAACAGTACTACTCGTTGCATCCGCCAGTCTTGAGAAAAGCAATTCCACCAGTATCTTTGGTATTTTTGCCTAAAATCTCCGTTATGGCTTCAGGTTATCACCCGAGGTGAGCCACTTGTGACAGACTGCCATATTTAGTAGCGCCTCTAAAAAAGGCGAGAGAGTGTTTAAGAATCAGCTACTAAAATAGTGGCTCACTTGGCGCTGCTGAGATTAGTAGCAGTCTATGAATACGATTTTGTTAGTTGGCGACCAGTTAGTGCGCTACTAAGCCGATAGTAGAGCACTAAGTAATCTGCGTCTTGACCACACTTACCTAGTCATTTCACTCCCTCTTCTTCCATTGCTTGTATTTTATAATGTATTCTCCAACTAGGATATACAACTCTACGACTTTCTTGAGATACGATTCTAGGTACATGGTAACAACTAAATGTATTAACATTATAAACATAGCCTATATATAATATTATAAACCTATTTGTCATCACGGAATAAAGAGTGAGTGATAATACTTTCACAGCTTGAAATTATTGAGTTATTTACTCTCCAATAGTATGTTTCAACACGATTGTGATGTCATATTCGAGGTCTCAGATTAAATGAAATAAATACTTAAATGTAAAAAAATTAAATAAATTTGAGGTCTCAAATATGAAATTATTGAGTTATTTACTCTCCAATATTATGTTTCAACACGATTGTGACATCATATTCGAGGTCTCAGATGGCTGGAAAACCTTTTTGTAATGGCTATTAAAATGGAATTCCTCTCATCTGTTCAATATTATTTGTACCCATTGTGATTCATTATTATTCTACTGTATCACCACCTAAAGTGAGGAACCACACACCTCATGTGTAATGCAGAGGTTCATCAATTTTCACTGATTTTTTTGCATTTCCTTCGAGTTCTATATGTCGTTGGTCTTGAAATCATCTTTTGATCATTGAAGGCATCTGCAACTTGATATTTATGCATTTTTAATACTAAAATTATACCCCTATAAAAAATACCCCTAAAATTGTGGTGACGATTTACACTCATTTTTTTAACCAAGAGCAAGCAGATGCTTAAAAGTTATATCATTAATGAAAATGTTTATGTGCGGAAAAACTTCAAAACTACTATCACTGACTAGATTCTTTTAGAATTCAAGCGATGAAAAAATACTAATCAGTGACTGAAGTCGTTAATTGGTTCGCTGCTATCCGTGTGTGTGTGTAATCCACCTGTTCTCTATGGTATTTGATATGAGATTATTTTTTAGAAGCATCCAGCATCTACATCGTGATTATTCTCCTCAAAATTACTTATATATCCGGTTAACAATATCGTATCTTGGATTTTGTGCATGGTCACAAATACATTCAGAAGCCAATTAAGCTACTAGCCGTTGATGAGAAGCCTTGATGCTAATTTGGAACCTTTACTGCCTCATTCCAAACATTAACTTGAGAAGAAATATACCTGAGGAAAATGCTCAAGTAAAACTCAACAACTGCAAAAAAAACTCAAATAGGAATGTAATTTCGGGCCTATTTAGGATTTTACTGTACTACTGCAAGACTATACGGACCCTCAAAACATGCGCAATTTGTGCAAAATACTTGTTAAATTAAATACCTTGTTTTCAGATGGCGGATATTGATCTAACTTTGGCGAATAATCTAATTAAGGGTTCATGAGATTTTCAAGCAAGCAAAATCGTGGAAGTAGTCGTTGATTCTGCTGATAAACTTTATGACCAAGCCGTATAAATCCAGTTTAATCATGCAGGTTGTGCAGTGCAGATGGTGCAGTCAGAGGAGAACAGAATATCACGTCTTGATGCCGGCATAATTGAGAGTAAACTCTCAATGGAAACATAAAGTTTCTGTGGAGTCTACTCGAACTTTTATGGAGCGAAATTACAGGATTAACTTGGTAATTTATTAATGCTCCCGTAGCTTTCCTGACTGAGTCACAATCGTAGCAGTTAAAGCAAGAGCACGAAAATGGTGTAATGGTGATTACATGGTTAGTCGATGATTTCAAATGTATGTGCCTCCGTGGCAATGTCTTCTGTTTTACATCCCAATCGTCATCTACTCCTCTTCAAAATCCAGAAAGGGAGAAGTTACTTAAGTGATCGAAGTTACAGCTGGGGTTTTTAAGTTGTTCCAAACTCCGTGCCAAGTGGGCGTTATCGCTCAATTCCATTTTCGTTCTCCTAAAGATTATTTCGCTTTGTGCATCGCTACATTTTTCCACGGGGCTCTCTTATCTACTATTTCTGCCCACGTTTCACTTCCCGTCGACCCCGTCCATCAATATTCTAAAATTTCTTTTATGCCATTTTTTGTTACATCTATTTATTTCTCAAGGAATCAGTGGTCCTTGTAGCTGATCAATGTTTCCCTTAATTATGTGCGTCGAAATAAGTTTTTGAATACAACTGTTTTTCTGTGATGTTTCAAAAACACTGATGACGTGCATCTTCCATCATATTAACAATAAGATAAGGTAGAAAGCTTACATACAGGTCAACAATATATTGATTATATTCGATGAAATTTCCAGTGTTTCCAAATAACTCCCAAAAAAATCTGACAAATGGTCTCAACCTTATTATTATTTTTCCTTGAATTTTTCTGGCAGAAATTTGCTCTTTAAACACTGTTTCTCGAAAGAAGTACATACAATTTAGATATAAAATGTTCTTTTTCATGTTTCGCCGATTATCGCGTCTAGGTATTAATATGTTTAATCTAGTTCAACTTGTGAAAAACAAATTTGCAAAGATTGTATTCAAGTAGTTGCTCATGTTAAGCAAAGGACTTGTTTTTATTTAACTTGCTTAGGATATGAGCTAAATATTTAGTTATTGTACTGAGAACTTTGTCTACGGGCTGATAAGGACCCGGTATGTTTCAGAAAGAACTGGGTTCATTCCCAAGTCTCGTGATTACTTTTTCTCCATTAGAGTTATGCATAGGTATTTGTTTGGCGTCTTTTTGACAAGAATCATTATTTGTACGTAACTATGCCTTCCACCGATCGTCCTGTGTTTCCTCATCACGTCCTGCTTCTTCTGTTTCTCTCCTGGCAATTTTATTTTCAGCTCCCCTTTCTATTTCCGGGCTCGACTATCGTCGTCTCCTCTCTCCACACCCGGGCATTCTTCATTTTCCGCCGATACGTCCTTTTCTCGCAGTGTTCTCTTCTTCACCTTGACGACGCTTCATTTCCTCACCCTTTAGCCCCCGTCCCCTCCTTGTCTTTTCTTCTCTTTATGTACGACATTCAACTGTCACGTACGGATCTCTTGTCCCTCTCCCGGCCATTATTTCCCCCTTGCGCGTCTCCAAAGTGAAGATCGTAAAAGAAAGTTACTTCCACCTGGTGCCGCTGCTTCCCTACAGGGGGCCTTGCCGCACCCCCTGGGTTTCCCCGCCCTTCCGAAATGTAAGGGAAGCTGGGAGATCCATTGCCACCCCCCTGCTGTACCCTTTTTATTCTTCCGCATTTCCTCTTTCATCCCTTTCCCTCCATCTCCAACCCCTTCCCATCCGAATGAAAATTCCACCCTCAACCGTGCGTACGTCTTTACCCCCCTATCTACCATTCCTCTTTCTCTCCCTGACCGTTCTGCAAATCCTTAAACCCTCTTTTCTTCCATGGGGGTTTTCGAACCAGCTTCAATTTACTCCATCCCGGTCGAGGTTTTGCCGGCCTGGACTAGCTCTTCCCTCCGGGACTACGGACCGACCCGTGGTCCTGGTTGGTGGTGCTTTTTAATGGTAAAAAATTACACATTGTTGCAGAGCTTTGTAATTCGCTAATGCCAAAATAACGGGGTATTGAAGTGAACTAGGAGTGACTGAGCGAGTTCGCATTAAGTTATTTACAAATCCTTATTACGAAGGGTAATCTTTTTGCTTCTCTCCACAACTTAATATGAAAATACCTAAGGGATGACGAAAACTTCACTTTAGCATATTTATGGAATAAATAGGATCCCAATACAAGCTCTTCTTCTTGGAAGAATATACTAATTTTTATATCTTTATCTGGATTTTAAAACTTAGAAGTTTCTCTCTTGCTGAAGCCATCTCAGTCCTACTCAAGTATAAGCCCAAGGAGATTTCGGTCAAAGGAGAAGAAACGGCATTGTAGCATCCAAGTGCGAGTAATACCAAAATGCGGATATGGCCTTTTCAAACATGGTCCACGAAAGCTTTAACATTCTTATTAGGGATATTCCCATTGTTAAATTACAATAGTTTTCACCATAAATAACCATTCAAATGCTAAAGGTTATTTCAAAGTTTAGTTCTTCGGGAAATACCGGATTCATCCCTCAAAAGTTTTGTGCGGTTTTTACCTTGGAATGTATTGCTGAACAACATAGTATTGAAAATTTTCATAATATTCGAAGGATATCTACAAAAACTTCCAAAATCCAATTTTTAAAGCACTTGAAATACGACAGGAAGTTCTTGTACTCTAATCTGTTAGCTCTCCAGAAAACATTGTAATATGCACTAGCTCTCCTCTTCTCCAAACGGAGTTATTATATCATAAAAATACGCAACCAATTTAATTAATATGACACTATCGTTTATTAGCGTGTTGCATCAACCTAATGCTGAGATGGTCAACACTTGGCACGCGTGCTAGACGTAGCACGCCGGTGACTTGCTGTTTTAGCTAGTCCTTGCCAAATTTTATTTCATTTTCTATGGTATATCTTTCAGCGGTAAGGATAAATCCAGCGTATGCAAGCCCTCCTGCTTAAACAAAAAAAATTAATTAAACAATGGCCAATAAAACTGGAGACGCACACCGGGAGTGATTATATATTTTTCCTATTGTCAGTTTAATGTTAGCTGCTTAGTGATGCTAGGACACCTAAATACATTCCCCGGGTATTTTGGCTGGCATGTGGAAAAATTTTGTACCAGAGATTTCGCCGAAATCGGAACGCACTCTAATAAAGGTTTCCCATTCCTGTCCTAATGTGGAGAGATGATAAAAAATTCTAACAAATCGACTTATAAAGAAACATTTAATGCCATTACGAGAAATCATTTGTAGAAGATATGAAATAATTAGTATTTTTAGCCTTCCTGTCATCAATTATTCATCACGGTGTTGAGAATTACATTTGTAGAAATAAATTTCATGATATTAGAGAACTTAAATCATTACCTTTATTTTCGCCTCCATGGTTTGAGCAACTATGAATTAAAGGTATATAAAAAAAGTAATTTCTGAGCCTAAATTTTCAGTTGAAATAATTAATAAGTAATCGTCATATGTTACAATTTAAGAGTATGAGGTTCTCTACTTTCAAATGTCGTGGCAGGCGCAATCAATTTTGCATTGAATTTTACGAAGCAGGTATCTGTAACTCTTTGAGCCGGATGTCTGGGCATTACTATTGAAGTAAAGGATTTCGTCGTGCAAATGTCTTGTAGTGAGTATCATACAATACGTGAAGGTCATTATTTCAAAGTATAAGGATATCTTACAAAATTGATGTGTAGTTCTCTCTCTCCCCCTCCCTCCCCCTCTGTCACCCCTCTCTCTCTCAATAAGTAGATCCTATGAGACACAATTCATCATTTCTTTTTGACCCTTTATATGCTATTCGTGCAACACTCTACTATGACATTTTCTCCTCAACTCTTAGTATGCTTTACGCTCACTGTAGTGAAGACAAAATGTCTTTTTCCAATTTTTAAGATTTATTTGTGGTACAACAATGGTATGTATTTATGGCATTTATAGTATGGTATATTGTAACTAATCGGCGTCATCATGAGGTTTCTTCTTTCGAGTTGTCGTTACTAGGACGACGTTGCGTTGAATCATGTTGAACCATAAATAAATCCTGGTGGAAAAATATTGTCTTAATTACACAAACAATGGATTTGCAGAATGTTAAGCCCTAAAGCATCAAACATATGCCAAAAGCAGGTCAATTCCCTGTTCAGCCTCATATACGGGTACGAAATATTCCATTCAGGTCTCTGATATCGGGAAGAATGAGATGATTGGGGATGTTGGACGGAAAATTCTTATTTGGAATGGAGGCCCATATAATCCTGAAGGATACCTCCAGTTTGATTTGTGAAGCATGTCCTTATAATTTCGTTTGATAGAAACGGGTCTTCCAATGTGCCCAAACTTATCCATGGTTAAGCACTTCGATTACGTACTCGGTGATCACCTTAATAATCAATGGTTTATCGTAAAAGGCACTTAATGAGTTAGGCTGGAGTATCCTTCTAATATAAAATAAGCTAAGGAAGTCTTTAACCTCCTGGAAAGCAGGCGTGAAGTAAGTACAGAGACGCCAGCTTGGTTTCTCCGTATACTATTTAGTGCAACGATTGATATACAAATCCACCATACCCGTTGATAGCTCTTCTGGAAAAAATCAAATAAAATCACTGCCGTGAGCTCAGTGATTTTTTATAAATTTTGTTTAGTATTTGCGCAAAAGAAGAATCGTACGACTTGCTAATTCGAATCTGGCGAAAAGCTCTTATCTATGATCTGGTAAAGAGAATGATACTGATTGAAGTAGTTTATAAGGAAATCTAAAATCTGAAAAATTATTATTTTCAGTCATTTTGCAAATAATATGAGGATAAAAATAAATTCATTTCACGTATCCTCTTCACGAGTCAATAGTTCATCTCTCTATATAAAGGAATTTTCTCTCATTGTTTGGCACTGCTTTATTAACCAAGGCCCGCAATGGCTCTGGCTAAGAACTACGCGGACTGCGAAGAAATTACACTCATTGTTGCTTTTGACCTGCGTATGTATCCCGCTGTATCTTTTCTACATATTTACATTTTCATTCCGCCTAGAACTCTCCTAGCATTTGATTTTCCGCGCAAAGTTCCCCCTGTGGTTCCCCCTGTGTACCCCGCGCAAAGTTCCCAGCCTGTATTGAGTCTGCTTTTTGACAACCACCTAGCGCCTGAGGTGATTTGCATGGTTTCAGGTTAGATTTAGTTAAGTTCTGCATGCCTGGTGTATAATCACCCTGTGCTACTCACCCAAGTGTAGCTTGCACGGTATTTCGTAGAGGTAAATATCAAACAGTGTTTCTAGAGCTTCTAAGGCTGAGGGCCATCTAGTAACTTAACTCTCTCGGGTCAGAGATGGTGACAAAATTTTATAGCAAATTTTATTGTTTACTCGTGCCATGTTACGTGCCATGCCGAAATTACCCGAAGGTTTAATGCCACAGAAGAAAGGTATCGTACGAACAATTATAAGTAGTATATAGAGTGGCACTGACGAATTTCAGTAGAGCTTTATGGGCCTTAAGCAACCGTGGTTTCAAACAGCGGAAATGTACTGCCCTCCACGATTCCAAAAAAAAACTTAAACAGTCCTACGTTCTAGTTAGATAATAAACACTATTTTCTCGGATGCACGTGACAATATTCACCGTAAAATAAGAAAAAAGAATTTTAATAGTATGTCGCAGCTCTATTTTGTCAATTTAGCTCGGAAAAATTTAAGCAGCGATGCCGTTTTTCGGATAAATAATTTATACTTTCCGATACTACAATGCACTGGATAAAAGGTATCAAATTGCGATCGCCAAATAAACTGAATTTAATGAATAAAAAGAATGACTTTCTAACCTAAATTCTTCAGGTGTCGCTGATACTCGTGCGTAAGAGCATATGGAACTGCATTGAATCTGCAAGAAGTTCGTGGATAAAAAAAATGTTGGCAGACTGTGGGTTATATCCTCTCTTGTTTGTGAGGATTTATATAAAATATTTATCATGCCAAATGGTTATAACATTGGAAAAAATTTTAGTTTGGGATTGAAATAAAAATATTTTATCTTTAATTGTCGTGCAACTATGATACTGCCTGTAGATGTAGATATTTTGAGCAGACAACCTTTCGCAACCCTCTGACCTGAGATGAGACGTGTGTGCATGGTTGAGCAAAGTGCAGCACTGACGTTGAAAATTTCGCGGTCTGGGAGAGACTGTTTGGCAACGTCAGGTTTGAGGAGAGCATTTTTTCTGCCCCGTGGAGGTAAAAAGGTTGAGCGAAGCTTGGGGTATTCGTGGTAGGGAGCGAGCGGTTGTCGGCGGAAAAGTATGGGATGAGAAGAGGGTGGCGTTTTGAGGAATTAGGAGTTGACAGGCGAGAGGAAAAGTGTTTCAGCCCTGAGGCGAGTGAAAAGCGGGAGGCTGAAGGGTTGAAGTTGAGGGTGCGGTAGGAAAGGAGTGTTCTGGTGAGGTTAGAGCGGTGGTTGCAGCGTTCCACGTGAACCGGAGGGTTTTTGGTTTTGCCAGGTGGCCAAGGTTTTGAACTAAGAAAGGGCCGGTTAGGTTCGGATGATTGACTCATTTGTTCAGCTTAATTACTCCGGCATAAGGCTATGATAGGAGGTGACTGACTCTTGAACCAAAATGGAATTTTTAATCTCATCTATTTTACCTATCCATTTTATTATCTTTAGCGTGCTGCTATCCTTCTATGTGAGTGTCACAATTGTTTACACCACCTGTCTTATGTAGGATTTTTCCTGCAGTGGGTCATTTAGTGAACATTTTTATAGTTGTTTATATTATATCTACTGCCATCCTAAATTTGTAGACCTTGATCTTTAAGACGCTTGGGTATTATGATAATGTAAATGTGAATGTCTATTCTGATTGTAAATATATGTAATGAAAATTTTTAACAGCAATATTCAACACTTCACTCAATAAATATGGTTATATTCTATTCTTGTGCCTTAATATTTTAATCTTTTATTATGTGGTTTATGCAAATGGCCCATATCGTATTCTATCATCAAGCATCTGAGTTGTGATCTTTTAGGTATTTGTTTTACCTATCTCACTTTGTATTATAATTTTCAATTTCCCTTATTTTTCTACCATCATATTGAACATATTCAAACGTTTTCCCGTAGGTATAATCCCTCTATTATGTATTAACCAAAGAAGCAATCAGCTATAGAGTCCTATGTATGCCTCTAAATAAGTCTTTGGGGTTACTCTTTGAAAATCATATTCTAAATTGAGGAAAGAGTACTGAAACCTTCTATCCTTTTCTTAGGCGATTAAGCTTTACTTTTAAAAAAACATAGCGTTTTTAACTGAAATACATTTTATATCCCATTTCTATCCTTTCCTTACAATCCCATTGGAAAATCGAAAAGCGTTTAAGCTTCAATTTTAATCCTCTGAAATATTTCTATTCTATAATCACATGGTGAAGGTACATAGTTAATGATAAGTTCAAACTTCTTCATAAATTCAAAATTGAGTGTATATGAACAAATATCTCCCTGTGCTTCCAAGTTTACCCTTTTTAATTCAGATCATCCCATACCTATTCGTGGTTTTCAAGTAACA
Organism: Ceriagrion tenellum; assembly: GCA_963169105.1. NCBI lineage: Eukaryota > Metazoa > Arthropoda > Insecta > Odonata > Coenagrionidae > Ceriagrion > Ceriagrion tenellum. The sequence continues at coordinate 31,150,244 of OY720636.1, read as the reverse complement.
AATTGCAATTTAAACTGAAAATTATTGAAGTTTAGGCATAAAAAATTGATTCAGTGTGCTTTACAAAATGTGTTAACTTTTCGTGTTGTAGCTCTCCATCGCCTTTACCCTTCACCCACATGTGAAATGTCCCTTCACCCACATGTGAAAATGTACAAAATAATCCACAAAATTTGACATGTCTTTGCGTTTGGCTAACTCGTCTTGTGTTATGTTTTTTCCACCTTTATACGGCCATAAGTCCCAGGATTTGCCTCCACCTTTCACTTTGATGGATGAACCACTCTTTATCGATCTTTCTTAATGGAAGCGACTAAAAGTTATTTAATCTACTCGTTTCACTCACATTTCTTCCTTATCTTAGCATCTAGATGCCGACTTTCATACAATTTACCCGCTTTAATGATACGGCATCGCTTGAGCAGCGGTAAGCGCATTTTGGTGAGCGAGTGTTTCTGTGTAAATGTATATATATTTACTAAATGGTCGGAGTAAGGAATGCGAGACGGTGAGACAGAGAAAAATTTTCGGCCGCAATTCGTTGCGTGCGCAGGCTATAGCCACCAAATTGCCAGAAAAGATGGAGCGGAATTCGGATGCCATTTGTTTCCCTTTTTTATTTAATGGTTCCGACGGACAAAGCGAGAGGGGGTTAGTGAGTCTCTCTCGCCGGGCGGGCGCGCAAAGGTTGGGTGGTGTCGAGCGGGGTCTGTGTGAGGGGTAGGGCCGGTACTGACTGTGAGGAAGCGAAGGGACGGTGGAAAGAGAGGGCTATAGAGAGGAGGAAACCCCCCCCCCCCCCGGTGAGAGGTAAAATGACGGATACACATTTACCAGATACGTGACTACCTGACACGCACGATTCCTCATCAAACCCAACGTATTTCCACACTTTTGTAGAAAACGACCTCCTCAGACCATAAAACGGGGTCTTATATCACCCCCTTCCCTCACCAACCAACTTCCAAGCCCACTGCACCCTCTGCCACCACTCCCCTCTGCTCCTCCCACACCATACCGCTTATATTCTCACTCCAAACTTCATCCATCGTTCCCTTTTTCCCGTCCGCCATCATTCCTTTATACCGGAAGGAAATAGTGCAAGTGCTGCCATGCCACTACGGCACACATTGGTGTGTCTCATCCGCTACCTTCCTTAAAACATATATGTGTGGGATATATTTGGTCATGATACGGTCGCTAGTCATTTCCCAGGATTCCCATTTTGGACTTGCTCGTCACATAACCGATGAACCCACCTTGTAGTGTCCGATCGGATAGGTTATTACCGCGCTGGTTTGAAATATTCCCGTTTATACATTTCTCCTTGCCAAAAAATCGTTATCTAGAGACCATTGAAAGTACTAATATCCGAATTAGATTCCTTTTGCTAGCGCTTGATTCCATAAGTTTTGTCATTTAACGTGTTCTACCTCATTAATTTGCTATCATTCTCTGAATTTTTACGGGTCATTAACAAATTTCACTCTAGACTCCAATGGTCAACTTGTATTATTAGTTAATTAGACATCGACCTGACGCATAATCATTAAGAATTTATCACACTTCTTTTAGAAATTTCGCTCCCAGAAATACCCATCACATGATGTCTATTAAAGAAAGTAATATCCTATCAATATTACTGATGAATTATTAGTTATTTCGCTCTTCAAGAGAATATAAAACGTGACTCGTAAGGAAACGATATGATTTTTACTATGGAGCCTCAACTACTTGCTCACGATAAAGTCAATCAGATGTGGATTTTGTTAATAGATTTTACCAATATTCATGAAGTACCGTTGTGCATTATCTATAAATTGTTCCTTTTATGATTTTTCATGGAATTATATGACACCTAGGTGCCTTCCTTGACTGGTTTTTGAAACAAATCAAAAGGATCCCTTAAAATCCCTCTTTGGGGGTTATAAAACTGATGATAACCATAGTTTTTCGACTTTCGCGTTATGAGCCCTGATGAGAATAGCTCCACTAAATTATGTCCAATTAGTTGTCACTTTAAAATTTTGTGACGCTGGTTAAAAAGCAAAATGATCGTTATTGCTGAGATATTCTAGCTAAGATCATGATAGCAATCTGAATTTATCTATTTTCTGTCTTACACCTTTAACCCATTACAGACCGATGCAATCGTATTGAGAATATGTATATTTGCGTGTTTAAGTATCCCACAGCATTGATGCTATTCTGGTGAATAGGTACTTATCAATACATCTGGTTACTAATTAAACAGTCGTTATTACATCCTTATGTTAAATATATCGTCATAGCTATAAAAATAAATTGATAGTTAAAAGGTCTGGTATTGAATAAACTTCTGATATCGTTTACTTAAAAAGGAAAGTATACGGTTGTATTGATTAGGGCCTCAACTGCTAACTTACAATAAAAGTGATCATATGTGGTTTGTGTTTACAGATTTTACAGGTATGCACGCATGAAATATCAATCTCCACGTCCTGAACACGATCCATGGTATGTTTTACCTGTACGTGAATGAGGGAAATGCCGGTAAAAAGTGGTGATTGTGTTTTTGAGGAAAATGCAAGCTGTTGGAAAAACACTTTCATTGGGTCATGCATTTTATAAGGAGCTTTCCGGTAGTGTTGGCACTTGGATGCATGCCTAATGAACTTTCCTTAACTATGCATAAAAGACTAAATTCAATGGCTATTTACATATTTTCTGTTAAAAAATTAATCGTAATTTACATATTTTCAGGCTCCCATCGCATTACATTAAATGTCCCTGAAATAGCATGTTGAAATGCCTTATGTATCCATAAACTGATTTAGTCGATGCCAGTACATTTGGTAAGCACATCATTTCGATTTTTTTTCGTATAATCACAGAGTTTTTGAAATTTCTGCATTTTTAGCAATTAACATATTTTAAATAATGTGTTAGTTATGATTTAGAAGAATTTTACACAAATGTTACTTGGGAAACAATCACACCAATAGGTAAGAGAAGTAAAGATGTTGCTTATTGTTTTCATGATAGGTTTTAGGCATGGAGTAAGAGTTACGAGTTTAATAGAAGAACTAGGATGGGAATTACTATCAGAACGCAGGTTAAAGTTTAGGTTATACCTTTTAAGTAAATTCGAAACCGATTTGTTCACAGGTGACGTTAGATATATATTAAGAACCCCTGCGTATTATGCTAGGTGTGATCAGATTAACAAGATTAGAGAGATAGATTGTCGTACCGATAGATTTAAAATGTAATTTTTCCAGCGTATAATAAGAGAGAACAATAGGCAGCGTAGCAAAGGGATAGGTAGGTGAAATATAGTTAGAGTAGTCTGTAGTGCATGATGCATGTAATAACAATCAATAATCCCTTTCTTATTATGTTGATACTAACCATATGACCCCATTATTTAGCATACCTTCATTAAATATCCTAGTTGCATGTCAATAGTGCATGTTTGGTGATCTTCACCCCCTGCCACACACCCTCGTGGTGGCTCGCAGGGTAGTACGTAGATGTAGATGTAGATGAAGATACTGGGCGGTTCATTGAATTTTCATTCCTCCTTTGTAATGTCGTACGTTTTCTCCGAAACCGTAAAATTCCCGAAAGATTTGTAATAGGACAATAACCATTAGCTGACGACGCTGTGATGCGACTCTTCATGAGATTCCCAGCGTAAAATATACGTTAGTTACTTTACATTTACTCTACTTGATACCAGTTGAATGAGATTTACTTATGTGTGGTGAACTGGCAGTTAATAAAACCCTCTTTTGTGTTGTTATTTTCAAGAAGAACTTAATCAAAATTCTAAAGAATAACTAAAGGCTACCCTAAGCAAAAAAGTGGCTCTGTCATGTAACTGGGCGGTATTAATTAACGAGAATGGGTTCTTCGATGTGCAACTTTTGTAACTTTACTTAAATTCGTATTTTCAAAAATGCTCCGCATATTCATGTAATAATTTATGCTACAGTTGAACTGTAGACATTGATAATGTATTTTATATTTAAACAATGCGTGACATAAGAGTGCATAGAGTAGCCGGGAAAGTGTTAAATCATACAGAGCATAGAGTATTTACACACATTAGAGGACAGTAATATAGAGAGAGTTTGGTGTACAATTAAGCAACAAAACAAAATAAATATGCATGTATGCTCATTTTACAGGCCTCTAGATTCCAAAATCGACGTTTTGTACACAATAGAAACACAATTAACATCATTTCCTCGAAAGATAACAAAAGCGCGATAATTATTGGTCGAGATTTCAACCTCTCGGATATGAATTGGAAAACCAATAGCGTTGAAACAAGTTCAAGGAAAATTGGTATAAGCGAGGCCTTACTCAATACACTTACACCTACTAGAACCTACGAGAGGCAATAAAATATTAGACCTTTTAGCTGTTTAGCTGCAATGAATAAAAACGTCGATATCGTCAAAGGCATAAGTGATCGCAAAGTAGTTTTTACGACTTTGAAAACAACAGTAGACTCCACTGTAAAACCTGAACGTAATTTCTACTTATTTGAAAAATGCGATTACGTCAAATTTGGAGAGACGTTAGAAGCTTCATTCACGAAATTCTTGGCCACAATGAAGAACGAGAGCACCGAAGTATCAATTAGATATTTTTTGGAAATTCTACATTAAGGAGTTGACGAATATATTCCATAAAAAAATCAAAGGGGAAAGTAAAGAACTCGTTGGTATAACCACGAAATGCGGCGGGAGCTCAGGAGACAAAGGCAACTACGCAATCTATGCAAAAATTCTATTAAGTTTAGAAATAAAACAATGGAGCTTGTGGCGATAGAAATATACGTTGCTCAACGCTCAAAAATGAAGAAAATAATGTGCGCTTCTCTTCCTTTACTTTAAGATATATATCCTCCGTGAATAATTAAATGAAAAGAACAAGTCATTCTGGTTTTACGCGAGAGGGCTCCAGGGCAAATCTTTGACGGTAGAGTCTTTATTTGACACAAAAGGTAAAGTGGTCACCAACAGCATCACAAAGACAATTTATTGAATCACTACTTCGAAAATGTATTCACTAAAAATGACACAGTATACAAGTCGATGGCTGACATAAAAATTCAACGTGATGGAATAATTAAACAACTGCATTCGATTAAAAGTCCCCAGGTCCAGAAGGAATACCTGCACGCGTGCTAAAGGAGTTAGCGTCACAGATTGCGCCATTATATTTAACAAGTCATTATCCGAAGGCAAGGTGCCCCAAGACTGGAAAGTAGCCAACGTCACTCCGATATTTAAAAAAGGATATAGATGTGACCCAGGAAATAATCGGCCTACATCGTTAACATCACTTTTATGCAAGATCCTCGAACACCTTGTTAGCAATAATATGACATTCCTGGATAATCGTAAAGTCTTACATTGCTGTCAGCACGGCTTCCTAAAGGGCAGGTGCTGTGAAACACAGCTTGCGATCTTCCGTCATTATATCCTAAAATCAGGTGAATCGATAATGCGATATTCCTTGATTTCAAGAAGGTATTCGAAAAATTTCCTCTCAACAAAACTCTTATATACATTGCAATCATGCGCAGTTAATTGAAATATAGTGAATTGGATAAGGGACTTTCTCAGTGGTCGAAAACAAAAAGTAGTTATTGATGGTTTTAGCTCTGATATGGTTGAAGTCACATCCGGTGTTCCTCAAGGAAGTGTTATCGATCCTCTTTCATTCATTATTTATTCTAATGTTCTAAGTTCTAGAGTCAGCAGTAAATTCAGATTAATTGCAGATGATACAGTTACCTACCGCGAAATAAGCGAAGACTCGGACTTTGAAGGTCTGTCATCGGACCTTAACAACGTTCATTCATTGTGCCAGGAGTGGGGGTTGGAATTAATTATCAGTGAATACACCCCAGTTCCTTCGAAAGACATCACAAAAATTCCATACCTATACTGTTGGTGGAGTGAACATATAATCTTCAGATAGAGTATCTTGGGATATATCTTGGAATTTCCTTACCCTCAGATATATCATGAGAAACCCACATACAGAACATATGTGGCACTACCTTTAAGAAACTAGGATTTGTTAAACGTATAATAGGTAGGTCCTCGGATAAAAAAAATAAAAGATAGATGCTACTTTACTCCGGTAGCCCACACCTCGAATACGCTGATAGCATTTGGGACCCTGGTTATAAAGATTAAACCAAGAGAACTAATAAAATACAAAGGAAAGCAGCGCGTTTCGTTGAAAACTGTGAGCACATAGTGTCTCACAACATTTATATGGATTATAGCAGGAGCCCGTAGAGACTCGGAGGCTGCACGCTAGGCTTGGGCTGCTTGAAATTTTCAGAACTGATATTTTTCAGAGCGAAACTGATAATATTATCATGACTCCTTACTACATCTCTAGGTCTGACAGATGCGATAAAATAAGAGAGATACACTGCCGAACAGTTAGGTACAAAAACTCGCTCTTTCCGCGCACAATAAACGACCACAGTTAAAATTGACCGCCACTAAATACACTCCCATAATACATGTCACAATTTCACCTCCCAAAAACTTATATCTTTACACGGCTGGTGACCTAGCACCCCCTGCCACACGCCCATGCGGCGGCTCGTAAGGTATTATGTAGATGTAGATATTATAAAATAATCGAATTTCACAAGCTTTTATAAATGGAGGAATTATGCCTTAGAGTATTGAAGAGACATATCAAAATATGTGGAGGTGTGAAGGTTCGAAGTTCGGGCGGTAAGAACACGTTGCCGTTCTTTGAATCGATGCTTCTGAAGAGAGCTGAGGAATAAAAATGATAGATATGAAGATAAATAAAAATGAGGTCGTTGTACAATAAACTAAATGCATTAGACTTCATAATAAGTGGAGTAGCATATTGAGAAGGCAAATAGTGATAATGGTGTGACGTTTTTGTTCTTTCCATCCATGCACTATCTTAGTGTTCCTTTAGTTGAACCGAGTTAGATTTTCTGAAGTTAAAACATATGTAAATTGAGAAACCAAAAACGGCTACTACGATTAATAGAATCAAAATTTCCGCAATTCATATTGTCTCATTATGTTGATAAGAAACGCAAATGAAGAGGTTAAACTTGCCTTGTTATATTTGATTTGGTGACTGCCATGACTCATTCCGAAGTTCATATGTATCTCCAGCCCCTCAACTGGCGTAGGAGTTGCAAGTTTTTAACCGCTAGTTTCCCTTGTTACCTGTGTCTCAAATATCCAGTTCTCCGTTCACAATTGCGAATAAAATAAAAAGTGAAAAACTCGTACGTAGTAGCCCACGTTAGCTTAGGCAAGCCTTTATACCGAAGGGAAATAAACAGTTGTCTACGTGACAGCGTGAAATGTTTCTCGTGGGAACGCACTACGTGGAAGAATATCCAGTTTACGCCTATGGCTCTCCATTGCCTATAGAAATTAAGTATTCTAAACAGTCTGGCTCCGTGGGCCCCTATGTTTTCTTATTTTGGTGCTTGCTTTGTTTGCGGTCGTCTCATGTGCTTATTTTAGGACTTCGAGGATATCGGAGGTATATGACCCTCCTCAGGTCAGTCACTCCTCAAATTCTTCCACCGATACATTGCCCTGAGAGCACCTTTAATCTGTGTCTAACTGCCTTTTCAAATGAAATGAAGAAATGTTATTTTCACTGACTACGATCCGTCACCCAGTTATAAAGTGTAACTACAATCTAGGGTCATGAAATGTATTTGGAGGAAAATTGTCTGGACGAAAGTTCACTCTACTTCTTATGCAAAATACATTTTTACCTTTCTTATTTGCGTGAATGAAATCCATCCTTAACCGTCCATTAGTACTCCGATTGTGCAAATACATCAAACCTTCGGAATCATCTTATAATTATGTTTTAATCATTAATCGGTTGTATGTTTGCTGTATAAATTATGAGTAAAAGTAGGGTGAATTGACACATTGAAAAATATTGAAGGTGAAATAGTGGGAAAAGTTCCCAGAGGAAGACCAAGGAATATATTCATGGACCAAATAAAGAGGAAATTACATATAAGGAGATACCTGGAAGTAAGGGAACTAGCAATTGATTGGGAGTGATAGGGAGGGATTGGGAGGGATTGGGAATGATAGCCAACCAATCTTGATGATTGAACGACCAATGATGAAGAGTATGGTTTTATCTTGCTCTCTGCTTGTATTTTTAGAAATGTAGAAATGCATCCTGCATTGCATCCTGAAATGCAATTTTTTACAAGTTAATGGGTGGCGGAAGTAAACTATGAAAATGGTAATTTGGAAAATTGCCTTCATTTGGCAACAGCTCTGTTTGAGCCACACGGGCATTTTTGGACTAATTACATTTGTGCGAGTACATTAATGATGTTTAATGACAACATATGAAGTATGAAAATCGTGATAAAGTTTATATCGTTACATAATAATAGAAAGGCCGTAAATCGTAACTTTGCGTTTTTTTAGTTTTAGGATACTTTTAAGTGCACATGAATATTTAATTTGAAACTATGAGTCCTCCTCCAAGTAATTTATTTGTTTTAACTCTCAGTTTTCATTCACGTTACAAATATTACACAGTGTGGAATGCGACTTTATAGCACAATCGATATGCAACTTGCGGGAGAAATAGAAGCCAGTCCTTTTTCCCTGCCAGTACGAATCTCGGTCGATCACTATCACTATCGACCTCTTATACTGTCATGGAAGTCCGTGCATTCTCATCGAAGGGTAGCTTGCAAGCAACTTCCATGGATACTGCCGATACTGTAAGTAACTTTCATGTGTAAAGCCGTCACAATGTTCATTTGAAAAATCAATGTACGTGTGAGTCGAAATTGAGTCTAATAAAGTCCAGATTGGATGCAAATACAAAATCCTAACTTAATCTAAATCGCAAATTATCCAAAAACGAATACGAATACGATATAATCTTAACGGAGGTGTTTCAAATCGATATCGGAATTTAAATTGAGATCCAAAATAAATGTAAACGTTTTAAAATAGCGTATTTCCTACTGATAACAATTTTAATAACCCTTCTCCTCGACCTCCACTTAACAATCCTTAAATTCAATTCTTAGTCTTTTCTTCCTCTGCCTCGTTCTGTCAATTATCAATTGGTCGATCGGTTATCGAAGAGAATCAAATTGAAGTCGAACTTTAAAAATTGATTGAACATCATCGTGATTTGTATGAAAATGAGCTATTTTCCAGTGAATGTAATGGCTTACGCGACATGGTGGTGGTCACAAGATCTGAGCATGGATCAGATAAAATTATTGTCAAAATTATCGATTTCTGAATGAATCAAATCGCAATGGCCGATCTCTACCTTGGAGATACTCTCTCCACAGCCCTTAAAAACCCACCCTTTTTTCTTGTCTTCTTCTTCGCCCTCGTACCGTAATAAATGTGAAGGCCCTCCGGCCACCCTCTCTCCAGCGCGTAAATCATACTGAGATCCCCCCTCTGCCGTCCCCCGACAAAAACTTCTTCTTTTAATTTCATTCCTCTCGCGTGGGCATGGAGTGTTGGGAAGAAGAAGTGGCCGAGTGGGGAGGAGGGGAGGAGACGAAGGAGGGGAAGAGGCATGGGGAGGAGGGGGCATAGAGGGGGAGTAGAAGATGGGAGAGTTTGCTCATTATTTGCCTCATTACCCATCGCGTCCAATCGGAATTTAATGTGGTCCAGAAAATGGCGAGAGTCCCCCGCTCTTGAGAAGGATGGAGATCTGCCGGATCGCTTGATAGGAGAGACGCTGAAGAGCGTTTTTTTTTATATTTATTTTAAGCTATATATATATAAATTGGTGTCGTACCCCAAAGGAGGGTGGATTAAATGCGTTCTAATGACTCGAAATGAGACGTAGAAAGCGGTGAGCCTCAACCTCTACGACACCATGAGCTGCGATAAGTACGACGTAATTATTTTTGTAAGTTGCTACGTTCATATCCATTGATTTTAGGTTTCCCTCGAGAGTAATCAATATTATATGGCTGAGGTGTGTGGAAGTTATATGATAATAAAGTATGCTACAGGTTAATTTTTTTATTTATATGAATGTCTATTTCACTCATTTTTCTTAAGCTAAATTCATTGCGTCTAATTTCGACGCTCTGACGTCAGCATTATTTACCTTTTGTTGCGTACGTGTATGATCTGTTAGTTTACGGTACTTTTAGAGGGATCGTGGATCCTTCTTTTGAGCTGTTGCTATTTCAAATGGAAACTGCTGTAGAAGGGTGATCTTCACAGCTTATGTATTACTAAGAAGAATTATACTATGAAGGTCTCGGTTGAAGTTAGTAATTTAAAGCATATTGGGCATTCGGAAAAAAACCATAACGTTTTTGCCCTCGTGATTGCAATTAAAAGTAGAGACAACGCCAGCTCTCACCTAATGGAGAGCAGTGATTGTCCCTCTAATTATAAAGCCAATGACGCCATCGGTACGCTATACCATTATCTGGGATCTGATGGCATAGGGCTGGAGATAATTACACTGGTTCTTCAAATCTAATCGCGCGGAAATGAACTTTGGTAGTGTAATGCATGATGTATTTTTACTTCATATGTATTTTTAGTTAGTTATCTATTTCCCAACTCCATTAGACTAATATATTGACGTCAAATGAGGAGTACAGTAAAAGTGGAAATAATCCGAGAAGGAGGTAAGTGTGACAAAATTTTTCCTTTTCTTGAAATTTTCGTATTTTTATTTCACCGACAATTATTCATTATGAATCCTGCATCAGGCTAATAGTCATTTATGCTCAACTTATTTTCAACAATGCTATTGCTACATGTTTGTGCTCTGTGGAAGTTCATAATATAGAGATCGTTTAACCGGCTTAGAATCACACCCAGCTCAGCTGATGCTCTCCCAAAGTAGTTAACTGGGCCTCTTCGTCTACTGGAAATATCTAAGATTTGAAAAACCCAGATCTCTCTGCATTTATTTGTTACCCAGAATATTCTTCTCGGTTTAGTGACTTTTCTGTGTGGGCGATTGTTAAATCGGTCGTAAATACGTCAAATTACGCAGATTGTTCCTGCTGAATTTCTGTAAACTTCGGAGGACTTTGCTCATTTGGAGCCTAATAATTGTTAAATAACCCTGTTGTACCCCTGGATAAAAATGGATTTTTCCACTAACTTCGATTGAAGTCTCACTCTAAAACTCATCAGCAATAGAGATGAGGAAATCTTGGAAATTTATTTCTCTTTCTTCTCAATAAGTAGGATTTCCCATCTAATTAAACATATGATCGTTCATTTACTGATATAATATTGTAATTTATTTGGTGTAGAGCAGCATGCAGATCGTCCATATTTCCGTGAGCTTTCGAGTTTTCTAGGCTTTTAATTGTTCCCTATTAAGTATTAAACACCCTTAAAATATCGTAATGGGCTCTTCTCTCAGTTAATACTTCGGCTTTTGTGGCTAAGCGCATATTCATTTCATGAATTGCGACTTTTGAGCGAAAAATTGTCGCTGTCTTCATAAATGATGTAAAATATCATTCACATTCATGCGCCCGAAATGCTATGCCGTTTCTCGTAATTTACTTTCCAAGATTCTCTTCCATTTTTAGGTTAACGTGCATCCCATATGCGGGAAGTTATAAAGCTTGAGACCACCTTAAAAGTCAAAAAAAGTGTAATTTCTTAATCGAATTTGAAACCTTTTCCGTATCTGGGGCCATCCCCTTTGAAACTTGCCTCCCAAATATCCATAAGAATGACTCGGGAGTTTCTTTTTCGGAGGGAAGTCGCCTCCTGAAGTTTCGAGGCTTATCTCCTATCTCCGTGCCGCAAGTTCTTCACTTACCTGTTACGGGCTCGTGCTCTATCCCTCCTCGCTACCTTCTTTTTTTTACTTCTTTCCCACTCGAAAACTTTTCTCTCTCCCGGCGTCTGAGGATCAACTTCACTGGTCTTCGTATCACTTTCCCCTCACTCCTGCACCCTAGGCGATTTTCTCCGTGGGTCCGTATTTCACTCCGGTGGAACTATCGTGTTGCTGAACGCTGTTCGCACACAAAATCTTAAGTACCCGACTACATGGATCCTCTCATCAAAGTCCCACTCCACGAATGACGGAGGAGGACGAAAATGTTCTTCGCTCAAGACCGAAAAAAACTAAACTCCCAAAAGTCTAAGAACAAACGTATGTGAGGAAGTGGAGGGCAAAGTTTGGGTACTTGCATGGAAATTGAGCGCCATTTCTGAGGCGTAGGCGACTCAGAAAACTTACCTAATGACATCCTTCACTGATTTTGTATTTCAAACTTCTTTTAAAATTTCACTATTTAAAGAGCAATGGTAAAGTTGATGAATTGCGGAAAGGGTAATTAGTGGATTGAGTTGATAAAAACAGACTCGTATGCTTACTTCTAGATTTATTTTCTTTTCTTTTATGTTTGATTTGCTTTAAATTACTTTTTAACTTAGAGTAAAATTTTTTCTTTTTATTTATTTGGGGAAAATTAAGTTCGTTGCTGCTGCAATTTTAATGCTTGTAGCAATAGTTGTCCTGTAATTTAACTCTAGATAGCAACCTTTCTCTCTCCCTTTGAGCTGGGATTTATTGTAATTTTATTTCCAAACTCAGGTCCGGAAAGAGAACGAATTAATTCACATGGTGAATTTCGTTTAATGAACTCCGTTTGGTAATAGTGGGACGAATATTTCACGGACTTGCCCGCATCCAATCGCATAAAACTAAATTACATCACTTGTAACAGTCGTCCCCGCCCAAAGAGTTATTACGCTCCTCCTTCCTTTCTCCACCCCATTCCGCTTCCCATTCCCGATCGCTTTTGCCATCCGTTCGTCCGATAACCCTTTTCCACATCCCTTTAGCTCCATTGGAATCGGTTAATTTTGAATGGATGGCCAACTACTTGTCGACGTTGCGGACCGGAAAAAAATTTCCCCTAAGCAATCTATCTATTACTCCTCTCTCTCCCCCTCTACCCTCCTTACCTCCCTCCCCCTCTTCCACCCTTACCTCCCTCCCCAGACCCCTTTGGCCTTCCCATTTCTCCTTGGGACACCCCGCCTTCTTGCGCTGGATCCTTTCCCCCTGTTCCAAGGACTCCTCCTTGCCGCTCCAGCATCCCTCCGCCGCCATTATAACTCAGGGGGTCGCCTCATTTGCGAGCGTTCCTATTCCACTATAAGATTTCACTCTCCTGGAACCACCGAGTAAGCACATTCACCTACACCGCCATCCCTCCTTAATTTGTCCCATCGTTCCGCCCCCCCCCTCCCACCCCCGCCACCACCCCAGGCTCCACCTCCCCGGATCCGTTCCTTCCGACCGAAACCTCAGCTCTCCTTGGGAGTGATCATCCTATTTTTTTGGACTTCCGATCCCCGCCTCAACCATAGTCGTCCACTTTCTTCTCGAGTTTTCTCCTTTTTTTCCTCTGCCAGTCGGCAGTTTTATCGACAAGAACAGGTCAACTTCCACGAACGTTTGCGGTCGTGTACATTCTTTAATTTGATAGCTTGTGAAAGTTTCATATTTTACTTTTTTTATAATTAAGATGCCGTCTAGATTTTCTTGCTCAAGGTAACTATTTTTGCAGTGATGAGCTTCAATTACTCCATAGGACCTATTTGGTGATTTAATTTTATGTAAAATAGTGTGTGTTCTTGTGGTAGTATGAGCTTCCGTGGATATTAGGTGTTAATGAAATGCTACTTCGCTCTGGTTAGGCCTCACCTCGAATACGCCGCAAACAATTGGGACCGCATGATCATAAAGATTAAACTAAATAAAATCATGAAATACAAAGAAAAGCAACACGCTTCGTTAAAAAAAAGCTACGAACGAACATATTGTGTTTTACAACTGTTCGATGGATTAAGGTGCAAGCCCCTAGAGACTCGGAGGCTGCACGCTAGGCTTAGTCTACTTGAGATACTCAGAACAGGTGCGTTACATAGCGACACAGAATATTATCATGTCGCCTCATTACATTTCCAGGTCTGACAGAGCCGATATAATAAGAGAGATACACTGCCGAACAGATACAAGCAGTACAAAAACTCATTCTTTCGGCGCACAATTAGCGATCTCAATTAAAACTGAGTTCCTCTAAATATACTCCCACAATACATGTCACCTTTCATCTCCCAAAACCTTACATCTTTACGCGGCTGGTGACATAACAGCCCCTGCCACACAGACATGCGGCGGCTCGCAGGGAAGTATGTAGATGTAGATGAATGAAAGTCGTGTAAACTCTTGCCTGTTAGTGCAGTCGTTTTCATTAGTTAAAGGTTTGTTGTCAGTATTACCCAAATTTATTGGTTCTAATTTGTATGAGCTATATAAAGCAATATCCAATTATGGGCTGTTTTTCTAATTAAGTAAATTGTCTAAGACGTTGCCGCTTTATTGAATGCCCACAATTATTTTAGGGTGTCTTGAATATACATACTCATTAGTGGTGATCAGTTTGAAGACATTTTCTGCAGATTATCAGATCCCTATTTTCATTGTAACTTTCCTTATTGTTTATTTGCAACATGTTTTCAACACTGATTACTGTTTTCTTGATCTATAATGCACCCTAAGGCACCTAAAAAATATGGAAATATTTTCATCTAACTCTTTACTCCTCAAACCATTCTCTAGACTTGGAAATCGTCTTCGTTATTTCAGTAGTACTTGTTCTTAATATTTCTATATTTGAACTACTCGCTATCTTTTCAACGTTGGACAGTGATTACCGTTCACCCATTTCCGTGAATTCTCATCTCTCTGCTTACGTTCCTTGCACTTAGGAAGCCGTACTGTTGGCAGAGCTACTTTACCTTGGCCAGTCTGTATTTATCTATAAGCTTTAATACAATATTTTATTGAAAATACATGCTTAAAATATTTACCTTGAAGTGTATTTAGATGTAAATTTCCTCATTTCGTATGACTTTCTGCGACGATATATGTGCATAATTTGAGTTGTTATATATTAGTTATGATATTTAGTTAGTTTAGTAGTATTATATTTAGTTTTCTTTTCTGGATTACGGTAGAGCGAATAGCGTCTACTTTAAGGGAAATTATTTGCAGGATTAAACAAATAATCCCTTTTTTCTGAAAACCCGTTCGCATTACGTGATTACCCATTTTTAGCTATCTAGTTTTTATGCAATTGAGCAGTCTACTAATGAGGACAAGAGTTCGTATTCTCTTCTTCATAAATTTTATTCTGGATTCTCTCTAACGTCTTGGCCTTCAGTTTCTCATTATTTCCAATCCTTCTTTTCTGTCCTTGCCTTATTTAAATTTCTCTCTCTTTTCTGCTCACTTCATTCGTTATCCTTAGTCCCTTTGCTGACTTTCTCCATTCCTCCTCGAGTCCACATATCAAGAGCTTCTGATCCGGCCTCATATAATGTCCTCATTGACCGAGTCTCACAAATATCCCGCGCGACGCTGGAGGCAGCATCCACTTCTGCATTATCCTAGTGTCTTTGGTGGGATATTCCCGCCGTAGAGAGGGTGGGGATATGGCCCGTGCTCTCAACCCCTAACCCGTCGCCTTTACCAGATTGGACACTTTCCCATCCCAATCCAATCCGATCCTTTTTTTCCTTCTTTCTCGATTCCAACCAATCTTCTCGAGCGCTCTCGCATCTCGACTCGATGAGACCGCGCCGATAAAGGATGGAGCAGTGGGAGTGAGCAATTTAAGCGAACCAGAACATCTCTCTCCCTCTCTTTCTCCCCGGCTCATGTCTCTTCCCTCTCCCGCCTCCTATTCCCTTAGTCATCCGGGATTCCTCGACCCGTGGTAATTTTTCGCAGCCGACTCTATTCCCCGTTCGCCTCCCCAACGCCCTCCTCTTTCTTAAGCGACCACTTCTCATTCTGGTTTGGCTGCTCACCATCGTTTCCGCCCCCGCCTTTATTCAGCGCAACTGAATTGATCGGATCAGCGTGGTGGCTCGAGTATCGATTCGATTGCCACACGGAGGGTCTGCATTCGTTTCCCGGTCGTGAAGTACATATATTTTCTGGATCATCCTTTCACTACTTGTTTTCAATACCTAAAGTGCTTAAAGCGGATTTAATACAGCATTCGTTGAGCTAAACTGTGATTCTCCTGTTATTTTTAATAATGACGAGCTCATGTCGCATTCAGCCTCTTGTCCACTCTCCTACCATCTTTATTATCTGGAATACAATCCGTTGACATATACGAGAGCCATGGAACCGAGGTTGTCGGATGTTGTACCTCGTCAATGCTCCTGCATATTTTACTCTTGTCATTCGCGAGTTATGCATAAAAATAATGATAATGATCCTATAGCTTCATGTCCTCTTCTCCCAAAAGTATCTAGTAGTACCTAGCTTAGAGCAGATACTCATCAGTACTAATCACCGTCATTGTATTCTTGCTTGATGTATAATACCCAAAATTAAGGATTTTGAGATTTAAAAACCGTTTCAAGTAATAAAGCCCGGCCGCTACGCTAATATTAGCAAATTTAACGATAGTGAGGTAACAGATTTCGAATTGCATGGAAAAAATATGTTGTCCAGATTGAAAATCGACCTCATATCCATGGAGGGTATGCCATGGCAGCCAATAAATAAACCTGGTGCAATGGTTACTGTCTCTCAGATAGTTTAACATGGTTTAACGACTATTAATTTAATGTTCACGTCATTCACTGTGAAATATGACTCTGATTAGACATATTTCACTGCAAATTTTTAATGCATCATATGGCTTTTTTTCCATGGAATTGATTGTCTTCATTGAAAATATCTCACGTTCAAAGTTAGCTTTTATATACAGAGAGATAAGGAGTATCAGAATTCGCAGTTCGCAAAGGAAAATGGGAATTAGACTTGGAGAGCTTTTGGAAATACGTCTGGTACTCTTCATACTGGAAACAAAAAATACTAAATATGTATCGTTTCATCCGTCGGAGCACTTGTTAAAAAGCCTTCCTAATTTAAAAATATTGCGGCCTCATTTTGTTGAAACACCTGTTTGAAGAAAAAAATAACTAATTCGTTTTATAATAAACTAAACTGTTTCATCAAAAAAGACCTATCGAGATTTTTTTTAGAGATAACTGCCATAATCAAGTTCCTATTTATGTCCGCACGTCTCTTCCTAGTCTCGGCATTTGTCCTCCCTAGTAAGTAAATATTAAACTCGTACGTGGCTATCTTTTCTTGGGCATTCCACTAGGTTTAATTTTTCACTTTGGCTGATATTTCGAAAGGGATCTTTCTGATTTATATTAGTCCTGCTACAAAACTGCCTGGAAGAGATCAAGCGTAGTTTTTCAAGGAAAATGAGTTAGGCTCGTATTTTCAAACCTGGATACATACATAAAGAAAAGGTACGAGCATTCTTCACCGCAGAACGAACAAAACGCCATGCATCGTCTCATCAACGTGGCTCATCGGTTTAAAAACCTCTTTCCCCCTTTAAGCCCCGCGCAGAGAGGAGGAGGAGAAGGGTTTGTAGCGGAGGGGGGAGGGTATAGAGAGCGAATGCATGCCCGCTCCTACAGCCTCGGCATTTGTTCCCTCCTCTAGTCCCTCCAAAGCGATTACTTTTATTAAATCCCTCCTCTCCTGCCACCCACTCATCCCTTCCCTTCCCGCCCACCCTTTCGCGTTAATTCCTCCCTCGCCACACCTTCCCATCCATCTATATCCACGACCCGTGCTTCCACGGTGGGCGAACGCCTCATCCGCCCCCGACCTCTCCCGCCCGAACCCACCGCCGCCCGGCGGGCGACCAGGGTCATGCATCTCCCAGACGCTGCTGATAGCCGCACACCCTCACCCTCCGCCCTTCCCCCCCCTTCGAACCCCCCCGTGTGGCAACTCCGTTATTAATGACGGGTTTTGCGGTGCACGCGGGAGGTGTCGGGTGCGGCAGGCGAGTGAATCGGCGGTGCCAACATTCCGGGATTCCGAGAGATAATTCGAGTATATTGCGACTAGCACGCATGCTTCAGTTGGGGGGAGAGAAAGGTGAGAGAGGGAGGGTATTGGTGGGAGGGGTGGTGTCCAATGCTTGTGAAACCCCATCCCTTCTCACCTTCCTACACTTCCTATACTCTGCTACTTACACCGAGGCCTATCCACCTACCTACCCCTTTCGCGTCCTCTCGCTCCTCACACCCCTCGGATGGTTGAGGGGTGGTGTATCCACCCCATGCGAGGCGGGAGAGGTATGGGAACGGTAACAGATGGACGAGTGCTGCACGTAACGGCCAAACTGTAAATGAGCGTGGATTTGCCTTGGCGAGTTAGTGGGTTTTAGCGGGTGGGGGGATTTACCGCACCCGCCCGATGGTGCTCCAGGGCCATAGGGTTTTGGAGAGTGTATCGGAAATAAAATATTGCGCCTGGAATTCTACATGTGCAATTAATTCTACCTTTCGATCGGGAGAAATTAATAGTTGATGAGGTCTGTTCTCTTCCCCCTCCGCTGCTTTTAACCCCACCTCTTCCGGAACGGATGCCGTTGCATTGATGAAACACATAATTTTGCACCCCCAAACAAATTGGGGGAGATATCCTGACCGCTCAAGGGAACTGTTTTGTGCCTTTTTTTCTCTAACTCAGACAAACCGATTGGTTGATAGCTACGTTAAATTGTACCACTTTTAAGCATTGAATTTTCCATTAAATACTTGCCAGCATGCCATCGTGCCATATTTGACAGATCACCAGAATGAATAGTCAAGCATAACTGTAATGTTTTCTCAAAATAATGCATTCGATACCTTTGATGAATATAATTATTATCATCTTAGATAAAATATTGAATTATTTGGATTGATTCCACAAGTTTAAGAAAACATGATGGTAAACAAACTAACAAATCTAAAAATTTGACGAGGATAAAATTGTATTTTCATGCATACGTAAATTCTCAGAAATATCCTCCATTAAAACACGGAAAACTTTAGCATGGCACAATCGTTCTACAAAAATGGACTAAGTACATCACATTATGGTTTTTATAAGAACTTACCTACCACTAGAAAACGAAGAAATTCGTCTATATAATAATGATGATGCAGTATGTTTCAAAAAACTTTCAAATTAGGGCTTAAAGCACGCCTAATCGATTTTCCTTTAAAATAGCACTGTGTCCTGGATTGGTGACAGTTCACCATTAGGGTATAATTGCCATTATACGGACGTTAAGAAATAATGTATATTCCTTGTGTAGGATAAGAGGTAGTATGAACTCTGAATATTGTCCTTGATAAAATAACCGAACTAATGAATTTAGGCTAAGAAGTTGTTCTCTCTCTCTCTCTGCTGAGAACAACCAAGAACTCTTACAAGTGCTGAGAGTTCTGAAAGAAAACCTGATACAGGACGAGAGCGAGGTTGACGTGGAAGACCGGGGTCCACACACACTGAGGAGTAAATTTGGCAGAGCAGTAAAATACCTCAAGAAAAAGAAAGCGCCTGGGGCAGACAGCATCATGGTAGAAGTCATCAAAAGGCTGTGAGGTAAATCCAATGAGAAAATGTACGAAATAATGAAAGATGGTGACCAAATCGGAAAAAGTATGTAAAGTGTTGGAAAGGTGATGTATAGTCATGATGGAGAAAACAATGTATGTGAACAAGCCATTGTATGTCGCATTCGTGGACCTGGAGAAAACTATCGACAACGTTGAACAAGATATTGGGGCTGCTGGAATAACTCCGAGTGGATTACAACGACAGAAGAATAAGGCACCAACTGTACAGAAAGCAATTTGGTATACTAGTTGGTATACAAGAAGCTAAAATTAACAAATAAAAGAGACAAGGATGTAACCTCTCATCAGCACTGTTCAACATGGTTTTGGAGCAGGCCATATGAGAACCACTAGCAATTGGACTGAGAGGAACAAAGATAAACGGAGAAGAACTCCGCTTCGCAGATGATATCGCAGTCATAGCTAGAAATCGCGATTATTTTAAAAGGTCACTGAATGCTATGGACCAACTCCTCCAAGAATAACTCATAATAATAGATAAGACGAAGACAAAAATCCAAGAATGCGGAAGAGAAAAGCCGAATGCAGAAGTCACCCTGAGAGGAGAGAAATTCAAGCGGATGGAAGTGGATTCATTCATATATTTCAGAAGTACCATAATTTGGGACGGATGAAGTACAACAGACAGTCAAGCAAAGAATAGCTCAAGCTAAGAAAGCGTTCATGATAAAAAGACAGCTGCCTTGCATAAAGAGGACAGGGCTGTAACCTAGGAAACAATATGTGAAAACCTTCGTGTGGAGCTTGGCACTCTATGGATCGAAAGCATGGACCATTGGAAAAGCTGACCAGAACAGAATAGAAGCCTTCAAAATCTGGTACTGGAAGAGGATGCTAAAAGTTAAATAAGAAATGATGAAATTTACATAACAGTAGAAGAGGAATTGAACACAATAGAAAAAAGAAGAACCAGATGGATTGGATACACTCTGAGGCACAATGGTTTTGTGAAGAACGTAACTGAAGGTAAAATAGAGGAATAAGAAATTAGATTTTTTAATAGATAGAGGAATAAGCAACCAAATAAAGAAGAGAGTGCATAGGAAGCGCTATCAGAAAATAAAAGACCTAGCATTGGATAGGGAAGGATGAAGGGCTGTAGTAAACCAATCTTACGATTGCACCACCAGTGTATGAATGAAGCATTTCCACTATTACCATGGGAAAGAAAAAATATTACTACGAGATGAAATATTTAGCACTATCTGGGACGAGACTATTCCAAGCTATATTTAGACTGGAAGAAACCGAGTGATTCATTCCAGTATATGACACATAAAGAACCAAGTTGAAGAGAGTCTTTTATGTAAACTTTAAATTCGAAGCTAGGCTTTTTAACCATGAACGAGTATAACAACCACCATTACAAGACATTAAGTTAAACACAGCCTCAATAGTACATCATATATGCTAGTGGATATACCTGATATGAATTTCTGTTAACCCACTTAAGCACACAACTATGGAAGCCGAAATATCCCTGAATGTCCAGGATTTCAAAATTGAATTGTTGATTAATAGAGTGCAGAATATTGTTTAAAATTTTAAAGCGTTATAATAAGTTGCAACGCATATAATTTTAACTGTTAAAAGTATTTTTTACTGAGGTCGAAAATGACCGCTTGGGATAATGGGGCGTAAAATTAAATCTCACTCCTTATTTGCCCCCGTAACATATTTCCTCGTAGTAATAAGAAAAAAGGTTTTAAAGTAATATTTGCTCTTTTAATGTATTATTAAATAATCCTTTGATGCCAAAAGTACCTCAGATTTACAAAATTAATTATCGAATGGAATATAACAATTATCATGTAAAGCGACATCACAGGTTTCGCATGCAGTTACAGTTTTATTTTTGCAATAAGCGCAGTTTTTTCTAGGTTGGCCTGTAACAACTAAATGTCTGCCCAGGTCATTCTGGCATTGACTTCCTCTTACTTTTCTCAAAGGACCAGAGACTTGACGCTTTGTACCATATGTTTGCATAAAGAATCAACCACTTGCCGTAAAAACTCAAGCTTGGCCCACTTACACCCAAATGATTTGCTGAGGGGCCATGCATTATTTACGCATACATACATATTGTCCAAAACCAAATTGGCATGTAACATTTCTTACCCCGTAAACTTGATGTGATAATTAGGAATGTGGTTGTCTATTTGGTCCACTCCCCCCATGTAATGCACATTTTTATGACATTTGGTTCAGGAATCACTATTTTTT
The DNA here is from genome assembly GCA_963169105.1 of Ceriagrion tenellum. Lineage (NCBI taxonomy): Eukaryota > Metazoa > Arthropoda > Insecta > Odonata > Coenagrionidae > Ceriagrion > Ceriagrion tenellum. The sequence goes on along the minus strand of OY720636.1, from coordinate 31,128,447 downwards.
CTCTCCTTCAAAGAATACCGAGTTGCTTTTGATAATTGCTCTACACACAATTGGTTGAAAAGAAGCAAAACTACATTATTATCTTTCCACTCCACTGCAATGATATTTTTAGCTTTTGCAACACAACGGTCTATCGTTCCTCTACGCATTTTTTCATGTTCTTTTATAACATCATGGCAAATTTTTCCATTCTGTATTCACGAACGGTACCAGCACCACCGACAACCCTTTTGGAGAGTTGTGTGAGTTGGTTGTGACAATACTTTAAAACTGGTGAAAAAATTGTCAAAGAAAAAGGGTATGATGCCTCCAGCAAATCTACAAAACTAAATATGACTAACCCTCCCAAGCCAAATTCCTTCCTGTATTTATCATCAGAAGTATTTTTTTCCTGATATAGCTAGAATTGTAAGCAATATCCGGATTTAAAAGCCAATTACCAAGCTTTGTACCCGAAACGCACTTGCTTACCCTTCAAAAACTGCTTACATGAATGTTTACCATAGTATTTTATTATAGATTCATCAATCGATGCGTAGCTCTCCAATGGAGCAAATTGTAGGAAATTCTTATTTACTTTACGGAAAATTGGCCTTACTTTTGCATACTTATCACTTGAATCAATATTGAAATTATCGAAAACGTAAAAATGGCGAAATAATTCATCAAACTGATTCCGTCTCATGGTGTATTTTACCAGATCATTTTTAGTGTCGGCTTTATTCTCCCAAAACATTCTCTGGTGAGGACATGAATTATAGCTTGAGAGGAGTAAAATCCCTAGGAAAGCACATACGTCATCACCCGTCACAATAACGTTGGTGTTTCTCTGAGTAGAATACAATGTTGTGTATTTAGCTATCTCATCTATTATTTCCCAGGAGAGAAAAAAAATCACAAATTCCACTGATTCGGAATGTTCCGACACTGTCAAAGGAGGGAGAAAATATTCATTCCCAGGCACACGTATGGAGAACACATCACTAATATCGCCCTTAACCCATTCACAAACTTTCTTAGGAGCACTAACACATTCTTAGTCAGGTATGTCTAAGTCGCATGGATCATCTTGTTCGCCAAATGACACTTCCGCCAGAGCCATCAACTGATTGCGGTTCAGTCTAATTGGATCAAAATCGTTTTCCTCTCCAGAATCTTCATCTGTCTCACCCGAAGATTCATTTGGAGGCAAAACATAAATAGAATCGGGAATTTCATCGTCACTTAAGCTCTCACATTCCTCTAATATCTCAGCGGTGGTGAGATAGATATCTCAGGGGTGGTGAGATAGATAAGCGGTTGTGGGTACATAGCATGACAAATTCAAAAAATAGGCCGTATGGTTAGCAAAAACAATGAACTAAGTGTTTTCGAAAGTTAATTTTTCTGAGTTACGGTGACGGTCAAAATTATGGTCGAAATAAAGGCCCATTTGGAACTCGCGATAGACAGCGTCAAGTGATTGAGCGTATTTGGTTTATTACATGTATTATCCCAAGCAGTAATTACTCGATAATTAAATACCTCTAGTTTCGGTAAAACTTAAAATACGAACAAAAATCAAATTAAATCAGTTAAATGGACCATTTGTAATTTCAAATGACTTATCATAAGGTGCACAAGTAATTATACGTAAAACTTACTGAGTCGTCTGTCTTGACATGCTTATGAAGAAATCGCGTCCCGTAGTTCACGACTCACAACGCTTAACTAAACTGATTTCCTTCGAGTATCTCAACGCAGCATCATTCGAAGATATATATTCTTACATGTAACTTACATTGTAACCACATCGGAAGAGAACCGGCAAGTGTAACTTAAATCTGTCCAGGGTCGTTTTCGACCGCTTGGGTTTACATGGGTTAAGTGCAAAAACCTGTTATAGTTATGAATGCATTTTGGTCTATCGCCTTTTCAAATTAATCCTGGATTACTTCCAAATGCTGGTAAATATAATTTTTAACACCCATCGATATCGTGAGTTGACTATGAAGAACTTGACATTGCTCATTCTCTAAATCGATTGAATAGTTTCATTACACTTCAAGAATGTTAATTCTAGTTGTTACATGCATTTCAATTATTGGAATTAGTCCGTTGTACGAAAGCTGTACAATTATTTCGTGTTTTTGCTATTTTTAATGCATTTTAAACATATTTAAATACTGAAAAAGTCTTATTTTATTTCCAATTTTCTGCCGATTGGAAGCCATGGAATTTACAAGCATTGCCCAATTAATTCCTTTAGCTTAGATCGTCTTATATCATCTTCACGGGAAGGCCATTTTGCTGAACGTAATGGGAACATTTTTCAGAAGGCCTCCATCAAAAACGGACTCAGAATGCGTTATATGCCATGCATAGTAGGACATATAATCGGCTGAATATGGGCCCATTAAAAAATTGTGTCGAAAAAATATTGCTTAACTGATATGGTGAATATTTTTTTTTCTAGCGCCGGTTATTTACCAATCATCACAAATTTTGTTTTTACATAAGAATAGTTAATTAAATGTTTCTTCTTCTATAGAAGGTATTTTAGTGATTATATTTTATTATGCCCGGTGTTAAGGTATTGAAGAACAAATTAAAATTTTAAGCAATGCGCTTGTTTGTAATCATGTAATACTTTATTATAAACGCTTGAAAATACGGCCTTGCTTCCAAGTACTTTTAACCAAGATATTTGAGGCAGAAAATGTTTAATATTTTTCCAATTAATGGCCAATTGCTACACTACTAAAACCAAGCGCACATTTTATAATAAAACTAATTTACTCATGCGTATTTGAATTTTTTTACCTAGCGTCAGATGGAAGTTAACAGAAAATCCTTGGTTGTTGGCGACTTTTTTACACATTTTACTTGTGTTATCATGTCCAGCTTAAAATATACACAATTATCTATTCTGATAATAATACCATTATGTTGTTATGAAAGCTTCCGCAGAGTGGTTTTGTATCATGAAGGCTTTCAGGTTTGCTTCCGCGTTGTGTTATATTTGTTGACTACAGTTTCGCCAGCGTTCCAGCTCGCTTCTTCAGGCTAAAGTGTTCTGCAGCATTTTATTTACATGATGGTAGAAAAAAATATGTGTTTGTGTTATTTAAAACAACAGAATATGCGCCTCTGCTTAATGAAAATACAATCATTATAGGAAAGGTATCGTTTTTCAATCTGAGACTATTCTTTGGCTTTTATGTGCTTTATCCGTTTCGAAATTGAGCAGAAATGTATTATCGGATATTATAATACTCCTCTATCTTACAAATACGTCTTGATTCTTAGCGAGCTTTTTTGTCTGTTGTCCCTTAAAACACTAATTAAAGTACTGTCCCCGGCCCCAGTGGCGGTGGGGTGAAGTCCTCGCCTGCTAATCCAAGGGTCGCGGGAACGGATCCCGCCAGGGTACATCATTCACGGCTCAGAACATGGAAGATTGTGTTCGTCAAATGAGTTAATTGTAAGAGAGGACTCTACAGTCCTAAATTCCCTCAATAAAGATAAGTTATTATTATTATTTTATCAGTCTCTGAGTTAAGGTGTAGGAATGATATTCTTGATGAAATATAAATTATCAAGGGAATTATAACTTGTGGAAAAGGCCGGACGCCATCTTAAGCAGTAGGCTGCAAGTATCCTCCTGATCCCTTTGAATTCTCCTGCCGTGGGCATGGGCGTAGTGCGCGTTACAGTACGAAAGCTTTCGCCGTCATTGGAGGATTAATCAAAGAACGCTTTTAAATTAGGCAGCGAAGGAAAAGAATAGTTTCCACTTTTTTCTCACAGTTCTATGCCCTGCTTCTTTTTTCCAGAATAAATGCATCATAAGCCTTTTGGCGTTGGCCGCTGGCCTCCGATAAAAATAATGGCGAGTGTTTGCTGGCTTTAATTAAGAAAATAAAGAGCCAAAGGGGGACAAGGAGCACGAATGCTCCAAGCATGTCGAGAGAGAATGATTTAGAGCTTTTGTAGGAGTTCCTATTCCCTGAAAGTTTCAAAATTCCTGCCATTTCTCTTTTTCACTTTACAAGTCTGAAACACAAAAATTATATACTTATTTCGATGCTGGGAAATGGCAATAAAGGGAATGTGCAACAAATAATTCTGATTTATCATGGCACGCAATTATTTTTTCTCCTTCTCAATTTTAAAATAACACATTGTGTTTATGATGGCTCCTAACATATTAAATCGATGTCATCCCCTTTTATATCTGATCCCTTACTATGAGAATTCCGATTTCGTTTGCCTTAGAAATCTAATCATATATCCATTCGCTGTTTGACTATGAAATAACCCATCTTTTATTTTCATTTTTTAGAGTTATAAATTAGACTCATGGCCTTGCAATAGAATGTTGTCAAAATTGTATTATGACCGTTTCGAACAGCTTTGGTATTGTGATAATTCATTATTCGGCGGTGTGGTAAATATTCTCTTTAATGTCTACTTTGTAAGGCTGAAGAAAAATACGTGAGTCGACGTAAATATGCTTGATATATGTTGTTCAAGCCTAGCAAGTGAGTGAATAAGTGGATCTACATTCTACTGATTATGGTGAAGACTATATATAGAGAAAAAATAGACTATAAATTTGCGAATTAAGCAATTAAGACAAAGCTTTCTTAAGTACGTAGCGTAAATGAGTAATAACTGACCATATGACGAAGATACATTTTCCAAAAGCAATTGATTCTTCTCTTTTAAAGGTTATCCTTGTTGTTGCAGCCACGACTTCCAACAATCTCTCTTTTCAGCCTTCCTCTTCATTTCATTGTACGAGGTGCATCCCAGTTCCATCGCCAATACTTTTAGGTATGAAGTTCTCGGTCGTCCTCTCTGTCTTTTGCCTAGAATTTTTCCTCCCATAATATTTTGTACGAAGTTGTCGCGCCTATGTAAGTGTCCGATGAGCTATGCTTTTCTGATTTTCATTGTTTCCAATGTTTCTCTTTCTGTATGTAGTTCATTTAGTACTTGCTCATTTGTTTTCCTGCGGTCCACCTAGTTTTTGTTATCCTCCTCCAAAACTTCATTTCTGCAGCTTCAAGTTTGGTCATTTCACTCTTCCTCAGTGTCTATGTCTCACATCCATATGGTAGCATACTCCATACAAAGCTTTTCAGGAGTTTCTTCCTAGTCTCAATACTAATGCTGTTATTTACTAGGAGTCTTTTCTTTAATTGAAAGGCTTTCTTGGCTAACGTTATTCTTCTTTTGACCTCAGAGGAGCAGTTGTTATGATTCTCTAATATGCTTCCTAGGTAGCAGAAATGTGTCACTTCCTCCAATCTCACTCCATCTATTCGTATATTCGTTATCTTTTCTCTTTTCTTTCTTTCTACCACCATGATTTTTGTTTTCTTGGTGTTTATTTTAAGTGTCAGTTTTAATAGCATATTATTTAGAATCTTAAGCATTCGACTGAATTCCTTCTCTGAGTCAGCTACTAGAGCTATGTCGTCTGCAAATCGAATGCAATGAATTTGTTTGCCATTTATTTTAATTCCTAATGTCTTTGTTTTCATTTTAGACATTGCTTCTTCTATGTATAAGTAAACAAGTAAAGCGATATTGGGCAACCTTGTCTAACATCTCTTCTTATTTTTGCTTCTTTCTTGGTGCCACTGACTTATATTTCCGTACTTTGGTTTTTGTAGAGGTTTAAAGTCTTTTATCTCCCCAATCCAACCCTATTTTGCACATTACTTGGAACAGTAGTATCCAGTCTACATGGTCAAAAGCCTTTTCCAAATCAACGAAAGCTATATAAGTTTTCCTGTTAATTTCTAGTCTCCTCTCTAGGATTTGTCGCAAGGCTAAAATTGCCTCTCGAGTGCCTTGCCTGGTCTGAAGCCGTACTGATCACTATCGAATGTCCCATCAATTTTCTTTTTTATTCTCTCTTTTATTATAACCAATAAAATTTTTGAAGCATGGAATAGAAGTGGTATTGTTCGGTAATTCGTGCAATCCTTTGTATTGCCTTTCTTGGGAATTGTTATGGTTCTGCTTTTTGTGAAATCACATGGTACTTTTCCTTCCTCATAGCAATTGGATACAGTCATGCAAAGTTTATTCTAAATCGTATCACCACTATTTTGCAGTAGTTCTGCTGCAATGTTATCCACACCGGTGGCTTTATTTTTCTTTAATTTATTCAGAGCATTGTTAAACTCAGCTCTCGTTATAGGTGGCCCTTTACTATCAGCGTCAATAGAATTTTCCTCCTCAACATACTCTTCTATTTTTTCAATTTCCTTACCATGATACAAGTCTTCAATATATTCTTTCCACCTATTACACACCTCCTCATGCCCAAATAATAGTTTCCCATGTTTATCTTTCACTAGGCTGCTCTTAGTTTTCGGTCTATATTGTAATGTTTTTACTTTACTGTAGGCTTTGTCAAGTTTCCCCACAACTAAATCTTTCTCAATTTCTTTGCTTGTTTCGTTCATCCATATTTCTTTTTTTAACCTACTCATTGTTATCTTGTTTTTAACAGACTTGTATTTAGTATAATTTTTGAACCTTTACTTATTTCTTACTTCAATGAGCTCCAAGATCTCTTCGGTCATCCAAGCTTTTTTAGGTTTCAGTTTCTTTACTTTTAGAACCTTGTCAGTAGCTGTTATTAAGCCAGATTTGATACCGTCCCATCCATCATTTTCATTCACTAGTTTGCCAGCTGTTTCTTGAAATTCCTGTAGAGTGTCAACATCTTTTAGTTTATGTAAATACTATTTACTATAATTAACCGTTTTATGCTTCTTAAATTTAATATCACAGTTTGCTATCAGTAGTATGTGATCGCTATCCACCTTAGCTCCTAAGTAGCTGTGACTAGATTTAACCTGGTTTCTAAATCTTTGCTTTGCTATTATGTAATGTATCATGAATCTCGTTTTATCTCCAGGTGCTTTCCATGTGTATCGTCTCCTCTTGTGTACCTCAAAGTAGGTATGTGTTAGTTACTACTAACTCATGTGGTAAGCAGAATTCCAACAGTTTACTACCTCTCGGATTTACATCTCCTAATCCAAATCTTCCAACATGTTTCTGGTTTTCTTGTATTCCTACTGACGCATTAAAGTCCCCATAAGAATAACATTCTCTTTGTCTTCTACCTTCTCGAGCAAATTTTCTATACATTCATATATTTCTTCTATTTTATCATCTCTACTCCTTGTAGTTGGAAATTATACCTGTATTATTAAAATATTATAGTTGGAACTGCTCTTAATTTGATCATGAGTATTCTGTCACTTACATGATATGTGTTCAAACATTGTGTGACCATTTACCTCTAAGTAAAATGGCTACACCATTTTTCCCTGATCTATCACTTCCACTATGGATAACCCTGAGTTTTCTCATCGGAAATCACCATTGCTAGCCCATCTTGTTTCACATAATCCTAAAATATCTAGTTTATAATTGGCGATACAGTTTTTTACCTGTTCTAATTTTCCAGGTTTTAGTAATGTATTAATATTCCATGATCCAATTTTTAATCTATTTCCTTCTTTGCGAGGATTTTGCTGGATAATGACCGGAGGAGCCTCACGACTCTTACTCCTGCCGGATCTTGGTTTCCGACTTCCATGATCAGTAATCTTTTCTTCCTTTACATACGTAGTCATCATGGCTGCTAATCCTAAGATACGCATAAGGGTCTTTAATGGAGTAGTTTCTCAGGCTGGCTTTCTCCATCCTCATACCGTTGGCCAATACAGGCTCATCCGCTTTTTAGGAGGGGTTTACCCCTCCAAGGGCAAGAGGGTGCCCTGTACCTATACCCGCTCATCCGCCCTCCTAGAAGGCCGTTGACACTTGGAAGAGGGCAACCACTTATACCGGTGATTATTCGGTCTCCAGTGCCGCGTTAGCCGCATGAAGCGTTGCCCATCCCCTACCACGAGGAGGTGCGGTTGGATATTTCCCTTCATTGAGAACTGAGACCAATCGGCATTCCTCAGTCTCTCCAGTACTTTAGGGGATAAGCAGTTGATATGGACCGAATTTTATTGAAAGAAAAATAATAAATGCAGGATTATTGATGAATCTTGATTTTATCGTGCCGATTTATGTATACCAATTTTTGAAACCTTATTTTCCCGTAAAAGCCTCAGTCTGTCATACTCCAAAATACGGCGTTAATCATCATCGTTGGGTCAATATAGTCACGATATCGGTAGTTGCGGAGATATTTGATCAGGGTGTCCACGGACCCTTGAAAACCTTGACAACTGGGAGTCTTTCGGGAATTTTCCGATCCGGGAAATTTCTGTGAATTATTCGGGAATTTCTGGTATGTCCGGGAATTTTTAAAATTATAATTTCAAGGCAAAAAATCCTTATTTTATATTTTAATTCAACCGTGAAAGCCATAAAATATATGTTGTTTGATGACTGAACATGGTGTAATGGACTTAGAGTTGGTATTAATATGTAAATCGAAGACCTGAACTTGGTTATACTCATTGTTACGTCAGCGTCACGCGTCCTTTTACCTTAGTTAATTGTGCATTGGACAAAAAGACGCTGTAGTATTCGTCAGTGGTGGCGTCGTGGCGTATTTTTTTGCTGCGCGCGGTGGTGCTCTGGCGAGGCGTCTACGCCGTTAATATCTACGGTGCTATTTGATTCATAATGGCTGACTCCATGAAATATGAGGTTCAAAACAAAAATTGAATATGTATCCTAATACTGAGTAAAATGTGCGAGCTTCACAATCTGAATTTGACTGCTAGAGCGCGGTGGCAGTCACGCCGACGAGCAGACTCTGTGGTGCAGCGGCGCACAGTCTAAAATCGGGCTAAGGCACGGACACGATTCATGAACAAGTACCTTAAGCGATTAAACCTATACGTACTCATTATTTTACGGCCCGTGTTGTTTTTTCGCCCATTCCATTAATTTCTCCACAACATTTCGCCATCCAACATTATTTTCTATTTCTTACGTGGAGTAAAAATGCTCTCAATTTATGGAACAATCGGAGGTGAACCTTATTCACTGATGCGCAATGCGTTCCGTTCCAATGCATTCGCGCAAATATTATTAAATCTACTTTTGGTATTTGAACCTCATTTCTGTTCAGTTGCCATCAGTAAGCAGTTAACTTAAAGATCACAACACATTGAGCGGTGTTTACTCAATGCATATCTCCGCGCGTGTTGAAGCGTGAACGTATTCACCATTAACATTTTCGGGGGTCGCGAGTTTGCGGTGTGAGCTCCTTCGGGGTGATCCTACTGATTCCTGTCTCCCTCTCGACCTGGGTCGCCGGTGTCCGACACCAGTAGAAGAGCAACCTTGGGAGCAATTAATTGCTAGGGACAAGGTGAGAAAAACAATTGAATAATCTTTAAAAAATGAAATAATATGATGAATGAATAAAAGAGCTGACGAAGAAAGAAGAGATTCGCCTTTAAATTTCTTTCAACAATGATAAAATCAAAATTTATTATCATGTAAACATGAAAATTTAAGTAAATCATGAAAGCGTGGCCGGGAAAGAGCCCGTGCTCTAATCTTTTGCACTTTTTCACAGATCTGTACAGCTACATAAGTACGCGAGTAGGCATAATGTAAAAACTCCTTCCACTCGTTGTGAGGATTAAAACCATGCAGATCGCCAACATTTGTTTCACGTTTTATCAACTTCCAAGACTCACTTCAAGATAGCTGGCGTGTATCAATTATTCAGTAATTAGAGATCGCACCTCAGGAGTCCCATTTCTTTATGCTAGGCCTACTCTCAAAATACCAACCAGGTCACCGGACCAGAACAAGCTTCAAAATAATTTTCAGTCAAAAATGTAATCGTGTGAATTTTGGCTCTCACCGAAAATCCGCAGGGTGAACGGGTTACGTGAGACGGGTCGGAAGCGGAAGTCGGTTGACTGCGCCACAGACGTTGCGACGCCAAAGAAATCGGGGAGGTCGGCGGTTGGATGGTCTGCAAGGACCGACCACCCGTCCGACGGTTCTGACTGTTTTCGTCGGGATATAGAGGGTGCTTTCGATTTAGAACGGCGATCGCCGGAGATAGGCGGCAGTTGCGCAAATCGATCTTGCTTTGTGCGGCTCTCCTCATAGCGGAGAGCCACCGATTGCCGGCGATAGACGGCTATTCCGTTATATCCAGCTAAATCGAATGCACCGCGGCGTGGCGATTGCCGTCTATCGCCACGCCGCAAACCGAAAGCACCCAGAGTCCCTCCAACCGTCGGCCCCGACAGTTAGGTGTTCTTTCGGAACGTGTATCGCAGCTTTAAACAAGATCACTGACCACCTCAAGTCAGTGGCACGCTTACTAAGTGCTACGGGCAACTGGTGGTGGCTATCAAGCGGCAAGAAGTGCTTGACTCCACCTCGAGAAGTAAATGATTTGGCTAGCCGCGCCACAAGGTCGCTTGTAGCAGTGTGCGGCCGGACGCGCCACTTAAGAACTCAAGACCAGGGTTGCACCGATAAGCAAAATGGCTGATTACCGATAAATCGGCCAAGCATTATCGGCCTATACCGATTAATCGGCCGATTTTTAGCAACCTACAGATAAATGTCTGGTAGCCATTTTTCTGGCCTCCCTCGCTCCCACCACACAACGTTTCGTTTCGGAGCATCTATTGCGTCCTTAGTGTATTGAGGGAACCTAACTTTACGAAACAATATTCAGGCTGGTTCTTAGTATGGTCAGACCCTCTGACCAAAACCCCTCTGGTCTTATACCGGTTCGGTATAAGACCGTCTTATAAGATTGGTCCGGTAGGACCCCGATCCAATGACGTACTCCCGACAGACCGCACTACGTCCACCGTTAAAGGGAGTCGGGGGATACCCTATACCAAAAATTTGGGTAATGGGCTTCTCCGGTTCTCATCAGATATGCGGTAGGTCTTCGCGTATGCGAGACTGACGGCGACTCGTCCAACGTTGTTGGGGGAACCCAACAGCTACAAGCACTGGGGGGAGGCGGGGGCCCATTATCGTTCTTTTGACGGCAATCCTCCTCGTGGTGTCGGCCTACCGGTGGTTGTGCTTCGCTAACCCTTCCCTTTCCTTTACTGCTTTTCCCACTACTATCCTCCCCGGTAACAAGCGAAAACTCCCAGACCGGGAGGAGAGTTTTTAGCCCGCGGGGAAACCCGAATCGCCTGGTCCTTAGTATACTCCTTAGTGAGAATTGAATCCAAGATGGGGCTTAGAAGACACCCTTGCAGCATCCACACAGGGTGGCCGAGAATTGAGGGGACCCCAAAACAACCCGATGATCAATCAGAAATATATAATTTTTATTTCTAGTCTTATATTTTACAGCAATATGATAATAAAAATTGGCCGATTATCAAAGCCGATTAATCGGCCAAATAGCCGCTACTGATTATTCGGACTTATCGTTTACTTGCCGATTAATCGGTGTAACCCTACTCAAGACGCGCTTCCGAGTGGTCGAGTGTGAGGGAGGACGGGAGGGTAGGGCGACCAAAAAAATTTTTTTTTTTTAAAGTTGAATGGGCGAATACATTTTATGGTGTGATTTCATTAATAAAACTATAGACAATTTTGGCTTGATCGCACAATATTTGACACTGATGGAACAGAAAACTTACTAATGATGAATGTAAGAAACAGAACTTGCTAGTTGTAACACAGACGTAAGCAATTTTTCTGACAGGTATGGAAATGTTAAGGATTAGAAGAGTTTAAAGTTAATTTAACCTTTTTCAACCCATTAAAAATTAAGACTCAGTGTTTCAACCTGAAGGTTGGTGTGGATAGGTGAGGGTAGAACTCACCCCAGACTAAGCCATAGGCGTGTGAATTTCACGCATTCCGGGTAGGGGGACCAATTCCTCTCCCAGGGCCACCTCGCACTTGGAGGATTTTTGTTTGGTGGTGTCCGAAGGCTTCACCCGGATTTGAATCCGATACCCTCAGATCAGTAGCAAAGCGCTCTAACCAATATGCCACCACGCTCCCAAAAATTAAGAAACGTATGAAATAATAACATATATCATCAATGTTTTTATTTCGTTTAACCATTATTTCTGCGGTAGAATCTCGAAAAACAGGAGAATTGCCTCTGTAAATTAGGTAATTTGAGCCTGAAATGTTTAAACACGATTTGGCAGTGCCAAATATAGTGCAATCAAGCTGAAATTTACCATGGCATGTTTATTTATGAAATTGCACCAGAAAATTCATTTGGCACCCTCAACTTTCTAAAAAAAAGTTTTTGGCCACCCTGACCGCGGGGGGGGGGGAGTTAGGAGGGGGATGATAGACTTTTTCTTTTCTAATAATTTATATTTGTTTGATATCTATATCTTTATTGGGTTTTGTTTAGCTAGGAAAACCCATATTTTTTGTAAAACGTGAAAAATGTCTTTGTCTCTTACATAAACCGCGATAAAATAGCCTGGAAAATTGTCAAAATTTTGCCTTGAAAACCTGGAATTATGCTTGAATTGTTTATTGTGACTTTTGTGGACACCCTGTTGATGTATCTTTTTAGTCGGAGTAAATTCTCAACTCAAAAAAAAATGTTTACCAAATCTCGACTGCTAGTTTTACAAATGCTTTATAGTATATACAACCTTAATAATAGGGTACATTTTTTTTAGGATCAAAAATGGCAACATAAACTCAGTTTTTGACAAGCATGCAAATTATGTATGTGTATTGCAATACATGTGAATGGTATTTAAAATCAAAAAATTTTAGGTAATGCGTCTAGGTACTCCTTTATATGATTTCCAAGGATCATATTGTGCTAAATAGGAACTTTAATAAATATCTGAAAAGATTTTTAATATTATGACCAAGAGGATAATGCAAATGAAAATACTGCGCCAGCAGCCAAGTATTCGAAGTCTGCTATATTGTATTCATTCATTTCAGAATAATCTTCTGGGAGTAATAAACTGAAATTAATGCACGCATTTGAACCGTGATTAGATCAAGCAGAAGGCTGTAGAAGGAAAGATGATAGCAGCAGGGATAACTTAGAAACTGGGAAGTCACCTTCCTGTTTCTTCTTTGTGTGCTTTGAGTGCTTCTCATCAATTGTTACGTCTTTACCGCGATGTACGCCTTGCAAGTGCGAGCTATGTAAAGGAGGCCCGCGGGTTTAGAAGAAGTTTACAAGAAAACTGACGCTCTCAGTCTCTCAGGGAATGGTTCAAAATACCTTGCAAAGCGAGCTTTTGACGCAACTAGACCCTGCGCTTCAACGCGCAACCCTAAGTGTGTAAGGTGTCAACTTTTTACATCTCGTGGTTTACGACCCATTTCGTTGTAGCAGTCTCGTAGACGTCATTTATATTTAAGATAATCCGGCGCAAGGGGCCCATTGGGATGCATACGCGCCTCTCCTAGACGAAGACAAGATCAACGTGAAGGGGAGTTACACGGCTGCGTTTCACACTACACAGTTTTCCCTCATGTGCGCGATGCTACCTCATCGCAGTTACAAGCTCGTAAAATTTCACAACTGAGCTGTTCGGAATAAACAGCCGCCGCTTCCGTGAAATGAGAATGCATCATGGCTGTTAAGTTTACAACTCAGTCGTCGTTAAACAAATGATTCAGACATGGCATCCTGAATTACCTTCGAATGTAATTATCTTGAGACGTCTGCCATAGCCGAACGGAAAATTAAGTCTCGAGAAGATAAACGGAAGTATAAACTATTAAAACCTGCTCTGCTTGTCTTCCCTTGGGAGGATCTGGCTTTGGTTTAGTACGGATCGTCTTTTTTGCATACGCAAAAGTAGATTTACAGCCAAACGTTTTATTGTTAAAAAATTTCGAGACACCATTTCTGTATAAATTACAACCTACACACGAGTCGTTTTTCTTAAACGGAGATATCCCCAAGATGGAAGGTGAGCATTGCCAATTACTTTGCTTTAATAATCATTTCACCTTTTTTTCAATCTAGTAAGATGTGTTCATATACACGTTTCACACCATCCATATTTGGGGTTGGTGTAACCTTTTGACTACACCTGCTAAAAATCACGGGAATTCCACCTGGGATATTTTTTTACCCCATGCAACTTTTGTTGTTAATTAATTAGTATTAGCTTTTTTATTTAAACTCTAAAATTAGATAGGTATTTACCCTAAATGTGTAAATTAAACTGTATAAGAGATCTCATACAACTTTATTGCAACCTAAACTTACAGCATATTTTAGAACTTTAACAAATATACCTCGATGCATTTCTTGATGGTTTGAGGGATGGCTGAAGGGAAATAAAAATTACTGAATCATATCAAATATGTAAAACTAATAGTTAAAATATGAGATAATTCGCATGTTTCAGAAAGTTTATCTCTTTGTGTTAAGCCTGTAAATTTGTTTCTGATTTTATAATTTCCTCCGTGTTGCCCCATTCTTTCAATCCTCGTTTGCTTCAGTGACCCTCATTCATTTCTTCATACACATCCTCCCGTTCTCAAGACTCAGTATTCCTCCTCTTGAAAGTCTTTTGTTCCACTCAAATCCACGACTTGCTGGACCACCTGGCTCATCATATTTGAATTGATATTACAACCATTTAATCCAATCTGTATTTTCCATAAGCTCATTCTTCTCTACAACCGCTCTTTTTTGTGTTTGACTGCACATTTTCTGAGCAACATAGAGTAGGTATATTATGATGACTCCTCACTGCATCTCTAGGTTTGACAGATGCGATAAAATAAAAATTGAGCTCCACTAAATACATTCCTATAATACATGTCGCCATTTCATCCCCAAAAAACTTACACCTTTACACGGCTGGTGACCTAACACCCCTTGCCACCTGCCCTTGTGGCGACTCGCGGGGTATAATGTAGATGTAGGCATTTTTGTTTCTGTTTAAGCATTTATGTGAGAATTATTTATTATTTCAATTAGTGATAACTGGTTTAAAAGTTATAGGAAGCATTACAATTGGAGGATGTTGAATGTTTTCTCAGCTTTCTCATTAAAGAGAGCAGAATATAAGTTATAAAGATTTTCTCGTACATTCATGGACCATGCTAATGCTAATAAGAATGTGCTAAAATATTATCCCTTAGCTGGGCACTCTACTGTTGGAACAAAGTCAGCCATATTCAGAATGGGAAACAGTTTTATTGAATTTTAGTTTCCGTTACTATCCGATGTGACACTTTTAAACCTCGAACCGTTAAATATCCACAATTCAACAAGTAGAATCTATAAGGAGTCCTAATTTCCGGGAACCGGTTGTGGACCACCCAAAATGTTACAAATGTTTATCATCTGAGTTTCCTTGTTTTCTCAATGTTATTCTTAGCTGCTAGTATACTTATTACGCGCCAAATCATTATAATCAATTGTACTAGTAATTTCTACGCGATGAAATGATTCTGGTGCACATTAACTTTCCGCACAGCCTTTTTCACTCTAAAGGGGCTGTTAAAAAATTAAACCGGGATAAAATAATGGTCATCCATACACTTCACCTGATTAGTAATATCACCGCACAGGTATTTAAATGGTGCTAAAAGAGAGATTCGACCCACACCCGGCTTCGTGCTGGATGGTGCGAATGAAATGGGCCATTCTATTCATAAGAGCTAAAAGAATCCCAATTTTAGGAACCCGTTGCCCATCTCTGAATATCGGGCAGCCAAATTTTCCGCATTTATGTCGTTGAAACGCTCTGCTGTTATATATGTGGTGATTTTAATTTATATACTCTTTATTACAGTCATAAGCTATATTTCCTGCATTTTTACTTCTGATGGAGCTCCATAAGCTATGACATGTAGTGTTTGCGTGAAATCTCCAGACTTTGAGACAAACAAGCCATTTATAAACTTGCCACCGCCCCTTTAGTCTTAGCTTCTGCGTTGGTTCCACTGCTTTTGTAATGAGAGTAAAAGATATCAACTTTCACCCCAAAAGATATGGGGTGAAAGTTAAATTATATTTTGTCAACAACTTTGAGAGCCCATTTTTTGATTCTTGAGGCCCAAGAGATTTGCCAAATAGCGGAGGTCTTTTTTACTGCTGTTATGTGCCTACCCGCAAAATAAAAAAAAACGGATCGTTGCTTCATTCATTCCGAGGCTAAATAGAAAGCGTTAATTTGGGAACCTAGAACCTATTGATGCCCTGACCTCTATGAACTTCGTTATGACCTCTAGAACTGTATAGGTTTGGTACATACATCTTTAGCAGTCTATAATATTCTCTCTGCATGTAATAAGACGAATTTCTATTGTATTGCTCTTGTAATGGGAAACAATGTGACGCGCCAATTGCAGCTACTGTGTAAATAGCCATTAAGCGCACATGGAGAGGTTGCGTAACAAATTTTCTCTACTAAAATCTCTCCAAAATTTGCTTATATTATTTACTTTAATGTAATCCATTTAAGGCTCGGATGAAATTTCTTGCCAGTTGCCATATCTCAGGTTGTTAAGGAATTGAGTCGGAATCAGAGGGAATGTGATGAATATGGAATTAAATAGTAATTACCATGCTGAGCAAGACCTACTTTGAGGGTTGAGCAAAATGAACCACTGAATGATTTCGGATTAAAATTGGGGTGAAACCGATTTATCCTCTGAATTTTTATTAAGTTTATACTTCGCTGCATAGTAGTCAAACCTGATTAACAAGTCAAAGGAGGTGAAGTGAGCCATCAGTTTAGCATGCAGAAGTTTGGAAGACTAACGACCGTAAATATATTATGCTTACGGTGAAATAGTTTTTCCTTTCAGATTCTCGTATGAAGTGAAAGAAGTGAAATGCCCGGAAATGAAAACATTCATTGACTGAGTACGTTTAACCGAGTTTTACACAAGTAGAGAGGAGAATTAATTTTTTTCTCAATACTTTTGACTGATGCAGTGTAACTTTTTGCTCTGAGACAATTACCTTAAAACAACGGAAAGAAATTAAAATTTGTTTTACTCCTTTATGTTGGCGTGCTGAAGGTTTTTCCTTTAATACCTCCTTGATGGAGACATTTATTGGTCGTCAAGGTGTATAAGGTCAGCAGTATTAAAGAATAACGTGAGTGTAAAAACGTGCCGGGGTTACGTATGCAAGCGTGAAATTAATGACCCTCTATATTCGTATAAAAAACAAGAAATAGAGTAAACGATTTATTTATTGTGCCCACGGACTGGAGTGCTCTTGTAAAATAATACTAGAGTGCTATGTGAGAATTGGTCGATAAACCTGTGGCGTTAGCTGGTGCTTTGCCGACCCTTGTTGAACGAATTCCGGGAAAATAAATTGACTATTTCTACGGATGTACTCGGGAAATGATGAAAATTGTTTTTAGTTTGGACACTCATTAGATTAATGATACATACACTTTCATTGTGCTTGGACGTAAGTATTATAAATATTGTGAAAATCTCTGCCAAAGTTTTGTTATTCTTTTGGCCCCATTGCTATCGCAGATTGAAAATCACTGGAGGGCGTTCATCTTTATTAGTCCATCTTCTAAACATTCCAGTGGATCTGCTGTAAAATAATTTCTGTAAATCGTCCATCCAGGACATAGTAAATATCTCTTGTCGAGCTTGGTTCTAGTTGAAGCCCACTTTATCAATGCAATATCAATAAGAATTTTCCAGAGATGATGTTGCTTTCAATGTCTATATTGTGATTTCAAGTGACTTACTACCTATTCTGTCACTTGAACAAAATATAAAAAAGTACTTCACTCAGTTCCATATCATAGTTAGAATCACTTAAATAACAATGTTAAGAGATTCTCTATGTAGAGATTAGCTGAATTGATGCCGTTGGTATGAAACAGAAACGTAGCTACCTATGTATTTTTCACACGCAAATTTTTGATTGGCATCATAGCTTATAGGGTATTCCTTTTCCTTGTGTTTCAAGGCTGGAATTCTTTCTCACGAATTATTAACTTTGTAATTTAAGTTGCTTACAATAGAATTTTGACTGGGTTTCGAGAAATTTTCCCCTTGAAATAACTAATATTTTAATTGTTTGAATTATAATGAATGCCATGCATAATTTAAAATAACCAATTTGTATCTTTTAGCAGAGATAAGGTGAACCAAATTTGCATGCTAGTCAAGAGGTGCACAACTCATGTTCACAGCTCACAACATATACGCCGATTTACATGTCGTTTCGAGCTTGGAATAGAAATATGTATAGCTCTTGCAAGGCTATGCGCATGTTGTTGGTTAGCTCAATACCTCAAGGACTTAGTTCTGAGTGAATATTCACAGCTATATTATTCCATGTTAGTAAAGACCTCTAAAAAAAATAGAATTTTTTGGTAATCTATGGAAAGTAGATTTTTATCCCACTAACCGAATATTTCAAAGCGTCGGAAATTTGGAGTGTTACTTAAATAACCCGATGCGTGGGCGATGGTGCCGGTGAGGACCAAAAGCAACCACGAAGTTAATGAGTCACCATGCCAGAAATATGGAGGCTGCAACGTTTATAAGCTTGCAGTTAACGAATTAAGATACTAAGTATATCACATAAGCGATGCCGATTCAGTTTTACTATTGCTATCTCTTTAATTGTGCCGAAAACAAAATCATGTGGTACATTTCCAGCAGGATGAGTCGAGAGCAATCATGACAAGTTTTTGAACAAGGATACAATGCATGTTCTACCGAGTAACATTTCGTCTCGTGTCCATTTTTCGGGAGTCATGCTGGCATGTAAACATTGTTACATAATCGTCAGCGAATGAAACAAGATTAGTTATCTGGTAGTATGTTGGCATTAAAAATTGAAAAAAATATGTAAATGAAATAAAAAATATCATGCAACCTATAGTTACCACCAACATTATTAGTGGCTTAGATAATAACTTTCGAGGCCCATGAACATGTCCAGGATAATGTAACATTTTGGAAACATCGGTAATGTTAGTGATGGGTTCAGGTGTAACTTAGTGGAATAGCTTCATGATTATAGATTGAAACACTGTAATTTCTACGTGAGATTTGTATTTTCAAAGTCAGATTTCGTCGCTGTGTGACATCATCAGGTAATTTACAAGTTAGTCCAAACAAATATGTACTCTCTGAGGAAGGGGGGTGGAAACTCTAAGGGGGGTGGAAAAGACAGCAAGGACCGGGAGGCAGAATAGGGGGTGAGGAAGCCCCATGTAGTGTCAGGAGGTGTGGGATGGGTTTAGTCACCGGCGGGTTGTGAGATAGGAGGAACGAACCTAATGATGTCGCACAGCGCCGAAACGTAAGTCGTGAAAATAAAAATTTCATGTTGAAATTACAAAATGTACTGATGTATAATGATCGGTAAAGTTCTAAAGTGGAATCTTTTCTTTCTTCTTTTACTTGGCTAAGTCGATTTCTTACTCAGGCTCGATCCGGCTCTTGTGAAATTAGCTTCATCGACCCGCCTTTTTAAAGACGAAAAGTCCGCACGGCAATTAAAATTTGAAAACGAAGCAGAAAATGGGAAGAATAGCGACCGTCTCCAATTTCCCAAAATTCCCTCTCAAAAACTGAAAGGGGGAACCAACCCTACCTCGCGCTATTTAGAAACGCGTGCGCTCGGATATGAAAACACCCTTTAGCACGCGACCGTTCCTTCCATCGCTTTATTATTTTTTTTGTTGGCGAAATTTATGAAATTTTTACGAGAGGAGTCCCTCCCGTCTCTCTCTCTCCCTCTTAACATTTCTCCAGGCTAGCGACCCCCACTCGAGTTTACACTTTCCATGTTTTTCCCCACCCGCCACCCCACTTCCCTAAAAACCCTTCAAAAACATTCTTCCTGTTTCTCCGCGTCCCGTCGTCTCCATAGAAAAGAAGACGGGAGGGATGAGGAGGATAAGAGATAGTGAGGACTCCCGTGTGGAGTAGTAGTGGGGTGTTGGTCGTGCGAGCGAGGAGTAGTAGGACTGGGGTTAAAGGAAAAAGGTTTATAGGGGTTGAAAGGGTGAACAATTCTCCGCCTTCCAAACTCCCATCATCCCCTCCTCGCCCTCCCTCCCCCCCCCCCTTGCAGCCCTTCTCCCGAAAACCTCTCCCTTTGCCCTCAGCCTCATCCAATGTTATTTCCTTGTTTTCTTCCCTCTCTTATTCCGTGCCAGCTACTCTTTGGCCCTCACGACTCCCCACGATACCTCTCCTTGCAGACCTCCAGCCATATCTCCTCACCTCCTCCACTTTTCTCCTCTTTCCCTCCCGCCGTCCCCGGCCCTTTCCTTATTTTGACCTATCCCTCTTCCCTTCACTTGCTATCTCGCCACAATATCTTCCCTCTCTTTTGCCCTTGTCTCTCTTTCTCCTCTACTCCGCTCGCGTTCCCTTCCTGTCTCTTCCACAAACTTCAATATAACCTACTATCGTTTCCCCTCCTGTCTCTCACTGTCCCCCCTCCTTTTTCCTTCGCTTCCCTTATCTGTGTGTTTTATTCCCTGCGTGTCCTCTCTTCGCTTGCCTCCTGAAATGCGTACTCAACCGTCCTTGCGCCTGCCTGCCGCTCGTTGTAGTATTCTTCTACTACTACGTACGTTCCCGCTTCATGGTTCTCCCGACGTCCTCTCGCCTCTCCAAACATTATTCTCCTCCTCGGTAGAGGTCGCTCTTCCACTGCGAGCATCGTACCCTGCCAGTTCATTCCATTGTTCAGTGATTTCGTCAAGTTTTCTTTTTCTCTCCGTAATGTAATACTCCCATGAGCTATTTTTCTGAAGAGAAAGTTGTAATTTTTTTAGTTTCCTACCCTTAAATTCGCACAATATTTGTACAGTAACCTTAAGCTGAAATTAATGAGGTAAATTAAATTTTCTTTTAACTTTTACTTTTTAAAGCGATTGGGAAACAGTCATTGAATACTTCTAGTAAATATCTAAATACATTCCTTTACCTCTCAAACTCTCATTAAAGATGAAGCGTTTTTAGTTTCAGTTTAGGTATGTCTGCGAAAAATACTCTTTTACTTACTATAAAACAGCTAAAGTGATGAATATCTCGCAGTTTTTGAACGGTATTTTGTCAGTAATTGCATCAATAGTTGATATGATCAGTACCCCTTCATCAATATGCATAATTCAAGAGCGTGATTGCTGCCTCATTGGTTCTGCTTAAATAGAATGTAATTGTAAATAATTAAATTCAAGCAAATATTACATATAATGCCTTGGAATTAATGTCGTTTACTCTAATTAAATGTATTTAATATATCTGCCAAATGCTCTGCATTGATAGTCGAGACTTAAGTCGATGGTTGCTGTTGCAAATAACTTTGATGAAGACTGGGAAAAGTAGATTTACTTAACCTGTACGGTAAAACTTTCTGCTGATTTCGGTCGATTTTCTCCTTGAGTAAATAAAGCCAAGTTGAAAAAATAGCTGCCTTTTGGAGACATATGCTCTCAAGTAAAATGACCAATGAATATAACTTATATAACTTTGTAATGTAATGACTAATGATTATTAAATATAAACTTTGTCGTCAATTCAGAAGATGCGTTAAGTGCTCCGTTTATTTGAATAAAATAGCTTGTAATATCTCTCAAATTAATTCCATGAAACGGAACTGTAGCCGTTTAGCTAATTGTAAAATGGTCGCACATTGTGTAGAGTAACATCTCTGTATTCATTTAATAACTTTATTTTGAGCATCACTAGTAAGCTGAAGACTATTTCAGCAAAATAATCACATACGAATGTAGGGGAAGCAACCTTCTCCATCCAAGGGCACTCTCAGATACCACTCTAACCTCCGCCGTTGTGCTTAACTTTCTTTTCCCTCCCCTATAAATATACATTGCCTATTTCCCATGTTTGTTTCGATTGATGCGCCCATCCATTACGTAGCGGCGTATTCACCTGACATATTTGCCCAAACTTTTCCGGCGAATCGATAGTTTTCTTCGTCTCTCCCTCGGCCAAACTCGCTGACTTCTCCAACTCATCCCCTCACTCTCTTCCTTGCCCAAAGCTTCCATTTTTCTCTTCCCCTGCTAACTACCTCTATCTTTTCCCTTTCCCTTTCCTCTTCTTCTTCGATGGAGGATTATTTTTTTTCTTCCTTGGGTATACATGTTTACTTTTCTCCCCCTTTCTCTTTTAGATTTTCCCACCCTTCCCTCCACTCCTCTCATCCCCAGGTTTTTCCTCCTTTCCCGTATTACACTGAAGTTATTTCATTTTTCCTTTCCATTTATTTGGCGCTTTACTTTGGCCACCGTACACTAAAAATCCCGTAGAGAGACTGGTAGTCATCGCATGTTTTCACCGTTAAGCCGTAAAATATTATTCCAATGAAAACGTAATACCTAATGTGATAGGCCACCTTAACGTCCCAACGAAACGGAAACTCAGTAAGGCAAGAAATGTCCGAAGAAAGTACTTTGGCTTAGAATCGATTTATAACTTCACTGATTTTGTTAGTTAAATATTCAGTTGTTCAGAAGTACTACGAATTATATTTGGAGAAATTATAATGCTATTTGTTTTCCTCCATAAAAGAATACCCGATAAAACTATGAAGGTCACTCATCTTAAACTTTTTCTGTAGCTGGTGAATTCTTGAAATATGATTCTCTCCTTGATATATCCCACATGGTAGCTTTTCTTAACCAGGTTTTGTTTTTTCTTTCTACAACCTACTGGGAGAAAGCTTGGCGCTGCGTTGGAACTCTGACTATGCTTGAAAAGAGCTCTAGGTCTATTCTAAGTCTGGCAGTAGCGAGGGGTTTTCACTGGAATAGCTACCGAGGCGTAATTAGGAGAATTATGGTGGCTCCACAGCGTTTGTTAGACCATGGGTACCGAGGCACTTTCAAATTTGAGTGGAATAAATTCTGCTGATGGAGAGGTCTCAACTCAGATTGATTATTTCTCCACACAATACTTATTCTGTTCTACTCACTAATTGCGTCAAAAATGGCTGAAGTGCACTCAATGGTCAGTTAGATCACTAAATAGCCGTCTAACTGATTTTCTGACGGTTATGTACTGAATCAAAGTATTGCTGCTTTTTATGCACTCTTATCATTGTTAAATCAAGCAAACTTAATCACTTACTTTATCACAGAGTTATTCTTAGACGACCGGTTTCATCGCATAGATATCTAACTTAAAACGTTGTCGGAAACATGAAATACATGTCAATGATACAAAACCTTTGTTAGCGAGGGACCATATTATCTATTAAATAAATATATATATTTGACATTTAGACTTCACTGTCTTATATGATTGAACTTCTTAGTAATTAGAAAATTGGCAGCTTTAACTTTTCTACTTCATACCGAATTCTTAAAACACCGACAAAAGCTATGTATAGACGTATGATCTCCATAGAAATACAACGACCTGTCGTTAATATATTATCTAAGTAATTTAAAAAATAAATTGATAATCTCCCTAACAACTTTTTAAAATATCAAAAACAACATCTTCAGTTGATGCGATGCTATGCGATAAAACCATTCAAGGGAAATAAACCGTGTGAAACAGTGAAAAAGGTATTTTGATTTAAATATTAAGGATCATCCCCAAGTTAAGTCTGATGCTATCGATATCTTACGGTTGGCCTGGGATATTTGCTGATTGTACATTGGTGAAGGGAATAGACCTAAACATGTTACATTGAAGGATATATGCAATAAACGTGCTCAAAAAAAAGTGATACTACATTTTGATCTACATAAAAGCGTATCAGGCTCAACTTTGTGGAAGCGATAGATATCCATTTTAAAATGAAAAACAATTGTAACTTTCCACACTGAATTTTTAACTTTAAAATATTAAAAATTGTGTGTGAAAAGTTACAATTGTTTTTCATTTTGAAATTGATACATTTTGATCTTTGATGATTGATTCAAGAGGTCCATTAGATGATGCTTTCTCCGTAAAACACTACTCAACATCAATGAACATAAGGCCCTTTTCCTATACCACCTATCGCTCTACTCTTTGAAAGATTTTCCGAGATATTGTACCCATTTCCCATGGCGTGTGGTACGGCTACAGGGAGATTGTAAATCTAGATGTATGATCTCCATAGAAATACGACGACCTGCCGCTAATTTTTTATCTCAATAATCAAGGAACAGTGAGAAGGAACAAGCCGGACACTCCTTATGACTCGAATAGCACTAAGATCGTGAGACTTTTGAGAGAGAAAGTTTGCTTTCTTACATGAAGAAGGATTGGCTATGGTCTCGTATATGCCGGAGAAAAATAAAATGGTAAACTTACTATCTTCGCAATACTTAGATAACAAAATGTCTGAGATTGAATGTAAGAAACCACTCTGGTTATTAGAATATAATAGAACAAAAGGAGCTGTAGACCATGAAGACAAACTTATAAGATAGTACACATGCACGAGAAAAACTTATAGATGGCCATTCAGGCTGTTCATGAATATAATCGATATGCACCTAGTAATGCATTCGCCATATTTATATGCAAAAATCCAGAATGGAATGGCAAGACTTCGTTTAGAAGAAGAGTCTTTCTCAAGTCTTTAGGGCATGAACTTGCTCTACAAAGCATGACAAAATACGCAGAAACAACGAATTGTCTACATGTTACTTCTGCTCTTCTGGAATGAGGAGTAAAAAAGGCAAACTCAGAAATGGCCGCATTTGAACCAAGTTACGGCAAACCCAAAAGGGGCAGATGCTATATTTGCCCACGAAATCTTGATTTATAGGTAAATGTAAGATGCTCCGTGTGTAAAGCATTTGTTTGTGCAACACATCGCAACAAAAATGTCATCAATACATCAATACATGTAAAATTGAAGGGTGTAATTGAATTTTCCTCTTTTTTGCCAACAATTCTTTGTTTACTTATAAATATTTTTATGCAAACTTTGTTTAATTTCCTGTGTTATTACGTGTGTTAAGATCTTTTAGAAAAAATCAATAATTGAATTGTGTTATTGAATTTTCCTCTTTTTTTGTAAACTTTTTTTTTGTTTATTTATAAATATTTTCATGCAAAAATTATTTAATTTTTGGTATTATCATGGATTTTTATAATGTTTTCTCGATAATATCAATGCACTGAAGTTAAAAATTGTTTTCATTTCCCTGTTACATAAAAAAATACAATGGGGTCCCTAAAGGAACCGAACGGTAACCGACGTAATAAAATGAGGGTCGGTAAACAGAGGGTTAAAAAAATATTGATTACCTACCTAACAACTTGTTAAAATATCAAAGAACATTCTTCGCATATGTCTGTGTTTTAAGAGTTGGGCATGAAGTAGAAAAGTTAAAGCTATTATTTTTCTAATTACTAAGAAGTTCACTCATATAAGACAGTCAAGTCTAAATCTCAAATATATACATTTATTTAATAGCTAAGATGGTCACTCACTAACAAAGTTTGCGTCGCTGATGTGTATTTCATGCTTCTAACAACGGTTTAAGTAAATTACAGGTCTGGCCTCCATCACGACTGGTAAAATTTCCCACTCATACTACTTTAATGCCTCTCAAGAATATTAATCGACATTTGTTTTTTTTTATTTTACCTTCAACTTATCGAATGAAAAATATATCATTACTGAGCAAAACTCCTCCAGTTCTGGTTACACAATATTGCTCAAAACCACCAAAATGCTGTACAGAGAAATTTAATACTTCGAAAGTCGTATTAGCAAAGAAATTGAAATCTTAAGGCTTCCTAATATTCACATCCGTGAAGACAAGTATTATGTGGGGTTTTCGAGGCAAAATCTATGTGACTTTCGATGGTGACAATTGAAGAGGATGATCGAGACAGAATTGAATGACTGCTAAAGCTAGCTATGATAGATATATATACGGGCCCACCAACGATGTTCAGTATTCCTAACGAAGCAACCTATAGATTGCGTGAGACGTTGATTGTTAAGTCGAGACAGCATCGAAAAGCCGCATTGTGTCCTTCAGTTAGTGAAATCCAGTAAAGACTTAAAAATTATCTTCATAGTTACTGAGCTGTCTTCGCCGCACATCGTCCCTTGAAACGCTGGATCAAATTTAGACCGGGTATAAAAATGGCGGTCCTAGTGTCACGCCCGTGAGCGTGGGATTGCTTTTCCTCTGCCACCTCATCCTCCGTAGCTTATGCCACACCCACTACTCCTCCTCCCTTCCTGTTTCCCTTTACTTCCTGCTCCACGCCCTCCTCCCCTCTGCATCCGGTCCACGACTTCGCCGAAAACTTTTCGACCCTTTCGCATCGTTCCCTTCCTCACTCACTCTCCCTTCCTTGCTTCTCCTCATATTTCTCTCCGTGAGAGGGCATCAATGGACCGTTATCAATGGACTCTAAGAGGATAAGACAATGGCGTAAAAACCCTTTTACGCTCTATCTCTCGGGCGCTCCCTTCCTTGTATGGCGCTCCCGTCCCGTATCCCATCTCGTCACGTCTCCGCCGCCTTCCCATGGAAAACATCCCCCTCGCCTTAACATCTATTCTTCTCTCTCTGTCTATCTCCTTTTCATTCTTTCCTTCTCCCGTGCTCATGAAGATATGCCGACATCGTTCTTTATTTGCAAAATAAACAAAATAAATTAGAACGTCGAAGACTTCGTGAAAACTTGCCACTAGCGGTACGGACTACAGTAGGTTTAACGTATCCTACGAGGGACTAGGCTTGCAGCAGCTAGAGACTCAGATATATTTGAAGATTATATTACTCGGTAAAGTTTTGATTAGAGTAATCTCAGAATGACAAGGAGGAAAAAACTTCAACGGGATTCTGGTTGGTGTGGTGGCTAGAGTACTCGCCTACCACACGGGCCGCCAGGTTTCAAATCCTTGTGGAAGAGGATGTTTTTCAGAGGAAAATCGATCCGTACTTGAGTGCCTTGTGGAGGGCACTTTAAGTACAAGTACTCTGTCTGTCGGATGAGACGTTAAACCATGGTCCCCTTGGCGCCTTTCGTTAAGAGCAGGCTAATGCCGACGCTGGGTTTCCACCCTTCCTCCCTTACCTATCCCCTATGGCACAAATGACCTGAGCTGTCGGTCGCCTCCCCAAAGAATCCAATCCAATCAAACGTTAACCCTCCGTTGTCTATCTTAAACTGAGGGCAGCGACATAATAGGGAAGATACACCCCCAAAATGCAAGGTATAAACAATCACTATACCCACGCACTCACACAATTGCAACACTCACGCACTAATTGGTTGATTGTTCTCTTGAAGACGAATTTGATGATAGCATCTATAGTTACACTATCTACATGTACCTATATAACACCCCAAGGGCTACCTCAAAGGTTTGTGGCATGGGAGCGAGAGGCCTCCCATGTATGTGGTACTAAGAATATGAACTTACTCAGGAAATTCAGTGAATTATTTAGCCTACACTTTGATAAGTTTATCCCTTCCAATTCTTCTGATCGAATCGACATATTAATTGAATTATCATTGCATCTCTTTTCAAACCGGACTGCTTTACGCTGCTCACGATCTCATTCCGATATCAAGCCTTTTTTCTATGGAACCCAAACAAAAGAATCCTATTTTAGTGAGGTCTAACTAAACATCAAGTGATGTTTAATCTAAATCAAATCAAATCAAACTAAAGTGATGAAGCCAGACGTTTTTTCAATGATTGTCTGTAAGATTTGCAAAACTACTCCTCTTTTGCTCCGAGGAACGGTGTGTTTCGCTCCGGCTCTTTTAGGACCCACTCACGATAGTAGTTGCACGTAGCAGTAAACGACTCCTGGAGTCACGAATTCGATCCAATCACTCAAGAAACAAAAGAAGGGCGGCGAAGTTCTCATTGCATGACGGCCAGTAGGTGGAGGGGAGAGTCGTGGCCACTTCTTCCACTCCGCCACGGGGATGGAGAGATTACAACGGGCTATCGTCTTCCTCGGCCTTTTATTCGACATCTTCGAACGAGAGTTGCCGGGCAACGAGCGAGGAGAAATGCCCTCCGGTCAAGAAACGATGCACGTGGTATTGGTTGGAAGAAGGCCAGGGGAGAGGAGAAAAGGAGGAAAGGATATTAAAGTCACTTGGCTGGGAGAGAAAATATCTGAGCGGAGAGGAATTACGGTGTTAAGATTAGTCTCGGTGATATTGCGTTATTCAACGGATGATTAGTTTGCTATTTAGAGGGGAGACTGACAACTGAAGTCATTTTCCGTGGATGAGAGTAGGGTGACGGTTTTGTTGGGAAGGACTTTATTTGGGAACGGAAGAAGAAAGTATAGAAACCCTGCGCCAGCATTATTTTGATCTTAAAATGAATACTCTAAAAGCGCTACAGTTTCAAGTCTCAACTGTCGGGGGGATAACTGCACTTGAAGTGCTCTCCATGTAGCACCCAAGTATGGATTGAGATTCTACCGAGAATGTCCTGCATTCAGGATTCGAGCCCAAGCCGTTATGACTGGAAGCTAGTAGTCTTGCTATCACTAGCCAAACATCTGTGATAATCGGGGGATATATCAAAAACAATCTTTCGAATATATTGATTTGTGTAATAATAATTTTGGAAATAAGATTGGAATAAGATTTTTGGCAACGTTTAATTTATTCATTATTTACTCATTTTGTGTCGTAAAATTATCTGTGCCTACATCAACGCATGCAATGGAATTTGATTTCAATTCAAATACGCACTCTTACCTCTGGGAAGTGGAGTGATGGAAACTGGAAAAAAAAGAAATAGGTTTTCTCGTGGAAATGTTCCGTAAGACAAAAAATGTGTCATGTGAATGCTCTTTTTTTGCAGTTAGCTGTAAATTTCTATGAGCGATGCATAATTATTGTTGATATGATGCGATTATTTGAGACCACGTATTTCATCTATCGAACTGTAGGAAGCGACGAAAAATGGAGACTCTCTGCCGAACTGATAAGGGTCATTCCACCTCTTTTCCATTCCATTAGTGTATGAAAGGGTACCATCGTATGACTTACAATTAAATAAATAAAAATTAGCAAAGGATAGTCAAATCCCTCAGTAGATTCCTGGTCTTGAATGAGTGCTAAATGCGTAATAGCAGTTATTTTGCAATAAAAGTAACAAATTTAAAAAAATATTAATTCATTTTGTTGTTCTTAATACATAATTTAATGTGCTGGAGCTATCATTGTACGCCTAAGCACGTATTTCATGTCTGCTACATGCTAGCTCTAGGGCTGAGCACGCGAAAAATGCAAATGTTTAAAAAACTATATTAATGGTATTTATGAATTGCCATGAAATTTTATGTCAGAAGACATTGGTACATATTAATCAAGAAAAAAAAGTTTAGGCCAATTCTAAGATGGAGTATTTGAGAAAATTTAGCTAATAATTTTTTAACAGTAAAATAAAAAAAAATAGGAAATTCAATGAAATCAATTCTAAGTGATATTACTATCTTAAAAAACAAAACAAAAATTTTAATGAGACACATACCGTTTCTCTGTAATGAATGGAAGCCGAGATACAAATAAAAACAAGATTCAGGTCACGCTTCTTTTGCAAAAATGTGAAAAATTTTAAATTAGCATAAATCGCGGAAAAACTTTTTTCTCCTAACGGTTTCAGATTCAGCGTTTGAGGTCACATACAAACCACACACTAAGATTGATCTGAATCTGAAACCCTAAGGGACAATGGTGTGTTGAATTGAAGTGAAATGACCCATAAGTTTTAAGTTCCTTCCCTCCCATCATTAATGGCTACAATAATAATAATCTAAAATATATAGATCATACATTGGCATACTACTCAATTTTTATTGATTCGTCCCCATTGTGATGGCTGGTGTCCTAACACCATCTGCCTCTTTCGCTACCTGCCCCTACGGTAGTTCGCAGTGTGGTGCTTAGATGTAGATCTGAGAGCCAATTCGAGTGTTTTCGGTGAATGGAAAAATAACTAAATTCACAGCACAATACTGAAATTCGGCAATCCTTTTGTCCTAGAGTAGAAAGAGAGAGTTGTGTGAAAGAGTCTTGAGGCGAAGGCTTTTAAGAATAGATCCCACCTATTTCGAGGGCTGAGGTACAGACCAGATGGGAAGAGAGTACATGGTTGCGGGGGGATTTGTTGGGGGATTGTAGCGTAAAGGTATTCTGTCGGATGAAACGGTGGGATTATTGCGTACTGAAGAGGAAGACGTGTGAGCCAAGATCCCTCATTCACAACGCCCAACCACCCATCTTCCCCGCCCACGATCCGGCTCACACCTTCGTCCATTGCACCACACACCGTACGCCTTCCTCCTACAAGTGCACCAGGGTACACCACTTCACTTCTCCACTCTCTTTACACTTCTGCTCGTGTCACATCCGTTTGAAAAGAACCATTCGATTAACTTAATGGTAACAAGAAAACAGACAATACTTAACCAAAACCGCCAAAAAACTCAAATTTTATGAAATTGCTACTTCCAAATCAGGAGTTATGTCGAAAGATAAAAAACGTGTGCGGATAGGAGAGTACATTGGAGTGTTGTTGCAAAAGATCCATCGTATTGGTTACGGGTGATGATAATTATATTCAACCATAATGACTTGTGAATCAATTAACTTGTATACTCATTGCTCTGGGGAGAGTAACCTGACAAACATTATGGCGCACAGTGCATAGTTAATCGCTGTCGGACCCGAGAAAATATAACGTGATAAAGCTATATATCAAATACTTCCCTTAGGACTATAAAATACAAATAAAATAAGTTCATAATATCCTAAATGGGAATATAAAAGAAAAAAGCTGATGATGTTAGAGAAAGAAATTTACAATAACGTAATACATCATGAATATTATTGAAGGCAGTCGTATAATTTTATTTTAACAAGGTCTCTCTGCAGACACTGATTGATATATTTTTCAATGTATCCAAAATTTATTACCAATTTTACGATATGATTGTTCATGATGTCTACTTCTCTGTGAGGGAATATTGTGTGTGCATTTGATTTTCGCTTCTAATTTTGAAGGTTCAATTAGTGTTAGGTCCTATGATGCATCTTTGTGAATAGCTTTCAATGTGATCCACGGGAATGACAGTGTCCGACGTACTCAATGATTGTTACCGCGCATACTTAGTTTGATAATTTTGCTTTAAATTTATTTACCAATAATAATCGACTATCGATTATTATTGGTGCTGAACAGCCCTACTGCCTACAGCCAAAGAACTTATTTCGTTTCCCCCTACCGTGTCAGGATTCTCTATTGCTCACCTATCGCTTCCCTCTTCTCAAGGCTCTTTCTCCCCCCTTCCTGTCTTATTTCTCTCCCTGTTTCTCTTTCACTTTAT
The DNA here is from genome assembly GCA_963169105.1 of Ceriagrion tenellum. Taxonomy (NCBI): domain Eukaryota; kingdom Metazoa; phylum Arthropoda; class Insecta; order Odonata; family Coenagrionidae; genus Ceriagrion; species Ceriagrion tenellum. Next base: position 31,097,188 of record OY720636.1, on the reverse strand, counting down.
TTCAAGTGATAGAAGTTTTCGTCCGATTTTATGAGGCTTCTTCCAAAGGGGGTTGGTGTCTGTGGAGAGGAAGGGAACGAGTGAATGAAGGCGGGGGTATGGGAAGGGAGAGAGTCGAGTCGGAGAGGAGAAATAGTTTTACGGAAGAAAGGGGAGGAGCGGGTGGGTTCGGAAGTGGAGCTGGCCGATGGGTATTGCTACAGAGGTGCGGGCCGGAGGTTAAAGGTGCCCCCTCCCTCTTACCCTGTTACCCACACGGAAAGCCTTGCGCCTTCCCCCGCGAAAAGATGAGGGCAGCGAGAGGAGTGGAAGGAAAGTTGGGAAGAAATAAAAGTGAGTGACAAGAGGAGGAGTTTTAAAGGAAATGGGGAATAGGAGAGCGAAGAGCGGGAGAGGAAAGTTCAACAAGGGCCTCTTAAAAGAAGAAGAAGAAGAAGAGGAGGAGGAGGAAGTTCGGGAGGAGAACGACATGCTCAAAAGAGAGTAGGAGGAGGAGGAGGGAGCGGTTGGTGGAGGATGCCTACGTGTAGCATTTGACTTGGAGTGAAAGTTGGAATTGAGTCAGAAGTGCTTGTGTGAGCCGTGCATATCTCTGCCTCCCCTGGAGCATGTATCAATTTTTCCTCGTTTCGGGGGAGGAGATCGGCGTTGGGTGTTGGGCGTCTGAAAAGCGTTAGTAGGTAAAGTTGAGGTTCATGGCTAGAATTTATTGATTCATGGAACACATGAAATGATTTATTGTTCCTGTAATGTTAAATGATAAATATAACGCTTCAGAAAATCTTCATAGCTGTTCTCTCATATTTCTCATAGATCGCATCAGATTAAGAATATGGTGAAAATGGAAGAACCTATCGGATACAGAATGGGGTAGAAGGACAGAGTCGACCAATATTTTGATATAGCCAGAGAAACTTTTTATAAGGTCTATCAGTAGCCTCTTGAAAGAGCTACTATAGATTACTCTTGTGAAGAGTAAGAAGTTTTCTGGAAAAAAATGTTTAAGGCGTACGTTGCTTTACTTAGGCTTCCAAAATAGTTTGCCTCTACAGTATTGGGCCGAACACCTTTTGTATACGCTACCTAAATACATTTCAACAAAATCCACGCGCTTAGAAAATATAGGGAGCAAGCCAAGAAAACGTTAACTGCAGCTCATTCAAGGAAATATAGACTCAGCAACACACTATGCTGAGGTATTTATCAATTAAAATAAAGCTCCGAGGTTATGTGGAGTACATTACACTTGTATTAAACTTGGAAGACAAATAAAAGTAGCAAAGTTAAGAAAATACACTTAGAAAGAGAGAGACAAAAGGAATCCCACCTCTTTAACACAATATACGGTACAGTACAAGTACAGTGCAGAGACGAGAGAAAATATCTACAACAAAATTTTAGAGGCGCAAATGGTAGTTTTGAACGCTTTCGTGAATAAGAGTTTACCAGAATACATAGACTAAACCTTTTTTGACTTCATAACAAACATATCGGTAAGATCTTTTGGATTGATGACGTCAACCAAATGAGTATCTCATAGTACCCAGAATGTTTGTATCTTTCTCAGGTGCTGAGATAGAAGGAAATTACGGATGAGTAGAATCCAACTGTCGATTCTCGATTCCACCGATTCTCAGAATACGAATCGGTATCGAGAATCAATCGCCTAAAGTCGATTCCGATTCCATCGATTCCATATAGATAAATATTCAAATCAAATTTCATTTATCACATCATATTGGTCTCAGTAATTTTGGGTGTAAGCTATCAATTTTTACTTTATATCTACCTCAAAAAGCTGAGTATATATTTGCTATTTGTTTATAGATATATTTTTTGAGAGACTTAATTGCCTTTGTTATTTTATTTTATCGAATACTTGAATTTAAATAATAGTCGTAAGCTACTGGTATATCAATATCCCATCTGTTATTAGGAATAAGAATCGATGGAATCGGAATCGGGAGTCGATTTGAAAGAATCGCAATCGGCATCGAAAAAAAGTGGAATCGACTCATCCATAAAGAAAATATTGCTATGTATTTTGGGATAAACAATATATATTTAACTCGTGCCAGAGATCATCTTATCTCGAAATAAACACAAAACATAAAACAATTCACAGTGATTTTTGCTCTCGATACCTCTTTCTGCTTCTTTAACGAACGGGTTTATGCCATATCGTCAGCTCACAGCACGCGCCCAAGAGTTTGCTAAGCGTTCCTGAAATTGATTGTCCCGATCTGCGACCCCACGAGAGGCACTCTTGCCTTCAATTACACTGGGATGTTTGACTGATGTAGCTAAGTCAAATGTTGCTGCCACTGCCATTTTATGATGTCACGAAAACGGACGTCTAGATTTTTGGGTAATGCAATAGCGAAAAAAATCAGAAATTTTATATGTATGCTAAACTTGCGATGTGCATTTATTTTATAATTTAACTGCAGTTGAAAATGAAATTTTATTAATTTCATCTTCCGGAATTCAGGCGCGTCGTTGTTTTTCTGACGTTTCGCCTCCTCTCCTGGAGGCGTCTTCAGGCCAGAAATGGCCGCCAATCATAAGCAATTGACCCCACCGACTCTACTATATAAACCTGGCCGAAAGAAGCACTCACCCAATGATAAAAATTTTAGTTTTAAATATTCAGTGCCTAAGTAATAAACTCGTGGGTCTCGAAGCTGTGGCCTCTCGTGAAAATCCTGATCTCATTTGTATCTGTGAGCATTGGTTAAAAGATGTAACTGTAACAATACCAGGTTACGTAATTGGTGACGCATTTTGCCGTCATAATCATAAGCATGGCGGTGTGGTAATTTATGTTAAGAATTGTTTAGTTTTTAATACCATTTCGCGTGACATAAGGCGCCTCATTGATGAATTAACCTTCGAATGTTCGGCAGTGAGGTTCACGATGGCTGACCGTCTTTTTATAGTTCTGGTCATATATAGGTCTCCCTTGGGTAGTTTCGTGTCATTTCTTGAAAAACTCGAATATTTGTTGTATACGATAACAAATCACTCATCTAGACCATCAATTATCCTAACCGGTGACCTCAACTGCAACCTGTTGATTGATGGGAGTGATCAGAGACAGCTTTTGCAAATATTTGACTCCTACAATATGAAACCATTAGTTAGCTCTCCCACAAGGATAACGGCTAATAGTAAAACTCTTTTAGACAATGTATTCACGGATTACCCTGAAAGCAGAATTCTAACAAAAGTGTTTGATCCTGTTATGTCCGATCATTCAGCAGTCATGTCTACTTTTTATCTAGGCAAAAATGTTGCACCATCCAACACCTTCAAATATCAGAGGTTCTTCAGTGAATCTAACGTCAACTATTTTCGTGTATTGCTAAACCAACACAATTGGTTAGGGATGTTTCAGTCTGTCAATCTTAATGGGAACTTCAATGTTTTTTATAGTTATTTCATCCATTATTTAAACCTTGCTTTTCCATATGAACCAGTGAAGGTCAGGAGTGGTAACAATAAAAGCTGGCTAACTCCAGAAATACGCTCTGTGTCCAAGAAATTGAAAACAATGTACTTTCATATTAAATCTTCAAGTGATGGCACAGCATACCAGCATTACTCCCAGCAGAAAAGGGAGTTTAGGCATTTATTGAAGCATGCCAAAAAGGAGTATAATGATAAGCGGATTAGGAATGCCTCAAATTTTTCTAAAGTTGCATGGGAAATCATAAAAAGCAATAGCCACTTAAATACTGCTATATTGCCTATTCAGGTAAATGATGATGATGGTAACATAATCACTGAACCAAGTAAAATATCCAATTCATTTAACGATGTTTTTCTGTCTCTGCCAAGTATACCTCATCCTGTGCCTTCTGGGAACATGCCATCCAAAAGAGTATCATATGCGTCTATGTATCTAAAACCCTGTAGTGAGATAGAATTACGCTCTTATCTTAATAAGATTGGGAAAAAAAATCTGCTGACATTGATGGTGTATCAGGCAAATTAATAAAAGATTGCGGGGACCTTATCCTGACCCCATTGCTAATGCTTGTGAACCAGTCCCTTACTGAAGGCATATATCCGGATGCCCTGGATGATGAAGGTTTTACCAGTCTACAAGAATAAAGGTGACCGGAACAATTTAAATAATTATAGACCCATATCTATAATACACCAATTTGGTAAAATTCTTGAGTGTGTTTTCTGTAAACGACTTTTAGAATATCTTGAAAGTCAAAATGTGCTATCTGATCACCAATATGGTTTCCGCAAGGGGAAGTCAACAAATCTGGCTCTTTTTGAAGCGGTAGATTATATAATCCAAGAGATTGACTCAAAGTGTAAGGTTATGGGCATTTTCTTTGATTTGAGCCGAGCTTTTGATGCTGTTGATCACAGTAAGTTGATTTCAAAATGTGAGTTAATTGGTATTAGGGGTGTGGCATTAAGCTGGCTGAAGACCTATCTTGTAAATCGACATCAAAGGGTAGCATATCAAAGTGATGGGAATATCTATCTCTCCACCCCTATGGAGGTAAACAGAGGAGTACCTCAGGGGTCAGTGCTTGGTCCTGTGTTGTTTTTGATTTTTATTAATGATCTACCAGGGCAGCTGCAGATTAAAGGTACTAATAAATGTGTTATGTATGCAGATGATGTGAGTATTATGACATCTAGTAAACATATACGTGACTTGGTGGTATCTAGTGAACTGTTGTTGAAATGTATGACTGATTGGTGTGAAGGCAATAATTTGGTCCTAAACATTGAAAAAACACAAGCAATGATATTTTCTACATCGCATTGCATATTTGACATTCACTCTACTCAGACAAATGGTAACCATTTCAATACTGTTAATTATTTCAAGTTCTTAGGACTCCATATTGATAATAACCTAAAATGGAACATCCATGTCATGTTCTTAATTAAAAAGCTAAATTCTGTGTTCTATTTGATTTCCATTGTAAGACATACAGTAAGCCAAAATATTTTGATAATGCTGTACTATGGATTATTTTACTCAAGAATGTCTTATGGTATAGTATTATGGGGACTGCCGTCTCATCTTCTCAGTGTATTGAAGGTTCAAAAAAAGATTCTAAGAATGATGTGTAAACAAAATTATTTGGCCCACTGTCGACCTCTTTTCAAAAAATTAAAAATTTTAACTGCTCCATGTGTATATATTTATCATGCTGTATTACTTGTAAAACACAATAGTGATGATTTTGAAATGAACAATGGTATCCACTCTTATAATACCAGACAATGTTACGACTTACATGTAAAGCCAAGCAATTTATCCATGGCATCAAATGGTCCAAGGTCAATGTGTATCAAACTATACAATAACCTACCTGACTGTATAAAAAAAGAAGAGAGTACCAATATTTAAGAAAATGGTACGTGAATACCTGACTCTCAAGTGTTTTTATAGTGTTAAAGAATTCTTGAACTTGTAATGATTTCTTCTCTAAAATTCTGTAATTATTAATTGTATTTGACATGTCCTATGCACTTGCCAGTATTATTACTGTGTATTGTGTCTCTTGGATGAATAAATATTATATTATATATTATATATATCTAAAGACGCCTCCAGGAGAGGAGGAGAAACGTTGTCAGAAAAACAACGACGTGGACGAATCCCGGAAGAAGAAATGAAAAGACTTCCGGCTCGCCGCGAAAACCTTAAATTAAAAATGAGATTATTACTAGCAGCCGTGATAGTTTGTTTTAGCAACGAACTCCGCATTACTGAGCACGAATATTGTAACAATGGAGGAGGCATAATCCCTCTTGGCCACCGCCACGTTGTTCCACTGGTCCCCTGGGAAAAGATAAAAAATAACGCTGTTCGGATCATTTTCTACGTAGTGTTTCTTCCATTCAAACAAGTGCTCAACATTCAATCAGTATGCGTGGTACTGTTTTCAATCCACTTACTTCTTTCCATAAATTTTTGGTTGAGGTGGGTGGCGACCCAAATGGTGACATTCCAGCACGTTTCAGTGCCAGCCGGGAAACAATTTCCAACTTAGCGGGACAGAACCCTCAAAGTGGGTCTGTTGTAACCATACATGGACGTTTGGCAATCCGATTAAAATAATGTAACGCAACAAATCAGTGTCTCTGGCTATTTACGGTAAGATAAATCGAAATCCAAAAGGCACCAGGAAAATAGATTAGCCTCCTACGAAAGGAAAGTGGCTTGAAGAATCGTGTAATTTAATATTCATGTATCATATGAGATGGAACTTAAGTCTTTAGACTGCCTAGCTACGGTTAGGTATCCATTCGTCATGGAAAGGTCACATGTTATCATCTAGTCTCGCCATTGCTGCGGCTTTTCACGGTTTCTCCTATAAATTTATTCTAATGGTTCAACTTCTCTACAGCCGTGATGGAACGCAATGCGGAAATAGCTCAAGAATATTTTAGTACCCCATTGGAGAAATTTTATAGTCGTAAACAAGCAATCGACGTGTTGCACGCGATCCCATCGGCTAGCCTCGGGTCTTATGGCCCAGAATGATTTGTTACCTTACTCTCTCTCTGAAGAAAGTTGTTAGCGAATAGGTTTTAATGATAACTAAAACATTTCTCTGCCTTCATCATTTCATACTTGCGTGAGTACTACTGTGTATCTGTTAGCTCCACTATTCAGTGAAGTATTATTATCACATTATTTATGTGATATTAATTATTTATGTGATAATAATACTTCACTGAATGTATAATCACTTGGTAAGTGATAATCTGGGAGTAAAGATATAAAGCAATGAGTGATTTCTAGTTTGTCCCGTAGGTATTCTGAAATTCATCAAAGAAACAAGGTCAGGGCAGTCAATGGCTGAGTTCAGTGTGCTAGTGACAAGTTTAAGGTGGCATTTTTAGGATGTAATTTATAAACTTAAGGTAGTTTGGGCGAGATATCATTTTACCTATAAATCAATGAATTTGGTCTCATTTTAAAGATAAATTAATCACCCTTCCATTAACATCAAAAATTCAACCCCTTACTACATTACTTTCCGAGATATTTGCCAAATGATACCAGCCCCTTCATATGGGAAATGGTACGTGTGTGCACTCCAGAGAGACCTCATATTAAAAATGAGGCATTTCCTACCCTTAGATCTCGTCGAAAAATCAACATTGTGTAGTTGGTGTGTTTTCTCAGCAATTTTTAAAAATTAATTATATTGTAACCGCAGTAAATTCTTCGGGATCACAATAAACCTTCCGTTTTGATGGGAGTTTCAAACGTACCGCGTGAAAGAAAATGAGTCAAGTTAAAGACTTATTTTTACATTTTCATTTGATTACTTACAATATTGCAATATTTAATTCGTGTGTCTCATAGTTGGGGAAATTAAAACGCATATATCGAATATGGTCTCTATTATGATTAGGTAACTATCTCGCTCGCACTACCTAAAGAATCTATTTTTGTAATGTATAATTATTATATTCTGTTATGGCGAGAAAAGATTGTGAGATACTTAATGAGTTAAAATATTCTCGGTAGTGCCATGTCAAGGACTTGGTCAGCTCTATGCGTTTCAGCAATGGATTGAAAACTGCATTTTGTAGTTTAGTTACGGATCGTACCTTCCAATCACGTTAAATTATTTGAAATAGAAAACTGTAGGTAATTTTCATTTCAGCTCCAAAAACTTGTGATGTTGACAAATACTTATCTGTGTATCTGTAAAGCAGTCACTTAGTAAATTCAAATGAGCTTAAAAATGTTATTTGTGGCAATGAGGCTTCTGTAGTTATTAATGGAAGGTCATTTGGGTAAGCGTCATACATACTCATATAAATATGTCTACTATCTTTCCTTATACATTATTCCTTTCACACTTCTCGTTATTTTTTTATTTATTTGAAAAAAAGAGCACAAACATTATGAAGCCATTTTATAGTGGACGTATGATAAACAAAAAGGACACAAACGTAAAAATATAACTAGAAGAAGGTAACAATTTATAATCCAACACGGGTATATATAAAAAATTAAGTTTTTTGAAAACTGCATATGACTAAGCTAGCGAAGACCCGGGAAGACAAGGTGAAAGGGTCGATGTTATTATAAATGAAGTTTACAAGATAATAGAGGCGAAAATGAAAGGGTGCTTGGTAAGTGATAATCTGGGAGTAGGGATATGGAGCAATGAGTGAGTTCTAGTGTGTCCCGTAGGTATTCTGAAATTCATCAAAGAAACAAGATCAGGGCAGTCAATGGCCGAGTTCAGTGTGCTAGTGACAAGTTTAAGATCAGTTCAAGGGAAGATGTTATCAAGTTTTTTACCGGAGTGTGAGGACAAGACAACATCAGATGGTAGGTTCTGGAGATTTGGAACTCTATTTTAACAATTTGTGTGGAGAATTTAGTGATGTGTTGCAGGGATTTTACATATCAGTATAACCATTTTACTGTAATACGAAACGATCATTTGATTTTATCGAGGATTTTACTGTTATATGGTATTTTCACGGCAACGAATAATTTTTTACGCCCTTACAAAAAGAGGAGTAAGCTCTTTCGTTAGCGGTCAAAGTATAATGAGAGGGCGCATTAGCAACACAGAGAGACTATACGCTGGAGACATTAGGGTCCCGGGTTCAAGCACGGATAATCCCCCTTGGTGAACACAACTGAAATCAATGCAGTGTGATTTTATTGGTGGATGAACATCGTGGGAGACCACAGATGGACTGGGGAAAGATATAGTATCCCTGCCTTAAATTTTTGAAGTCCACGTGTGTTGTGGATGAGCTATAATTTTCTCTAGCCTCAGGAAGCAATGGCGACTGACGTTGATACCTGCGGATGCCTGATTGAAGTGGGGGATAACAAAGGGGAACGATATGGATTGAGAAAGAAAATATTGATGTTTGTGTTAGTTATTCTACATCAACATACATCTACATGATGTTAGTTACTCTACATCTCTGTGTGTGATAGTTATTCTAAATCTACTTACTACCCTGCAAGCCGCCACGTGGGCGTGTAGCAGGGGGTGTTAGGACCCCAACCGTGTAAAGATATAAGGTTTTGTGAGGAAAAACGGTGACGTGTATTATGGGAGTACATTTAGTGTAGCTCGTTGTTTATTGCGATGGCTTATTGTGCGCGGAAAGAATGGGTTTTGTGCTTATCTGTTCGACAATGCATTTCTCTTATGTTATTACTTTTGTCAGACCTAGAGGCGTACTGAGGCGTCATGAAAATATTTTCTGTGTCGCTCTGAAACATATCAGTTCTGAAATTTTCAAGCAAGTTAAGCCTCGCGTGTAGCCTCCTCTAGGGTCTCCTACCTTTATCCCTGAAAAAGTTGTGAAACCCTGTATGTTCGCTCGTAGCAGTTTTTAACGAAGCGTGCAGCTTTTGCTTGTATTTTACTAATTTTTTTGGATAAATCTTTATGACCTAGGTTCAAAATTCTCACGGCCTATTCAAGGTGTGGCCTAACCAGAGCGAAGTAGCATCAGGTAGCATCAGAGGACTCGGCTATTAGTGAAGTTATTTCGAGTTTTCTCTCGTCAATATATATCAGGTGAATTCTGCTGATAGTAAATGACAGGTTTATGTTCACTCACCTTAAGACAGACTCATTTATGTCAGAGATGCTACTGTTAGCAGACCCGGACGCTGCGCCGAGAAATTTACTCGCGGACTAATACGTGGCCGTTGCGTTCAAAATCCTCATCTGCCAAGTAGTTCCTACATTTCATGATGTGATTACTTCTAATTTAAGAATGTCAGTTATAGCCTCATTTGGCTCGGTTAAATTGTTGACTTAGATATGTGTTTAGTATAATTAACCTTAAGACTGGCTATTTGCCACAGGTGCGCTTAATGATGTCGCTGATTACCGCAAGTGAGAAATCTGCCTTCGAGGTGTGGCAAGTAATTGTTTTAGGCCAGTTTTCAACGATAAATTAAACGGCAGATTGTGTGACCAACACTTCTTAACGATGTTGTTAATTTCATATCCCATTTTCCACACCTGCCGCTGTGCATCTAAATGCGGTACTTATCTTTGATTTACCATCTAGTGGATGATTTAATCGTTAATCTATAATCAATGACTCTTTTAGAAAATGGATGAAAAACCATGTGGGTACACTTTTAGATCATAGCACTAGTCCCTAACTAAATTATAAGTCCCTCGGTATATGAGAGCATTCATACCCACAACAGAATATTATTCTGGATATTATCAGATTTAACATAATTAATGATAAGAAGTGTAAACTGCAATAGCAATTGTTTTACTTCAAAATATCGAAAAAAGCCTTGGTTTTGTTAATTTTGCGTCCTTAATTTTGGGCTTATGGCCTTGAAGCGTTGCAATTTGAACACATTCAGGCTTTATTTTTTCAGGAATTAGCCACATCGATTTACAAGGAAAATTGAGCGAGTTATTTATACCCAGAAGTCGGACCTGAATAAATAATCATCCCAGAGCTCCCGTTAACTCGTCTCCGTCAATACCTACCGCATTAGAATGGAAAAAACGAAGGGAGAGAAAGGAGAGAGAGGCCCGTGTTTCTAAGGTAAGTGAGCAGTTGATAATACTTCCGAAAATATTCCCTGTTTTTTACATAGTACGTTGCATATATGATTGATATGTGGAATTTACATTTCTCCGTCAATCTGCGAAAACATGAGTACTGCGAGCCGGCCATATAACGCCGATCACAAGATTGGGAAATCTTCAGTTTTAGCCTTAAATTGCATTATTCCTAACTCGGAATCATGGTATCTTTCCCATTTATGTTCTATTTCTCACTATTTCCTCCGAAATGGTTGTCCAAAAATATTTCATGTAGTTATTAAATAACATTGTATTAAAATTTGTCTTGTATAAGGCAGCTGTTTTCTTTCACAGTTAAGATTCAATGGACTATCGATCTGATACCACCAATTCCATAGTAGTGTATGAAATAACTAATAGAGGAATTATCGGAAAAAAAAACTGTCTAGTTTTGCCGCTACCCATGTATCACGTCAAAAGTGCTGAGGATTTCGTCTACCTAGTAGTTTAAAAGCCTATAAGTGCTGTCATCATTGCCAGTAATTGTTACTTCATTGATCTAAGTAAAGTGTTTTAATGGGAAAAAGCTTCCTTCGACTTCATAACATACTGTTACTTATAATTTCATTGCAGTATGCTTTTATTATAATCTCAATGAGATTTAAAGTTCCACGGAGAAGATGCACCGATTGAAATGCGCCCATCTTAATGTCACTTAATCGCATTTCTCGGTGAAAAATCCGACTTTGAATAAACAGTTAGAAAGAAAAATGTCTCTTTATTGATAAGAATTTAAGAAGAGAACGGATGTCTTGACATAAAAAATGAAAGCCTATTTTATGTAAAAGTATACAACCTAGTGCAACTACGTCGCGCTTTTTTTCCGTGATTTATTTATAGATACAGAGCTTTTTCATAAAAATTGTTTTCATTCTACAGAATTCTCGAAAAATCAATATGGTACAATTTTGCAAAAATATGCTATACGGAGCTGCTCACCTATTTTTTTTCTTTAAGGTTTATGTGTCACTTGAATTGCTTCAGTGTTTCCTCCCTTCGGCCTGAGTAGTTTGATCTAATTTTTTCTTTAATTAATGTGGTAATTAATATCAACGTTTTATTGAGGCATCATATTCCAGAGTACTTTGAATCCCAGGTTTTGCCGTCACTTGGCGTTCCTTTGTGTCTTTTAATTAAGATTTATATTGATTTCCACAACATTGATTTTGTTAATAAACTATTATAAACTAATTATTAGTCTTTCACAAATTACTCGCCATATCTGTGGGAGAATAAAGTAACAAAATGATAACATTATTCAGTTATTTTCTTTTTAACGAATATTTATTTCCAGCGACATGAACCGACTACAGCACCATTTATTTTGAACTAATGTAATTTTACCTTAGTTCTTAGAGGATTCCGAATAGCTGAAAAACAAGGTAGGATGGAGCAATAATTTAAAAACCATCTAATTTTTTGGGAAAATTCACCTCTAATGGAAGTTAGCAAAATTGACGTTTACCTTATAAAAACAGTTTTATCCCCTATGCCATTACTAGCAGATTCGGACGCTACTCCGAGAAATTTACTCTCGGGCTAGCAAGTGGAGCCATCCTCGCACTTAGCACAATGTGATCTCAAGTTCAGTTTGCTGAAAAAATTAGTGAATGACATGATATTTTTCCGTGCACAACAAAGGGCAAGCTTTTATGCAGGTCAGTAGACAATATGAATTAGCAAATAAGTTCGATTAACTTTAGGGTGGGAAAACTGTAAAAAGATGGATCGCGGTGAGGCACAAAAGGCGGGAGATGAGAGATGTTCGCACATAAAGCACACTCCGGTCGCGGTGCTTTGGGAGTCGGGGGTTGAATGCGGGAGGGAGGAATGGGGTGGGAGGAGAGGGCGTTCATATGGGACGGACTTATCAGCTGCGGGCAAATGTTCGTCACGCTGTCCGAGGCCAATGACTCGGAGCCATTGCAACGGAGTAAAGCGTAACTTTCGCATGGTGGTGGAAGGAGGAGGGAGGTGTGGTTTATTTTTTAGTGGCGGGGGTAGAGTTGGGAACATTGAACCACGAAAAAGAGAGAGGGAAGTGGAAAGATCTTGCACGATAGCAATTTGCAATGGGACGAAATATCGAAGACTATTATTTATCGGCTTCTGTCCTCGTACGCAAACATGGGAGAAGTTTCATCATGTGTCTATGGTTACCGTTTTTACGCGTCATTTATGTCGACACTGAGATTAAATGATCTTATTGACACCATGTGATGAAGATAATTAAGCTGTAGTCATAGATTAAAATTCGTTGGAGCTTTACGCTGAGAATCTGTATAAAAATTTAACCTAAGAAATGGAATTATACCACCTTTAATGAAGTGTCACATTGTTAAACCTTTGCAGAGGCTATTGTATCCTTATATCTAAAGCAAATTTATATTGGCTCAAAAGATTTTTTATGCATGGGACCTAAGCTCTCTAATGAACTTTCAAATAGTATAAAAGATGCAATGAATTGTAATAGTTTCCTTAGATTATTTAAACAATGGTTATTGGCTTGTAATTATATCAAAATTCTCTTCTCTAGGCTCATTTTTGTATTTTTTGTTATCACGGTCTTCGTTATCTGCATGTAATAAATCACTTTTTAATTCCCTTTACTCGCATATTTTTTCTGCCATAATACATACATTTATTCATATCTCCTGTTTTTTCAGTTTTATTCTTGAAATGCAAGTAAATTCAACCGATACTACCCTAAAAATTGATTTATTGGTCTTTCAGGAAACAAAAAATCCAATAATAACAATTTCATAATTGAATATATGTACAATATCCTTGGTTCGGAAAGAATTAATTTTTATCATAATTTTTTAAATTTTAAGTTAAGAATTATAGTTAAATATTTGTAGCTAAAATGAATGGTAGTAAAAGTATAATGAATATTTTTAATGATTATTGTGCCGATGATGCTTATTTTATGATTCAAAATTATTGTTTAGCGTTGTATAAGTGATAATGGAGCAATAATTATTACCCAGCAAGGAATTATCGGTGAAAATATAGATGGAATGCCAAAAATGATGAGTAACTTCTAGTGAAAAACTACCTTTAACCTTTAGTGAGGTGCATCTTCGATACAGGGATGTATTTCTGCACCTTCATTTTTCTATAATTTTGATGTACCTGATTGCAATTTTTATTTCTGCATGCCTTTACAAAGTCGATCAAGGCAAAAAAGTGAGAATCGTCCTGCCATGTTAACCTTTCATTTCTTGACTGGGATTTGGGACATAACGAAGGGCGTGGAACCATGGGACAGGTCAAAGGATGCGTTTCTGACCCCGTGGAGGACCAGAGGAGCGGGCTGGAGAGGAAGGGAGAAATGAGTGGGAGACTCCGGGCGGGGAGGGCCGCGGTGGGCGGTCTTCGTAGAGGGCTGCGGAGGCAAGGGCAAGGAGTCCTGCGGGCTCCTTGGTCAGCCTGGGGGTTGGGAGAGGGAAGAATAGAAGGCAGATGGGTCGGTCCAGATAGACGGATGTGCGAGAGCCGAGTCTGGAAGTATTGGAACGGGGGAGGGGAGGAGATGGGTGAAACAGCTTACGTTTTCGTGCAGAGGGTTTGAGGGATGCTGAGGAGGAGGGAAGTGGGGGTTGTGCAGGAAAGAGGGAATACCCGCTTGATGGTGATTTGGGTCGGACAAAAGAGAAGTGCCTTGATGGAGGTGGACCATCAAACTGTTAGAGGGAGGGGAAGGGATGCAAAAGGGAAGGGAGAAGAGGTTCGGGACGAAGAGATGTCGGTGGGGGGTGACAAAAGAAGGCTACAGTGCAAAGAGGGGTTGGTCGAAGAAGAGGAGAGATGGAAAAGGCATTTCCTAAGGCCCCGCGGGGCCGTCCCCTTCCTTTTCTCGGGGTAAGGGAAGAAGGATACCGCCATAAAAAGGTGGAGAGATGTGAGGGCAGGAGGCCCGGAGGAAAAGAAGGGAATGCTGTACTCCTTCTTCCCCGCCTTTCCCGTTCAAAATAATTTATTTTTTTTGTAGAAATTCCCAGACTACAGCTAAACAAGTCAGTAGGGTTAGAATCAAGGTGCTGTTATTGGTATAAGGACTTTATATCTGCGTTGTAAGTATATAATGAGTAAATGGTGGGATGTAGTTAACCCGTTCGTCAACATGTATCTCTAGTATGCAGTGTATATTTTTTTATCTCGCTCTGATCGTAGTAAGATTTTTATTAGCAAAATTATCTCACTTCAGAAATCCTTAAATAGGATAACTAAAGGTAATAATGCCACTTTAATTTAGAGAAGCAGTTTAGAAATTGTTTCGTCAATGGAAACACCAGTCAAATGGCTGGTGGCGAAGACCATGAAATGTTGTGCGCCTTCAGTGTGAGTTAAGCAGCCTCCAAAAAAAGGTGTAAGCTTGCAAGCCCACGCTTTGGACCAGTTGAATAAATTATTGAGATTATTTAAGTTCCCAAAATTATATGATGCGATTTGTTATAAGAAAAGTTTTTAAATGTTCAACTGTTATTAAACTATATTGGCTTCATTTTCATGAAAACAGCTGTTAAATATAATCAGTATTTGAAGAAGCAAGTTATTTTTAAATTAAAATATGCGTCTGCAGATATTAACAGTGTGACTCAGTGCGACTTTATAGATTTCATTTGAAGACCATTGTTTGTAATAGAACGGTTTTCAGGGATTGAATACACTGCTGGGCATAAATTAAGAACTAAAGAAATATAGCGTGAAATTTTCCCACTAACTAATACATTTTTCTTCCCCCCGGGTTTCAAAAAACGTGGAAACGTCAAATGAGCGTCGAGTGAACGTGGGAACCGGTATTGGGAGTAAAATTAATGAGTTATGCAGAAAATAGAACAATTTGTTTCTTCATCATGTATAAATTACACTCGATTTTGCAATAATAATCTGATTTTATATAAATAGAGAATAATAAATTCTATTTACAGTAAAGAAGGTCTTTGGAAACTAATTTCAGCATCTGGAGAAAAATTGTGGCTTACCTAAAAATGTTCAAATATAAACGCCATAGTGACGGTGGATTCAAGGTTATTAGTTAAATGTACTATAACAATTAGAACATATGTACTTGTAAATATCATCTTATTAGTAAAATAAGTGATAAAATTGATTTTATTCTCTTCTCGAAGAGCCTCAGATGATTAACCAATCGCCTTGACTTGGATTCATACCAGGATCCCCTCGATATCTGAATAGTTTTTTTCTCGTTGGAATTTCGCTCTTGAATGAACTTTCGAGTGACTCCGTGTAGGTAATACCGCAGTAGTCTCGGTACATCTACATCTACGTAATACCCTGCGAGCCACCACGAGGGTGTGTGGCAGGGGGTGAAGATCACCAAACATGCACTAGTGACATGCAACTAGGATATTAAATGGAGACATGCTAGATATTGGGATCACATGCAGCTCGATGGTTAATATCTATATAATAAGAAATGGATTATTGGTTGTTATTACATGCATCATTCACTACAGACTACTCTAACTATATTTCACCTACCTATCCCTTTGCTACGCTGCCTGTTGTTCTGTTTTATGGTACGCGGGAAAAATGACATTTTAAATGTATCGGTACGACAATCTATCTCTTTAATCTTGTTAATCTGATCATACCAAGCATAATACGCGGTGGTTCTTAATATATATCCAACGTTATCTGTGAACACATTGGTTTCGAATTTACTTAAAAGGTTTAACCCAAATTTTAACCTGCGTTCTGATAGTAATTCCCATCCTAGTTT
Source organism: Ceriagrion tenellum (assembly GCA_963169105.1). NCBI lineage: Eukaryota > Metazoa > Arthropoda > Insecta > Odonata > Coenagrionidae > Ceriagrion > Ceriagrion tenellum. Next base: position 31,080,835 of record OY720636.1, on the reverse strand, counting down.
TTCTATTAAACTCGTAACATTTACACAATTATCGTAACAGCCTTTAACAAATCTAGCGGATCTCCTTTTCACACGCTCTAATTCTTTTATCAAACCTTCCTCGTACGGATTCCATATAACAGCGGCATATTTTAAATGAGTGTAAAATAGCTTCTTTCTCGTACTCTCTCATCGCATTTTCCTAGAACCCTTTTTACGAATCCTAATCTACGATTTGCAACACTAGTTGTTTGTGTATGTTTTCTTATTGTACTATGTGTTTCCCCCATGACATGTCTTCAGTGATGGTGACGCCTAAGTATTTAATAGATTTTAGGTTAGATATTTTCTTTTCTTTGATGCTATAATTATTCCGGGGAAAACCATTCTTTTTCCAAAAGTTCATTGATTGTCTAGTATGAGTGAGATTTTTTATTTAATTTTTAATTTTATACCTTTAAAGGGCTATTTGATAGAATGTTGATTAAATTTTGTCCTGGTGTTTAAACAAGTGTCTCATTAATTGCTATAGATATTTATATTTTTTGACAACACATGAAATGTTGTCATTGCCTTCATTTGAAGGTGATATTGCCGGTGTGTGCTATTCCTACAATTTTCCTTCTCTTTTACCAAGTAAATTCATCGACGGAATTATTTGAAAATAGTTTGATAGGTAATATGATAAGTTATTCGCATAAAAAATGGGATGGATGACATGATAAAAGGATGTGTTAAAATGATGCTCTTAAAAATGCATATCTGAGTTAGTATTAACTAAAACTGTGATTCTTTTCAACAACCGGCTACTGGAGGTTGATGAATGCTGATGTATTTATTTTTGATTGTTGGGAATTTAAAAAAATAACTAGTATTTATAGAGTAAAATGTCGCACATGTTAGTAGAAATCTTGTTGAGGATTGTGTCACTGCATGGTACAAAGCGTTGTCGGCTTTGCAATGGGAGTTGGTGGCTTGTAAAATGTTTGGATTGGAGAGTTATGCATACTATTTGGTAGATTTGTGAATTCGATATGGGATCACTATGAGGAAGATGTAATTGAGAGTAATGAAAAATAGTAAAGAGTTTCAAAGGAGCTTTATGTAATTTGAGGAGATAGACGTAAGTATGACTAAGTTAAGGGAATAATTGTTCCGCTGTTACAGTTTTCCGTAATATTGCTTTATTGCTTCTTAAGTGGTATACAGTTGGTGCATTCAATTAAGACTTCTCTAATAATTGAACCAGGTGAGTTAATTTGAGACACACCATCCGCTCTAGAGAGCTAAATATCGTGATGATAATTCAAGAATTGTCATTAGTCTGCTGCAGACGGAAATTAGTGGTTTCTACCATGTGAAAAGCTCAAATAACTCTTCAGATATTCCATATTAATTTAAGTCAAGAAAGAAATTTGAAGATATTTGGGTAAATGAAAGGCGTATGTAACTATCTTTGTGGACAACTCTCCCGTAATGATGCTTTGCAGTCGGAAATGTGTTGCTGAACTTGTCCATGAATTAGTTACTCAGAATCTGCTGTGAGCCATGTTAGTGGAAAGTCAAGGCTTTTGTTGAGATGAAAGTGGCTGTACGCTCAACGCTTCAAAGTGGAAATATATTGTTGACACTGGGTTTGTACATAAAACCTCTATTCGGTAAAATTTATCCTTGAACTTCGCTTCATTGCCTAGTGTAAAAGTTGTTCTATCCTTACTATATTAATCAAAATTGTACGAAGCTATGCCCTATTTTACACAGGAGCTTTCTCTGTGATGCCCTTACAATCCAAGTGCCTTACCACATGAAAGTCCGAGCACGATCGTAACAAGAACCCTTCCGCAAGGTTTGACCCTGCAGCCGCCGCAGCTTTTGGAGAGAACGCCCTATCGCCAAGTAATTCTCGATCCCCGAAACCAACGGGTCGACGGACCGGGCTCCCCGAAAGTGGAGCGATCGTGGCGGGCAACTCCCATGGGGACCCCCGCCGAACACCCCCAGCCCGCCCTCCCCCACCACCCAGATCCTTCTCTTCGACATTCTCTAACGACCTCCGTCCGCTCCGCAGTCACGACGGAGTGACACGGAGGGCCTTTCGGCCGTCGAGGAAGGAACGAGTGCGTATTCTGCGGGGAGATTGGGACGGACGACGGTCTTTGCGGACGAGAGAGAAAGGGCGATCGTTCTGGTAGCGGAGCAGAAAAGAGGGCAACTTCCGCCTAGGGATCATTCTCCGCCGTTCTTGTGGAGGCAGTTCCGGATCCTCGCAGGGCCCCACCCTCTTCATTGAGCCACCACTGCCACCCTACCCTTCGCCTACTACTCTTCGACCCCAGGCAGCCATACCCATTGGCCCTAATCCGGCTCTTAAAGATATCCGACTGAGAGGAGTTGGTCCTTTCCTCCTCCCTCCCTCACACGCGCACACACTCCTCGGGGAAGGCCACCGCCCTCCTGTCCCGCATTACATCTCCCTCACGGTGCCACCCTTCCTTTCCAACCCCTCATTTTTTTCCCACCGTAGCTGGACCGCGATGGACGTCTCCAGCCTCCCCGCTCCTTAATCTCTCTCCACTTCCCACGTCCGTCCTCATCCTTGCTCCCAGGCCCATTGTCATTGGCCGACTTCCTATCCCCCCCCCCAGTTCCCCACCTCCACTCCCTTCTCCTCGCCCGCCACACTGGCCATTGTCCGCACGACTACTTTCCATCGGCTTGTCCTTCTTCTCTTTTGGTCCTTCCATCTTTATCTATTTCGATCTCTCTCCGCTCCTTGTCGCTCCAATTCCTTCATTTTCCCTCCCATCCTCTTTAGCTTTCGTTTTCTTCTCTCCAGTATTTCATTCATCAAGTTTGGATGGTCGTAACTAAAAATATTTGTAAATTTATTCTGATATTGTGCAAAGACATTCTCTCGATATCAACCCAATTTTTATCCTATCGCTCTACGTTTTTAAAAATTATGACTCACATTTGTCTCAGCTGTGACTGAAAGGGGGATAAGTATTTTATTGGAATGAGTTGCTTGTCTTGGGCCTAGTGGTATAATATCAAGCTATTTTCCCGGTATGAAAATCGATACTATATCTCTTTCTTAGCAATCTGATCCTTAGACGGATAATCGATTTTTTTGATGCAATACATAATACCGAAACTCTCATATTACATGAAATTAACGAACATGCTGCGCCAGATTTCGGTTAATATTAATTGGGCCTTAATATCGTCATAGCATAGTATGCGCAAAATACTACTGCAGTATCTCTCTTTTGCTGAGAAAAATGCTATACAAATGAAGGTAAAATCTCACTAATGTTGCCAAGTGATGACGACTATCTGCTGCAGCTCCGTGTGAAGAGTATTAATTCACGAAATTCGACCTCTCTGCCTTTCTTTTATATTCACGAGGAACTAGATATGACGTGATATGCTAAATTACTTTCATTACATATGCTAAATTAATTTCATTATTTTGAGAATTCCATCAATCATCAGGTGCTGTTATCATTGATTTAGGTAACATGGTTTTTAACGTTTAAAAAATATCTTCAATAGTTATTCGATGCAATCAACATTATACTTCTATTTGAAGTAAGAACTACTTTCACGGTAAAAGGTTAATTTTCATTGTTATTGCATTCCATAGTCGTGGAGAGGATACATGTGGGAATTTAAATTCAATATTTTTGTACAGTCCATATTAACAAGAAATATAAATATAAGGAACAATAAGAAATAGAAATATATCACATGGGTAAATGTAACATATTTTCTGAAATCAATAAGAGAAAGAAAAAAATGGAGGTAATATCAATGTGGGATTTAGATTTGAGTAGCATTTTGTTTGTGCTGCATCAATGAATTGTAGCATTAATTGTTTGTAAAAGATTTAAGCGAAAAAATTGCTTTATGACACATTTTGTACTGGCAGAAATACTCAAGGTTAGCTGATTCCACGAAAGAAGGGATAATAAGAACAAATATCCACACAGAATTTGATGATCATATAAATATCTTCTCGTCCAGAAACATCATGTTTTAAGTTATCATGATAGAGAATCATTTTTATCTCGGGAGTAAAAAAACTCAAAGCTTATACAAAAATTAAATGACCAAGTATCCGCTACTTGTTTCGTTCTATAAGGAAGACGGTCTGTCTTAAGCTTTGCTGATAACTTAATTATATAAGTTGTTATACCTAAAAAGAAGTATACGTTCAACACCATAAAGCGAGCATTTGGGACCCAAGTCAAATAGATTTAACCCAAAAAAATTTATAAAATGCAAAGGAAAGCAGCGCGCTTCGTTAAAACTGCTACGAGCGTACATATAGTGTCTCACAACTTTTAGAGGGATTAAGGTGGGAGCCCCAGAGACTCGGAGGCTACACTCTAGGCATAGGTTGCTTGATAAATTCAGAACTGATACTTTTCAAACCGACATAGAGAATATTATCATAAATCCCCACTACATCTCTAGGTCTGACAGATGCGATAAAATAAGAGAGATACGCTGCTGAACAGATAAGTACAAAAACTCCTTTTTACCGCGAACAATAAGCGACCACAGTAAAAATTGACCTCCTTTAAATACTCTACTATAATACGTCTCCATTTCATCTCCAAAAAACTTACACCTTTAGACAGCTGGTGATTTAACACCCCCTGTCACACGCCCATGCGGCGACTCGCGGGGTATTATGTAGATATGGATATTACTACTGTTGACCGTCATTTCCTTAATTATTCAGTTTTTACTTTATTATGCGCAATAATGTTATTGAGAGGAATATATTACCTTCAAGTCATGAGCCGTTTTATTGTTATTTCTGTACATTTTTTCAATGACCATAATTACGTTTGAAAGATGTATATGCGAAAAAATGAAGCAAAGATGACCGATTGTTAATTTGATTAGTCATTTTCACATCTTATATCGCATTCCAGTGCACGTTCCGTGCCGTATGAATCCGTTTTTATTTGAACTAACAGGAGCTGGAATGTTAGAATGAGTCCTATGGATCCAATTTCACTCCTACACTGCCTCGCTCTTTCGCCCTCCAATTCGTTCCAATTTCGCAATTCCTGTTATCATTTCTTTCCCTTCTCGTCCTTCCCCAAACCACACTGCCCACTCGAGTTCCATTTTCACGCTATCCTCTCTACCATTCCCAACCTTCCCCCCCTCTTACTCCTCCAATCCCACCCCATCCACATCCCCACCCCTCTTGTTTTGGGCTTACATTCGTTCCCTCCCCCTTTCCCTCCCCCATCCTCCCCTCCGACATTTGTCCCTAATTGAGCCAAACAACGCGACGTTCTGCTGGTCCGCCCCCGAAAAAGAATGATCGTAAAGGCTACTCCATGCTCTCTCTCTCCTTCCCCACACTGCTCCACCAAAACCACCCTTCCCTTTTTTCCCCTCTCTTCCTGCTTTCCTGGTTCCGCTCACTTGTCCCTTTTATATCAACCCATTCCCCTCCCTTCTCCTTACAGTCATCTTTTCTCGGTCTTCTCTCCCCGCCCACCGCCCCCTCACACGATCGTAATCTTCATTTCCCTTACTTCCCGCATTAATGCCTTCCCCTGTGTTCCCTTCCCTCATTGTCTCTTTGCGTCCATTCTGTTCTTTCTGTTCTCAACCCACGGCTACTTCCATGTACCCTTCCTCTCGTCTGAGTTCGAAGCCTTATTCTAGCGTTTCTTTTTTTTATATTCCGCTTTGACCAGAGATTAATTCTTTTGTGGTTCCCTTCTTAAAAAAGTTCCCTCCTTTATCATTTCAGTCACCTCCCCCCAGTCGCCCAGTCTGAGGACATTTCATCAGGGCACCGATATTTGTTTTTGAAGGCCTTCCTCTGATTATTCGTTTCAACCCTCTCTGTCGCTGCGTCTTCTGTGGGTCTTCTTTTGTGGATCGTATTTCTCCGAAGTAGGATGTTTTTTGTAATCTTTCGGTTTTGATCATGCCCTGCATGTGCTAATAAATATATTGTCTTCCAGATTCCAGTCTTCCGTCTAGATTGATTTTGGTCTCTTTGTAGAGCGGTCTTGTTATTCCTCTTCTGAGAAGCGTATTAAAAATCCTTAATATCATTCTTGGTCGCAGAAAATAAATGGGATTAATTTTATAATCTGAATCTCAATCAGTTAGCTCTCTTTATCTACAAAAAGCTGTTCAAACTCTTGAGTAATATTTGGAAAAGTTTTAGTGACATATTTTAAAATTTAGTTGTATATTCAACCTCCGTTTGATGACAAATTTGATGCTGCTAGTCCCTGAGATATTTCTTTTTTTTTCTTAATTTTGTCCAAGCCATTCTGTTACCAACCAGAATAAATATTAGTTTTGGGCAGCAAAATTTTACTAGTTATTTTGGCCATTTTTTTATTTTAAGAAAAGCTGCCCATGATTTCAAATTTGAAGATTTTTATGAACGCAATGAATTGGTATTACAAGTTTTCAATACGATATATACATTTACTTTCACTGTGGCATAATGTTAATTTATCACAATTTTACATGATATAATAATAATAATAATGATTTTTATTCCAGATTAGATAAATACAAATATTATTTTACAAAGATTTCTCCGGAATATAGGTGCCCCATTGGACAGTATCTCCGTTTTGGGGTCACCGACTCGACCATCTCAGATGAAATACATAAATGAACATAGAATAAGTGTGTTGCAATTACAATCACATAGATGCCATCATTGGTGCTGAATATTTTTATAATTAACCCATGGTTTGAAATGTGAAGTAGAAGTAAAGCATTAAGATTAGTTGAACTTCAAAAGTCTCCTTACTAGTTACACTTGTGTTTGAGCAATCTGTTATTAACATAATCATTATAAATAGCTACAACAAAATGTAATTGAAACGTTTGCTTGTAGTTGTTATTGACATACGTTCATTTTGAACTACACACAAAAAAATTTACATAACACATCTGAGGACATATTTTGCACCAGTTTCTTATTATGTTTGTTAGCTATTTGCACAAGTAGAATAATATTTAATATACAAAAAGTAGAAATCATTTTAATTATGCACATATACATTTAAAACTATAATTGTTATATAACTTTTGTAAGTAAGTGCTTTACATCTCTGATTCCAATTAACCATTTCCTTAAACGAAGTGTGAACCCCTTTTCATTTTTAATTTTAACTATATCTTCAGGCAGAGATGAAAAGAGTTTAGGCCCAAGATATAGATAACTCTGTCTAAACAGTTCATTTTTAGGTCTTGGTACATGCACACCAGGGTTTCCTCTTAGTACATAAACCCTCGGTTTTTCTCTTTCACCTCCTCGATTATAAAAAATTCTTAAGACCTTGAAAATAAAAAGATGTCTAAGAGGTAGGATGTTCATCCTTAAGAACAGTGGATAGGAATGTGCAGTTCCTGGTGCTCGAACCATTGCCCGTATTATCTTCTTTACATCTATTCATACATCTATTATATAAATACCAAGATCGTATCTCCTTTGGTTTCTAGGAATTATCAACTCATTAATAAACGTTTAGTCTATAAAAACAAGAATTCCCAACAATGGTAGCAAATTATAGCTTTTTTATTCTATATTTCATACCCCTATTTACCGAGAGATATGACATTTTTTCATACCCCTATTTACCGTAATACTAATTTTTTTTTGACATTCTGGACATATTTTTGGTGAAAATTGAAGAAAAATGCACACTGTTAAATATGAGATATATGAGGGTTCATGAAACTTGAAGACGCATAGGTGCAACACGTACGTAAAACATGCCAATTAACGTAGATAGTTTTAAGTAATTTTTGCGTTCTTATTGTTCCTATTTAGTACAGGAATACCATCACGAATGTTATTAAAATATTTAATGTTATCCATGGAAACGTAAATGTAACGAAAATGTAACGTTTTTATAACAGAATCTTATTGTGCTTCCTCATCTCAGTTAAAACTTAGTTATGAATAATTAGGAGTAGAAAATAAATTGAAAGTATCATGTTTCAAAGTAAATTTTAGTTTCTTCAATGTTAGTGAGATGGCTAATGTCATATTACGTCTGACAAACGATCTAGTTCCCTCAAAAAAAATTACCAGCAGACCAGTTCAAGTCTCTCGTTAAAGAGCTATTAAAGCAGGTATAAAATATATACCATTATATATATATATATATATATATATATATGTGTGTATATATATATATATACACATATATATATATATATATATATATGTATATATATATATATATATATATATATATATATGTGTGTATATATATATATATATACACATATATATATATATATGTATATATATATATATATATATATATATATATATATATATATATATATATATATATATATATATATATATATATATATATATATATATATACACACAAATAAAGGCTGTAAATGTATATATATATACACATAAATGTTCATACAGAAAGGTAGAAAGAAAGTGGATAGGAGCACATAAAAGTTACTAAGACAATGGTGGTGTGAAGATGAAATGATGGCACATTCCAAGCAGAAAAAATTCGACTGGACCGGGAATCGAACCACGGACCTTTGGATGACGCGTCCACTGCTCAGACCACCGAGCTACCCAGTCTACTATGAATCCACTGGAATCGGCGGGGGGTTTATAGGAACAGACACTCCCCATGGCATGACCCACGAGACCGGCCAATAGATGGCGCCAGTGCTGCTTTTCACCCACCGTCAGAGAGAGAATGACACACAGAGAAGGCGAAATGAAAGAATAACTCAAGCACACAGACAGTGGTGAAATATATAGAACAGGCGTTTCGGGGTACGCTAACCCAAGTAGGAAATGAGCCGTTCAGGCCATACAATCGTTCGTCCATTCACTCAGACCGCTCAGCGGCAAATTTTCACATAAATGTTCATACAGAAAGGTAGAAAGAAAGTGGATAGGAACACATAAAATTTCCAAAGACAATGGTGGTGTGAAGATGAAATGATGGCCGATTCCAAGCAGAAAAAATTCGACTGGACCGGGAATATATATATGTATGTATATATATATATATATATATATATATATATATATATATATATATATATATATGTGTGTATATATATATAGTTCTTGCGAAGATTCCACGAACGTGGCAAACAATATAAAGCTTCGTCACAGGGTGACACTAAACGTAAAACATATAAAATGGAAACTCACGAGTTTAAAATTTTCGGTGGGTCGCCCGCACCTTCATCAGTGATAGAATGAGGAATCCTCATTCTATCACTGATGAAGGTGCGGGCGACCCACCGAAAATTTTAAACTCGTGAGTTTCCATTTTATATGTTTTATGTTTAGTGTCACCCTGTGACGAAGCTTTATATTGTATATATATATATATATATATATATATATATATATATATATATATATATATATATATATATATATATATATATATAGGGGCCACAGGAAGGCAGACGTAAACACAGAATCACAAAAATTAAAATACTCTCACGGAAAGTTCCTTAATATTTCGGTGCCACTGGTACCTTGTTCGCAAGACCGTAGAGGACTTCTACGTCCTTGCGAACAAGGTTTTCAAGGTCAAGGTCACAGAAAGGCGACCCATGGCGACACCGGTGTCCACTGCTCTCGGAAGCTTTCGGGTGAGGACCCTTCCTCAGCGGGAGAGAATCACAACTGAAGAGTGTCACTCTGGAGTTGAGGGTAGAGGGTCTGACTAGGTGCGTGGTTGGTGTTTGAGGGAAGTGATTGGTTGGAAGGAAGTGAGGGAGGGAGTTGTAAGTGGAGGGGATACGGAGAAAGCTAGCGGAGGTTAAGCCCGGGAGTAGAAATAGATTGAAATATATCATTGTTCCCAATGGCGGAGCTCCATGATAGATGTGTCAAGTGGGAGGGCGCGAATGATTTTTACTTGGAAGCATTCGTTGAAGGGGAGGTTATGAGAGTTGGCGTGCTCCGCTACAGGCAGCTTCAATTGTTGTGTCACGCTGCTCCTGTGGTTATTGATTCGTACATCGAGAGATTTGCTTATGAGGCCAACGTAGAAGGCCTGGCAGTGTTTACAGGTGAGGAGATAAATTACATTATTCGAGGAACAGGTTCCCCGAGTTAGTATCTGATACTTTATATTTGTGACAGGAGTCGTGAAAGTTCGGGAAAAAGGGTTGAGTCCTTCCCTTCGGGTTGAATCCGCCTTCGTCAGAAATAAGTAGATATTGAAGGGTAAAGGATAGAAGGGAGGGAGAGGTGGGGGGAGGAGGAAGGGGAAGGGAAGGAGAGTGGGATTAGTGAGAGACATTGATGCCGGGGGGGAGGAACGCGTGATAGAGCCAAATTAGTGAGAGCTCTACAGAATTAAGATCAATAGCGGAAGCAGATGGTGGAAGGGAGTACAGAACTGAAACATTGTAGCAGTTGTCAAAGGATTTCTTGTGATAAGAGGCGTGGATCGCCACGGGAAGGGAAGCAGATTGAGATGGGTTTTTACAATTGGCTCGGTGATTATTGATCCGTATATTAAGGGGGGTGGAACTTTTTCCGACATAGAAGCTTGGGCATAGCCTACATTGTAGGTGATAAACGACATTGCTGGTGACGCAAGAGGAGGGAAGAGGGTTGGGGAAGGAGGCGAAGGGGGGGTTGGGAGGAGGGGAGTAACTGAAGATTGGACATAATTTGCACCGGGGACGATTACAAGGGGAGGAGGTGGGTTTTGATGCAGCAGGGATTTTGGAAAGAAGCTTCGTGGATTTTAATACATTGGACAAGTTAGGAGGACGCTTGTATGTGATTGAGGGTGGCTGGGAGAAAATTTTTGAGGTGGAGGAGTGGTTTTTCAGAATGGGAAAGAGATCTTTAAGGATAAAATTGATAGACTGAACATCCGGGAAATACGTTGTGCAAATAGAAAGGATGCAGGAGTCTTTAGTGGGAGGAGGTTTGGTGGAGGGGCAATTTTTCCTGATTTTTTTTAACGAGAAGGGATTCTGGGTAGCCACGCTTGAGGAGCGAGTGGTGAAGGTTGGTAAGGAATGTATTGAGGGAATCAGGATTATTACAAATACGATGGCCTCGGATGGATAGTGAGAAGGGAAGAGAGCGTTTGGTATGGGAGGGTGGCAGCTACTATAATGAAGATATTGTTGTATATTCGTGGGTTTGATGTGAACGGAGGTCTGAAAATTCAGGTCTGATAATTTAATGTCAACATCAAGGAAAGTGATATTGGAATTAGAGATAGTTGATGTGAAAGAGACGGAGTGAGAATTGTTGAGATCAGAAAGAAAAGTATTGAGAGAATCGGTGCCATGAAGCCAAAGAAGAAAAATGTCGTCAATGTAGCGGAGCCACAACAGGGGTTTTAATGGATATCCAGAGAGAAAGGATTGTTCCAGCCGCCCAAGATAGAGGTTAGCATAAGAGGGGCTGAACTTACTACCCATGGCACAGCCCTTAGTTTGAAGATAGAATTATTTATTGAAGGCGAAGGAATTATGAGTGAGGATGATCTCCGTCAATTTTAAGAGGAATTCCGTACTCGGAACCTGAGGATGCGGGCGTTCGGAGAGGAAAAATCGCAGGGAAGACAAACCTTCAGGGTGAGGAATACTTGTATAAAGTGAGGTGACATCTATTGTGGCCATTAAGATTTGGTTATCAGCAGGGAATGGGGTAGACTTAAGGATTTGAAGGAAATGGTAGGTGTCTTTCACATAAGACGGTAATGCGCACACCAGCGGTTGGTATTCGTCGACTATTACCTCCAACCGCTGGTGTGCGCATTACCGTCTTATGTGAATATATATATATATATATATATATATATATATATATATATATATTCTATCACTGACGAAGGTGCGGGCGACCCACCGAAAATTTAAACTCGTAAGTTTGCTTTTTTATGTTTTATGTTTAGTGTCACCCTGTGACGAAGACTTATATATATATATATATATATATATATATATATATATATATATATATATATATATATATATATATATATATATATATATATATATATAATATATATATAAGTCGATTGCTTAGGGAGATAATATGTGCTTGAGTTATTCTTTCATTTCGCCTTCTGTGTGTGTCATTTTCTCTCTGCCGGTGGGTGAAAAGCAGCCCTGGCGCCATCTATTGGCCGCTCTCGTGGGTCATGCCTTGGGGAGTGTTTGTTTCTATAAACTCTACGTCTACGCTCTTGCGACCAAGGTGCTAGTGGCACCGAAATATCAAGAAATTCTGTGTTCATTTTTTTGTTTCTGTGTTTATTGTCTGCCTTCCTCTGGCAAACTTTTTATATATTCGTCACTTGAGTGATCCTAAGTGCAGTTTTATATATATATATATATATATATATATATATATATATATATATTGTTCTGTATATTTATATGTATATAATGTTCTTGCGAAGATTCCACGGACGTGGCAAACAATATAAAACTTCGTCACAGGGTGACACTAAACATAAAACATATAAAAAGCAAACTCACGAGTTCAAATATTTCGGTGGGTCGCCCGCACCTTCATCAGTGGATTGAGTAGGAAGAATCGTATAGGAGGGGCGGTGAGGGGAAGGAGCAGGTAGGAGGGGTGGGGAAGGGCGGGGTGGGAAGGAGCCAAAGACCTATTCGGGAGAAGGAAACAATGTAGCGAAAAGTGGGGGAAAATTAATGGGAACGGTTGAGGCCAGGTGGACAGAGGGCGTTAAAAATCGGATGCAACTTTGTTCTAATGCCTTCAGACTAATTATAGTGGCTGTGGGCGGGAGGGATGCCAGAATGGCTACATTGTAGCAGTCATCAAATTTAACATTGTGGGAGGCAGCATGTGTGGGGACAGAGAAAGAGAAGTTGGTTGAAGAAGGATTGAGGTAACAGAAGGGAGATAACGATTAACGAATTTTTTGGGTAATCGGTCTGTAATTAGAATTAAACAAGTTTTGCATCTTGGCCGGTTATAACGGGTGGCTGGAGCTTTAGAAATATTCAATGATTTATAGAGAGGGTTAGTGGCTCTAAATATAGCAGACAGGTTTGGGGGATGTTTGTAGACAACAGAGGGACATTTAGGGAATAAATTAGTAGTGGCAGGATTGCTAGAAAGTATTGGGAATAATTCTTTGAGGAGATGTTTTAGGGACTGTACGCCTGGGAAGAAAGTGGTGCAGATAGAAATATTGTTGTAGTTAAGGCAAGAAGTTGATTTAGGTTGGTACGGTTTTCTAAGGATTATTTATTTAAAAGGGATTCAGGGTAGCCCCTGCGAAGAAGAGACGTGTAGCTTGGAAAGAAAGCAATCAAGGGCCTCCGGGTTGTTACAAATTCGATGACCTCTGATAGAAAGTGAGTATGGGAGGGAACGTTTAGTATGTGCAGGATGACAACTGCTGAAGTGAAGGTATTGCTGTTTATAAGTGGGCTTTATATGAACAGAAGTACTGAATTTACGGTTTGAAAAAGCTACGTCGACATCTAGAAAGGTTATATGGGTGGAAGTTATAGTAGAGGTAAATGATGAAGAAGAGGAGTCATTGAGAGAGGAAATGAAGGAAATAAAATCAGAAAATCTCCAAAAGCCGTAAACAATTGGCACCCTTCGTCAATAAACACCAAAATTTGCTGTCTTGGTATGCTGGGAAAACCACAGCAGAGACCAACCACAGCCTCTCAACCAAGAATACCCTCCTGTGTTGGTTTACGGGAAAGTTACTTCCTCGCCAGGGACCAAACACAGACGCACACACACAACCAAATACGATCCTTTGCAAGGGCTAATGGGACCCCGCTAAGGATGTTTGGGTTTTGACCTGGGATCCTTCACGGGGCTAATGAGACCCCGCTAAGGATGCCTGGTATATACACAAGCACACACACAAGCACACAAAATCACTCACTCACACACGCAAATGGGCCCAACTTCTGGGAGAAACAGCTCAAAAAGAGCGTGGTCAAATCGACAAACAGGACGAGGGTGGGGGTCGAATACGCGTATTTCGGCTACAAAGTAGCCCTCTTCAGCGAACCGAAGGTAACGCGTCACTTCAACGTAGGGTTGAAGTGGAAATGAAGGAGTTTAGGGAGTCGATGTCATGTGTCCAAAGTAGAAAAATGTCATCTATGTAAAGGAGCCACAGAAGAGGTTTAAAAGGGGCTTGGGAGAGGTAATTCTCTTCCAGAAGACCTAGAAAAAGATTGGCATAAGAAGGGCTAAATCGACTTCCCATGGCACAGCCCTTTGTTTGGAGGTAGTGAAGATCGTTGAAGGAGAAGGCATTGTGGGCAAGAATAAATTCAGAAAGTTGTAAGAGGAAGTCGGTACTGGGTATATGAGGAGTGGGGAGTTGGCTGAGAAAATGACGGATGGAACGGAGACCTTAGTTAGAGTAGGGAATGGAAGTGTACAAGGAGGTGACATCTATAGTGGCCATCAAAAGTGGTGTATTATGTGGAAGTTTGATAGTGTTCAAAAAATTTAGAAAGTGGTGTGTATCTTTAATAAATGAGGGCAGGGCATGAACGTGAGGCTGCAGATAGTGATCAACAAATGCCGAGATGCGTTCAGTAGGGGAACTGCAGGAGGAAACAATTGGACGGCCTGGTATAATACACCGACCAAAAACTTTTTCCGTTAATAATTGGGATACTTGGACCATATTTCTCTTCAGGGGACTTTTGCTAAAGTGATAGAGGCAGCAAAGCTTTGACCATGCATTCGGTGCTTAGGACTGGAAGAGTTTTGGTGTTAAATTTTTGCTTTACGAGAACTTATTTTTAATTTGTCCTTCGGCAATGCGCTTTGGAACAAGTGTAGGAATTCATTCAACTTTTGAAGTTTGAAAACAATAGTATTGAGTGGTAGTAGTAAATATTTTATGAACGCTGAAATTATTTATTGTTGTCAACTAAACCCAGTGGTAAATACGTCACTCCTCAACCAGCATGTATGCTCGGAATCTGTTTACATATACCTAAGGAATCTTTGACTTTTTACTTATTTACAGAACAACAAAGTAGAATAAGCTTCCTCAGTGCTGTAATTAGCTCATTTGCATCGCACAGTTTGACAAACAATTTAAAAATAGATCATACTCTTCACAATTCTCAGTCATCAAAGACTCCATGTAGGGTAAAAACGGTAGCTAAAGTGGAGTCATTTTCTGCGAGCAACTAAAGAGAGCAGTGCCGGTAAATGGCATCAAGAGTGTGAGCGTCTTGGCTCGCTTGCTATCAAAATATTTACGATGGCCAGGCGGAGGGAAAAATTCCGTTTTATGGAGGTCCAATATGTCGCCATCCTACCCCGTGAATTATTATTTCAACTCCTCCGTCGTCGTAATAAATTATCTCCCGGCAATCACTGCGCCTCTCTTCCTTTCCTATCCCTATCGCAAAGCGTTCCCCCCGCCCTCCAAATCACCCCACACCATGCCCTAATCTTCATGCCCCCTTACTCTTTTGAATCCCCACTCCAGTGGGGAACAAACCCGCAGGAGGAGGAGGACCAACCGTTACCGAAGAGCCAATATAGGCCGCCTTGCCTTTCTTCGCTTCCCACCCCTTATCTCATACAATGCGATCCCTTGCTGACCAAGCAGTGCTAAGTCTTCCTCTTCTCCTTCCTGCTCCTTCTTCCTTGGGATGGACGGGATAAAAAGGGGGAGGAGATGAGTCGGGTGAGGGTGATTGGGTTCTGGAAGGGAGAGAGGGAGGGAGAGATGGCGATTTGCAATAGCATCGTCTTGATGGGGAAGTGGCGAGGAAGAAACCGTGAGGAAGGAGCAAGACGCAAAGTCTTTCTCCTTCGTATTCGTCCTCTATTCCGTTTATTATTACTTCCTATATTCCGTCTCTCTTCTACTTTCTTCCTTATAAAATGAAGCAAGAATACAGTGTGAACCCAATAATGTGTGCTCAGAGTGATGTATCATACTTTTATAGTCTTCACTTGCGGTAGAAATGAACCATTTACATGCACTCCTTAACCGTGGGAATATTTATTTTATCGTAGCATTATGAAAATATGTAAAACATTTGAAGTTGCAGACCTTCATTTATGGGGACATATTAAAAAGTTTATTGTGATATAAGTGAAATAAAAGTAAGGAAGTTGAAGTGATAGTATTCTATTTCGTTTGATTTTGAAATCGCATTTGTGAGGAGGAATTAATTATTCTAAAATGTGATTGAAGGCAAAAATAAATTATTTCTCTCCTACCAATGGCCCATTAGTCTTTTACGTTTGTGGTATTGGTTAATGCAAACGTAGGCTTTTGATGTCTGCGGAAAATATGAATTATATGGGAGTAGTTACAAAATGTATTGCACAACCTGTACTGGTTAATTGTACTGATTGACAAGACTCTTATCTATTAGAATTAATCATATTGCTCTGTGTCATGCGCAAGATTCACACATTTGAATTTAGGAGAACTGTTCTACGTATGAAGAGGTTTGTCAACTGTTTCGTCGTTTGGATATCATTGCCCATGTATTCTCAGGGTTCTCAGGATGATAATTTTTGTTAACGGTAACGAGTTTCTACTAAATTTAGTGCTACTTGTAAAGGAAAAAATTATCGTTTACTGCATCATTATCCATGACCAATGATGTAGAAGACCATGCACTGGAATAAATAAGCCGAGAAATTTTGAAGTATTTTTCTGATATTTTTTATGTTTTTTTTTATTTATTATAATTTTTAGCTGGTACAAACCGGAACAGTCATTAGGTATTTTTCTGCTTATTTTATGGTCTTTAATTTCAAATCAGCTGTCTAGTTTGTCTGTAATTGTTAGTAACTAATAAAATACGCTGACGTCATTGAAATTATCAATCCTGTTGTACAGTGAACTATTGTTCGAATGAAATAAAAATATCTAAACCATATAAAATAGATTTTTTGCAAATTAATCGGTTTCATGTTGCTGAACGCACTATAAAATGAATTTAATTGGTGTAAAAGCTAGTATAGCATAATTACTTGCCAAATAGAGTCACGTGTTATGTAGTAAAAACCGTTCCATGTAGGTAGAAGCAATACATTAGCAGTTTTCCACTAATAAAAGATTTGATGAGGCTAGTATTTATGTTACCACATCTTGTTCAATTGCAGTAACAGCAAACCCAGTGGTATCAGATATTTTATTACTGTAAAACGTTTTGATGAGCGTCGTTTTGCTTCTGTCCTCATCAGTAGTTTTAACAAATCAATAAACCCAGTGCTACATGTTAAATACATCGCCCATTGGCGTGTACATTTTTGTTCTTTATTACGCTGACTATGGAAGAGGTAAATAAATTTATTTAATTGCTAATTGATGAGCAAGTGGTGGAAAATGGATTTGTGAAGAATAGTGTTTTGCACGAATCGTGCGGAAGTGTGGAAAATTCTATTAAAATTAGTTGATTACAAATACATTTAAGAATTATTTGAGTTCTGCGGCACATCTAAGGGTATATTTGTTATCTTTACTTTTCGCATAATAATGTGATATCGTGTTAAGTCATAATAGCGTAACCAATATTCTTTTCAGTCTTAGCTCGCTAGCAGTCATAAATGTACATTGTTTTTTCCAATATTTGTTTCGGAGTAAATTGTCGAACCCACTCAAGATAACAAGGGTAAACTGAATGATAATATCTGAGTCATACATGCTCTATAAATAATGTTCACAAATCAAGACTAATATGCGGTAGTTAATACGATAATTTGTTGTCCTCATTTTGGATTTTAGTTTTTTTATTGAAGCTGATGAAAAACATTTGATGGTGATTATTTACTTCAAATATCATTGATAAAGTTGCATAAATATTGTTCTGTCGTCGATTTCTTACAAGGATAGCAGATTTTCCTGGTCTCTTAATTTTCGGTTTCATAACTTCAAATTTGGTAGATTCATATGCCCATGACTCCGTAGCAATGCGTGCAAATACCGCTGCTGTATCTCGCCAGTAGGATGAGAGTTATCACGAGTACAACAGAGGAAGCAGACAAGGAAGAAGACAAGGAGAAGCGAAAGGGAGAGCTGGCGCGTTGAGAAGTTATTGGCGAAGATTGATGGTGCGACAGATATGAGAGGAGTTGGGTTAAGCTGTAGTGAGATTAGAGAAGGTAAAATTTGCGCCCGGGACATTAAGAAGGGTGGGGAAGCGAGGATTGGAGCAGATAGTGGCTGAAGACGGGATATGCGCGAGATGGGAAGGGGAACGAATGAGGAAGGGAAGTTGAGGGAAGGGACTCCCCTCCCAAAACCCTTCGCTAAGGGTACTCAAACGCACACACACGCACACAAGAAAACCCTTTACCCTATGAATCCCCTTGTCCGCCCACAATTTTCGGTTTGTGGGCGACGTCCTAGAGCGTCCCCCTCCCGCGAAGCAATCAGGCAAAGTGCTCTTTGTGGACACTTCCACGGTCCAGCCATTGCGAAGGGAGAGCGAGGGACGGGAGGAATCGTTGCTGTGCGGAGAGATTGCGGTTAATGCACCGATTTCCTCTCCTCTTCTCTCCCTCTGCTTATTTTCCGGTTTTTTTCTTATTCAGTGAAGTCGGGAAAGGTGTTTGGGAGATGGAGACGCAAGAGATTCGGATCCCGCGGAAGTAATTCACTTCCTTTTTTTTCCTTTTTTCAGTGTACCTCCGCTTTTTCATATTCTCAGCAGCCTTATCAAATCTTTTGGAAGCTGTTGCTCTTTTCCCGCCTCGCTTTCTGGTTAAGTATGGGTGTGTGCCCACTTACATCTTACATTTCACTGACCCATTGGTTTAAAATGTCGGGGCCGAGGTGCTTTTTTACATTCAAGTTTTATATCCCAGTTTTTTCTGTGAGAGACAATGTTTCTCAAAAAGATGAAATCTGAAGTCATTAGGTGATCGAAAGATTCCAAGTGTCTCTTTCCTTTCACATTACAGAGCAATAATGACAAGTTTTCTAATCTTACGCATGGTGATGTTCGCCTTGTAGATAGACGTATTGCCAAGCAGCTGTCTTCGTGTTTTAACTCACGTCCATGTTACAACCAGTGGAATTGGAGCAAAGGGATATAGGTGGAACTCTTTGTGATTCTTGCAAAGTAATTGCATTTTACGAAGCAGTTATTTAAGGCACTCGGCGGTTAGTTGTTTGTCTTACTTTCCCTCAAATCAAGGTTTGTCCATATATAATGGTGCTTTGATTGTAACTGAGTGAGCCGTTCATTGATAAGTGTTTTCACTTTGAGAACTTTCATGTATTAATGTATATGATGTATAACAATGCTTCATTGATACATTGGCTCAGTGATAATTTTTTTGCTATTGCTAAAGATATTTTATGAATAACATGGGGTCAATTAACCTCGTGCTAAGTGTGTTCTATTACTTTTCATACCTCCAAGCATATTTTTTCATATATGAATGCCGTTTTTCTTTAGAGAAATGCTTTTACGCATGAATGCGTTACGTTTTACTTTGACAATTTGTTACTCTAGTGAATGAGCTAAATTGAATGGCTTAGTAATGGATAAATATTTATTGTTCTGGGGAAATGGCCACGAGACATATTCAAAATATTTTTTTACCTCTCAATATATTCAACTATTTACCCAAAATTATCGGAAATAGCGTAAAGCAAAGTTGTATTTTGCCTATCAACCCATCACCATGCCATTCCACTCTGGATGCATCTTGCGGCTGTTATTTCTTTTACTGCTCTCTAGTCATTTTGTTTGCATATTTGAAGCGGACGATCACTCTATCGGGCTTTTTAAGTTTTCCTCCTTGGGTGTTTCCTTTCTTCTTTTTTTCTATCCCCTCGCGCGCCACTGCAAATACCAGGAACTGTTTGCGGAAATCAAATAAAAGGACCCGAGTTATAGGGTGTCGGGAGAGGAAGCGAGTAGCCCTCTTCCCTCTTACCGGACGCCCTTCTTTTTGTCTTTACACTCCCACGCTCACTCCACCGCTCTTTTGTAACGAACATTCCGCCACGGTTCCGCATATGGTCCTTCTTCTCTTCCTTCCTCCTTCCCAAGAACAATTCCTTTCTTCAATTTCCCGGTATTTTTCTCCATTCCCTTATCTCCTCTCGGTATGCCCCCCTCATGGTCTCGGTTCCCGTATATCCACCCGTTATTCCCTCTCTTCTTCCTTGTGTGTGCCGTTTTATCCTGCCTATACGCCTATGTCTTTTCCTCTCTACTCCTCCCTCCCCTCAAGACCTTTAGTCGTTTATGGAGAGGTGCGGGAAGTTAGGGGGTGGGGAGGGAGGTCGAAGACGGGGCGCTCAGGGGAAGTGCAGCAGCGAGCGTCTTTGGACCCGCCACCCTCCCAGTTTTCCCCGTGGATAAGAATGGAGAGAAGGGTGGTTTAGGGTGAAGTAAAGAGAGTCGTAAAATGAAGCGAGGGGTGGTTTGAGAGAGGGTTTGCCCCTTCGGGGGATGAAGGAGGAGCAAAGGGTGTGGGAAGAGGTGATAGAGAGTGGGCAGAAGAAGGAGAGGAGAGAGTACCTGGCTGTGATCCAGATGCTTCCCTCCTCCTATTCCTCCTTTGCTGACGCGTTGACTCTTTCTTCGTCTTCCTCTCCGTCTCCTCTTCTATTTTCTTTCTTCCTCTCTCTTTTTGTCGTCCGGAATCGTGAAAACCCGCACTGATTTCCCGATTTAAGCGCTAAGTTGAAAAAATAAAATGAAAAGAGGATCATCGCGAATCGTTTCGTACCAGAATAGACACTCGCTTCACGAGAGGCGTTCTGGGAACAAATTTTGTGCGAGCCACATGAGTACTCTTGTGAGATGAGTATGAGATGCGCCAAATTATAACGGATTAGGTGCGAACGATTTAAATGTGTATTGAGACTGTGTTCTCAGGTTTTACAGAGCTTTACGTTGTTTATTAGTGACTAGTGTATTGTTGTAGTGAATAGCGTGCAGCCGATGTCTTCAGGGCAAGGTGACGATGTCGAATTTCGGCTGGTCTTACATGAGATAGCTAGAGTTGTTGCTGCTCTGCGTTTTCTTGGATATTTTTATGGCTAGTTATAATCCTTTTGTGAGAGATTTTCCATCTTCTCTGCTAAAATAGCTTTGGTGCTTTAAAAATTCGACGAATTCCGCGATTTTACATATATTAATAGAATAAATGGAGGAATGAACCGTGACGTTTAGCAAACAATTGATGAACTGCAAGGTACGTAAAATTCAATGACAAAATCAGCACCAATTCATCAACCTGTATTCCTCTTGGATTAATTGCTTGTTAATTCGCCACCTAAGTACAAATATGCATTCCTCTCCGTTTCATCTTATCCATTCATTTTTATATGAAATCTACATCAATTAAAATTTTAGTTTGACGTCACGGCCAAACTGACTGTGGCAATGACTCATAGTTATTCAGCTAGGTAGCCATAATCCAATATGCCAGGACTGTCGACTATCAAATTTATTGTATGGGAATTAATGGAAGTACGGAAATTGAAATAAACTGGTTATCATCGAATGGAAAGTATAATGTAGTAACTTTGTGGAAAAGAACAAGTATCTACTCGGGAAATTACTTTAAGCGATAAATTATCCAATTTAATGTCGGTGGTTATAGGCTAACGTTTTAGAGACTGCATGAAATACAGGTGAAATATTATTCTCAATTAATTGTTTGAATATAAACAGAGAAGGGAAAGGTAGGGCCGATTGATTCTGTGAAGAACATTATTGAAGGCAAGATAGAGGGAAATTGTGATTGACGTATGTGAATAAAGAATGGAGGGAAAAATGCCCTGAGTAAGACCCAGGAATAATTTCATGGATCAAATAAAGAGGAAATTACGTAGGAGGAGATACCAGGAGGTAAAGGAACTAGGATTAGATAGGGAAGGGTGAAGGGCTGCAGTCAACCAATCTTAGGATTGAATAACCAATGAAGAGTAAATCTGGCAGCACAAGTACCCATAAACGTTAGGTGAAATACTCGGAATTGACATTTAAGTGTAATTCCATTTAAAGAATATGAAGTGGTTAAACAGAATTATTTTTTGGTTTCGCAGTTTATCTCTTAAAACCAAGAGAATAATACATGGTATTACCAAATTTATACAAACATAACATTTTAATTTCAACTGAATGAAATAATTTTCCATTAGGACAATAAAATTGCATGCTGGAGTCCATTGGGCCCTAAAAGTTTTTTCTTTGTAGAGGTGAACTTTTTTAAACATCAGCTGTAGGAAGCTTACCTCTATGGAAATGTATTCATAAATTTCCAGAAATGGTCCTCATATTTTGTGTACTAAAAGGAATGCTAAGTATTACAGTGAAATAATAATAATAAAGCTCATAGCCACTGAATATTGATTTTGCACATTGTAAATCATGTTATGATTTTTCGAAGAAAGAAAACTCACTTTCGAGGTCAAAGATACACGTCTACATCTACATTTACCAAATACCGTACATGCCATTACTGCGGTATGTGGCACGGGGTGATTCCACACCAGGCATGAAGCACTCATCCCAGCTGATATCAGAACCGCGCTATTTCCTCTGGCCACTAGTCGCAGACAAAACTAGTCCTCTTCGTAAGGATCCCGTTTAATAGCGGGAAAATTCAAGTAAGGTCTCACGAGTGAAAAAATAACATCCTTCCTTTACTTTATCGTCACATTTTCCTATTAATCTTTTTATAAATCCCAATTGAAGATTTGCCTGCCCGCAAATTTCACGTATGCGCTTTCCCAAGGCCTGAGTAAGGATCAGTGAGAGGTCAAACAAGATGTGAGGTCACCTTGCCCAGCATGATTATCACCATATCTCTCTGGAAACTTAAGGTACTAGTGCTTTTAAATGCACCAAATTGTACACACACAAGCGTGAAAAAAATAAACCTTCATCTTGATTCAAAATATGTTTTGATCAGGCAGAGTCAATGGAATATTCTACACTCATACATTGTCTAATTCATGCATTAAGGCCAGCAGGAGTTACCGAATTTCACGCATAATCGTCGCAGATTTTATGCTAATTATTTTCGCTAAAAAGTAGGGTGCGACCATTATGAGGGGAAATAAAAAAATAAAATTGCGCCGGTATTAGTTATACATAGGTCATTTTTTACGCACTTAACTACCTTTATTGCAAAGCTAGGATGTCATGAATGGTAGCCCTACATTAAATACAATGCATTAAAATTTATGACTACAAATCGACACTATTGCAGGTAAAAATTTATGTCAGGTAGGGTGCAAAATTAGACAAATTTTTCCTTTGGAACAAGCGTCATGACGAACAGAATCAACATGCGACGCTTATGCGATGGCGATGATTATGCGGTGAAATACGGTATGTATCTACTAAACATTTTTTACTCGTAACCTTGGTATTATTTTACACACTACTATCAGGATCAATCCTAGTGTTTTGCTACGATGAATGGAAACATTTTTTTCGATTTGCCAAATTAATTACTTCTTGTCAGTATGAAAGAGACTTAAGCTTTCGTCGGAAGCGAATTTGTTCACGTATTCAAGATTAAAATTTTCCTTGCAACTGTAGGTACTTCACTGATATGAAGGTTGACACGCGGTTGCTTACATGTGATAGAAATCTTACACCGTGAAAAAGAATGCGTGAATTTAGAGAAAACATCTGCTCCCTCATTCTGAAATCCAGGCTTTCCATCTCATTCGCGTCCCAACGTCAATCGAAACTTTTTTTGAATCCACAACCTCATATAATGATGACGAGTCCTCCTCGCCTCATCCCCCCTCGTGACCTCTCCTCCCCGATCCCTTTCATGGCGGAGATCCTCTCCTATTCTCAGCGCCCCTTCACTTCGTTTCTTTTCCCAACTATCACCCGGAGGGGAGAAGGGAAGGGGTCTCCGCTGCCGTCGCTGCAGTTATCCACAGAGGAAGTGGGTGAAAGAGAGAGGAGTGCGTAAGTTGAATGTGGTGCCGTGAGAGGGTGAGCGGTGAAAGGCAGGAGGCATTTGGTCCCTTCTGCCTCCCGTTGGCGTTGTGGCCAAATGCCGCTCCCATCTTCACTCTCTCGGCGGAGGGGTTAGTGCTTGCACGACGAAGATAGACCCGCTGAGCGACATTATTTGTGGACCCCAGAAGTCAAGGGGTCTAAGTGACATTTTTGAAAAAAATAAGTTTGGTACAGGAATGGGATGTGAAAATATTAATCTTTTAGTTGGTAAAGGCATCCAAGTGATTTTCTTGACAGGTGCTGCTATCTAGGGTAATGCCTCTTAACTACTTAGTGGGTTGTACCAATCATTTTCAACTTTGACTTAAGTTTTCTCTAAACAATGGTTTTGTTACTTAGACCCCTTGACTTCTGGGGTCCTTATTTATGCTCTGCGTATGTGTGGGTGCTGTATCATGGTTTGACTTGAGGGATAAACACTAGAAGTGAGTGTAATTATATGGTATGTGTATGGTGTGAGCGGTTGTGTTGCTTTCATCTAAAGAAATTGGGTTTTCTTATCGTGTGTACCTAAAAAAAACTGACACTGATGCAACAAAACTGAGACACAATGAGTTTTGAGGAAAATAATTGAATATAAAATAATGGAATAAGTCCCCAGAGGAAGGCCCAGGAATAAGTTCATGGACCAAATAAAGAGGCTAGTACTTAGGAAGAGATACCAGGAGGTAAGAGAACTAGCATTACTTAGGGAAGGGTGGAGGGCTACAGTCAACAAAGCTTAGGATTGAACGACCAATGAGAATGAGGCTTAAAAACACCCGAAGATCGATAGTGCAAATCTGTTACAGTATCTAACCCTTTTCTCAATCTATGGCGATGAAATATCCAGAAATTTCAAGAGAAAAAAATTTCGAAACAACCACGAATACTGCCATAACTGCCATCGGGAGTGAGTCCCGGTGTTATGAGTATCAAAATACAACTTTCCTGATGTACCCGACGTCGGGTACGTGTTTTCAATCTGAGGTCTTTAAACTTTGATGTGCGTTTTACGAGGCCAAAGATTGCTTTAGCATAGGCTTTTCTCATTCTCGAAGAAGATTATCGGCTATGAACTTGGCAACATAGAGACCTGATGTTTTGATTGATAAACAACGATTATCAATAGCACACGGTTAAGGGAATAAATTAATTAAATTAATGAAGTATTATAGCAATAAAATTATACACATAATTGAATTAGTGAGTATTGAAACAAAAGTAGAACTCTTTACAATTATTTTTCAGAAAACTGCTCAAATATCGCTAAGAATCATTTTCTCTTTATGTAAAGTTTCTTCACAACACTACCGTGGCAACATTATTAATAGTCTTGTATGTGGATTTTTTCAAAATAATGACTCACTAAACAGGGATGCGTCTTCGACGTTGGAAATCAAGGTGGATATAATGATAAAAAAATTCATCTTATGTAACACTGTCCGTGGGATTAGACTAAATGTTGTCTCACTGGAGCCTTTTGTAAAAAGCGAGCGTGATAGTACCAGTCTCCTCTATCATTCTTCTCCTGTGTCATATTTTTCACTTTGTTCCTACCTATGTTTCTGCTGAGAGATACCGATAGCTAAGAGTGGAACTGAATTTTATTTTTGAGAGACCTAAACGGACCTATCGCACGGAACCCTAATGTTCCTAATCGTTCTAGAAATAGTCTTTAAATATTCACAACCTATTTTATTTGATGACGGATATCGATTTTTGTTCGTCAAGATACTGCACTTTAAGCCATGCCATATGCCTTGTCGCCTATTTGAAGTAACCTGAAAATGGTCGTTCTTTCATCCAATCAAAAATGCGTTAGAATTGGACAAAAATGAAATTTTATGGCATAATTACGTATAAAGTAAAGCATGGATGGAATAAAACCGAAGCAGATGAGCAACGATAGGAAATTTTACAGGAAATTGTTTCTAGACAGCCAGTTTCCAAAGAAACACCGGAATAGCTTACCCTTAATGAGAGGAGCGTCATTGATATGCATGTATGAATGCGTGAAGTCGATAAAAGCTTTTTCATTACCTTATCACTGATGGCTAGAAAACAGAATTATAATGGCAACCGTGAAAATTTTGGGAGTGTTGCGTTCCCAAATGATAGGAAGAGCTGTTATGGGGTATTCTTCATATACTTATCATTCCCTCGAAACAAATTCTTGTCTTAAAATTGTGGTAATACTACCGCAGAGTATTATCGCTCACCTTTTACTTGAGCATTATTCACTGACTCAGGATCTACGTTAGGTAAACTTGGTACATTACGGGACAATATCACGAATGGTATTTAGTCTGTGTTTGGAGTTAACGTACGCTCCTCGCGTTAATTTTAGAATTCTTCACATGCCACGTGATATTTCAATTTTCTTAACCATCTTCCTTTTATTTTTCTCCACTATTTTAAGGTGTTGGAGAAAGATGATCAGCCAACGATGTCAACTTCCCTACAATTAACTTTTAATATTTGCATACCATCATCATTACGAATGTGATATTTCGTGGAAATGAGACTAACAGGGTTTTTTTGCTAGCCAAAAGGTTAAAGGGCATTTATTTTTTCTGCTCATACTGTTGCGGTGGCACTTAAGTTGGATTCAATGATACATTGCAAAGCATCATAAGTATATCTTTCTATTAAATCCATGGACACACGATACTATTCAATTTATTCTCATTAATTTGTAATATGGTTTTTAGTTGGTGAAAATATTTCTCCGGCAGTGTTTCCGATATACATAGAATTTTAGTCGTCAGAGTTTCTCGTTTCAGGTAGAGAAGCCTAATCGAGGTAGATTCGAGTGTGGTGAAACCTCTTAAAAATGTTTTAGTTTGAGACAGAACTTATTATTAACCCACGAAAAAACGATTTTCGTCAAAAGTATTCGGTTGAATGGACTGCATTTTTAATGCTAATAAGGTCTGAGGTAATATGAATAGTTAGGAATTTTGTCTCCTTGTTCAATTAAGAATAACACAGGATAACCTACCAACCACAGGGTACTAAGGTTCTAACTTCTCCATTTCCTCCCTTTCTTATGGTTTACCTATTCCTACTTTATTCTCCCAGAGGGAGTAAGGTTTCGATTTTACTTCAATAGATCTTATGGTGGCCCAAAATTACTTTTATGAAGAAGGATGTTAGAGTTCTTTTGCACATTTAAGATTAAATATGTTATAAATTAGTCGATTCATTAACGTCCTCTTCTTAACATCATTTAATTGCTTTATTGACTGTAAATATGTTCTCTTCCCGTTTACTTTACTGATACCGTGTTGAAAGGTGTCCCAATTTTCGAATAAATCTTGCTCAAATCTGGTAAACCTCTCTCTCTACCTTTAAAACACACTTTCTCTTTGATATTTGCATAAAATATATATTTGCGTCACATTGAGATCCATGAAAATTAAAACAGATCGAGAAACGTATGGCGATGAATGAGGCCTTTTGAAGTTCTCGTAGTTATACATTCCCAATGAGTATTTCAATCGCTTTTGAGAACTGGCTTTACATTGAACCAAACCAGAGCACACAATTTAGTTAAAAGGAGACATGATGAAAATCTCAATAGGTTTTGCGAACAGCCGGCTACTGATGTCTTTATTGGAGGGGAGAGGGATTTTACTGCATTTTACCGATTAAAGTAACGTTAAATGGGAAATCTCATTGCTTCCAATCCGCTTTGATGAGACCGCAGAATTTTGCAGGCACGCCAATTCCAGAGGGAAGCACCAGACAGTTGCACGTAATCCCAGGGAACGAACACTCCTCTCCCACGTCTTACGTGTCGAATCCTTTCCGAGAGGGATCGTCTCCCAGCGGAGCGACACTTAAGGGGAACAAAGGCATTCCTTCCATTCATCACTCTTAACGTTCTCCCGAGGCTTTCGAACATCTTTGCACACGTCGCGTCTCGTCTTTGGGAGGAAAATCATTAAACCAAGTGACTGTGGAGACTTCCTACCCAATTCATGCGTCTTCCGGACAAGATCTCATCTTGGAATTTATTGCGGGGTTATTGCTTGTACGGAGCGCCCTCATGCGGCCTTTCCCTAAATGGAACGAGTGTGCGATCGCATCGCCGACATTAACATTTCATTGCATGTCATGTTTAGTGCGGCGCTGAATCAACTACGGCTTTGGTATTGGCTTTATAGCAATTCTCTCCAAGTATAATTAATTACGACGTGGTAGTAATGCAGGAATCAGGGTTTGTAATATAGTGAATTGTTTATAGCCCTTAGGAAATCAAATGGCGCATCCTTTGAATGGCCGTAACACATTATAATTTGCGATAAATGAATAGTTTAAAACTAAGCTCTTGGTGTTGAAACTACCTACTTGAAAGGAAATTTGCTGGTGAATTTTATCTGAGCCATGTACGCTCATATTTATAGACGTATAACCTTTCAGCTATCATACTTTGAAATATTTACTTGAAAAGGGAATGGCATATGAATTGGCGTTGTACAAAATTTTTTTAAATTCTACCAAGTAAATAAGTGACTCAGTGTATTTGACCTGTCAGTTTGAAATATCTCTTCTTTCAATTCTTATCCTTAATTTCCTTGAGGTAGAAGGAGAAACCAGTATTCTTTTGGAGAGAAAAATATACGAGACTCTCGTTGACTTTGCAGTACAGAGAATGCTTTAACTAAACTGAAGATTGGTAGAAGTATTACTTTGGTAGGAGTATTGTTATTGGGTGGAAGTAGTGAGTGGAGAACTGAAGTTTGGTAAAACTATTTCTGTGGAATGCTATTAATTAATAGAAAAGGCTTCTGCCTGTGTGGAATTTTTGGTCTAAAAATTCCATATCAAAAATCAGTTAGACATGTGAGACAATAGGATGAGGTCGTTAAGAATTCGTTGCATTCAAAACTGATTATGAGAGGCTAAATGAAGATGGTAAAATCTATGGAGAAGAGGTAAATTCTATGGAGCACAAGCACTGGTAAGTATTTATTGCTTGGTAAATGGGAAGCAAATATTTTGGAAAATGAGGAAAAAAGTGCTTTGTAAAATTAAGAGGAGTAGCACGACCACATACGAAATGCGTCTGCCGAAGTTACCGCATGAGAATATTTCGGCTACAGAGGAATAGGAATTTTCGGGCTAGAAAAAAGGAGTCTACGAAGAAGCTATATACATTGCGTTAAAATGCTTTTACTTGCCATGTAAATTCTTAGTAAAAACCTTATAAGTGTACATTTATTTTTAACCATTCTCAATTGGTAAAATATTTATCATTTAAGAGCCTTCATTGAAAACCAGAAAGCTTTAGTTTAGATACTCTCTTGCCACCCAATGGCAGTTATGCTTCTGTTTCACGGTTTATAAATGAAAAATACTTTATCATTACATGAAAAAAACAACTTTCTTTCAATACTTCTGTAATTAAAACATCTGCGTGTTTTCATATTTTCCAACACCCTGAAAGTTTGGTCTCATCGTTGATTTAAAGTCCGCGAGACATAATTCGTCGCGCAGTCTTTGAAGCTGTCAGAAAATTATCTCAAATTTAACTCCGGACACTAAATCGCCAGTGCATTCAATTCGACCTCCTCGAAATACCGCATCTCCAGTGAGACTCGTCGAATCTGAATGTCGTCGAATCAATGCAAAGGACCCCCAAAATGATTGAACTGTGCACACGCAAAGAATTGGCGGTCTCAATAGAAATGAATGGTGTAAGGGTGAGGAGACAGCTGGCAAGATGAAAGGGTTAAGTTAGGGGAAAAAAGTAATTGCCAGTTCTTCCCCCTCCTCCCTGTGGTAATGCGTGTCACAACCAAATTGATAGTGATTTGAGTGAAACCCCTGCACAAGGTCACATGGGCGTAGGTTTTTTTTGTGGGGGATTGGTTGAAGTATAATTCTCGACTGCTTTCGAGTCCTTACGGTGGTGTGAGAGAGGCGGAGGCCACGACGGCAAAAAAGTTCGTTCGTCAAGATAAGGGGCCGCGCATTTTAAGAAAAGGGTATCCCTCCCTCTCCTCCTCGTTTCCACACACACTCTCTTCGCCATGAAAAGAACGGGAGCCGAGATAAAAGGGGCGCAGATGAAGGGAGGAGACGGGGAAAGACGGCTGGGTCGGCGAGATGTGAGGATTAAAGCGTGTCGAGGCGTTGGGAAGGAGGAGAGGGGAAAGGGCTGTTCGCAACGCCCTTCGACAAACAAAGGAGTAACGGATGCGCGGTGAAAGAATGGGGAACCTTTTCTGATGAAGACGGAACACCGAGCGGGGTGTGGAGTCTTCGGGAAGGGTGGATGACGTCGGTGGGCTGAGTGGAAAGTGAGGCTGGAGAACGTGATGAGAAAGGAACGGAAGGAGTTCTCTCCTCCGAGAAGGAAAAGGGGTAGAATAGGTGAGGACAAGGCTGAGATACGGGTAGGGAATAATGGTAGAAATGGACGGTGAATACGTTACGATATCGTACCTTGCTACAGGAAAACTTTTCGGCTGCTGATATTCAAAATATCGACCCAGGAATGGCTTGCGATATTGATCATTTTTAATGTATGAGAGGGAATTATAGTGTCTTGATATTGACAATAAATACCATTACTTGCTCTCATATTTAAACTTTTTATGGAGGTACCTATAGCAAAGAGATACAATCAGCATGCTATGCTCTCCTGCTTAGTATGAGGAGAGGAAAGAATATGGGATGTCAATGCTAAACCCTATGGAAAGTAGAGATCCTCAAAAGTCTCTTATTCAACAAAATACCTTAACAACATGAACAGAGAAGATGGCTACCACCTAGCCGCTGCGTGGTAAAGAGTGCTATTGCATATCGGAGAGAGAAAAGTAAAAAATGGCGCCAAAAGTAGTTTTGGCCCCCAAAATTAGCAGGCATTCAGAAACGACCGACTCCACTATATAAACCCAGCCCAAAAGAAGCGCTACATCTTCAACCAGAAGATACCTCCAGAAGAGGAGGAGAAATGTCGAAAAAGCAACGACGCGGCTGAATCCCGAAAGAAGATAAAGAAAAAATCCATGGAAAGTACTTTGAAGGAATATGAACTGATATTTCATGTGAAGTAGTCCAAAAGTTTGGTTCATGGAAAAATCCAGAGGAATCGGTATCCATAAAAATTAACCGGTAGATGCTTCAACTGGTAGAATTTTTAAATATAGAAGGATGAGCAGTGATGAAATAGTAATGAAGCGAGGAATATTGAATATGATAAGCTTTTCCCCCTTTAAGCCAGCGGTATCATTTCTTAATAACTCATGTTGACGCCCTCATAGTTAGCGTCCTGCAAACTATCCACTGTCTTCCTCAACAATTCTTCTCATTCTATTCTCCGTGCAATACTGATTTAAAGTGGCCGCTTTTTCTCTGAATGAGACATATGTTTGTATCTTACACTCCCGAGAGTTATAGTTAAGCATCATTTACCCCAAAATCTCTTAAAACCTTCTTCGTTGATTGTTTTGCCATCCAATAGACCATAACTCTTTGTTAAACCACATTACGTGTTGCCTACAACCTTCTTAATCATGCTGCGTGTATTGCCTGAAAAATGTTTAGATTAAGTTGCCAATTAAGTTGCATATCGATCAAACCAATCATCACTGTATCCTCGGTCATCTCCGCGGCGACGATACAAATATTCCTCAAGTTTTATTTTCATTCATTGGTTGTTTTACTGGGCGTTACTTGGACGTTTCATCTATTCCAGCGGGGGTCCTCCAGTAGTAGTAACGAGACAGCAACAATGATCAAAACTGGAAAATGCATAAAAAAATTGCTTTTCATGGATTTTACGTTTTCATCAACTGATATTAAACACTCGGGAAGGTTACAATTGACAGATTTTTAAAGTCAAGATTTGGTTTTGTTGACAATCGCTATGAATTTTCATGCACAGACTGAAACAATTACCCGTAGAAGTGAATGAATCTGATATTTCAAGGCTTATATTGCAATACTGTATGATCAGACCTGTATTTAATTATCTACATCTGCGTACTACCCCGCGAGTCGCCGCATGGGCGTGTGGCAGGGGGTGGTAGGTCACCAGCAGTGTAAAGGTGTAATAGTTTTGGAGGTGAAATGGTGACATGTCATATGAGGGTGTATCTTTATGTATATAATTCTTCTGAACGTGTGTATGTCACTGAACTCCTTAACGGCTGAAGCGATTTTGATGAAATTTTTTGTTGTTAATGAGAGGGTCCCTGGATGGTTAAGATTCACAATTGGACCAGGTAGGTGGAAACGGGATCCAGGAAATATTTTGACGTCATTTTTTTCATATCTTAAAAGATTTTTCGCATATCAGAAAATATAAACACAAAATTTCACCCCCCACCCCCCTCAATATTTTTAAAAATGAAAAAAATTTAAGTTTATGAATAATTAACCGTTAAAACCTTCTGAGAAGTTCATGAACAATTGACCTGAGAATCATTTATAGTTATGTTTGTGTACCATAGGTGGCGCTGATGTCGAATTCTGTGGTATTTGACGCACACATCAATACATGCGCAAGTTTTCGCACTTGCGTCGTAGTTTGGCGTTGTTTTGACGAAACGAAAAGATTGAAATGTCAAACTCAATGTCAAATGTTACTTAGTGTATAGTTTATCGAAAATTCGAGTATCGAAAAAACGTTCGCTGAAACCGCTAAGAGCTGGCAAGCCAACATTTGGGCAGGACAACGTCTGTCGGGTCCGCTAGTTATTATGTAATTATATTTTCCTCAATCAATCAATTTTTAAGGTATCAACTTTACGTCGCCGTGTGAGAATATGGCATATCTCGTAGAAGGAGAGAGAGAAAAATGGGTGAGTGAGAGGAAAAGGAAGAGTCTGAATCTAAAAGTTTGCTTTCTCTCTCCCTTCGTTTTCTACGCGCGGGAAAAGCCTTTGCTCACTCCGGTTACTCATTCAGTGAATGGAAGGAGAAAGGGAGAGAGTGGGAGAAGAGAGGCGTGTTTTGGAGGGTTGGGAAGGATATGAGCAGAGGGTGTCCCGGGTCGAGAGGGGATGAGGCGGTGGCGGTGGCGTGGCTGAAGGGGGGTGGCGGTGTGGGGACGAGGCAAGAAGAGAGAGAGAGAGAGGATTCAGAAATGGGAAAAGTTGGCGCGGATACGAATGTCTCCGAAGCCGAAATTGTGTGCGCGGCTGATTTTCCCCGGCAAAAATTTCCATCTCGTCTGAGAAGAAGAGCAGCAAGAAGGGGGAGGTTTAGAGGAGTGGAGTCAAAACGAGGGGGGGAGGTCTTCGGAGGAGTAAAGAGGGTTACAAGAAAGGGGGAGAATGAAAGCGGGACAAGGACGGAAAAGAAATAATCTTACGGATAGAAGAAAAGGGAATGTACAAAAAGGGAACCTTATGGAAGGCAATGGCGTACAAACTCTTTCCTCCTCTCTATTTGTGTAGCTTTTAGAAAGCATAAGAGCCTTTATTACTTAACAGTGCACACCACATACTTAAAAAAACTGGTGTCGTGAATGTGCTCTTGAGTATAGTCTCAGCATGTTATGCTTGAAAGAACGACTTCTTTATGCATGCTCGGAACACATCCTCAGAACATGTGCTCACAGTAAAATTTCTCCCCGTATCATTGGTAGTTTCAGGCTTAACTTGGTGAAATTTGTTAAAATTGCAATGATAACTCATTGCTTTTTGATTCCACATATCTTGAGAATATGCTATGTGGGGTGACGATTGACTATCCTCACAACTCTCGCATCCCCGCCCCCACCTGAGTTGTGGATGTGGTAGAGACTTTACCTAAAAAAGACGTTGAACGTCGAAACCCGGGTAGTTCCAAATAAAGATATTTGGAATCGCAAAGTTACGAGTTATCATTACAATTTCTCCCATCCCCAGATTTATTTCCTGGAGTATTCTTAGGGGATATCAGTGTTCTCACAGCATATGCTCTCCATAATTTCAAGGTACCTTGATTCCCCCTCAAGATATCTTGAGATTATGCACAGCTTTTCGTGGTAGGTTTATGATTGATTATCAGTATAGCGTAGTGGCTAGAGTCTCGACATACAATTCTAAAGGTCTGGACTTAATCCTCAAAGTTATAAGGATTCCTTGAAAGAAACTCTGAACTGTACTTGAGGATTATGTTGAGACCTCTCCAAGTTAATTGCAGTACACCGTCCGTCGGGTGAACTGTTTAACTGTGAATCCATTGGCGCCTCTCTGCAAGAGGGGGTGATACCAATGTCGGGATTCCACTCACCTCTTCTTCAGTCCCTAAATAGTATTGCATTCGCTATATTTCCGGCCTATCATTATTCATCAGTAGTCTTCAATCCGGAAGTTAGTTATCTGCTACTCTGCTATTCGTTCTCTTGTTGGAAAATCTTAATTCCTTATCTCTCATTTTAATATCTTCACCTGTCCTCCTTACGGTTATTCGTTCAACCCAATCGATCCGATGCCCAATTAAAACAATTACGCGCAATATATGGTGTTTAAAATGCTCATTAATGATGCATTTTTCTGATTATCTATCATATATAATGAAAACCTGTAGCTCTCTGCTAGTAATGTGGAAGGCCACGAAATAGTATGGTATCTTAAGAGCTCTAATATAGCATTTCTCCTTGTGATATCGAAATTATTATTTTGAGAAAATTTGAAAGAAATGAAGCCCTGAGGTGGTTTGTAGGTATATAGAAATACAGTTCTTGGCACTTGGGACAATTCTTACCCCAAAAAATCTATGAAGCTCAGAACGGAATTCTTAGGGTATATAATTTTTCATTGTATGTGCTTGGTGAGTGTAACGTATTTGCAAAGTTTCAAAATTACATTTCATCACCTATGATTAGAAAACGTGTATAGCTCAAGTAATTGGGCTGTATTGGCTCGTATTTCCCGGGATGAAAAGGAGGCGAGTTGTTTTTCAGGCTACGGAGCCTACTGGAGTAGGCGGAGCTTATGGTTAGTCACCGCGGTATAGCGGCGGAACTGAGACAAAAACGGAACCTAGGCTCGTGAAAAAGAGTACGGAGACGTATGGGGATAGAACGAGGGATAAGCGAAGGAAGGATACCAATTTGGGTAGCGGATAGGTAGCGTCGTGAAGTGTGTTGCCGAAGAAGGAAAGGGGGTCGCCGGTTGGGGGTTTTTTCCGGCGCCGTGGTGTGATGGGCAGGGTGTGTAAGCGGAGGTGGGAAAGAGCACCAAAGGGGGGAAATGAAGGCATCTACGAGATGGGAATAGTGTTAGGGCTCTGAAGTGGGTGGTTGTTCCCTCTCTCTGGCCCTGGCAAGAGGAGTGGGAAGGGTTTAGGCGTATTGGAAGTATTGGGGGGACTCGAAGATGGGGGATGTGCTTCGAAATGGTTGTGCGGAAAAATTGTGCGGAACAAGGAGGTAAAGTCAGTGGAGTAGGGTGGGTGCCAGAGGAATGAATGTTGGTGGTGGTGGTGGGGCAAGGAACGGAGAATGGGCGGAACGAGATGAGAGCGGCCCTCTGGAATTCGGAAAGTAGCAAAGGGTGGGGTGGCGAGGGGGGTGGGGGAAAGAGAGGGAGAAAGGGAAAATTGAAAGGTTAAGTCGAAGAAAGGAAATGGGAAAGGCCCTGGGAGTAGGTGCTGGGAGATTGAGCTAAACAAATAAAACCCTGAAGGGGACGTGGGCGAGCCTTTAAATTAAGGGCTGGGATGTTTGCTGCAAGAAGTTTAGCCGAATTGTAAAAGGAGGATGAGTAAAGTCTGAAGCCATCTTTTCTCGTCATCACATTAAACAGTGTGTCAATCCCGAGGTTGGTTAATGGAAATTTAAGATTAGTAATTAGGACTATGTCGTACCAAAAGGGCTATAACGTACTGAAATTGCACATAACGAGATCATTTGTCACTCAAGCATACCGTGTATGAACGAGAGCTGGATCTATGCACACAAATAGTATCGAAAACAACAGAAATGCATAAATTTCGATGGAAAAAGAAACTTTGGGTGAAAGAATGATATAGAAGACGGAAACGACGTTGTCAGATGACCATGAGAGCGTAAAAGATGCATGTATAATGACAGAAAACAAGACTCCACCGCAATGCAAGATCTTACATCCCCAATGGCACGACACTGAAAGAAATACCTCCATAACGATGGAGAGAGAGCTGGCAATCCTCGCTCAGGTATCAGGCATTATTTTCTGCGCATTTAAGAATGAATGGGTAGTTGGGTAAGGGAAGCATTATACAAGGAATAACATTGCGAACTAGTTACTAGCGAAATAAGGAAAATGGAGTCCAATGTTACATTACACTTAAGACACTACACATTACACATTATTAAGACTTTACGGAGACAAACCATGCCGTGAGTGGAGAAATTCTCGCATAGGCGGGACTCAAACCTGCGACCTGTGGGCTGGCCCCCACCACCATCGAGAATAGGTGATCGGTGGGGAGAATCAGCGTCGGCATTAGTCAACTGCTCTCATAGATCCACGCAGTACTGCACTTAAATTTCTCTCCTAAAAATAACGTTGTGGTCATCTTGATACCTCGTACAACAATTCTGCTCCACTACTGGTATTTAAGGCCGCATTTGTCATTCCGACGCCATTCCTAAATACGTTCTTGTACGTTGTGTTCAAAATAACAACGAATTGAGTAACATGAAGTTGTTGCTTCAGAAGAAGCAGGTTCAATTATACCGATTGAACGTTTATAATCCAGTATTACCGTATTCTCCAGGGGTCATAGTTTTATTTTCGTTTCCATTCCATTGTTCTTTCTTTCGATTTTCAAGAGTCTCGTTCGCGTGATTGTTCAGTTACGTTGCGCGATGAATGATCAAAACATTTTGTTGGTTTCAAGTGCTTTCAGGTACTAGTGTTTACTCCAGCCATGAATGTGAGATCATAACTCGAAATTTAAGGCAAAAATGTGCTAGGGGCTAGAAAATGGAAACATATTGAAATCCTTATCGCTACAAAATTGAACGTTACCGATCCCGTTCTCCTATGCGTTTCGCTGCAAATGATTACTTTCTCCTTTGATTAATAGTTCATTAAAAGGGACTTGCATATCCAACGTAACTAACAATTCTCGCTATTCATCTCTTTACTCTCAATTTGATTGCCATTTTAATGCTAGGGTGACGATCAATTTTTGTATTTGATAGGGAATTTGTTAGGCCAATATGTATTGCCAATACTCATATGGATATAAAAGTGTCTAATGTGAACGTATGTGGCGTTTTGGGATCTTGACCGTAAGGCTGAGCTGAGTTAGTAACTAATTATCTGGTTTGATAACATGGCAGTATGAGTGTGTCTCGTTGATGAACTGTCATGAAATGACAGTTCATCAACGAAACAACGACAACGAAATGAAAGTACTTTCCTGTCTTCCTCTTGAATGTAGAGTTGTATCATATTTACGATACAAGCATTATTGAGCTACCTGAGGGGACGGCGTTGAGATATATTATAATAAGTGAATATGGTTGAAATTTTTCACTTGAAAGTAAGTATAGTGTTTAAGTCTCTGTACCTAGTGAAAATATGCGCGGAAAAACAGAAATGTGCCAATGTGAAGGGACTGTTTGAAGGGTGATGGCAATATAGAATGATCCGACAAAACGAAGACAATTTTCTTAATTCAAGAGGATTCCAAAGGGTTTTTGCTTTCTTCTCTTTCCCAGCCGTAGAACTGCGTCAAGGATCTGCTTTTACGCTGTATGAACGTATTTTTTCTAGAAAGGTTAGCTTCAACTCACGTCGTCGGCGGCATTTTTAAATCCTCGCCACATTTCCTACCCTCCTCTTCAAGTGTTCGCTCTTTGGGACTTTCCAACTCCCCTCTCCCCACCCCCAATGGCGTCTCTTATTCCTTTTTTCCCTCCACCCCCCCTTGGTCATTAAATTTCTGTCATAATTTACCCCTCTTCCTCTCCCTCTTCATCTCTCCTGCCCTCGCCTTCTTTCAAATTAATTAGCGATTCTCCTCTCCTATCCTCGCACCCCCTGCCCCACTCCACAAGACTCGTTCCCTCCACCCGTCGTAATCCAAGGAATGCTTTCCTTGAGAGCCCCTACTTTTCCTGTTAGCCTTTCCTCCTCCTTCCTTCTTTCCAGTCTATCTCTCTCTCTCCCTCGTCTGATTTATCGTCTTCACACACCAGCGCTCTTCTCCTTTCATCACGTCTCTCTCTCTCGTCCAATTCCATCCATGCCTGCTATGCTCTCCAATTATCATCACTTACCCTCTAGGGGTTGTATAATTTTCGTGGCAGAGAGGTAACATGATGGAAGGTTTATTGCTGCTGATTCACACAGTGTGGAGGGACATATTTCGCTGCAATGGAGACTCTGAATCCACTAGCATGTTCGTATTGAATAGAGACTAATTAATATTAGTAAATTTAATTGGGTCTTCTCCCCTGCATGGGGTACACATATATAATCTGATATGACGGTGACGAGAATGTGCTACAGACCTTCTGGATATAGTTCAGGGGGAAGTGCCATGTGTGGGTCAAGTGAGATGAAAGAGAAAGTGCTCGTTACCCTGTTGGGTTTCAATTGGTAATGGTCGTATTTCAAGTGTATCATATCTAAAAGGTAATAAGCATTTAGTGGTTTTATAAGATGACCAGTTCATCATCATCTACAAAGTGTTTGCGAATTTTTCTTTTTTCTTCTTCTTCAATTCATGGATTAGACATGATTGTGTGCTCCGGAAATCTTCTGCATCTTAACATCTGACATCCTATGATTTGTTGTCATCTGTGCCTGCACTTCAAGGCAATTATATATAGGTGGGTGGTCTGTATTTCTTCCTATATTTTTACACCATTTGTTTTTGTATTCTTTGGCTTTATCTACTAATTGGAAACTTTACAAATGTTGAATGGCAATCTTGTAATGTGCAACATTTTACTTTTCTCAGTAATTTCATTTCTGCTGATTATGTTTTATATTTGTATCTCTTTGAGATTACTCACATCTCACTTCCATGGAATATCATTGGAACCTCCATTGTTTTGTAAAATTTTTATTTTGCTATTTTTTTCCTACTGATTTGATATTTTAGAGTTAAATGAATTGTTTCGCATTTGTGTTAAAATTTGCAAAGATTATTTTCAACAGCTGGATCACCTATGATATGCATTTTTCACCCAAGCTTACATTCCTCATATCGTAAGGTTTTATTTAGGCAAGTTGTCATAGTAGGAACCTAAGAAGAATGTGCCAATTCTCCCTATTATTTACTTGTTCTCTTTCTTTGGGTTTTAAGAGACCTCTTATTTTAAGCGTACCTGTAACTCTACCGTTTATGTCAATGTCTTTGCATAAACGGTGTCTGGGACCATACTGAAACGATTTGCATTGGAATTTCACAATAAATTTAGTGATTACAGGCGGTATTTCGACTATGGTCAAATTTTAGACGCAGTATAAGATATTTTTTCGTTATTAGCTATTTTTTTATATTGAGAACACGGGCTTTGGTATTGATACTAGGCATGGGTGCCAGGTCTTTAATTTCCGGTAGACAATTGATTTGCCCGGAGTGGTTTGAAGTTACATTTCCTCAAGTACCTAGGCTGCCAACTGTTTTCTATCTTTTTGATTTATAATACCATCACGATATAATTAAGTCCGTTACTCAGTGTTCTTTTTTACCTGGGAAATATATTTTCCTTTCTATCCAGGTCAATAATTCTTTTCGTGAACTTTCTGAAGGCGTCCTTTGAAAATGATTTCAAGTATTTTTCTGGTATCATGCATATTATTTAAAAACTTCTCTCTCAGTCAATTAAAATACCTATTCAGTGAAAAAAATCTGGTTTATAGCTAGAGATAAAGTTGTTAAGAACCACTTCTGCATGATATTTAAGCGAGATAAGAGAATAATATGTTAGTTCAGTAGGCTTTTATTCGGATTATACATATTAATTTTAAAAAGTCCTTTTTTGCCTTCCTTTTCCTCTGCTTCTTTAATTCTGTACATGTAATTTTTATGATGTTTCCTGCTATATGGTAAAATACATGAAATACGATATGAAGGCCGAAAAAACCTGCTATGTCAATGGACGAAAGAACTCTCGTCGCCCTAGAATTTATTCGATGAATTTTCTGTAATGTTAATACGGCCAATTTGCTTTTTGAGCTACGTCATTGCATAAATATATAGTGCCAATAAAAGGGAGACCAGAACAG
This sequence comes from Ceriagrion tenellum, assembly GCA_963169105.1. Classification (NCBI taxonomy): domain Eukaryota; kingdom Metazoa; phylum Arthropoda; class Insecta; order Odonata; family Coenagrionidae; genus Ceriagrion; species Ceriagrion tenellum. The sequence goes on along the minus strand of OY720636.1, from coordinate 31,040,690 downwards.
AAATAAAAAAGAAATGTGCTTAGCATTACGTTTCAGGTAGCTTGGTGCTCTGCTTAAAGGAATTTGATGATTTCCGTGAATTTTGCTTTCTATCCTGATGTTTATTGAGAAGTGCTTGCTTTAAAATATTATTAGACCTCTAATCTTCCTGTTCCTCCTTACAGAGCTATGGGGAGCCGAGTAATATTCATATTTGATGGTGTGTAAATTCAATCAACGAACTAGTTCTTCGGACACTTTCTTGAACTTACACTTATCTTGTGGCAATCGAGTTTATTTAAGATGTTTTACTAAAATATTTTATAATAGTAACTCTAATCGAACTAAGAATTATTTTTGACGCGTCATTTACTTGCTTTGTCTGTCATGCAAATAACCTTATCTCGGGAGAGGATAATTCAGCAAGAGGTTTTTTTCCTCCAGAACTGAAAAATGGAAAATGCAATTAATGAAAATGATGTGCAAATAATGAAAAGGATCTCAAGTTAGCTTGAATTAATTCAGTTACAACGAATATTTTAGCTGAAAAACATTATCATGAAGAATAATCAGCTACATTAATCACAGAGCTGTTTTCCGGCAAACTCGAAAAAGAAGTTTATTTCACTTATAGAAAATTTTATTTCATATTCTGAATTGTTGCACGTAATTCCTGCCTGATTCTTAATATATTTCTTTTTTTACCAAGGCGCACATTATTTTGAGCCCAAATATAATTTTTCTAAGCTTAATTTTACTGAAACATTTGTCCTTAAACTAGTTCATGGTGCTACGAATGGAAATATATTTGTGACATACTATGGCGTTTTTCCGATATTTCTATATATGTAGTATTTCCAGTGTATTATTTTACCTCTATATCTTCGATTTATGGTCCCATACAGATTCATTATCTCATAAGTAGACTGGTCATTCATGGTTTCTAAAGGAATTTGTAAACATCAATAAACTCTCACGTTGCGCGCAGGAAATATCATCGGTGGAAATAAAGCCAGTTTGCTTTCATGAACTTGAAAATTTAGCTCCTGAAAACTCAAGTCTTGAAGCCACTAGGCCGTAAATATCAACTGAAGGCGCTCAAGATGAGTCCTAAAAATATCAATAGCATGAATTATTTATGGGATAGTACTAAAAGAATATGCCTGAAAATTATAAAATAAATTTGTCCTCATCATTTAATCGAAAAGTTCTTGATCATATGAATTTTTTTTACAATACTCCTTGAGTGCATACATGCTGATAATCGGTTATTCTAGTGATTAAAAGCTTTCAGATTGTGTATCCAGGTGGCATGAAAAAATTGAACATTTCCTCGGGTCATGCAAGTTTTAAGCGTACCTACAAACAAGATCTTTGGTACTTCCATCAAGCTTAGGTCTTCGGCACTAAATAGCCGACACCATAATTGGCCTGGCACGACGGGCATTTTATTTCTCAGCGTTTCAATTATTAGTCATGAGACTTAGGTCAACATGCATGCTAATCCCCCGTGATCAAATTTCCCTTAATTACCGTTGGCCGTGTTTGCTCGCTTGAATATGCAGAACAGGTCGTAATTTTCCGAGTCCCACTCATTGATCCGTTATGGTTAGAGTGGAGAGGGGAAAAAAATGAGGGAAATAAGAGAAGATCCAAATTGGTGTTTCGGTAAAAATAAAAAATAAATTCCGCCAACCGACCAGCCAACCAAACCCCTTTTGCTCACCGGCGTATTTTTTCCGCCCTTGCCAGCAATTCCTCCCCATTCGCTGCTACCAACCATTCTCCCCCACCCCATGATACCACGCATACTCTATCTCTCGAGAGATCTCTCCATAGCCTCTATCCCACGACTATCTGCTGCTGTGGAGCCCGCGCCATCCCCCCCTTATGCTCCTTCCATTCGACAAAGGGAAGGTATCCAATTTCCGGTCGACTTAACCAATACATCACGGAAGGAAGGGTAAAGAGGGAGGAAAAAGTTACCTCCCAGCTATCCCCCCTTCTCCAGCTCCTCACCCCTTTCTTATTTCTATCCCTTTTCCAAAAGAAACAACCTCTCTTGATCCCTTCCCCCGTTCATATCCTCCCAAAGCTACCAGCATCCTCCTCTCTACGATAAAATCCACGGAAAAAATAACACTATTCTATATTGACGTTTATCCCACGCTATGCTTGGGAGTTTCTTTTTAACAATATCACGCCCAAACTTTTCCATATTATTATACTTTTTCACTCACGGGAATTCAAAAAATAACTCCTCACTTTGTACTAATAAGTTTACGTACTAAATATGTCCGTAATGGACCTTCAGATCAATTTTTCGCTTTCCCCTATCTTTTCACTGTATTTTTATAACATTTGCCATTAATCGTGATTTGTCGATGCCCGAACTTACTTCTCTATCCTTTATCATACAACTATATTTTTCTTGTTTATTATCATAAAAATTCTTTACATACAAAGATAATCCAATTTATAATAACATTTTCACTATTTTTAGGAATTTTTGTGCGATAAACTTGCTCACAATATTTTTTCTTGACAAAACAGGAATATTCCGAAAAATCGAAAACTATATTCTAAAGTAATAAACAAGATAAAAATGTATGATTTCCAGAATTTATTGAACACTAGCAACCTATTTCGTCTGTCACGCCACCATAAGACATGATGGCGTGACACCGGTCGCTAGTGTTCAATGAATTGGGGAAGTCACGAATTTTTATCCCGTTTTTTTATGACGTCCTTCCACCACGTGAAAGCTTCAAGTTTCCATTTTATTGTATTCTGAAGGTTTCTTTTATTGTTATTGCGATGAAATGCATTTCTCTTTAGCTATTTTATACGCCTTGCATATGCGAACATAAATGTTTTTATTTATGATAATACAATATTACAGGGTTTTGTTATTATTCATACTTTTTGTTATTATTCATACTTCCAAACTATTTTATTCCCTTTACAGATTCCTTTGACTTGACCTTTCTTCCTTTTTGTATGTACTAATATTTTTGAAGATAGGCTCCTGAATGCAACTGTACTACATTTTTATGAACATTGAGTAAAAGCATAAATTGTACTAAAATTCTTTAAACATATAATGTATCATCGGTCAAAAGGGTTTTCCTAAGAAATATTCTACAGGTTTAAATACTTTTTGGACTGGAAATGTTTCAATATGCAAGTGGCTTAAGAGCTAATGAATACTTTTTTGAGAGTTTATAGTTAAAGTATTCGGAAGAGGACGCAACAGGGATGCTGAGTGTTATCAGAAGTTTATACTTGTAGACACATTACGTATAAAAGGCTGCTAAAGGTCTTTTCTTAAAGGTGAGTAGCCCTGAAGAAGGTATTAGCATAAGGATTTAATTGTATTAAGTAGGGTCTTTGGTTCAGTGTAATTTGTAATGAAGGAGGTTACGGCCATGATAAAAATTACAGTGATAGAGGCTTCCAGGTTTACCAAGAAAGCCAAGATGACGAGGGAAAGAAAGTCAAAATAGTGGCTTGAAACTTGAAAAGAATCATTAGTTAAAATGTAAATCGTTCTGAAGAAATGAAAGGTAGTCGTACTAGTACAGGAAAAGCCTGATAACTCTTAAGTAGTCATTTTGATTTGCAGAAGATGATAACGAAGTACCATTTGAAGAGTGGATTGAGGAATTATTCCGACAAATGCCCGCAATGAGTGACTGCATTAGTGAAGTTACTGATAGGTTTGAGCCGATACTGGATGTTATGAAAAAATGGAAGGAAAACCTGCTAAAAGTATAATCCTTGAAATGCTCACTATATTGAGTTCTAAATGCTAAAACATGATGAACATCATGGTGAAGAGACACATAAAGAGATTATGTTAAATGCTGGAATTACATTCAGCACATATTAATTTAAAGAAGTAGTAATGAAGAGGAGAAAATATGAAGCAAACAAGATAGGGCAAGGACCCAGGGAACAATTGAATTAAATTTGGAAAAGGAAATGTTAAAGGGCTCCAGAAAAATATAGTCCATGGAAAGGTAGATATACTTGTTTGCATCTGTGGAATAAATTCCACGGTGTGCTACAGTTTAGAGGGAGAAGTAAATAAGGATTTTACTTGAGAGAATGAGAAGTAGAGGGTGCATATACGTGACAAATATTAACTAGGGTCTGACGCAGATACGAAAATGTGTTTGGGTATTTATTCCGGAAAAATCAAAGTACATGAAATACTTTGCATAAAAATCTATTTAGCACCACTTTTTTATTACGATAAGACTAAATTGAAAACTTTTTCTCATACAAATTAAAAGTAATAAAAGCATTACATTTATTAAACAAATGCCACTTTAAAATGACCTTTAATATTTCAATTCTCCCAAAAAATATATATTATTTTGAAAACTGTAATATACAAATATTTATAATTATTTTGGAATAACTGTATCCATTTAGACGAAAAACATTAATAATTAAAGGCTAAAAGCTAATAAATAATCATTGCTTGAAATACAGTTGCATGTTTTCGTCAACATTCCCAAGAACTACTGCATCCGTAAAATTAAATGAAATTTGCAAGTCAGATAGCTCCAATCAATAGCTCAACATTGAAGGTAGAGACCTATCTGCTGACGGACGTCACTTAGCAGAAATAGAGATTCAAAATCAAGGAGGTCTCTTTGTCCTATCTTGGGATAACGTCCGTACATGGCAGATTTGACGGCTCTCAGGCGCTAATCCATGGCGCGAGGGAACGATTTGTACATTAAGTATTAGATAAAAATTAGGCTGTTTAAATATTTTCACATTTACTTACAATAATTACTAGCCCTATCACGAATGAACGAAATAACTTCAATTAATGATATGCATTTCAATAAGGGACAATAAGGGATTGTAAAATAATTATTGTATATTAGGGTGAATTTTTGTCATTAATATTGATCAACGTGGTGACAGCTTATTTTGTTAGGTGCCCCAGCAAAACTATGCCAACGTATATTTGAGGTTAGCTAACAAGACATTTTCAATGCACGGTGGTATGCGATGGTAAACTGCTACTTTTACAAAAATTTTCGGTAATTTTTTTCGCCTTCATTTAATTAACATACCGTCTTGAAGTTTTTATCACATTTAATGTTATCCTAGCGCAATTGTGAATTATCTATCCTTTTGCTAATAAATCTATTCTATTACAATTTAGATGCAATTGCCATGAGAAAAAATCGGCCTGAACTGGAAATGAAGCCACGGACCTTTGGCTTTCCGGGCCAATGCGCAGACCACAGCGCAACCCAACTTCCTAATCTTCATGGAGATTTTTCCAAAATACCGTGGTTCAAAATCCCGGTCCTGGCCGATTTTTTATCATGGTGATTACATTGTATCTCACTGCCGTATTCGCGGCAGACGTGAATACTTTGTATGCTAGAAATATGAGTCGTTAAAGTTTGTTTTTCCCGTTTTTCGTATCCGCAATGACACAGTTTTGCCTTCTGCCCCTGAGTGGCGCAGCGATCAACCAGTGGAGTTCCTACGCTACCACTCCATCACACACTTTCTTCCCACGTTAAGTGCCCTCGCTCGACCATTCATTACTTTGGCACTTTTATACCTTCTTCCGCATATTGCCAATAAATACTGCGATGTATATTTTACACAGTATTATCTTGGAGGGATTGTGATGGTTGATCGACTCTGAGAAGAATTTTCATCTAGAAGTAACGAGTTCAATTAATTAACTGGATTGGATATTTGGGGAGGCGACCGGAGGCTAAGGCCATTTGTGCCATAGAGGATTGGTAAGGGAGGAAGAGTAGATAGAAACCCGGCGTCGGCATTAGTCAGGTTATAACGAAAGGCGCCAAGGGGACCACGGTTTAACGTCTCATCCGACAGACAGAGTACTGCACTTGAAGTGCCCTCCACAAGATACTCGAGTAGGGATCGTGTGTGTTTCTGAAAAACTTTCCTCCTCTACAAAGATTTGAACCCTGGCCGTCCGTATGGTTATCCAGTACTCTTGCCACCACACCAACCCGATCCCCTTCAATTGATTGATTGTTTGCCAACTCTGATAAGAATTCTTTTTGTGGCACGCCTTATAATGCCGCGCGTGAAACCCAGAAAGGAAAGGTTGGGAAAGAATTATAAGATATTTAAGGTGGATATAGTGGTTAGGGAGGGTAAATATGGGATACAGCGACGGAAAAGTCATGTAACCACTGTCCCCAATTATGTTGGAGGCATTTTCAAAGATAGGTCGCCAGGTAACCATCAACTTTTTCTCGATGGCCTATCTTCGTGAGGGAGTTATTCACCTCTTATGACTGTGTATTAACAAAACGGTTCACCATGGCATTTTGAGGTTATGTAATATTTTTGAATAAAAGTATTCTTAATCCAGCAGTTTAAACATTAGCTATAATGTTTATTAAACTGAAAATGTCTTATCCAACTTCTACCTACTTTACCTCTAGAGTCCTGAGATTACTCCAATGTTAGGATATAACTTTTTGTTAAATATTAGCGCAATGTCAATTATTCCTCTCTTGAGATGTATATTTCTATTATAAGGCCAAATTCTATGTAGATTAGGAGATATACGGTATTTCTTCTGAAAATTAGCAAGTATAGTGACCTCTATGTTCATTACACTACGCTTTTGAGAAATAGCATTTTCGTTCTTTCAGCTCAATACATATTTTTAGTGTTTGGCTTGTTTTTGTTCACTGGCCAAGATAACGAATTATATGTTTTAATTTGGCTATATTTCACATGATTGCGCTTTCTTATGCTTTATTTAACTATTAAATTTATTAGTATTGACATGTTTATGGCGTCAATAATATTTTTTTAGTCTTGTTTAATCTGTTCCGCCATTCATAATACCTCGTCATGTAAGATCTCGTTTAGTAGTGCTTGTTGTAATTCAACTGGTAAGCGGCATAGTGTTTTATAGTGGTAATAGTATAATTTCCAGTTTTGTGGAGTACTTGAAGCAATGATTAGGACGAAAATAGTGTTGCGGATTGAAGGGTGGGTCTATGTTAGCCATCACATTGTGAAAATGATCGGCCAAACACTATGATACCAGGCTTAAGAATGAACAGTTTCCCGATCAAACTAAATAGCATCCACTCATTCCCTTGTGTTTATTTCTCGGAAAATGACCGCATCGCATCGTATATAAGTCACCATCTGTTTTGTAAAATTTGGAATTTTGGTTTCATCACGTTTCGTATGTAAATTTACAAAAAAGCGCGCGGATTTAGATGTAGGAACATGGGCGGGTTGAGGGTGGTGCGTATTTTGAGTTGGGTGTTGTAATCTCCCTTAGGTGTGTTAGGTTATGCGAGTGGTTGAGTATATCCCAGGAAGGTTTTTAGAGGATGGATTTCGGGGAGGTGGGGAAGAAGCGGGAGGCAGTTAGGGTTAGTGGGTTGGGGAGGTGGGAGAGGAAGGAGGGGGTGGAGATCACTACCACTCCGGGGGATGAGTGTTGAAAAGTTCCTCAGGGTACACGAATGTTTTCGGGGTGGGGAATTAAGCGTTTGTCGGCCTGATCATGGGATGAGGGTGTAATATAAGGTAGTGGAGGGTGTGGGGAGGGAGAGGTGGGAGGGGCATAAAACAGCCAAGCGCTGGAACTTAATTATGACGCGAAGCGAAGCGAGTAATTAAAATTCAAATGAAAATGCTGGGACATACCTCAACCATCCTCAGTGAACCACCTCCAGCTGCCCTCGCCATACAAGCTTAAAAAACTCCTTCTTTCGCCACCGCCAACCCCCCCGCTTCCAGCCAAACCCCTCTCCCTCATCTCCCTTTTCCCTCCCTTAACCCGTCAAAACCTTGCCGAAATCCTCCTCTTTTAGAATTCAAACTCTCCCCTTCCCAACCCTTAAATACGTCCCTCATCCCACTGATTCCTTCTCGGGCCGTGGTCCTCCCCAGTCTCCCTCGGTTAATTTCCCCTCTCCTCCCTCATCCACGCTTTCATCCCCTCCCCATAATCCACCCCATTCCTCTCTCATGAGCCTCTCATCTCCGTTTTTGTAGTCGGGGGGTGAACAGGGGTCCGCGGCGTTCCCGCCCCAACCTCCCACCCCGGATTCGACCTCCGTCCCCCCTTTAGCACGACATCCACCTCTTAAAGTCGTAATGCCAACGAGATGACTTCGTGTCGCCGTGATTTCGTCCACCTACGGGGTTACGTTCAATCCCTTTCTCCGAGAATATTTTTTTAAGGGTGAAAGGAAAAATGTTAAAAGAGTGTGTTATTTTTTAGACTGTCCCCTCAGTCTAGTAAAAGATTTTTTTGCTGTTTCTTTGAATATCAGAGCACCTAATATCCTTTCCTAATACATGATGGAGCATTTCCGCTCATGGAACCGTTTTCAATATCACATCAAAGCATAATTTTGTTCTTTAGTTCTGTGAAGATACAGGTTTAAATGCATTACAAATATATTTTTAAAGAAATATTTTCTCTCATGGAATCAATCCACATTTCAGTGCATTCCTGTTTGAGTTCATAGTTCTACTAAATCATTAAATCTATATAATCGGATGTGGTGATATGATCAACAAAATATGAAGTGAATTGAATACATTATCATCTGTATATTTTGTTCCTTTTGAAGTAGATAGAGAAAGTGGAGATAAGCTTTTCTTATTAATAAATTGATTTTTATCAAAGCGTTGCGATTTTCATTAAAATGTGCCCGTTTATATTTAATATAATATTGCATTTTCTCCCGAAAAATCATACCATTTTACATAATTGAAAATTGTACATTCCAAAGTTTTGATAAAATGTTCGCGAATAATACGCGCATTGAACAAGATGTATTTACTTCGCTTTGCTTATTATATTTGTATTTTGTAATTAGCCCTGTCTTATTAATCTTACCATCTTCCTTGCCAATGATAATAGTCTTTCTCGGACTTTTTTTACCGATACGGTATGCCTTTCACACCTATCGATATCTGAAGATAACGATTCCTGAAATTATTGCCCAATCGCTGCTTAGATTTACCAATATGTTTAATATTATGCCTATAATTCTAAGACCTTGGTACTATTCTAAATCTCTACTAATAAACATATATCTGCACTATAATTTTTTTCATTGCGAATCGTTAATACTGAGTTCTCTACGGATTTCAAGAAACTTAATTTATCAAGCCAATGGCTAGTGAGCTTGTATAAGAATCGTAGGACTTTGAAAGGCATTCAGCAATCAGGCTTGAGAGGAGTGTTATTCCTAGCTGAAGTTTGGCTCGCGTATTACGCTAGAGATCTCGCAGTCCAAAATTGGAAACCCTGGGATTCGCGTTTCTATCTGGACGACTTCATTCGGCGCTCTATCGCTCAACTTTCTCGTTCAAGCTCCAATATCCGGGCTCACTCATTGAATCTTATCTTCAATTTCCTCAACTTTTCCGTTATAAGTGCCTTACCTCACTCCCCTGACATACTCTGTCCATCATTATCCTTCTCAAGTCCGATCCGCTTCATTTCATCTAGAGTGGTTCCGGAGTTTGTCGACATCCTCTCGTCTGCCATTTCAATCAATTTCTTCCCTCGATCTCAACGCCTTATCACCAAATCATCTTCAAGGAAGGCCTTCGTTCTTTCTCGTGACCGCTGGGCTCTGTCCTCACGTGCCCACTTAGAAAGGAAGATATTCCCACAACACAGACCCCACTGAGGCTTTGCTCAATTCTCATCGTATCTCATTCATGTCGTAAATTCCTATCATTTTTGCTTTTAATTTATCTTCTGTGATTGACAGTTTCATCAGTTTGTGAAGTTATGCAGTTTTTATTTTGACGCGTAGAATAAAGTTTGGAAATGTCCTTATCGATGGAACCTATGATTTTTTTCAGGGTCGTGATTCTCACAGGCATTCCTCTGGCTGTTTATCAGTCTATGTTATTGCGTGCCTGGTTTGAAGTTAAAGGGGCAATATTAAAACTATTCGGTAAATTTCTGGCTTTAGTGACCGGAACTAGGTGTACAAGTATTCCAAATCACGTGTCTGAATTTGTTACTGCGCGTAGACTTCATCATTAACCATTATACTAAATTTTTGCAATTTCTAGATCCTTTCGCAAACCTCCCAAATATAGTTTATCCATTACCTAATAGGCTGCATTCATTTTTTATTAATTAAAAATTTGCTATCTGACTATTAGCATAACACATTATTGCATGAAAAGAACATGAAAATGGTATTGCATTATATGAATCGATATGAGCAGCAAATATCTGAGAAACGGTATAATAGTGCTTTTATCTGATGATAATTTAAAATTTCTAAGCTGGATTAGAGGTCTCAAGTCCATCTTGGCTTCTTCTTATCCGAGAATGTCTCAAGGCAGGATATATAAACTTCTATTTACGCAAGGGGGACTAAAGCACATGTGACTGTTCCTTGACGTGAAACGACTGAATTATGTATATAGCCGAGCTGCTTATGCTGTGATATGTAATTATATTGAATAGAATGGCATTCATGTTCTGGAAACGAATGTATATAATTTTTCCTAGCTCGGGCAAGGGGTAGTTTTTCGGCAATTTATTTTTTAGGAAATTTCCTCTCTGCTTGTTATGTATTTAATCGCACCACATGATCTTATCTGCGGACCTCATTGAAGTATGCTTGTTTTTAATCTTCCTAAAGACGATATTTCGTTCTCAGATATCTCGCTATAATAGCAAAAAAATGTTGATTCGTAGCAATTTCTCGCAGTTGTTCTTATTTCAGTTGTTTTCTCCATTAATTTTATATTTTTCCCATCACGAATTTTCTTAAAGTAAGCAATCCCTAAGAGTAGGTAATGCCTTCAAGTTATATCCACGAGACCAAAACGAAACAAAACGAGGCGAGAAACAACCACCTTGGGAGTACATTTTTACGGTAGCCTTCCCCTCTTACGTTGCTGGGGCTTATCCGAAAACGTTCAAAAGGCTCTTCGTATTGCAAATTAAAAGAAGCGGAATTAAAGCTCTCTGCGTCTCTCGGATAATTAACTGATGACTTCTTTTCCCATTGGTCAAAAAATTTTCCTCTCGCACTACCCATTATTTATTTATGTGATAGACAAATTTAAGATTTTAGATACCTACTGTAAAGCAAGGTGCTTTGTGATATTTTTACAGGTAATATAAGATTTCGATTTTGATATGATAATTTACCCTGAGAACGGTGACAGACTACGCCTTCAAATCGTCCGTGCCACAAACTACCATCACCCAGTTGGAAACCCGAGAGCTTTGGATTCTTATTTACAGATACTTTGCTCAGGAAGCTTATTACACCTTTAGTAGATCAGTATTGAGAATGACAAAGACGTAGTTACGTGAAATAATTATTTTTTGTATTTAATTATATTTGTGCTGGAGGCAGTTGCCATGTATAATTTAAAGTAAGAGCCTACTCTTTCTTTACCTATGTTCTTTCAGCTACCATGACTATCGTTCCCATGGACCGCCCTGCACAAGTTTGATAAAAAAATTGGTCTTATGTCTAAATACCTCGCACATTATGTGATTGTACAAATGGAAAATGAAGAATTATAATTATGATTATCGTAAATGGGAGACATTTCTTAGATAGGTGTTACCTCAGCTGTACATTTTTACATACTCAAACTTGGGTTAGTAGAATAACGTTCCATTTTCAAGCAGTCAGTAAACTGACGGTTTTCAAACTCAGGAGTAATCATAATAATGCTGCAGCTACCTCATCTTTTTGTCCCATATGTGTTATTGCTGGTTAATTGCTGTTTTTCCTCACATGTGATAAACGTTAAGCCAAAAGTTTAGTTACGTATTTATATTTGTGAAATCTCCAAAAATTGGGTGTTACTCAGTTGAAATGCTTTTTTTGGGAGTAAGCTCAATTATTCATAATACGTAATTTTCGTGTAATATCAACCTACGAACAGACTGCCACACGGTATCCTCATACGAATGCGTAGAGATTTGAAGTTAAAAGTTATTATCCAAAATTAATAAAAAGCGTAAAATAAAAAATAAAAAATAAAAGAAAATTAAAATATCCGGGAATCAGTAATCAGTGGAGTACCATTCAAAGCATTTAAATATCCTTTACTTAATCCCCTACACCAAGTGATGATATCCTAATTTTGTTCCTCTTTAGTCCAGCCAATATCCAATGTTGACAGCATTACAAGTAAGACTTGAGTGACTAAATCAGTGACAATCAATAATATATGTTATGTTTCAAACCAGGCACATTTTTCAAGTTGGAACTATAGAAAGGACCTATGAATATGCTTTCAATTTGGCAATTGAAGTATGCGTACGACTATCCGTGCGACCACTCTTAGTTTTTTTTCCTAAAGGTTAATGAAATGCTTCAAAATACGCTTTTGAGTTAAGTGCAACAAATAGAAATTGAAGAGCACAACAGTGATCATAGGTGTCTGGATGAATGGTTTAAAAAATTAATTGGTTTTATTTTATGAAATCTCTTTCTCAGTGAAGTTGTCCGGAAATTTTGGTTTGAATTACTAAGTGAACTCTGAGATGTCCTTTCCAGCAGAATCCTTGGCAATCAAGACTACCTAGTCGGCGCAATATCATCAAAATTTTTTGGTTCCTTCACGTATCACGTGCGTGCGTGACGTGCGTGGTCTTGACTTAGAACCACTGAGTGCAACTCACGATCTTTAGAAATAACCCGTGGATAAAATGTGTATGTTTGATAAATTCTCATCAGTCAGTAGCACAAAAACTGTGTATTAGTTGAGACATTATTATTATATGTATGCAAAAACTTAATTTTTGAATTTCTAAACCTGTCCGCCATTTTATTTTATTGCCCTTATCATACCGGGCTTTAGTATACGGTCCCAATCCTAGTAATATTCTAGGCTAGATATTCACGTCTTAAGGTTCACTATCGGGTAGATTGTTGATAATAAGGAATGATAAAAATCAAATACAGGGTAAAACGTTGAGGTATTAAAACACGAAAGTAGTGTATATCCCATTGTACCATTGAGATATTTTTTGGAAATAATACGTAAAGCAATCGATAAATATATTCCCCACAAATTGAAACGAGATAGTAAAGAACCTCGTTGGTATAACTGCGAAGTACGGCGAGAGCTCAGGAGACAAAGGCAATTACACAACCTATATAAAAATTCTATTAAGTCTTGTAACAAAACAATGGAACATGCGGCGAGAGAAATTTGTGTTGCCCAACGTTCAAAAACGAATAAAATAATGCGCACTAGTTGACGAAACTTCAAGAAAAAAATCCTTGGTGAATTAATATATGAAAACCCCAAGTCATTCTAGTCTTATGCGAGAGAGCTTCAGGGTGAATCTTCGTCAATAGAGTCCTCATTGGATACAAACGGCAAAATGGTCAAAACAGCGTCGATAAATCCAACTTAATAAACTACTACTTCGAAAGTGTATTCACTAAGGATGACATAATACACCATTTAGACATTCCGGACGTTGACGAGCTGATGGCGGACATGACAATTCTGCGTGTTGGAATAATTAAACAACTGCGTTCGATTAAATGTAACAAGTCCCCAGATCCAGAAGAAATACCTGCATGCGTGCTCAAGGAGTTTGCGCCACAGATTGCAGCATTCTTAGAAATTATATTTAGCTTATCATTATCCGAAGGCAAGGTGCCCCAAGACTGAAAAATAGCCATTGTCACACCGATATTTAAAAATGGAAATAGAAGTGACACAGGAAATTATAGACTATATCGTTAACATCCCTTTTATTCAAGATCCTCGAACACTTTGTCGTTAGCAATATTATGGCATTCCTGGATAATTGTAACCTATTACGCAGCAGTCAGCATGGCTTCCGTAAGGGCAGGTCCTGTGAAACACAGCTTGCGCTCTTCCTTCATGATATCCTAAAATCAGGTGAATCGAATAAGCAAATTGAGGAGATATTCCTTGATTTCAAGAAGACATTTGACAAGGTTCCTCACAAAAAACTCATTTATGAATTGTATTCATGCGGAGTTAATAAAAAATAGTGAACTGGATAAGGGCTTTCTCAGTGATCGAAAACAGAGTAATTAATGATGGTTTTAGCTTTGATATGGTCAAAGTCACATTCAGTGTTCCTTAAGAAATCGTGATCGACCCTCTTTTATTCATTATTTATATTAATGACCTAAGTTATCGAGTTAGCAGTAAAATAAGATTATTTCTGACGATACAGTTATCTACCGCGCAAGAAGCGAAGACGCGGCCTTTAAAGATCTGTCATCGGACCTTAGCAACGTTCATTCTTGGTGCCAGGGTTAGAATTAAATATCAATAAATGCACCACAGTTCACTTCCTGCGAAAGTCATCACACAAATGCCATACTCATACTGTTAGTGGAGTAAACATAAAATCTTCAGAAACAGTAAAATATCATGGAATTACCTTAACTTGTGATATATCGTGGGGAACACAAATACAAAACATATGCGGCATAGCATTAAAGAAACTAGGTTTTGTAAAGCGTATAATAGGAAGGTACTCGGATGAAAAAGTGGAAGAGAGATGATACTTCGCTCTGGTTAGGCCACACCTCGAATACGCCGCGAATATTAGGGACTCTGGTCATAAAGATTTTACCAAAAAAATTATAAAATACAAAGGATAATAAAATACGCAGCGCGCTTCATTAAAAACTGCTACGAGCATACATATAGTGTCTCTTTAACTTATATAAAGGTGGGAGTCCCTAGAGACTCGGAGGCTAAACGCTAGGGTTAGGTTGCTTAAGAAATTCAGAATTGATGTTTTTCAGATTGACACAGAGAATATTATCATGACTCCTCACTACAATTTCTAGGTTTGAAAGATACGATAAAATAAGAGAAATACACTGCTGAACAGATGGGTACAAAACTCGTTCTTTCCGCGCTCAATAAGCGTTGAATATAATTATATTCAACGCTATAATTATATTCAACGCTTATGAATAATAGATAAGAATGAATAATAATAACGTTGAAGAGCACTATACGTTTAATATAGTGGAAAAGTGAAAGTGAATTATATAAAGTAAAAAATGAAATATTTGCGAATTAAACCTGGAGAAAAATGAGTCGTCAAAACAAGGAGATTAATACTAAACATGTTATAAGGGACATGTCTTACTTTGCAAATCATAAGATTGAGACATTAAAAATAGTTACGGTACTGCGGACAGTAGATGGTCGGGAGACTCATAACTTTTTAGTTTATAATTCGTCCAATATTTGATGAATGAACGAGGAAATATATCATTATATTTACTGATTCTTTCCCAACATCTTTGAGAGAGAAGTGCCGAGGATTTTGGTGACGGATCTGATGCAGCTTGTAGAGATCTAAAATGGGATAGGATAGTACTGGTAGCTCCGTATATCGACCTTAATAATGAAAGATCGACGATTTTTGGTGATGTATTTTGGTCATTGCTCTCAAACTATTTATGATGGCTTTGACGTAATATGATTGATGAACGCCCGAGGAAAGAGATTCTTATAGAATTGTACGTAGTCTTTGATATCATTTCGCTTAGAACATGACACGTTTGGATACGTGACGGTTATTATATGCACATATAAATAATTTTTCAAGTTGGTCGAAGAAATAATAGGGACAAATTATATGAAAGTACATATTTTGCTATGGCAGTACTCTCGATAAATACAGTGGTGGAAATGATTCATAAAAGTTATTTTGCAGTTTTTCTGTTTTAAATCCATGCTATGTGCATAATCACCTATCAAAATGTTAATGCAGTATTCAAAATTTCCGTGAAAATTATATTTGAACAGATAATTTTGAGCCTTCTACTGGCGTGACACCTTGATATTTACGAGTAAACATTATAATGATATATAATTTCGCCATATAAGAAAATTTGTACGAATGTTATCGAACTATTAATGAGCATGTAAAATGTGCGTCAAGGCTACGAACAAAAATAGCTTTAGATTGCAAAAAAATTCCTCAACAGCTAAATGTAACTTTTTATTTTAAATATAACTTTTAAGAACACTTAAGTGAATGAACTAAAACCAATACATAGTAAAGTTTTGAACAGATTTGTCCGCAGGCCAAATCACTTCAACTACCTTTTGTGACCGAGCAAATACAGTGCGTAATTGTCGGCCAAGCAACATGTATCTCTCTTAATTTCCGTCTATGGTTTATGCAAGAAATGCGGGGAACTGTAGAAAGGACGGATGAGTGTGAGGCATTTAAACGTGCAGGAGAGGTGCATGGAGGAGTTTGTGTTGCGGGGTCCCGAGAAGGGAAGAGCTGAGATCCCGTTGTTACATTCTCTGGAGGCTGCATTGGGCACGTGATTGGGGATGAGGTGGTGCCGGGTGGGACTGCGTCGCTGGTCCATGGAGAGTGGTGCATGTATTTATCCGCTGTGCACTGGCGTATGGGATAGTCTGGGTGTGATTGATAGAGGCAACAAATTCATAAAAATACACCTTTAAATCGGAAACCAACGCATGTTTTTAATTCTGGGATTCCGGTTTGTAAACTAAAAAAGTTTATAAGTACCTATATTTGTAACGATGTATTTTTTTTAATTTTCGTCCTGAGTAGAACTGCTACTTCTTATTTCCTATCATGAGGTGAATGAATATAGAATTGATATAATGAAGAATCCTTCATAAATGGAATTTTTAGGAATGATTTTATTTTGTCAAAGCCCTTGAAAGTGTGTTACGTGATTTAATCATATCATCAATCTGGAAATCTGTTAACAGCGTCCTCCCGGTTTTATTAGTAACTTCTCAACCCTGTCATTTTTTTGTGTATTCCATCCTTTTTCCTGCTCTTCCAGTCTTCCTTGATAATTCTTTCCGCTCATTTCACCCTCCTTTTTAGTTCTCCCTTAGCTCTAGGGTCTAAGTATCTCTTCCTCATAATCTCTTCTGATTCGTAATGTTTGTAATCTCGGAAATGACTCGTTGATGTTTTTACTGTAGAAATATTCGCAAAGAATTATGAGAAAGGATATTTTTTATACATACATAAGTTTAAGATAGGTACATCTGAAACTGATTTTCAGGAAATAAAATGGATCATAATAGCTTATCAACTACCACAAATGTGCTGCTGGGTTCTGCGTTTTCATAAATTGAAAAAAAACATGCTCTTTATCTACCAGTAAGTCGGTAGACGCTCCTCATCGCTCGCCTGTTCATGTAAAAGGGGCGGAAAGGATAGAGCGTTGCCGGTGGACACTCGTCTTCGTTGTCGGCTGCGGAGAGCATGAGAGCGGCGGCGCAGCAATCCGCTTGGCAAGGAGGTTAATTGGGCAGAGTGGTTTATCTTATTGGATGCCATTAGAGAATTGTGGATGGGAGCGGCTTGCCGCGTGTGGGCTGGGGGGTTGGCGGTGGGTTTGAGCGTCGGGATGGCGTTGCACGGGGATTATCAAGGGGAGGCGGGTAGGAGAGTTGGCGGGAGTTGTTCGCCACCCCCGTCATGGTCCTCCTCATCCGCCCCGCTCGGGGTTGTCGACGCAAAGGGGCAGCGGGTGAGTTAGAGGGGATTGGAAGATATACACCGTGCGCTTTACATGAGGTGTTTCGCATGCGGAATGGAGTTGTAAATGGGTAGAATGCAAATGAATCAATTGTATTCTGTCTAATAATTCCCCTACGAATTCTCTTTGGCCAGTATTTATCGGTCCTCTTCCATCAACCCCTTACCATATTGTTACGAGTAACCAAAAAATGCTTATAATTTGGAGGAAAAGTCCAGTGAATGGATTTTATGAACGGTTTTGCTTTTGTATTTCAAAGCAAACGCATTAAATCACCAAAATTAAGTACCGTTGGAGGCTATATATTGTATGTAAACCATCGCTGGTTCCCTCACCTCATTTTGAGATCTCTTAACATATTCTAAACTTTGGTTGTGGTCATAATAAAATATCATCCATTGAAAATTAATGTAAAGTGTACTATATTGCGTCGAAATATATAAATCAAAGCTCATGGCTCCACCCATTGAATGTTCTTTGGTAATATACATGTTTTAACTCTTAATTAGCATTACCGAGGGATACTCGCGTGCTTCCCTTGCGGCTTGTGGTTTGAAAAAAAATCACCCAGAAATTGGAATTCAGAGATTATATGTACAGGATCTAGTACGACATGCGATTAAAAATATAACCGTTGAATTAGAGCTATTTTAATGCATCAATGAGTAATATGATTTGATTTACTGTATTCATGGGTATTGGATATTTTTATTATATTTAATAAATATCTAAATCGTTAAATCCAAACGTATTGGAGGTTGATGCAAAAATTTCCAGGTACCTCTTAATTGATATAAAATTGGCAGAAGCATGATTAATTAGGGTCCATGTAATTAAGGGACGCTATTCAAAGTTAATAAATACAGAATAATCGTATTAGCGGAAATAATTGAAGGGTGGAGCAATTTAAAACGAAATAATCATTGCAAATCAAATGTTAATTTAAATAGACTAAAAAATGCGGAAAATATGTGCGTTTCAAAGGGTGTGTTGATAGAGCGTTACTGGGAGAGAGGGTGGAATTGTGTGGGTTGTGAGGGGCATGCACGCGCGGAAAAGGATTTGTATCGCGTGCTGGTAAACGGATGGAATAAAACGGAATGAAAGGGCGAGGATAAATAAAGTTTCGTTTCATAAGGTACGATGCGGTGGTTGGTGGGGCGATGCAGAAAACATCCGGTCAAAAAACGATGCTGTTTAGAAAAGCAGAACGGTAAAGCGGAAGCGTTCTAAGAGGAAAAAAGGGAGGGACGGTGCACTACGCCCGTGGTTTACGGTTATTTAATTAATCTTCAAGGGGAGGGAGGTTCGGTCGCGTTCGGCTAACCTGAATCTTTATTGTTTGCCTGTGCGGGATGTTGTGGACTTTTGACTCGCCCATATTGGTCGACGCCTTTTAGTGTTAAATATTTGGCATTTATTTTCATTATCGACCTTTTTGAAGAGATAGATTGTGGTGGTTTGCAGATATCCTCATCCCGGGCACTTTTTGGAAGCCATTGCTCACCTTCTCTGTGAATATGTACATTTGTGTGCATGGATCGAGCTACCGTTTGACAGCTGTTTATCATATTTGCAAAATGCGCCTTATCATCAGTTTGTCTTGCAAAATGCGCTTTATCAATTGGTGTTTTGCTCTCGCTTCACTTTGCAGCACATCTCTCCTTTTCTAATGCGAGTTCACCCTTCCGAGAGAAACTTTGTCTGTGAAAGTCTTTCACACTGATTTTTATCATAGCAGCATTCGCCACCATGAGCCCACCAACATACTCTTCAGTCAATTTTGTACAAAGATTGGTTGAATGCAGTTCTTCATTATTTTGTAGTTATCTGCTCCCTCCTATTGCCGCTTATAGCACTTTTATTGCATCCCCATTTTAACAGGCTTACGTATTCGTTTCTCTATCTTACTCGCTTGACTCTTCTTTTTATAACATTCCTATTGAAATTGGTACATTTGTCCTATCCAACTGAATATCGACGTTTAAGTTTTGCTCCACATTGTGTTCTTTTATTCTTTTCTGATCCTATCCGTACATTTTTTTTCAGGGCCTGCCTCAAGCACCAAGTTTAAAATTATTACCTTTCCTACTATGCATGTATCTGAGTCATGCAATAACAGTTTCAACTAAAAAGCTTTCAATTTCTTGTTTCTAATTAGTAAGCCTGTTTCCGTAGAGCACTGCATTTATTTTTCACCGCGAAAGCATTCATTGCTGAAGCTATTTTTTTTCTTGATACCCATTTTATGAATTACATTCTTTACCATGAGCTTGCGAAAGTAGATAAGGGATTTAACATGTTCAACCACCACCACTTGTGGAATAAT
Organism: Ceriagrion tenellum; assembly: GCA_963169105.1. Taxonomy (NCBI): domain Eukaryota; kingdom Metazoa; phylum Arthropoda; class Insecta; order Odonata; family Coenagrionidae; genus Ceriagrion; species Ceriagrion tenellum. Next base: position 31,020,821 of record OY720636.1, on the reverse strand, counting down.
ACCCTTTAGCTTCTCTCTTCCACCTACTAAGATTTTAGTACCTCTCCTGTTTGTCATCTAGTTATATCAAAGTAAATGGTCCATTTTATTCAAGGATGCCAACAGGTCATTTGGGTTCTTTGCTGCAAACCCATAATCATGAGCGAGACAAAATATGTGAATTTGACCTCCATAAATTTGATCTTTTTCTATTTCCATGTCTATAACATGATTGATAGCACGTTTCAGCTACGATATTTGTTAAAAAGTACGAGTAATCGTTGTGCCCTCGTGTGGCTCTTTGCTTTCTATAGCTGTTTCCTTCATTCTCATTGTCGTGACTTGGTTACTATAGATAGTGAATTATATTTTTCATATGGTTATGAATACTATTTCTTTCAATGAATTTAAACTATTTAACCCATTTTAAATTGGAAGTGATCTCTTTCTTATCAGCGAATGCCATAAACAATGGTATATTGACATGTATGTGAAAATACCGAGAGAATCAAACTTTACAGTTTCTCAGTATTTCACACAAGTCATCACAATTTTTTTACAATAAAATATGTCAGTTTTGCATGGAATATTTACGTACTCTATCCATCTTTCTCCCAACCCCTTCCTCTACTATTTAATTCTACGGAACATTACCGAATCACTCGCCATTACATTTCTCTCGATCAAATAAAAATGATTTTATGTCATTTTCGTTTACACTCTTTTTCTGTGGCAAACTTGAAAAACGCTTAAGTTATTGCACTATATACATCATGCACAAATTAAACCCAAGGGACACAGTACACTCAGACAAGGAAGTGTCTCATTCTCTTTCTACGGCTTTAACTCAGATACGAACACTCAGATACTGTAAAACATTTACCAAAAACTAAAAAAATATAATGTAAGCCCCAAAAGTTTTCGGAAGTGCTCTAACTCAGTCTTAAAACAATGATTTTTGGTGCCCTTTTCATTCATTCATACCAAGCGTTCATTTGTGATACTGACCAGGTGCTCCTACCTAATGGTGATTTAGGGAGATCACCCCAATGTATCGCAAAAATCATTGCCCCTCCTATCTCTTTGGTTCATTTTATCTGGTTCCAAAACGCAAAAAATATTGAAAAACTAGGGTGTTTCGTTTAGCGCACAACCCCTACGTCGTGTCGTGCGATAGGAATGGACCGCGCCGCACCGCATTCGAAATTCAAATCCCAACAAGTAATCTAATGAAATATGATAAGGACTCCCATATCGGGACGGGTGCTGAAGCACCGCGGGATAAAAAGAGAAAATCGAAATAAATCCGGGCAGAGAACAAACGAGGGCGCAATTCTGCGCGGTGATACTCGATTGTTTGCCCAGCCATTTGCGCTTGCGCTCGGATCCGCTAGTTGGCGTCGTGCATTTCAACGAAGCGCCTTTTTCCCTTCCACGATTCACTGTGCTTGCTTACAACCACTCTAAATCCCAACAACTCACGTCCATTCCGATTCGAAGCCGTGCGAGTTGAGAGCACACGGCCGTGCGAGAGTTGCGTGCCCTCGTATCGTCGCACGCACGCATATAGGCGCACGAGGACCAATTTAAGTCTCTCCATTGGGAGCTGTTGTCGAAGGCGAATTTAGGAAATGGTATTGTATTGGCCCTTCGGTGGGCGTGGAACAGTGGCTTAAGGTATGGCGTGGTACCTATCCACTCTGTTCAGAGTTGCTACGCGTTGGATTTGATCGGGAATTGGCGGCTCTTAATATGCTTGCCGTTCTTTACCAGTGCTGACCCTCCCACGTGAAACATTTGCCTCCAAATCGGTTAGTAGAAGAGTAACTTGCGAGGCATTGAGATGTCTGTTCTAGGTCCTCTTTTATGGTTATACATATCCACATCTTTAATGAACTTCGTGGTCGAGGATAGGGTGTGTAAAGCATCCGCCGATTTTGTCTAGCTTTTAAGCATGAGAGACATGTTTGATGCTATTTTAATTGTTTGTTTTTACTTTATGGGCCCTTTTTCGGAGTCTCTTAATAGCCATGATCAGTGATCGGTGGACGATATTATTTGAACAAGTAAGTTCTAATTTCCAATCATTTCATTTGCATATGATGAGGTACGAAGTCACTTGCAAGGGTGCAATATCACCAAGGGAAAAATTTGCCATGAAAAAATAATTTTGCTTGACCAGGATTCAAACTCGGATATCCCAATTGCAGGTCAGGTGCATAATCCAGTAACACAATTTTCACAATACAGGAGGGATGAAGAATTCTCGGAAAGTCTGCGGTTCTTTCATAGACGAGGTCATTCCGTCATTGCACGCGATGAAAATAAGGGAGTTGAAAATTTAAACTTTCACTCACAAGGGTTGAAATTCGCCATGAATAAAAAAAATCATTTTACTTGACCGAGATTCGAACCCGAATCTCCCAATCGCCAGTCCGGTGTGATATTCAGTTACAAAGTGTAACTGGGTAAGGGTTCGTATCCCGATCAAGTCAGATTATTTTTTCATGGCTAATTTCAACCTTTGATATAAGTTCTAATGTTCAACTCACTTAATTTGATTGCATGCAATGACGTAATGACCTGGTCTCTGAGTGAATTGAAGACGTTTTGTATATTCTTTATCCGTCCTACTTTGTGCGTATTTAGTGGTTCCATATTCCATTGCTCTGAAAAAAATCCAGTTTAACTACTGCTTGTCTTGTAACTCGTTATCTTAGAGTTTTAGTTTTCTTGCCAAATTTACCATTTTTCCGTTTTCAAGTCTGTCATCAAATATCATCTGCTCGCCAAATGGTTGGCCTTATTAATGCACGTGTATGCGTTTTGACAATTTGCTTGGTTTGTTTGGCAGGAGAAAAGGAAAGTATTCTTTGGCAGAATGGCAAACTATGGCAGCAACCCCTTTTGGAATATTCCCATTATTCCCGGGGAATTGAAATAAAACGGCGAATCTATTTTCTATCCAGGACTAGAACCAGAATCCACGTTATAATAAAAAAAAACTAGTGGCTTCACCATATTGGAATCCCAGGATTATCGATTTATTCTTCATGAGTGATATCGCATGTCCTACTAGCATGCTGACAGTATGAAGTCATATGCTTGAATGTACATGAAACGTGTGTTGGCAAAGCTGCCGTTCATCTTTAAACGCTATAGTCAAATTATCTCCCAATAGAAGTAGACAAATTGCAACTTTTCATCTAACGTCCCCTAGAGGTATTGATTTCCATGAGCAACATTAAAACTTGGATTGACCACATGATAATGAAGGATTGGGTTAATAGAGTAGTGAAACGTGTTGTTTGTTAAATTTGATTATTACTCTGTCTTTTTTGAGGAGCATAGTCGAAAGAACGCAGCACTACTCTGGGTAAAAGAACGAACAAAATGACGTGCAAAGGGACCACAATTGTGATATAAACTATTAATTAGAAATATCACCAAACAGGCAAGCACTTAAATTTTACATTCAGTCACCTGGTCAACGAGGTAAAGCGCATCATTAAATTTAAATTTTGACGCAAATTACATTTTTACGAACCAAAAAATACATATTACTAAATTAAAATGACGGTATGGTGGACGGTGGTGTAATGTTGAGAGTTTTGAACAGGGGATTAATAAGAATAATGGAAGAAAATGTAGGGGAGGAACAATTTGGTTTCCGGAAAGGGAAAGGAACAAGGGACGCCATTGGCCTGTTAAGAATAACTGGAGAAAGGTATATAGAGAGAGGAAAAGGAATGGCACTTTGTTTTATTGATCAGGAAAAGGCTTTTGATCGGGTTGAATGGAATAAAATGTTCGAAATTCTAAAAGAGAAGGGGTTGGTATGGAAGGAGAGAAAACTCATTAGAGATTTATATATGAGGCAAAAGCTGCATTAAAAATAAATGAGGATATGACAGAATGGGTGGATCTTGGTAGAGGAGTAAGGCAGAGAAGCTGCCTGTTGCCAACCTTGTCCAATATATATGTTGAGGACATGATCCGTAAATCTTTTGATGGGAGAGAAGAAGGAGTCAGCATTGGAGGTAGGAAGATAAGAAGTATAAGATTCGCAGATGACATGGTGATATTAGCAGATGATATGCAATCACTTCAAAGGTTGATAAAGGTTTTGGAAGAAGGAATGAAGGAATATGGGATGAAGATAAACCTAGGAAAGACAAAGGTGATGCCAGTAAACTGTGAGAATTATACGAGTGTGAAAATAAATGAAGGTGTAATAGGAAAAGTTAATAGCTACCGGTACCTAGGAACGATGGTGACAGACGACTGGAGAAGTATTGCAGAAATAAAAGCAAGGATAGCAATGGCAAAAGAGGCCTTCAGTCAGAAGAGAAACTTGCTATGCAATAAAAGCCTGGATTTGGAGCTGAGAAAGAGACTAGCTATATGTTATTCATGGAGCGTTTTCATGTATGGATGTGAAGCGTATACATTAGGTAAGAGGGAAAGGAATAGAATAGACGCTTATGAAATGTGGGTATGGAGAAGGATGGAAAAAGTAAGATGGGTAGATAAGATGAGAAATGAAGAGGTTTTGAGCAAAGTAAAATAAGGAAGATCGCTCCTAAAGGAAATAAGGAAAAGGAAAGGAAACTGGTTGGGCCATGTGATGAGAGGGCAAAGTATAATAACTGTGGCACTTGAGGGTTCAATTGAAGGAAAGAAAAAGAGAGGAAGGAGAAGAATTGAATTGGTGGATCAGGTGAAGAAAATCAGCTATGATGAAGCAAAGTAGGAAGCTCGGGACAGAAGCGGATGGAGACAGCAGTGGTGTACGGGACCTGCCAGCAGGCAGAACACCAGATGATGATGATGGTGGCTGCAATGCTGTTGTCTCGGCGCAGTGTTATGAAAATGAGTTAGAAAAGCCTATGCGTCAAAACTTTCTCAATTTTACTTTCCAACACTCATGAGAGGGATGCAAAATTCAGGGACTTTTCTTTACAATATAAATGTGGTATTTATTGTTAAAAAAATAACAATGCTTAAATTAGAAAGTGATAACCACCTTAGCACTTAGCATCATGAAAATGAATGGCATTCTTTAAAATAAAGAGGTTCTTTTCAAAGAAAATTCTGCGCGAATCTGATCATAAATAACAGTTGATGCAAGTCTATCAGATTGATAATTTTAAACACTTGGATAGAAATATATTTGTAAAGAGGGCATTAATGCGTCCTACATGTGTTTTTGTGCATCTGCACCACCACTCTACGACGCACATTCCCTTCTCCGTTCAAAGCTCCATCGGTATTTTCATTATATAACTAAAAATTAGTTTTAATAATGATAAAGGTTTCAACACATCAAAAATATTTCTTTTAATGAGTGCTTTCAAGAGTTGCACCTGTTTCCTCTCAAGGATTTTCGGCACGATTTCACGGTCATTTTTCAGGGGTGGTCCTATCGAGCTGGGCCACAAGGGCCGACCTCACCCCATTAAAAACCAAATGTTACGAGAGGGAAAAGGGGGATTGAGAGAAGTGGATAGGTTGGGGGAGGGCCAATATATAGCGGGGAGAAGGAAGGGGTGTTGTGGAACAGCGTTTGATTTACTCCTGCATCAGATGTAGCTCGACAAATGGCAAAGCCGAAGCCCTCCCATCCCACACCGCCCGGGTCCGATAATTACCCCTAAATTGTAGCCACTTGTTATCTTCTGTCTCACTGTCAAGAGTCCCTTTCTCCCCATTACCCTCGCGCTTGAACCCCTCCCCCCTTTCGCCCTCTTACCACCCACCCTTGCTTCTTGTGTCCTTCGGTACCTTAAACCCCCTCCTCTCTCTCTGCCTACTGCGCAGTAATAGAGAACAAACTCCTCTCCCCAGCGCACCCCCCCTACCCGGTTCCTCTTACTTACTGTCACTGGCTTAGGGCCATTCGGCTGCCCCCCCCCCTTTATGTACCACCTCTTCCTCCCAACCCCTCTCCACAGAGCGTCGCCTACGGGTCTGAAATCCACCCCATCCCCAACTTCCCAAAACTCGTTCTACTCCCTACGTCATGACCACGATTGTCCATCGCGCGCCCTCCCAATTGTTCAAATTTCACGTCCGACTTGACCCGCCACTCCCCTCCCCCGATCAAACTCCTCGTAATGAGAGTGTGATTCACCGCCTCTTGATCTCTCCGACTTGACCAAAGTCTTTGAAGCATTCGGGCTTCCCATCCTGTGTACCGTTGTGCGCCTGAGGCCTCCAGAAAGTGTCGCCAACTCGTTGGAATGTAACATCCACCCTAAAGTTTGTCTTATATTTTTCATTAAATTCTCTGAATTAAGTTGTTAGCCTTGACCTGTGCGATTGGATGAACTTACTTAGGTATATTTGCTGAGGCCGCAGAAAAGTTCTGCTCGCTCAGGAAGCCCCTTGACTAGTATTAGGATACACATTACCACGTTCGTGTGTTTTCACATAAGAGCGGTGGCTCTAAACCACTTTTGCTCAACTCCTCTCTTTGGTTATAGATCAGAATTTTATCCCTCAACCCCAAAAAAATCTTTTTTAACAAACCAGTGCACGAGAGGGATTCTATGCAATATTAGTTGTATTCATTATCGGTTTTCCCCAATGTATGATAGTGCAACTCTTTCAATCCTGAAATCCTGTCCAGCAAATTTTCATCATACTTGAGCCGTTTTCCGAAATATGACATTCTATTAGTGCCTCTAAAGTGTCTTGAAGCAAAGCCAAATGGGATATCCCATTTGGCTTTGCTTCCACGACCACACGACCTGTCATCAGCAACCCTGAATATAGGAATAGTCAACCTTAATGGCACTAGGTGAGTTTGAGTTTTCTGATATAGAGAATCAAATATATTTATTCGGGCAAATACCAAAGGTCTTTGGTGGAGACCAATGCAGGGACCCATTTCCTCTTTCCTCAAATCGTCCTGTACGTTTTTCTCTTCCTGAAGTCCTGCTCTTCAAAGTCTAGTTCCACATACTTTACCTATTCCTGCAAGGCTGTAACAGACTATTTGTATGAGCATTTTCATGGTATAAATGCTACTATATGTATGTGTGTCCCGGGGGTCATAACTCACTGCATGCATAGTTTTATTAAATTGGCTACCTAAGGGAATAATGAGATCATTGAGAGGAAGGCTTGGTCTGATTAAAACGTGGGTAAAAGCCTGAAGTAAGAATAAGGTTTAGGAGGAAAATAAAAAGTCTCTGAAGCAGAAGAAAGAAAAGTCAATCAATACGAAGTAATTTAGTGCCAAAGTATATGAACCGATATGGCATAAAGGAATATATGAGTGTAAAATCTTGGTCAGTTTTGTTTCATGGCGGTTTTTACGAGGCATTTCAGTCGTTCCTACCGGGAAAAGTGCGGCGGAAAATGTATGCTTGACGGATTTCCTTTCATTAATATTACTTTCTGAATATTTATTCGTCTAAATACACTTATTTTAAACAATATGTTACTGGAGGTGTTATACCGAAAAGAGTTGTGTTAGGATGAAAAATAACGGATTGAATATCACATTGCAAACAGCATTACAAGTAAATTTGCCTTAATTGATTCATATGCTGGTCCAAATTTCAAACCTCTCAATCTTCTCTGATCAAGTTCTTCTCCTTCTTTTTCTTTGATTCAAATTTTATTACAAAATAATCCATATATAACCATGAGCCAGTGATTTTTTTCGTCTTCTGTGTATATTTTTCTAATCCTGTTTTCTGATACTCTCTGCCTATTTCTGCTCCCATATCCAGTTAATTTTATCGTTTATTATGTACATCTAATTAACAGCCGTTGCGATTGTAGAATAGTTTTTGCATTGGTTATTTTATTCAATGTTTTGGTTTATGTATAAGAATCGATGTATCACTTTCCAAGTTACGTTTTTGTGTGTTCTAATCTTTTTTTTGCTGTCGTCTCATCACAGAAGATTCAATCATGGATAATATCCCAGTTAGGTCAATCTCGTCGCAGGTGTTCACAAGTTTTGGATGGTTTTCGCTATATATGAGCTGTGATAGAGCCATCAGTCAGAGATATATCATTCAGCAGGTAAGGTATCTAATAACTCAAAGGATATGTAGGTGTCTTGAGCTGTGGCTGTGCACAGAGCACCATTTCAAATACGGTTAGTGGCAGATTTGGCGTATATTTAGGGAAGAATTGCATTTGGGTGAAATACGAGGCTACGCCCGCCCAGAATGACAGGGCCTGTGAGCGGCGAAAGAGATCGTCAGTGTGTGCAGTTAGTAAACACGCGGAAGGAAGAGGAATGAACTGGTGAGAATGGGGAGAGCGTGGCTCACGGTGAGTGGAAAGCGGGCGTATTCACGGGAGGTTTAGAGAGGCCCGGGGAACGGTGGGCCGAAGAGTGCTACTGTGGACATGCACGGGCCATAGGGACGGCTGGCAGCAGTACGAATTTGCAATTCAACCTATGGAGAGAGCTGGATGAGTAGGGTAGGGCTGTGTCCGGAAAGGTTCACATAGGCGTGCAGGCAAAATGGAATTGATAGGAGGGAGTGGCGGTATTGACTCCCCCGGCGGCCAGGCAGCCTTGTGTAGCTTACCCAGGAATACTCTGGATAGTTGAAATATCGGAGATTATTTTAGTACGAATCGGGTCTATATTCGTGTTTTTTTCCCAGCCTGAGAGCCAGGGTATGAATACCATGAGTTGCGAAGATTAAATTTGGGGTCCTCTTGGAGAGTGTATCGAGTGTAATGCTGCGACTTCCCTCCTTCGCCTGTAAAAGCGTATGTTTACCAACGGGTTTATCTCTACTCTCACTTTACCTGGAAGTAAATTTTCAGGAGATACCGTCCAAAATACCATACTGTATCCATTACTGAGCTAATGAAATGAGATATCATTCTCTATTTACAAATAATACTTCCACAACATATTTCTATCTTTGGCGATTGCCTCTGTGGAACTAGAATGTTTTTTTTCCAGAGAATATTATAGATAAATCGCAGTGGTAATTAAAAAGCACTTGAGTTTGCGTATATTTTATAGCGATATTTCAAAATTAGAGGAACCGTCAAATGCGCCGCAGGTCCATTGGAATTATAAGCATCATTGTATGTATGGCATCCGATCTACTCAGAGGGATCTTGCCACGATTTTGTTTAATTGACATCTAGTATTGCAATATATTGGCATCGGCGATTAATCCCCACCTCAGGGGCGTTGGATAGGGTATTCAGGGAATGGAGTGCCTGGGGGTGGAGAGGGGGCTTCAAAGGGGGTGAAGAGGGGATGCTCAGCGTACTGCGCCGCAGTGTTGACCGGAGCTGGGGATGGATCGTGTGCCATGAAGGGACGGGGGGTGGGGGGGCATCAGTAGGGGGTGGATGTCATCGGATGTGTGGTGGGGAGGAGAAGAAGGGGTGGTTTTGCGAGTCGAAATTCGTGTGGGATGTGCGTGTGTGGGCACTCGTGGGGGTTAGTTGCGATATTTTCTCATGCAGAATTCGAAGCGTTATTGGCATTGGTGAGAGGACGCAGAGTGGAGGGTGAGGGTGTTACCGGGGATGAGTAGTGGAGGGGTTGCGTATTTTGGTTATGCAATCTTCTCCCCCTTACTCTCCCTTATTGCTCGCCTCTGGATCTCCCTCTCAACCCTCTCCTCCCCCTTGGATGTTCTGTGCGGATGGGTGTTAAAGGCTGGCGTTGAGTTGGTAGAGAAGGGCTGTGGAGGCTGTATTGAGGAGTGCCCTTCAGTACATTACTCACTGTTCCCTCTCAGGATCACTAGGGCGTGCACATAGTAAAAACATTCCAGGAAAGCGCTAACGATTGTGAAACGTGCATATTCATAATAGTTTGTCGGTTGGAATCATGTAGAGTAAATAAATGAGAATGAGTAAAATAAAAGCATAACTTTATACCAATCAATGAACTATTGGTTATTACTTCGTCTTATTAGGATCTGGAATGGGGTGATATTGGGGGACGCGGATGGTTGTAATTCGAGCAGGGAATGGAATAGGTTGTGAAGGGGGGTGCGAGAGTTTGGGCTGGAGTTTCAGCTTGATAGGCACGCATGGGCCATAACGCCTCAACTATTGAGTTATCCACATCTGCGTACTACCTTGCTTGCCGATGCTAGAACGTCCTTCATGGGATGCTTGCAAACTATCTTGCATGGAAAAATGTATCGGAAAAGGGATTGTAGTGAGAAAAGGGTTTATTTAAGCTGAAAAATTAAATAGTTAACTATTCCGGTTATAATGAGTGCCTCAATTATTGTATTCTGGATGGAGGAACAATCTCTCGTGTCGTTAAGCAAAGAGTGTAAAGAACCTCGAGCGAATAAGTGAAACGAGGATTGTAATTTTACATTCCGTCCGCACCGTTCATTTTGGAATGTATGCTCGTTGGTTGATTCTCTTTAACCTCATGGAACTGTGAACAATTATCTTAAATATAAAATGTATGACATTGGCATAAGTGATTTCTATTGTAATAAACTCAACTATTCTGTACAATGCTGGTTGCGATAACGATCAGCAGAATCCATTATGTTACCCCCCTCTAGCAGGTTAAGACAGGAAATGTATCCAAAATCTCGAATTATAGGATTGTTTTAGGGTACCTAGTGACGATACAGCTAATATCAGGTGACTTGAGAAGAGAATGTAATGTATATGTCTGTAAACCTAATTTAACATTGTATAAAAGGTCTTTTCTGTACATGGGTGCAAAGGTTTTCAATGCACTGCCTGAAATTATAAAATCGTCAGTGGAGAAATGGACTTCGTTAGTGAATGCACGGAAAAGCGTATTTAACAAGAAACGTCAACGCCAAAAATGTATGAGAAGCAAATTTCAGTGATCTATCGTGTGATACTAATGACATGTACATGACTATCTTCTATATATAACTTCGAATATCGAATAACTTCGAAATTATAGAAGAAAATATCAATTTTATATCTTTTTGAAGGTATATGAAAGTCTAGGTCTTGTTAGGCAAGTATGGGGATGTCTTTTGATGAAAAGGTGAGAGGAGCATATTATTTTTCTCTAGATATCCTTATCTTAATTACATCGCCATCATTAGGAGGTTAGCACGAAAAGATAAATTTAGACTTAAAAATTCATAGAGATGCTGTAAGGTGTGTTAAAGGCTGATGCAAGGAAATGTGAGCACACTTTGAATAATTTAGGCGAGAGGAACTACAGATTCAAAAGTCGCATAGAATGGCAAAATATTCTAGCCATACAAATATGTGCTGGACGCGAAACTCGTTGCCTATAGGAAAGGCAAAATCGACAGCAGTTAAAAAACCGCGTGGTCCAACGGATAGTTGTAAGAATACCCTCCTTTTCACATATGAAATGGCTACAGCCGAAACTAAACGAGTCATCTTCCCATCATAACGGGGAACATATTTCATTCCGCCCATGATTTTAACGGTAGATATTTGTTTCGGGTGCAAATAATCTTAATTTACTGCCAACTCAACAACTAAGGTCATTAAATATACATAATGAAAAAAGAGGGCCGATCAAGCTTCCTTGAGGAACACCGGATGTGACTTCGACCATATCAGAGCTGAAGCATTTTTTGCATAGCTACTTTTTGTTTTTGACCAATGAGAAAGTCTCATATTCAATTCACTGTTTAATTATTAATTCCATATGAATGCAACTTATATTTGAGTTTGTTGTGAGGAACCTTGTCGAATGCCTTCATAAAATCAAGGATTATCGCGTCGACTTGCTTTTACAATTCTTACTTATATCAATACAAGTCCTCATTTTTGCATATTACACAATATTATTCTAATTTCTCATTTTTTAATATTTATGGACACAATTTACTTCGTTTTTAAGGAGATAGTATTCTCTCGCTAGGCTTGTGCCCCAGCTCCCCTCGCCACTAGCCCTTGCGGTGGTTCACAGGGTAGCGCGTAGATGTGGACGGAGGAGGATCTGCAAAGGTTTGACCAGTGGGGGATTGAGGGGATGGAAATATTAGGGAGTGGGGTGGGTGGGCTACGGAGGGCGTGTGTTATGGAGGGGGTGTGGGTTTAGGGTGGCCCAAGCCCCCAAAGTGGGCAGGAGGGGTCAATTACGAAGGCCAATCCGTACCTTCTCCGATGCTCTTGGAATCCTATTCCAAAAGCGAAGGCTACCCCATCTTCCTCTACCCTCTCCCCCTCTTGATCCCCAACCCCTCTTTTAAACCTAACCCCTTCCCTCATCCCTCTTCGGAACATCCACCCCTAATGCCATGAGCCCCAAATTTTATCTCTACCCTTGCGTGCAGAGCCACCCCCATCTACTCCCTCCCTTACTCCCCCCCCCCTCATCTCTCGGGCATGACTCGCGGGCGTGACGTGGCGTAAGGGCGTGTTGCGTCGTTATTGGAACTGTTGGCGGTCACTGTGCGATGATTAACCCTAAAGCAGAAATGATGGGAATTATTTGAATGAGAGAGAGAAATCCGTTTCCCACCCTTTCGTGCGAGATATTATCGAGTGATGGTCATATAACGAACGATATTGACTCGTCCGCGAGTGTTAGTGTGCGTGTAAAAGCCTGTATCGTTATTCCGCGCTTGTCATAAATCCCACTCCTTCCATTTTGGCGTATTCTAAACGGAGGTGATTCGCGCCATAGGTCGGTGCTCTTCTCGTAACCCAGTGATTCATTTGCGTCGTGTGATTGGACGAGGATAAGGTAACGATTGCCACGCGCCCCCACGATTTTTATTGTTATCATCGTTCTGATTTTTATCACAGTTTGTGCTTCCTTTTTTCCTCTCCGTGATCGATGGGTTCGATGATTCGCGTTCCCCCGGGACTCGTGTTAGCCTTCAATTGCCATCAGTTAACAGTGAGGGAGGAAACTGAAGCATTTGTATCAACGCAGATGGCCAAAGCGGGACAAGGACATATAGACATTTAGTGCCTTGGCCGCTGTACTCGACTGATTACTACGGGCCATTCTCCAATGAGGAATTTCGTTGATCTGGGTAAGGTTTCATTGATTACGTGATCATGCCTGGGAAGTAAGTGATCGAAGGTAAAATGTTATGTAAATAAATGTGGAATTGGATGCTTAGATACTTCTATGGAGCCATCCAATATTTATCACGAAAATATGTAGCATTGCAGAAAACAAATTTCTTTGCCTGGTTTTTGATTTCATCAAAAGCACCTCGTTATTGCACCCATTAGGTGCAATATCCTAAAGGAAGGAAGGAACTTCCGCGTTAAAGCATCCATTTTATTGCGAAATATATGTTTTGACCCGCAGATTATCTAGTAATATGGGGGTTTTTCCTTTGAAAATCGCCGACAGTCCCGCTAAACTAGTTATTTGAATGTCTATGTAATAGGTCATTGATTTTGGTGGTCTCCAGTCAATTTTGATTTTCTTTATTCTTGGCCACCCATTTCCAATATATGTACCCTTTTTCAAGTATTGAAAATAGTTTTTGTGTTATATTTAAAATGGCACCTTAAACTTACTTCTTCCATGATTCCTTATTTTTCGTTTCGACCTGAAAAACCAACCACTTAACTTTACGGGTACCTCCCCGTACCATAGGTTTTGAAGCTCTGGTATGGGATAATGAAAGCCAAATGAAGGTTTCAATTGTATTTTTTTCAAATTTAACAAAAAACTGTGTTTTACTGTCATTTTACCACATGAAAATGAAAGAGACTGGAAAAGTATTTGGTATATAATGTAGCGATGTATGGAAAAATGACGTGAACTCTGAGAAAGAAATACGAAGTGAGCCGCAGGTGTGAAGGAAGATGGAGTATAGCGTCGGACGAAAAGGAGGACTGACCAGGATAAGATTAGGAAGAGACTAAGTGGGTGGTGGGAGGAGGTAATGTGAGGTGAACGATTACTTAAGGCTGTGATCGAGGGGAGGATATTGGATAAGCGTGGAAGAGGTAGAAAGAGAATAGGTTTTATGGACGGGAAAAAGAGCGGTTGGACACATTCGTATGCTCAGCTGATGAAAGAAATATCGAAGTTTGATAGGGTCATGTACGTACAATATTCGTGTTTATTTATTAAAATGTAAACGGATCTTAACCAGTAGGCCAAATTATAATAGCTATGTGTTTACTGAAGTAGTTCTTTGTGACTTGTTTTCTCTCTATGTGACTCTAAGTTTCCTTGCTTGATAAACAACCCTCCACGGGATAAGAGCCTCCTAGAAATAACCAAGTTGATAAAATAAGATTTATTCGTGCCTATAATTGATGCATTGATCTTCATATACAAGGTATTTAGTTAATTATGATGCTTCATGAAAGGTTTTTTTCATTGTTTATTTATCGTGAAAGAAGAGAGTCAAGTGAAACATAAAACTATTGAGTGTAATGGATAGCATCATCTTCTAACGCTAATAAAAGATCCTGAAGTAGTGTAAGACTGCGAGCCCTTAAGCGTTGGATCTGAGGAAAATAAAGAGGTGCTTTGGTCTTTTTATTATGAGTTGAAACAGTGCTTGCCATGAAATGGGAAGTGCCCTTTTTGCTGCCCGTATAATGTTTTATTATTAGGGGGATGATAAAATCACAGACAAGGAAAGAATTTCTTTAGTCTTCATGGTGAGTAAATGCTGCTCTGTTGGGATTTTATGCTCTTTGGGATCGTCATCTATAGTTAAATTAATTGAGCGGAATATATAATGGCGCACTCATTCGCCAATTTGTCGTTTTACTATTTATCCACTGGACAACGAACTTTATCCCCACGTTACTATCTCAATTTTTAATTACGTTGGTTATCATGGGAACTTCATTTTCCAATTGCGGCGAAATTGGTTTGACCGTGCTAAGATAACTTTTGCGCTTATTATGAAGCTTTATATTGCGTTGCTAAGATGACTTTCTAGCTTATCATGAAGCTTTATATTGCGTCTTATAATTTACATGGCTGGATAGGTATAAAAATTCTCCCATAGAAGAATTTTTTATTTTATTTTTTTCTCTTTTTGCTGATAACAATTCACTATGAGATGATACCAAACCTAAAATATGCTTCAATATGTGTTCAGCAAACTTTAAACTGCATTCATTTAATCGCGTTGATTGCTTCGCTTTTCAATCGTTCTGAGAATTTGTGGTCTTACATTATACGGCATAGCTGCTCGACTGCAACGGAGCGGTGTCCATCAGAGTCCGCGTTTTAAATCACGGTGATTGTTCTTAATTCCGTTTTATGGACTCAACAAGACGTTATTCCGCCTTCCGGCTATTACTTTGCCTTTCTAATCAACTCGCTACCGGACTGACTTTACGATTCCATTCGTTCTGAGCCGTAAACCATTGTGCAACCACCAAACGCGGCCCATTCGCACAGGTATGCGCGTAAATGCTCCGGCCTTATGGCTTCCGAAAGGGGCGGGGCGGATTGGTGAGGAGGCGGGCGGGAGATATCGCAAGGGGAGGGTCAGGAAGTGGTCTTCCCGTCTTTATATCTCCCTTCCCCTTGTTCCACCCCACTGGACTTTTCCTGTGCTCCTTGCGTTGACCATCATCTCTGGACGAACCATATAAACCGCCGGAAACGAAGCACTCTCGATTTCCCTTAATTTCTGGCCCCTAACCCAGCACACCCTTACCCAAGTCTCCTCTGAAAACTGCCCCTTTCCCTATTTAGGGCTACCTTGTAGGTGGACGGGGGGCAAGGGTCGTTTCTCCACTCCGGCTCTCCCTCATTCTCCTGTGATCCCCCCTATTAAGGTGCCGCACGCCAAGCGACTAGCACGAGGACGAATGCCTGGACAATTCGTCGGGAACGACTGTCGGGAGGCCGTTCAGTTTTTGGAAGTTAAGTTTATGAGGCAGCTGCAACTCTGTCTTCCACACTTCTCGCGTCAGTTCGCCTTCCCCAGCTCGCTTCCCGCGGCGATAAGAACTATTGTTCACATCTCTCAGGGTCCTACTTGCCATGCAGACTGCCCGACATGCGCAGGAGATCTCCAAAATGTCCACGTCGATAGTTAAAACATTTCCCTTTCCTCTGTCTTGCTAACTCTTGTAAATTTAAGAGGAGACTGTGAGTACACAATAAGTGTGTTACATTTGGTAATGTTCCAATTTCAAAACATAACCCGTCAGTTATTTAAGCATGTTATTAGTAGTCAGCCGATGTCTTCGTCTTATTCATTGTATGGTATTGCGAACATGGGAGTTAGATGTCTTTGCAGGAAACGTAATTTACAGGATATCAAATATCATATGTAAATTACTCATTTGGCAATTATAAGTCACCAAGTTTTTCTGTCTATAGCTGAGTCCGGAATTTCCATTTACATTTATAATTCTGCGGGACGTATATTGAAAATAATTCGAAATATCATCCCGATCCAGGATAACGGAAAGTGGTCACTTCAATGGTTTCTATCTGTTATTTGTATACCCTTAAAGAATATATCTCAAACTCTTGTCAGTTTGACTGTGATTAGGGGTCAAGATAGTAATTAGTGTCATAAAAATAGGTCATCTTTACTTGTAAAAATGAAGCACATCAAGTACGCATATTTTGTAAATGAGATTAAAGTATAAATGGGATCTCTATTTCTGTAAATTTTAGCATATAAATTCCAGCATTAATTTGAGTTCTCGGCGTTTATGTGCAGTAAAGATACCTCTTTTGAATTTATACAATGTGAAGCAAATAAAATATGTAGAAAATGTGAATGAGAGTAAATATTAAAATGACTTTGTGGATGTTCAATTCATCTTTAGTGAGCATATTGTTTGTGGATTATCGAGACTTTAATTTGTTCCTCAGAGCATTCCATATATTTTCCATCAGCAACCTTTATAGTGCGCGTATCCAACGATTTGAAGAACTTGGAATCATTCGCAAAGGAGAAAACATTTGAGTGAAAAGTGACGCAATTGCCTTGTTATTTCACTTTGGGTTTTCCTTGCGTATTTGGAACACAAGGAACGCTGAACAGAGACACAAAGAAGAGTGATTCTAGAGTCCTTCACATGGCTCCAGTTGATGGGGTTGTGCCACCGCCCTTCTCTGGTTTCTTCTCTCTCTGCGCGCCCTTATCTGCAGTCACGCGAAGTTGAGGGGTGATGGAGGATCGGGGGGAGATGGGACCGTCCATGCATACAGCTGACCGAGGTCGTAAAGTCTTTAATTGCTCAGGTGTCGCCTGGGATCATCAGAGGCGATGAATCTACAGATCGCGCTCGGAGCTGGTGTGCCAGACAGATAAACGGCTTTATTATCGCGGCGAAATTGAGGCCGTCAACGTACTTCTCTCTCCCTCTCCCCTTCGTTCTGTAGACGTTCTGCTCCGGCCGGATTCTTAAAGTCAGCGGGAGTCGTAAATCTCTGAAGACTCTGGGGTCGAATGGTTTTAAAGCATCGGCGTGGAATGGCACACGAACGCCTCATGAATGGGAAAGGCGGACTCAATGTAAAGGCATGTGGGAGACAGAATTAAGGCGACATGGAATTTCTCCTTTGGAATTGAGGTTAAGTAGTCTGTTTTTAAAACTATAGATGGTCTTAATAGATTGATAATCTTTTACAAAATAAATCTGAGGCCAGTCGATTTTTTACGAAGTTACTTTTGGGGTGACTATACGCTATAACATGGTTTGTGACGGTGATGACAGAGTAATATAATATTTATTTGTCGTATTTTTAATCAGCGGATTAAAAATTTAATTTATCTGAGTTCAACTTGAATACATGAAGCTATATTGTGGCAATAATGGATTAAAATACTGAAATAAAAAAGTTCATTTTTGTTAAAATATTGACGATGACAGAGAGGAATACAATTCCCATAGGTAAAAAGTTATTTAATTTTATTTTCTTAGAAATCATGTCCCATAAAAATTATATTGAATGTATTTAAGTGATAGGTAAAACATTTAGTGGAAATCTAACTATGTTTTCCTGACTGGCTACGTTGGTGGTAGTTAAATATCTAGAAAATTATGTGCAATCTGTCTTAAAATTACTTATAAATCAGTTGAAATATTATTCATTATTTTAATGTAAGTCATCAATGAATAACCTCTCTTGCGAATGCAATTAAGGTAAGCAAGCAATATTTCGTTTAAAATGCTAAAATATGGACGATCTCTCAATCTTGTTACCTAATATAGGATCAAAACTTAAACATAGGATGAATCTTGAAGTACTCATTAGATATTCACTCACTTGATTTTGGCTCTATGATATTTCACATGCATTCCTGGACTTTGCCGGTGCTTAATGCTAAGGGTGTCATGTGGTAACCAAAGTAGTGGGTGGACGAAAAAAAAATAACTAGACCAATCCCACGGACTCACATCACCAAATATACATAATTATTGAACTTTAAAATCTAATTTTAAATAAAAATAATATTTTTATAATTATTAAAGTCAAAATTTTGGTTGGTAATTCTTGAATCCTCCGCAGTTATCAAAAGATTTCTTTCAACAAAACAGAGTAGGTCTTTGGAATCAGGTAATGATTTGCTGGAATTAGATTGTTGACAATTACGGATGCCTTAATTTATCCAGGTTGTATCTCCTTTCCAGTTTAATCTAGAAAAAACCACTTAATAATATAAATCAAAATATTGATCAATTCTAAGAGATGGAGGAAAGAAGTTGGTTTCTAGAGACATAATGACATAACTCAAAATGAAATCAGTCTTGAAAGAGACGGGCATCATTTAAATCTAAATGCTTATCCGACTCTTAGTTTTCCGCCTAATATCTGCAAGAGTCTCTCTGCAACGGCAGCATTCAGAAAATTAATATGCAGATGAGGCGATGCAAACGCCATTGAATATTCACTTGTATCCGTTGCCCGTGGCAGCTAACTACACAATCCAGGAATCCCTACTCCTTCACTCATGCGACAGTTGGCTAATAGCCAAACCCACCAGGTGACTTTGTATTGTATCTATCTGAAACGGAGTGCAATCTTAGGCCAACAAATGGATCTTATATGACCATCACGGAGCTGTGTCCCTGTACATTAGTCCCACGCGAGTACATTTATCTTCATGAAAATTTTGATGTATCTTGCTCTAGAGCAAATAACATTCGTCTTAATGATTCTCTCGGTTATGACGCACAAATTAATAATTCATTATATAAAATAGACTTTTTAAAAAAAATTCATTACTTGTACAAAACATTTCTTGAGACACATGGGTAACAGTAAGTATTTTGTAAACCCTTAGAGATATTCTAAAATAACGATCAATACAATGAAGAAAATCTTATCCGATTTCAAATTTTGAACTTGGATAGTATTTTGTCACACATTTATCATGCGTAATGTAAATTTCCCACAGTGGAAAACACGGAATATTTGTCTGATCCTGCATTTTTTCGTCCTATTTAGTGTATGTGTAATATTTATTTGTATCCATTTTTTTACGATCTAACTACGAGACGAAAATATCAGTTGGTAAATGAAGGGCAAAAGCTTAATGTGATGTTATAGGGAATGCGACATTGTGGACCATATTTTGTGAGCCGGAGACAGTGAATCATTCAACTGTCATAAGGTTATCCCTGAATGATTAACAAACACGTTAGGTGGACTCAAGACAGTATTATTTTTGCTTAATTAATCTATAGCAAAGTGTTTGTGATTTATGAGTAAAAAAGTATGCTTTAGTTTCAATTCTACCTTGGTTTAGCATTTGGAGTGATTGTGATCCAAAGCCGTGAACCAACTTAAAAAAATTCTTCAAAACTCGGTGCTCATTTCAGAAGGGCTTTTCGAACCCGCGAACTCGAGATTAACGGGTTCGCCATTCGCCAGGTTGAGCTGCAAACGCGGAAGTATGATGCCAAACAGTAAATGCATAATGTGCTTCAATTCCTGCTCGGAACGCTTCAGGTGCCGTAGACGGCTTCCCGTGGGATTTTACCCCCACCCGCAGCTTCCCCCTTATGTTACTCCCAGAATGCATTCGGTTCGTGCGCGAGATGCAATGACGTGCATCGGGGCCATGCACCTCGCCGTTTTACGTGAGTGCACGCTGGATGGTCAGAGTTTAAAACCGTGAACGGCGAACGGCGATCTAAAATTGGCGATTCATTGTCACAGGGGACGGAAGGGGAGAAGGGGTCGTGACTCGCTGGGACTGGCGAACGGACGACCCTCCCACGCAAGACACTCGGAACGTAGCCTCTCCACCACCCTCGAGGCTATTTGTGAGTTCCGAGTGCACACTCCACCCGGAGCCTCCCTCGCTCTTCACTCCTCTTCCAGCACCCACGATCAAGGCTTTACGTGCACACAAGGCTTCCCGCCGAGGATTGACCAAAGTCAATAAAGGTTGAGTGTATTTCATGAATGAAAATTGGAAGGGGTTCCGCGTATCTTACTCCAATCGCTATGCCAATCCATAAATGGAGGCCACAGAAGGCTACAAATTACCTTAGCCAAGTGTGATGAAATACTTGTAATAGACGTAACACCCTAAGGTCTCGGGAAAATATCCTAATGCTCGAATAAAATAAAAGAAGTATTTATGATGCCTCTATACTGTGAAGAGATAAAACAAATTCGACTGTTAGTTGAAAAAATGATCAAAATTCAACAAATAGGTATGGAATATATCCAGCCTTAAGCATCATGGAAAGGGCCTAGCTAATAAGAGTCCTATAATTTAACTGAAGGTATAAATGCATCAATGATTAGAACGTAGCTAGTCTTGGATTTTATTAATGAGGCCTCTAAGTAGCTACTGCCTTTATACACTCCTGAGATGGCAAAAATTAAATCAGTTAATGTATAATATATAAGGGGCTTTAATATAAAAGGCTGAAAAGTGTTAAAATATCTGGAATGGAAGTAAAAATGTAATAATTAATGCTGTATATTGTACATGTAGTAGAATGATCATAATCTTTCCAAACATTGCTTTATAAACCATAAATAAATAAAAAAAAGGGAAGGAATTGTTCGTAGCTTAAACATTCGGCTAAGTAGTGTCCGGAATCAAAACGGCGACATTTTTATAATGCTTGATTCACACTGAACGTGAAATTTCATTCTGAAACTATTATTTTTATTTCCGAAGTTAGATTAACTTCCACTAAATATCCATGCTCTTTATTTATTCTCTAATACCTGTAACTTCATTTTGTAAGAGAGAGACATTCTTCAAGAATATTCAATTATTTTCGGCTAAGTGGGCGAAATAAATACTTAGAGGCACTAAAGTGTTAAAATATCTGGGATGGAAGGTACAGAAAAAGGCAAGTGGAAAAAAGTTGCACAAAGGATGGCTCTTTTTCTGTGGAATGAAGAGGCCGGAAGCGTTTTGAAAAACAAAATGAGTTCAGTAAAAGGGTGGGGTAAAGGGAAAAACTGTGGAACTATTATCGGCTTTAAAAGCTTTCTCAGCATACCATATTAAATATTATTGTTGGTCAGCAGAAATTATTTAATTCATCTCGTAAATTTCGCGTTTATACCTATGTATAGGAAGAGAAATTAAATTACCTGACTCGTTCGGTACACTATGCCTAGAACAGAGGCAATTTTCTTTATGTTTCGATCCTTTTTCTTTGAGTTTTCATTGAAAAAAAGCTGAAGATAATGCTAAAATTACTAGAATGTAGCTTGCCTTGGATTTTGTTTATGAGGCCTCTAGGTAATCACTGCCGACAAGTATCTTATACACTCATGAGATGACAAAAATTAAATCGGTAAAAATTTTAAAATGTAAGGGTATTTATCGTTGATGAAACTACAACTCTTTGAAGTGGTACCCGAAAATCAAATTTACCTAAAAAGGACTTTATTGCTCTACTCAATATGTTTTTGGCATTGAATGCATTTCACTATCTTGGTAGCGTAAAGGATGACAATGGACGCTTAAATGATTTACAATAAAATTAAATTTATGGAAAAATTAATTATGCTATGGTAATATAAGTAACTAATTTATATAAGGGATAAATAGTGGCAAATTACATCAATAATTCTATTTATTTAAATCATGATTGGATTCTTACAATCATTATTATGTAAAGTTATGTATTATGTATAGATGAAAGCTTTTAACTTTCTGTTCTGGATTTGCTCTACGGTACACCTATTTGTTTTACCAGCAAATGCAAGTATTTTATAACATAGTTCCATACCTTAGCTTTATTTTCTTGACTTTGCGCAAGTCATGAGAAATGCAAAATTATATCAGCCATACGTTTAGATCTTATTTGATTTGTCATTAACGTAAAAAATATGGTGGATAGGAATTTAATCATTGTTTAAGTTCAAAGCCCTTTATCATGAAGGGTGATATTTTCCAGAGTCCGAAATTTCTTGGTGATGTGGTCACCCCTTTCAGCCCCTCTTTGGCTTCACCCGAGTTTCAGGGGGCCAATTACCCCTCTTACCCCTGGGGTGTCTCTTCCTCTAACCCCTCTGCCACCGCTTCCTTCTCCTCTCCCCACACAATTTCCTCGTCGACGACGCCAAACCGTGTGACACACACCGACGCCAATGTCCCTCTCCACGCCTCCGGCCATCCACCATCCCAACCATGACATTTCAAACCCTCTGGGACTGACTAAAAACCCACTCACCCGTCCAACCCCCCCGCCCGTTCTTGTCCTCAGCCAACCGACCCTGAGTAGGACGACAAACCCCTCCCCCCCGCGCCGCCCACAATTTCCCGCGCCTCGTCGATTCCCCTCCCCGTAAATAAAACGGGCTTAAACTCCATTCTTCAGCCCAGACATCCGCTTGCCCACTCCTTCCACGATCATATCGTTCTTAGCCATCCATTACGAGAGAATACACCAACATCCACTTTCCCTTCACGCTACCACTGACTTAAGATGATACAGCCTTTGGATAGGCTAATTGTGATTTTCGTCTTGCTTTTGGAAATGTATGTTATCTTTCTGATACATTCAACCGCTGACTATGTTTGATTAAGTATGGATAATGAAGTATTTCTTTTCTCATTATTTAAACAAGGCAGCTACTTCTTGATACAAAACGCCTCTTCAGCCACGTACCCTTCTAACCTTCTTACCTTTTTCATTCAATTCACTGTGCCGATTTTCATCCATCCCCTTTCCCCGCTTACCCAACATCTTCTTCTCCATTGTGGCCTTTACATGCCTCTTACACCATAATATCTCCCACGCACATCTCTTAAGCTCCATACCTTGCTTCTCCCAAGATATTTTACTTCCCATAGTTGCTTAATTGCAATATTTTACTTCCAATATTTTACTCCAAATAATTTGATCCAAAATATTTTACTTCTGGCGAGGGTTACCTTCAAAGAATCTGAACGAGAATGCGTCAAATTTCCGATGGAAAAATTATAGTTTTGCGATCCTAACTTTTTAATACGAATACTCTTATCCACGTTGGATTCTCGAAATAAATGATTATAATACCCATAAGGCGGACAGCGGTTTTTTGTGGAGTGGCATTCATCTCATGAGTTGTGGGATTATGAGTAAAAATTGTAGTGCTTCGTGGGAAGTGGACCTCTGATTAGGTGTAATATATGTTAAGTTACTCTGTACCATTTGTAAAGGTGTGGAAACCACTGCTTGCTACATTAATAGATTCCCTGAATTCCTATGGAGGTTATGGATTCGGTCACCTGTCTAATCGAAGGTTGTTTTCCATTGTGTTTTTTCCATCCTTTGTAAAATTTTCCATCCATTATTGTAAAAATCCTCCGTTTTTTAGTAAATTAAATCCCCAGATTTTTCCTCCAAGTCCGGGCCTTTGTTAATTTAGTAGCGGGGGCACTCGGAGATTTGGGGCTCAATTCTACTCTCAGCGATTAGCCTTTCAATTTTTATTTCTTATAGCTTTGATCCAACTATTATGACCTACTGCACATATTTACTGCTTCATATCTCCCTCGGCTATCGCGCCTGATGGTTCCACCTATTCTCTTACTCAATGTATGGTATGGCTTCCTTCCACTACGAGGCTTGGACGCGTACCTATCACCCGTCAGTTCCGCCACCATTTTGCCCCAACATATACTTCCCGCTCACCCCTCGAAGGCCTATCAATAATCTCTCTCCCTCACCAGATTTTGCTTTCCCGATTTCGAAATAGCCCCCGGGGAAGAGAAGAAGGCATCTCAACCTCCCTACCCTGTTCCACCTCTTCATTGCCCTGCCACTGTCCCTCGTGTGTATTGGGGGGCGGGGATCTGCCCTTTCATCGTCCCGGTTATTTGTGCCCGCGTCGTCCATTCACGGCCGAGAGAGAGGTGGGTGGGTGGTGAGGGACGGACGCGTCGGCCGTGTCGTTGAGCCGTGGTACGGAAGTAACGGCTCTAGCCACCTCATTCTAGTGGGGCGCTCTGCTTAGATAGTTGGAGTGATTTACGTTTGTAAGCATAATTGCGTGAAAGAGTGCCATACTTTATTAATTAGTAATATGTGTAGATATTAGTGAAAAGTATTGCATGTAATCCACTTGGTATTATGGCAGTTTAATGCTATTATAACACGAATCGTTACAGTTCTTTGCTTATATTCGGAAAAAATTCGATTCCATATATACAGATATTCTCCTAAATGCAAAATCATTAATCACTGTAAATTTAAACCTTTCAGGCGCAATCTTGTGGAAATCCATTATTGAGTTAATTATTGAATTATTATTGTATTACCATTATTGATTTATTTATAAATATTTTAATAAGGGCTATCAAGTATCACAATATCATTCGGAATTTTGATTACATGTTATAAAAACGATTTTTTTCTAAAATTTTTGAATTCCGCGCCGGAAACATAAGGTATAACATTACTTATTTGAGGGAAAAATTGTAAAACGTAATCCTTGAATTATTTTTGTTGCTGCCTGCATATTAATGTATGTACTTTAGTGAAGTTTGTATAAAAATAGTTTCATGTAACTTGAATAATTATTAAAATATGATCTCAGTGTCTCACGATTACCGATTCAATCACTTAATTTTGTCTCTTGGCAGTGCAGCGGTGCAGTTCTCCTTCGTCCGAGAAGGGAAAGGATTCATACTTTTTTCAATAAAAATAATACTCAATCCTCTCCTCAATCTGTGGCGAAGGAAAGGGTTTTGCCATCATTCATATGCAAAGAAAAGAGTAGGTAATGAGTAGGTACACATTTGCAGAGGATAAAAACTCCCAAAATGTGAGAAAAAAAAAGTTTTTTTGTCTGTGTTTCGTCCAAAAAATAGTGCCTCCAGTGATGGTATACCATTTTATTGGATGCATGTTTGACACCAGTATTTATATTATTTCAGATTTATCGAAAAATATATCGACGGTAGTTGAATATTTTAACTCAAGAATTTGACAATTATCGGGAAGGTGGTTATTTCTATTATATATTGAAAAGTTATTTGCAAATATTTACTCGTTTATCTATTTGAAAATCTGAAAATGAGGTAGATTGGTGTTTCATTTTATGATAAATTCTTACCATTTAACTTATAATATTCTAAATTTATTGCATCAATCATTGATAGTAAAGATATTTTATGAAAGCTCATTTATTGGGAGACTCATTTCTTCAATAGATATGTTGATAAAATTAAAGTGAAAACTTCATATACATTGCATTTTTTGCTGAAATCCCTGTAATATCTCAGATGTGCTTTTGCATTAACGCTGTTGGTCAAGTCAAGCTGAATACATGTCGTTTTATATTAAGAAATATTAATGCGATGCAGTAAAAGAGGCTGAATCGTGCAAATTTGTTTTGCATTTTAGTAAGTTATTACATGGATACTTCGTCAAAAACAATAGTCATTTCCAGCCATTTTCTTACCCCATACTCTCACTTACTGATGCTGAATATTACCATATTTGCATCTAATCAACATACTGTAGATATTTCTTATAGATTAGTCATCTACTACTGTAAGCTTTTTCATATATTCCAGAAGATATCCGTTGATAATCTGGTAGATTGGCCTCTAACACAAGAAAAATGCTTCTTTTGATGGTTTTCCAATGAAAAGCGCAATGAAAATACGATTTGGAGTGTGATACTTGCCATACTGCTTCACCTGAGACTTCTCTTTTCCCAAAGACGAATTTAAATTCTGAAGACTAGTTAATTTTTTTGTGTACAATTCAGTTGCGTACTTCTCTCCCTCTTTTTCTCACCCTCTCACTCTCAACATGTCTAAATCCGGGTATCTTGACGGTTTGGCATGAATAATTAGTTAACGTTGCGCCATGCTGTTCAATATTGTGAGATGATTTGGCAAGAAGAGGATAAAATTCACAATACTATACAATCCTAAGGTCAATTAATGAAGGAGGGTAAAACTCAGATAGTGCTGAGGACTTAGGCTGCCGATATTCACACATCAAGAAGGGACAGTTCATTTGCTGCTGACGATGTCATTGTAATATTACACCATAGGGGTTTTTTATTATTATTGCCTTGCACTTGCAATAATCATTGCTTAGAAAAGATTATTAATCAGTAATCGGTGACTCTCGCCGGAGATTCATATTTTTTTATAATTCAGTCGCAGTTAATGGAAAGAAAACTGGCCGAGAATTTTCATGTTACGGCTGGCAAGATTTATTGTCTCTAAAAGACTTTTAAGTAAAGTAAAAAAGGCGAAGTAAAACGTCACCATATAGCCCTCATAAAATGAAAAGGCAGAAAAGTTGTTAAAATACCTGATTTTTTAACAGTATAAAATACATGTATAGTATTGTACCAATATACAACGCCTTTTGCGACTAGAACGTAAATATGTTGAAATAGTGTTTTACTTAAAACTTATTTTCTAGCTTATTCAAGCAGTAATATGTTTCATTTAGTTACATATTACTAAGTTTTTATTTTAAATTGGCAGACACTCTAGAAATCGAAACGTATGCAAAATTAATTATGATAATTCAATGGGTTATGTTCAATTAATTCTACCTCTTGAATGTAAATACATATTTTCTCAAATACTTTTTGAACTAAAGTATATTATATAGTTGACTGTCTAAGTTAAATTTATTAGAAGTATAAAAGCAATGGTAGTAGAGTAAATCCTTGATTTTCGTCGTAGATGTATGTTGAAGAAGAGCGACGTTAATGGAAAGGATGCATAATGAATCCAGATATTTTTGGCCACTTTAATCGTAATGAAAATCAAGGCGATAATTTAAAAATTAGTTTTTGCCTTCATCTAGAAAGAAATAGCTATTTCAGATGGGATTATTATGTCTCAACTGTAAAAAACGCAAGTATATGCACTTACGCTCCATTTTATTTGCATTGAACAGGGAATAAATTTCCGACAACCATTGTTAGCATGGGCGTAACATCAAATCAGACGCAAATCGAAACGACGCATACCGCGGATTTACAGTATTTAAAGAGGATACAAATAGGCAAGAGTAATGAAATAAAGGAGTAAAGTAATGCTGTTAGCTAATGGAAAATATGCTTTTAAAAGTGCAAGCTTTGCAATATATAAAAATTGGAGCAAAGAGTGATGGAAATTCTACGAAAGTTGGCCAATTGCATTTCATATTGTATGCAACACCTCTTTTGGGTAGCACCTCGCAAGTGTTAACTTTGTTTGTATTTTCTTTATCAGCATATCAAATATTTCCGAGAGCTAAAAATATTTCTTGAATATCACTCCAATGTCGTGTCCAGTTTAATCTGGGTTATTATTCAGTTACAAATTTTGAAAGGAATTAGGGAAGAATACTTACAGAGTGGTTACATAAGCATTAGTGATTTGATGTGCAAGTAGTTGACATTGTCTCATCATATGTTAACGAAGCCTCACTCTCATGGTAAAAATTACAATTGGTACCATTCGTATTACTTTGTGTCCCAAATGTTGAGGGGCATAAGTGGAAATAAGGCTCATTGAAACGTTGTTGTATAAGAAAATGTATACTTATGTGCCACTAAATCAAATGAAACATAATTCTCTGCCATCATAAATCATCTCTAAAATTTCGCCATGACATTCCATAAACCTTGCTGGTATTATTTTTATGCCCTGTTATCGCATATGATTCCTTGGAAGTCTCTTACTCTTAAATGGCCATTATCTGTTGTTTCAGGCTTTATAGTGTGGAAACGGAACATAACTGCACTATGAAAAAATTAGCAACCTCCACTGTGATGATATAAGCGGTCGTAATGATTATTATTATGGTGGTAGATGTTCATTTTTTCATAGTGCAGTTATTCTTAAATGCATCATCAGTCGCCCATTAGGATTTGCACAATGAACCCTTGAACAAATTCAGATCAACTCATTTCATCTTCTTCTTTCTCATCTACTAATGAATCTATTCATTTCTAAATCTACGACAATATTTACAAATGCAATCCTGCTCGATTCCGAACTTGTGGACTTGTGCATTCTATTCGTCTAGTTCACCTGCATGTCATCCCTGAAATGATACCACCAGCTATTCTAGCATGTACTTCGTTTTGCCTAAGGCCTCCCCCTAGGCGACGCCACCGATGTCGGTGACGCTGTTGTCGTCGGCTCTTGGTAGATTGTCGGTCGCCGAAACTCGGAACGGGAGGTTCCCAGCCTCCCTCTCATTCTCCCAAAATCCCTTCCGAAGCGTCATCGACTCCGACCACCCACCCTCTTTATATTCCTCCCTCTGGCACACTCCCACCCTCCCACTCCCCCAGCCTCCACCCCTCTTCCTCCTCGCCCCCTCCCTACACGCACACTCCTCTTCGGGAGGCAACTACTTCGATTGGAGACGTCCGTCCGACTCCGGGGCCCGCCTGCCCCGCGGGGGCGCCTCTGAATGTCCCAGGGGGCGCCGAGGTGTCGCTCGCCCCGCGCCTTATCCCGTATCTTGCCCCCCTCCCTCCCTCGCTCCTTCCAAATCCTCCCACCCCCTCCCACTTATTCCCCTTTCTTATTTCCTTCTCGACAGCCAACGCTAACCAAACTGGATGAGGTTCCAACTCCTTACCCTTTGATGCGTATCCATCTGATTTCCCACTAATCTGAGTATCTAGGATTGGATGATACAGTATTTCATAAATTAGTAAAGAAAAGCATAGCAGTAGGCCTACTCCAATAGAAATTGAGTATCTACGAAGTTTACGTGGCAGGAGTTAGATAGGTAGGTTTAATAACGAGTTATTAAAGTCTTAGTCACTTAGTCATTAAAGAATGTGAGTTTGAAAACCCTGTAATGGACATGAGACCTTTTTATGTAAAGTTGTCAATTTTAAGAAAAGCATGATTTTCTTTATCAGAAAAAGGAAAAATCTTAAGCTTATAGTTTTCAGTGATTTTTGGATAACCTATTATAGTCAAAATCTAAATGGTAGTCTTTGCAGCTGGTTAAACCTAGTGAAAATGAAACTACTGATAAACATATTTCTATCAGTTTACGGCTTAGTATTTTGTCGTGATATTCAATTTATTAAATGTGACAGCAAGGAAGAGATGTGAATTTCTTACCCACGAGGAAAGGAAACCTTTATCATATGATTTACTCTTTCAATATTTATCCAGTCTATCAAATGAACATAGATTCTTACCGGCACCTTTTGTTGCCCAGTCATGGAGTGAGGGCAATTGATATGCTGTGAGATACAAATGAATAACTGGTCCAGGAATTTTTTAATACACTGCATTTGTTATCACATTCTTCCTTCGGAATGCACGTACGTGCTCTTTTCCAAACCTTTTGTCTTAGTGTCCCTAAACCTATTTGTTATCCACATTTCAATCTCAGCTCAATCAAGTCCAAAAGGGTTATTTTAAACAACATGATGACATGGAGGTATCTGAAGGAATAAAGAAATAAATACAGGAGAGAATTATTGTGTTTTGCGATTATTCGATCTATTTTCTTTTTCCATACATTGTGGATATACTACTTGATAGTCAGATTTGAGGCTTAACCTTTCCTCTCGTAAATATTTTGCCTGCTTGGTGCCACCAATGCGACAAAGGCCGCGGAATGAAAACTAAATTTCTTTCCTACTTTTTCATTATGTGTTACAGTAATGGTGATAAAATACGAGTAGAGACGGCCTAAAATTAAAAATATAATCTTTGAAAGGGCGTATGATTGTGAATTTTTGTACATATGTTTTTCCTATCTTCCACGGAAACCTATTTTTTCGCGAACACCTTTTCCTGATGGATGCAGCCATCAATAAGTCATTAATGCAACCATCATGAATCATCTTGGAGTGTCAATAACGCTGAAAATGAAAAGTTAACCCATGATTTCCTCCGATACCGTGCCCGCTATGCAATGCGGACCGTTCTATCCCTGGGGGTTTGGAATTTCCCCTCTCGCCCCAAATGCCTAAGGGTAATGTAGGAAGTCTCTAGTTTAACCCTTCTATTCCGAGCTCCCCTCTCAGCGTCCCGTGCTTCCTGGACCAAAAGACGGGCGGACGCCACAAAATTGCACCGGAGATAAAAGAGGTTGCCGTCTGATACCATGTTGAGTTTCACCGCCGAAATTAACATGGCTTCACATGAGGAGTCGGAAGTTATGGAAATTGGTTTGGCGTTTCCTACACCATTCTCCTTTGAATCAATGCTGATAATATTGTTGTTATTTCCTCGGATTACAAGAGGTATTTTGCATTCTATTGCTGGCTTCCGAATGTTTTTAATGCCAAATCCTAAGCGCAGAATCTGGCAATTACAATATTCGGTTCGGTTTTTTATATTTAGTTATTTACAAAAGTATATTAATTATCGGAAATGGTCAAAACTTAGAGCCTAGGAAAATGCCCTGGCACACAGGAAGCGTTAATATATACATATTTTGGCTACAAAAAGTAAACTAATACGGTATCATATATTTTCAGAGGTAAAACATACTTCTATCCATCGACCTAATTCCATTCTACCGAGTTATTCATATCCTTCTTCTTTGTCTCTTTCGTGGCATTCATCATCAGGAACGTTTACTTGATATCTTGCTGTGTAATCATCTATTCTCTATCCTGACCCTTCTACATACATATTCTTCTCGCAATGCTGACTCCGATAAAATTTGTAATAAATCCAAAACGTAATGATATAGCGGTACACGACTTTAATGTTTTTCCCTCAATCCCCTTTTCTCTTTGAAAACCTTTTATGCCATCCAATACATAAAGATATTTTTTTCCTATAAGTCCTCAACACACCTTATTTTACTGATTTATTATTCTTTAATCTTGATTCGTTTTGCAATGGTTTCTGTCATATAGTTAATTTTGGGTGCTACATATAAAATGCGCCAAGGGATTTATTTCTATTTCAAAAAATCAATAACCAAATTGGTAGATATTGGAGGAGGTCAAGCGATCTCTATGACGCTGATATAATTACTCCGTTACTCCTTAAGTTACTTAATTTTGTAAAAAAATAATTGGCTTGAAAGTCAGTGAAATTTAGATATTTTATTCCGTATCTCTTGCATAAGTATTGTAGTGCTTGAAAAATATTTTTCTACTATCACTTAGCCGACCGACCTCATCACTTCATTTTCAACCTACGTCATTTTTATTTTTATATTGCTTAATATAAAAACTTCACTGACTTTCTAGTCAAACGTTTTGTTAACAATGAATTAGATTAAGGTGTAATGGAGTACTTAAATCAGAGTCATAGAGATCGCTCTGACGTCCATCATTACCCACTTATTTATGAAATAGAAATAGATCCCTTGGCGCTTTTTATATGTAGCATTCCAAAATTGATACGCGACTCTTCTAGCAGTCTTGCTTATTTCGGAAATCAAGCCTTATCTTAGTAATATCAATTTCCATTGTGAATGGAGCATGAGCTTCAGGGATGCAGAATTTCGTTGCAACTCTGTTTGTATTTTTTTATATGAAAGAATGACTTCAACGAATTTTAATCAAACATGAAATTGTTCCCTAATGGTTCCTCTTTATTTCTTCAACCAAATAAAAAAATATCTTAACAAAATATACTGCCGGTGTGGATAACCTGTATGTGAATGCGTTTACCTCTTCAATTTTGCATGCACATAGACGTGTATGTGGAATCAACCCTAGCGTGACTGACCGGGGTCATTGCACCGAGTGACAATGATCTCCGTTGTCAGCAAGATATGCATTGTTCCTGAACGGGCAACCAACCAATCACCACTCTGGAGCAAACTTCGTCTAGAATTGAGCCTACCTTCAAACCGCCGCACCCTATCTTCACGTCATGCATCGCATGTGTTTCAAACTCCACTGCAAATCCGCCTACATCTACAATGTATTAAGAATCATTACGAAATTGCAATTTCTATTACAAATATAAAAAAATAAGATGGGAATCAGTATTGGAACGTTGGTAAAAAAATAGTCTTTATCTATGAAGTGAAACAATTGAAATTCAAGACGTGAAGTTCGAGACAATTTATTATCTAACGACTTAAAAACTTATTTAAAAATCTAACGAACTACGATAGTTCAGAACACAAGCATTATAAGTCACGGAAACAAATCTCAGAATCGGAAAGTGAAAATGTCATTTTTTTTATGCTAAGGAAAATTGACCATAATCGCATCTAGTTAGAGTTTTAAATTAACTGTTAAGAGGTAATGCAGCTGTTATGATATTTTACTGATACCTATTATTAACGTATCAATTCAATAATTTGTACTAAATGTTCATCTTTCATGTTGCACTGTCTGATACTTTACTACAAATTAATAATTAAATATTGACTGTATATAGTGTAGTTCAGTTACGTTGTTAAACATTCACCCTTTCCACACTTAAACGGACAGTTGATGACCGTATGCAGTCTAAGGCATTGGGTATATCCTGAAGAAGGAAGGCTGAAATAATGTTGAGAGATCAAGGCATATGCAGCAGGTTGTAGTATTACTTATATTTTAACATTGATATTGATGAGGATGAGTTAAGAACGAAGAGATTTAACTTCAAATTACAATATCAAAAAGAGTGCACACGAAAATAACGGCAGAAAGTCCTTTCATAACTCGTGTCACCGTCTCTCCGTGCTCGTATGAATTTTTTTTACATTACCCTCGTCTCTTTGTCGTATTATATTGCATCATCAGCATCATCAGTAGTCATTTATCAGTCAAATGTTTCGTAGTAGTCCTCCACTTCACTGTTCTCTCCGCCAATCTCTTAATTCCTGCATTATTACTAACCAATATAGTCTTCATAATCAATTTGATGTATTCCATGTTTGGTCTTCCTCTGTAATTCTTCGCGCTCATTCTTCTTATCAATGTTATCAGCAATTGGCTGCTCTGCCGAAAAATCTGGGTAGTTAGTTTGTCTCTGATCCGCAGTTTTAAATATACTTTGTTTCTCCATCCCTTTGAGAGAATTCATTCATAGATATTCTTTTCTTCCAATAAACCTTCGTAATCCTTCAGCAACACCACTTCGCCATTGCTTTCAATCTCTTTTTCTCTGCAGCTGTTCTTCTTTATCTCGAATTTACATTTCTACCCCTGGTCCAATATGTTGGCGGCATGGGTGCCTTGTACCAAACCGGATCGACGTTACATTTTTTCGCTCCCTACGTTCGAGTACCTTCTTACTGTTTGATCGAGTCATGTCAGTGTCTCACCGCAAACACCGGCCCCGCCACACTACGCACTCGACCCTCTTCTCCCTCACACTCCGCTGCCGGGCTTGCAATCCTTCTTCCCTTTGATGTTCTCCGATGCCCTTGCATTCAGCCGACAGCCCGCCACCCTTCCTTCATCCAGGCCTTTAGGGCTTCCTTCTCCCTTCCGCCGCAACCTCCCTCGGCCACCAAAGCAACCAGCCCCTCGTCACCACCTCCCCACATTTTTGCTTTCCCAGATACCTATCGCAACCAGTCGACACCTCTCTCTCCTGTCAACGCGTGGGCATTTTGGCTAATGGCCTCGGGAGGAGGGAAAGCATGTCAGGGGAAGTCTCTGCTGTGCCTGCGTTCCCCTGGTAAGTGCGTCGGTGTTTCTGTGAGCGCCTGCCGATGTGCGAGAAGGTTTCCTCCACACCACACCCGGCACCCTTCCGACTAACATCTCTACTTGCCTCGCAATCCCGCTTCTCCTTCCAATTATCCTCCATCCCAAGTTTACAACGGAAACCCTGAAAACATCGTTTAGGGTGCTGTGAGGGAGAGAGGGGAAAGAGATTGAGGGGTAAAGATACGTAGTGGCTAAAGTGAGGGAGCTGGGATTTTGGCGAGTTCCCTGATTGACTGGCGTTTCCTGAGACGCGAGCACAAGTTAGTGAGCAAACGTAGTGAGCAAGCAGGTGGGAGCCTCCTCTTTGATGAGGAAAGCTGAGCAAAACCCCGAATGTGCGCTTTTTTACTGATCTTTCCTATAGAGGTAAGGTTAATGTAGGCTGAATGTATTGAGAATGGGGTGCTCGAGAAAAACTTGCTATTGAAGTAGCAAGTTTAATGAAGTTTAAGACGTTAAAGTAGCGGAATTGGAGTGGTCAGAAATACATAGGTGATCAATGAGTTTGGAATGATTCCTGTAGTAATGGACATGGAAGAAAGGAGTATGCTTGGTTGGTTTGGCCATATTGGGGAAATGATGAGAGTAATATTTCGAATGAGACCTATGGCGGAAGAATGAATAGTGTGACAATTGAGGGTCAGAGGATATGATGTTTAGAAATGGTGGAGTGCCAAGTGCTAAGAATAACAAAGTGTATTTTTTCTTCTTTAGTTCTGCGTAATTTATTGGTAAATTGAAAATTATTTATAACTCATACCTCTAACGCCATTCAAAGCCAGTACGTTTAACGTTATACTCGTTGTGAGATGTAAATGCATTTTAGAAATTAAATTTACCATAAATTAACGCAAATTAAAAAAAGGAATTCATGGTTTCTGTAAGTCGTTTCCTTATATTGTTATTCGTACCCAAGCTCGAGGTCATATTATTCTGCGCACTCATTCAGCCTTTTCAATGTGCCCACTTATAGTGGAAATGACATGGTCTTTTCTCACGTTTGGAACGTTTCGTATACTCTGCTATCACGAATTTTGCGAGGAATTGACAAGTATTTTAGCCTTTTACAGTGGAATACTATATCTATTATTTTATCCGGTTGGTAGAATTTAGGGAATAGTGTCAATACGCCCCTTATTATATATGTATCTCTATACACCATATTTGTTTTAAATACGATAGGATGTTACATCAATATGACGATTAATACTCCTGAAATATTTCTTGCAAAGTCAATCCGTCTTGATTGCTTCATTATTGGGGTAACTCAAATCTTTGTTTAACAAATGACCGGGTTACTCATTTCTCTTTCTCATGAAAAACTCACGTTAGTGAAGGGATTTTTCATGCTGTTTTGATCTTTGGAATACTACCCAAAGACACTGGAGCCAAGAAAAGTGGATGCAGTGACATCAAAATCCATAATGTGCCTGGTAACACCTCTTGGACCACCTCTGTGAGTGTGAAACCTTTCACAATCTGGCTGTTGCCAGATCTACTTCTGTTCGTATCCTTCATACATCATGTCTGTACTTCTTTTTATATTCCTCTGCCGTCTTTCTCTCCTCACACTCATGCCTATGTCCTCTCAACCCTGATTTACACATCCTTCCCCGTGGCTTTCCCCACTCCCCTGCCAGTTCTCCAGCAACCCTCTTCTCGCAGATGTCCTCTCTTCTTCTGCATCGCTGGAGTCGGATCTCTCGCCCAACTTCACTCCATCTTTCTTCCTCTCTCTCCAACCACGCACGCACTTTCCTCCAGAAAGGGCCCCCTGGAGGCACGCGCCCCCCCTCGAGTGTTCCTTTGTGACCGTGACAAGGGGGTCCGAAGACCTTTCAAACTCACGCCTCTTTGGCTTTTCGCCCCCTTCTCGCGCCCCTAAACGCCGCCTCTTTTAGCCGCCGCCGCCGACGCGACGCCTCACACCCGAAAGCGATGCTGCGGAATGAGGAAACAACCCTCGGAGGTAGGAGAACACCGCGCGTACGGCCATCAACGGCATATCCACTCGGTGCATCACACTTCAGCATACTTATCCATTGATTCTATTTTATTACAGCTTGGGAAATTGTACACATTTCCTTTTTTAAGGGGCTCTGATAGAGGATAATAATTGGTTGTAGACTTCGTCAAAAGTTCCTAATTTTAAATCTGTATCACGTATTTCTAGAATGGAGTTGCCGCGACTAGTCAAAGTTAATGCTATAAGTTCCTTCTTATCCATATCCTGGATATTTTATAAATATAAGAGTCGGATAAATGCTGTGGATATGGAGTTAGAAGGGTTTTCGCAAAAAATTGGGATGGAAAGAGTTATTAATAATTCTGTCAGTAATGAATATGGCTTAGATGCCAGTAATGGGCATTTATGAATGGAGTGTGCTTAATGTGTGATGTGCTTAATGTGTGATGAAGTAATTCGTTAGTGCAAGAGATACAAATGAAGTAATCGATTGGACATGTCAATGTGATAATTATTGACATTTTTAAAAGAGAACTAGTTTTATGGGTTGTAATGCAATGACAGGAAACGGTGTGATGGGCCTGAGCTTTTGATCAATTCCTCTGTTTTTTTTTTAACGTTTCTTTATTCAGAGCAATCATTTTGCAATCTATTCCCTTCAAAAACCACTCTTGTACAAAGTAATCCTGGTGAACAAGGAGTTTTTATTTTAGGTTCCCTCCATATCCAGCCCAAATGAAATTCGTTAATGGCTATTGAACCTTCATCTTTTACTTTTTAAATTACATTGAACGTGACTCTATGGCCTTTGAACTTCACGAATTCTTTTTTGATCTCATCTCTGGGTATTTCTTCATTTCCTATTCCGTTCTGCAAAGTGTTTACTCTTGCGGACTTTCCTGTCGCCTCGACAACTTTTCCGCACCTTGAAGCATCCAACCGAGCTTCGTCGCTCCATTGGAGATGCGTCGACTTCCACATGGGTGGGATTGGCGGGGATGGTTAGGAGTCGGTCGACGGGGACCCTGCGTCTCCTTCATGTCTTCGCGTCTTGCTCTTCCTTGTCTGAAACCAATACCTCCGATTATGCTATTGTTGATTGTCCTAGATCATACAATGTTATTCACTCTAAAGTTTGAGAAATTATGCCTAGGATCTACAGATGATGGTGTACTGATGATTTTCATCATCAACTATCTGTCAAAGTAAGATTATCGGTAGTGATAAATTAGACGAAATTGTGAGTTGTGTTTTGTATTTGTTTCCTATCTGGGAGTTCCGCGATTCTACGTGGTAAAAAAAAGATTCCTTAATGGAAACCATATCTCTGTTTGGATGTTTTGTAGAACTCAATTAATCCCAGTTTTACAGTGTTATCTTAAGCACTTTATGAATCAAGTTTGTCATGAGGTTTCAATCACATATCAACTTCAAAAAATAGTCACTCTAACGTATGGAACCCGACCTCTCAGCTAGCCTCACGCACACGTAACGTCATTCCTGAATTAACTTGAAACAGGCAAATCGAGCTTATCTGGAATGTTACGTGATGTGGCTCAGAAAACTATAAATTCAAAATATTTAGACAAATTCTATGACCGATTATTTGTCCAGTCTTTATCCATTATTCAAAGATTCGGGATTTATACCATCCAATCCTAAAGAGCGTCTGCAGCCTAATATTTCTGGAGGGATTTCCGGGGAGAACTACTACTGAACACTATGCCACAACTACCGAGAATTGATGCAAACAAGCCTTACGATGCGATACAACCAAGCCCCGAGGACGCAGAACTTCCGCCTTCGCTAACTAAATACCATTTGGGTTGTACTAGTAGTTTGAAAAAATTCCCTATGCATATCGGGGACATAAAAAAAGATCATCCGATTATAGTTGAATTATGTTTCTTTGGTGCATTAGTTAAACTTGAAAAATCTGAGCTATCTTTACTCAAAGAGATGACAATCTTTTAAATTAACTATCAGTCTCATCGAATTAATTTGAATATTCATTTAATGCATGTGTCTACGGCATTTGTGAATCATGTCATTTGTCTTAAATATAGTTAATGAGTTTTTCAAATTATTTTAATCTATTGCTAAATTAGGAAAATAAATTAATTTTTATCTTGGAAAACCTTGGTTATAAGTGATATAATTATAAATCCGTTATCTTAACCTTGAAAATGAGGCATTAAATAGCACTTTAAGTGGTCAGAAGTAGCTGTAATAGCAGATTTGGTAACGGCCCACCGGCTCCACCTACATTGATCTACCAAAAGACTACCAACATTGGTCGGTATCATAGGAGTCAATGTCTGATAAAATACATTATATGTCTGTAGAATACCTTCTCATTCTTCTACAAAGTAGTGAAATGATTTTTTTAAATATGTGTAATAAAATTAGAATACTCCAGATAAATTTTGTGTTTTGGTTGATGTAGTACAGGAAACATTAAGAAAAGGAGCAAATATGTATATTCTGCTGTAAATTCACGTATTTTCTTGTTTTAAAATTACATATGGTTGCTATAATTAGTCTGTCCTCGTTATATCTAAAGATAGTAAGAATTAAATGGTGGTTTTACACCTGCTGTGCAAAAATATCGGCATGAGTGACGAAATAATTTCTGATTTGGCTATTTAATGCCAGCAGTAATGCCATGTTATCTTCCATTAATATCTGTTTCCCTCGACGTTGACTTTAATTCCATACTCCTATGAATTATATACCCATAAATATTAAGTTTTATCCATGTTAAATTTTTACATCTTTTCACTAACGAGCTAAAATCTAGTGCGCCTGTTAAAGCAACAGTGTAACTTGTAATCTTCGCTAGATTTCCCTTACACATTCGGGAAATAAGGACAAAATACCGTATTCTAATACCCTGTAGTTGTTGACCTACTGACCAACATCTACATCTACGCGCTACCTCTCCAGTCGTGGTTGAGATGCGTGACTGAAGGTATTGTGGCAACAGTCATTTTGGGAAAGATAATAGCGAAAGAAAGGTGAGAGGATGGAGGTTTCATGTATCTAAACTATTCGAATTACGCCACTGTCATGCTGTTTTTTTGATAATATTTTCAGCTGCCAAGGGGACTGTGTTTGAAAGCATTCGAAATTATTCCGAGATCGTAAGTAATGAGTCATTTGATAAAAAAACAAATAGATGGAGTTTTTTATCAGTTTTACCCTCATGAATTGATAGCTAAAGTATCTGATATATTGCTTATCGTGTGTTCAAAGGCCATATTTTGCTCCACAAGCTATATTTTTACAAGAAAAACCATATCGTGAGAGCTGCATGAGAATTTTATGAGTGGTTTTTTTGAATACATCAAAATCTCGCACTCTTCGTGATTGTACCTCGTGACTCCTCTGTTATGTGCTTGGAATCATACCGAGTAGTTTCAAACACAACCTAATGGGAAAGAGGAGCATTCTCCACCCGAGAACTCGCCGGTGTATCTCGCTTATATTATCGTTTCTATCAGTCGTATTAATACAGGCCTGAGCTTATGAAGAACATAATTCAAGGACAAATAGAGGAAAAAGTCCCCATAGGAAGACCCAGGAATAAGTTCATGGAACAAATTAAGAGGAAGAGATACCAGGAGATAAGGGAACTAGCATCTGATAGGGAAGGGTAAAGGGCTGAAGGCTACCAACCATAGGATTGAACAACAACCAATATACAGTAACTCGCTAACTCGGAGTTTTCAAGGAAATTAAGCCTGTCGCTTATCCTATGCAACCCGGTATAATCCTTTCATCAGCTTTTTGGATCTTTTGCTCATTCCATCATGGATGTTATCTTTAAAAGTGTACAGCAGTCTTCTGTATTTTAATTTCTTCGCGAATAGTATTTTTCTTTGCTGGGCCCCAAATGCTATGGACACGTTTGAGATGTGGATTAACCAATGCCAGTTAATCGGTTTTTTTTTACCTTTTCATCAAAACGCCATCCTACTATTCGCCGGATAAATCCTTATATCTTTACTGAATAGTTTTTATGATAGAAAAGCTCGCGGTAAATATCCACTTGTTATTTCGCGCTATGTTAAACACTCAACGTCCCTCTTTGAAAAATACAAGGAAAACATGTCATAGAGAATAGGTGCAAAATCTTCAGCTATAATTGAGTTGACTGGGAAATTAGTCGTAGCTGACTTCCCTTGTAAAACCAGCGATGCATTAATTAGGTGGTGAATTATAAAGAGATCCTTTCTAAGTTATATACTTGATATTAAATGAGTGCCAGTGAGCGCGGTACATCTTTTATGTTTACTAATCGTAAAGGGTTATTAATATGGAGCAAATTGAATTCTCATTGGTCCTTTAAATTCATGTAGCTTTACAAAAAAATTCTCTGGCGGGGAGTCAAATTTAGCCTGTTGAACTCTTTTATACTCTCCACAAATGCTTCTTGACTCGGGGCGCATGACGATGTAACTCTGTTAACATTAATTTCAACTCGATATTATTTCTCCTTTAGCTTTCTGTTTTAATGCGTAGCGGTCACCGAGTTAATTGAAAGCGAAGGAGACAGTGAGATGAGGCAATCGCTCGTTCATTTTAAGGCCGGTAGAGGAGATGCAAAAGGAGTTAGAAGGAAGTATATTTAATGGAGCACTTGACCGGTGTCTAAAGTGTGAAATCCAGTTTCCGCAAAGAGAAAGGAGGCTTGGTTAAATTTAATTAATTGACATAAAGATGAAATCAAATAATACGATACTGTAATTAATCAAAATATTCAAATGTGTTTTTGAAAGTAAAAGATATTTGACATGGTTAGCGGTGTTATGAGCAAAATATTTGAGGAATAAGTAATTTTGTTTTCAAAATAGAAATGCTCAATGAATAGACTAGTTTGGTTTCGTTTTTGGATATTTCGTATCTATTAGGACGTTGAATTTGAAAAATGTGGAGAGTTTTGAAGTAACTAATTCAATGCGATTGATACAACCGCAAAATTTTGAGTTCCTAAAAGATATTTTCCATTTTCTCTTTTCATGGTTCCAAACCTCACCAGTGGTGCACCAAGTACCTCCTTTTTTACTTTTTACATGTATACTAAGGTTCTACTCTTCTTTATGGATGGGTGTCTTTATGAATTATTTATTATCTCAAAACTAGAGGATGTTCCTGTTGTAATGAGTTAAAAATATTAATAATAATAATAATAATAAAGTTTATTCCACAACATTATCTATATTTTACAGTGATATTTATCGTAATTAGAGGGACTATAGGTAGCACTTTGCAAAAACTCCGTTTTGAGGTTACCGGCTCCTTCATTAATAACTAAAACAATTTGAATGGATTGCAACATACGTAACAATTGCATAGCATATGTTCTGCTGTAGTCATAAAACTGCTGGTACAATATTTACATTCATTATTTGTATAAACAATAAATTCAGGGTATGCAATATATATATTTTGGGCACTAGGAATAAGTAACTCTGCTTAAAAAATTCTGTTTATGTCTAGGCATAGTTACATATTAATAGCTACGCAGTTCACGCACTGTTTGTGCTTTCCTTTCACGGACACGATTGTAAAAAATCTTAAGAACTTAAGGAATATGTCTTGAGATTTTAGTGCCGGATGTCATATATTCTTTAAGGCAACGTTTGGAAATTTATTTTGCTTCTGAGAGCGCCAGGAGTATGTGTTACCCGATACTTATATAGATTTTTCCTTTTTGCTTAAAAAAAACTTAAGGATAGAAGGTCCTTATCTTTTAAATTTCTAGTTGTCAATTTTAGGCGCTAAACGGGTAGTGAAATCAGAGGTAGGTCTCAGTTTGACCAAAGGTGAGTCGTGTTTGACCAGTGAAACGCTAGGTCGTACGGAACGCGGACGGTGCCCTGGGAACAAGCTAAGTATATTTTTTCGTCCCCACACGTTACAGCTTATTTGAAGGTGCCTGAACTCGTCGGTGTTTCATGTACTCCCTTGGGTCTGTACATATATTTCGCTATCCCCAAAAGATTGGTTGGATGCGACAAGGTGTGACTAATTGCGACAAGGGAGGCGCAACAGTGATGCAAGGAGGGCGTAAAGCACCCGTATTTTCCTTGATAAACACATTTGACGCTAAGGGAAATGATTTCCTCGTGTGCATTGTGTACTATGGCCAATAATCAACTGCACCAGAGGTTGTGTATGCCTTAAGGTCTGTATGCTAACATAGGCTTCATATTTAGCTAACCCCCAGCTATACTCTCTTGTGGCTACTTGCAGATGCAGTTTCCCATCATTCTTCATGCTTTCTTATGGGTTAATGGTAAAGAGTACATAGCGTAGAATTAATGGTCAAGATCTTTATTTTCACCATTTAATCTTCATTATTAAGTATTATTTTGAGGTAATAAACCAGACGCCAGCATTTCGTTGAATTTGATAGTAAAATTCTTTATGTTTACATCTGGCGTAGATTAATCCTCTTCTCAAAGGATTTTTCGACTAAAAAACTAGGGAGTTAATGCGACACTTCTTCACACTACTTCAAAGATGGAAAGTGGGGAATCTAGTGCAAAAGTCCATCAATCAATGCGTTTGAGGGAGATGCCAAAAACTAGTGTAAACACTTAATGGAGTCGTATTTAGTGGTTTCCTCAATATTTCCTTCCCAGCCTTAATTGAGACAGTACCTACCCTCATCATTATCCCGGTATCCATATGTAATTGCAACAGCATGGTAGGCATCAATAGAGGGAGGAAAATAAGTAAATTATTTCTTACCCCTGATGACTATTAAAATCCATATTGTTCCTCGAGGGTGTTGCGAGTATCCAGGAATATTTATTTCCTATAAATGTAATATTATATGTAGACTGCATTAATATAGCAATCATGAGACATTAGTAGTCATTATTCGTAGAAATAGGTGTCTTACAACGCGTAATTCACTGTCTAGATATGGTGAAAACAATTAAATGGTATGATTTGTCAAGAATTAGCTTCAAAAATTTCCGTATAGGTTTATCCAAAATACTTGGTAATTTTCTCATTTATTTATCCCATAATTGCACATTTTTAGTGTAGCTATCAGAGAGACATTCTAAATAATCAGATTAGTCCTTCAAGCTATATCATGGCCGTTGACAGAAGTGCATAACTTACACTGAAATTAAGTCATTAGCATTAGCATCCTGTAGTTTATTATTTGTGGGGTCGAACTTGAGAGAAACAGGATATTTCCACCACTCTGCTTTAAGTACATTGTTTACCTTATAACGCTCTAATTTCCTACATGATGTCTTTGATAGACGATCTTTATTTAGTTATGCTGAAAGTAATTTGACCTCGTTTAAAATTTTAAATATGACTTAGTTTTAAATACTAACAAATAATTACGTATAACTCAACCAAAGTTAACATCGACCTCCCTTAAGTCGTAATTAGAGAAGAAATGATTAAAGAATATCTAAAATAGAAGTATTGACCCAAATATTAAGGTAACATAAGCGAAACAAAACTATAAGCTAGCTTACATCACAAGACTATATGAAGTGACTAAGCTATTGG
Source organism: Ceriagrion tenellum (assembly GCA_963169105.1). Lineage (NCBI taxonomy): Eukaryota > Metazoa > Arthropoda > Insecta > Odonata > Coenagrionidae > Ceriagrion > Ceriagrion tenellum. Next base: position 30,977,400 of record OY720636.1, on the reverse strand, counting down.
ATTAAAATTTATCTGGATGTGGAAACCTTTAATAAGTCAGTTACTCTGTGTTGGTTTTATATATTAAAGTTTTCGTTTGTGAAGAAAATTAACGTTCAGATATCAAAAACTTGATGAAGAACTTGCTTTATTTTTAACTAAACAGTGCAGATAATCTGAGGCTATGACTTGTTTATTAGCTTATTTGACTTTTTATGCAACGGTACGACGTGTAGACTAAATATGCATGGAAATCATATGACGCTATATATTAGGCTTCCAATTTTGTCATTTAGCCGCAGATTGCACTGTGCCTTTGGGCTAAATTCTATGATCAAATTCTTTGAGAAACCGCTAGTGACTAGAGATACGGCCTCTATACGCGGCCCTTTGCGGCTTAAGATATCATCGCTTTCCCTCAAATGCGTATCTATCCCTCAGTTACGTATGTATGTGTGCATTTGCGAGTTCTCCCATCTTCCTTCTCGTTTAAGAAAGATATGTACGCTCGCGTATGTCCTATTAGCTACCAGTGAACAAATTTCTGTGCACTAATGAGTGAGAAAATATGTTTATTTTGTCGTCATGCATGCATATTTACACGATATATTCATCATGCTTACCCTTGTGAATCACTGAATTTCATTCCGGTGGCCTTCCTTCTCATATTTTGCCCTCTCCTTCAACCTTCCTCGATTTCGGAAACGCAAATATTTGCATAACCACTTTTCTTCCTGGATCCCCCTTCTCTTTTACCCGGAAAATTGGCGAATGATCTCCTCACTTCTCCGAACGTTGTCGGAGGCAAAGTGTTGAGAGAGGGAGTGAGACGGGAATCCCATGTATTAAGGACGAGTGGAAGGCCAGTATTCTTTTGAGTATAAATACCTTCAATTTGGTACATATTCGGTACAATTAGGCATTTATTACTTAAATAAACATTGCTGTACATGTGCGTTGGTGACACATGAGTAAACCCTCGACCTGACTTTAGAAAAAAATCTATTTTTGTAACTTGAATCCATGAAATATTGCCATGGTGACGAATATCACACTCGCTCATTCATTCCGTAGACAGGCGTAATTTCAAGTAAATGATATACCATCCCGCAAGTTCCAACCCTCTGTAACTATCCCCCCCTTTCGATGAATAATTTTATCGATATCGTTTGTTAAACAAATATGTATGGAACTTATTCAAAAATAAAACGTACATTCATTCTCAGCGGATTTATTTCTGTGTTAATGCAGGGATTTTTCAGCAAACGCGAGTCTGCTACTTCTTAAACATTAGCATTACTAACTTCCTTTCTGATTGTCAGAGAGGCCTCCAGTCATGTCAGTTTTCGTTTCATAAATACAGTATGACCTCCAATATTCGAGGTGATGTGGACTAAGCCCGTCTCGGATGATCGAAAAATCGAATTACTTTTAAAAAAGGCAAATTAAGCAAACTTTTGGTATTTTAATAATTTGCTATTATTCAATTTTTGACATTTTCAAGCTTTTTATTTCTATAAACCATTAGTTATTGGTAACCAAACCAATTGCCTGTATCTTGCGTCTATTTGAATGGGCTATAGGGGTAAGGTGGGTAAGAGTACGCACTTAAGCAATTTTCACCTGAAAATCTTTTGTATGAAAGTATACTGGAACAAACAATAGCTCCATTTGTAACTTGACAATTATATTTCCATGTATAAGAAACACAATAACTGAATTTAGAATATTTATCCGGATGAAACAAATTTTAAAATAGTCTACATTTGCGTACTCTTTGCCTCCTAGTCGGTTAACAGCAACGCAACGCAACCCGTCGGGTAAGAGTACGCACGGGAATATGGCATTGAAAAATACACTTTACTAGTTGAAATTACTACTTTAGAATATTAGATTATGTTTATTTTTGTACATTCATCAGTTTTATTTTTATAATTAAACTATAATATTGTGTGTTTGACTTACAGGTTCAATAAAGTTATAAAATGAAATGAAAAACATGAAAAACATTGTGAAAAACAATATTTTTTCAAATAAAAATGCTAATGTAGGCTATTAGAAGAACATAGCTTATTACATACGAGTGAATATGTGAATAATAAAACACTATTATTACCTACAGTAATTAGCAATGATCCTATAAGAACACTCCATTCCCCTCATAGTCTGAACAAGCCTCATACCACCACTGTTTACACTTACCACATTGTACCCATTCGTCATCAAAAGACTCCCCGCAACCTGGGCAAATGGATTTTGTTTCTTCTGAAACTGTTGTAGAAGTGGATGGTCCAGGATTCTCCTGAAAATTTAATTGTTTCACAGCAGATCTTTTGTTCTGTTGTTTCTTTTTAGGAACCCTGGTTCCTACATCTTTTATCGTCTGTCTTCGAACCTTCTCTGTTTTGTCTTTCCCCCTTTCTTCTAACTTTGTTTTTATTGGAGTTTAAGATAGAATTTCAGATTTCGTAGTGTGGAAATTTCCTCTTTTCATTACAACACATTTAGGAAAAGGATGTATTTCCTCAATATGAACAATTTTCTTCTAGGCCGGATTTGAAGTTTCATCCACACTGAGCTGATGACTAGGCCTACACAATTCTTTCTAATTATTTTCATCAACACTGTGATCAACGATTATTTCCTTCACCTGTAGCTCTTCCTTGTCAAATGAGTGGGATGCTGCTTCCACACAGCTTTCTAGAATATTTACAGGCGGTCGTACAGCAGATGGTTAGAAATCTTCATCAGAGAATACTCCTGGGTTATAGGGATAAATCCCTGTGGATGAAAATGCTGTTGGCTTTCTCAATTGTAGCTACTCTAGTGTACGCTGCTCGAAAAAGATTAGCGACATTCTTTTTGGTTACGACCAGCCCGTGATTGTTTACTAACCAGTTTTCAACCTCAATAGCATAAGCCGATTTCAGTGGGCCAAATAATCCCTTGTCTAGCGGTTGTAATTTATGGCTAGCGTGAGGAGGGAGCAAAAGGAGTGTGATGTAATTTTCCCTTGCAAAAAGACTGGCTTCCAAAGAGCAGTGCGAAGAGTGGTTGTCTAAAATTAACAAAAGTGGATCCTCTTTTGTTGGTTTTGTATGAGCAGTGAAATGGCGAAACCAGTCCATAAATAAATCACTATTCATGAATCCAGAATCGGAAACTAATTTCAGTGTTCCTTCTGGAGCCCATTCATAATTGTCTAATATCATTCGCTTTCCACTAAATATAAGCGCTGGAGGAACGTAAATGCCAGAGGCACTGATGCAGCAAACTACTGTTATCGTCTCCCCACGTTCACCAGAAGATACTTTACAAACGGTTTTCTTTCCCATAGGAGTATAAACTTTTGGTAACTTATTTGGTACAGTGCTAATACCTGACTCGTCCATGTTAAAGTCCTATGAGCCTGAAAATTTTTCTCTTGACAGCATTGTTTCAAATTGTTAAAAAATCTTGTAACCTGTATCTTATTGAACCCAACAGCACGCCCCATACTACAGTTTTCTGGTGCTCTTAAAGATAAACCCTGTCTTTTACAAAAATCTCTTACCCAATCTTTGCCAGCCATTTTTTTGCCTTAGTAAATGGATGATCAATTTTTTTTAATTTCTGCAAACTGGTAAGTTAGCTGCATTAAGGATCTTCTAGTCAACCCGTAGAATCTGGCATCAAGTTGTCGACAGTGAACGGCTAGTTCATTTTCCATTGTCACAGTAAACGTGTCCTTGAATCTTCCTAGCGAAGATGGCACCGTACCTTAAAACAAAATAAGAGTGCGAATTAATCACTAGGAAGTTTTGTTATGGTTCAATCTTTCTCTGAATCAGGGGAAAGAATAAAGTTTTTCATGTAACAGTAGTCCTACTCATGAAACTTACAGCTTTGAGTCTTTTCCCAAGGCTGCACTGATTGATTCTCAGTGCCTTAGCAACGCCTCGTTTGCTTTCACCTTCAGCAATTCGCCTTTGAGCTTCGGCCAACCGTCCTTCAGTAACGGTGATTTTGCGATCACTTGTCCTTTTGTATTTTCCCATGAGTTCTGAAACGAAAAAGAAAACGGAAACTACTATGAAGAAACATGAACCGAAAATTATGTAGCGGGCAAGAGTACGCATCACGTGGGAGGGCAAGAGGACGCGCGTATTCTTGCCCTCCCACATGCTGCATACTCTTGTCCGCCTAGCTCCTTGTTTACAAATATCCCAGTAGATAACAGTACAGACTAGATACGACTATCTGACCAACGCCACAGCGTGACAAAGAAGTCCCTCATTGGCAGTATATTTCATAAAAATACTGGAAATATTCCACTAAATTGTCAGACCTTATCTACTACACATAAAATATTATTGAAAGTATGTATTCTTTATATATCATAAAATTTTATATATTATTTTACGAAAGTATGTATATTTGTGTTCTTGAGCTTTGAATTTTTTAATTTTTAAGGTGAGCTCTTTTAATGCTCTATGCTTACCTGGAATTTTTGGCACTAGTCCACATTAACCCCAAGCAGAGATATGTGAAATTGTATTTTAATAAAATAATTCTATTATTGCACTTCTCCCCAATTTTAAATAACTTACCTTGCCAGATGGTAAGAGCCATAGCCAGAAACGCTTGTCTTTAATTTCAGTCGCAAAAATCTTCGATGGAGTGGTTTTGTCAACGCGTCTACCATTATTTATAAGTTGATTGATCATTGTTCTATTAAATATAATGGAAATTGAATCAAAAGAAATTTCCTGCGACGCCGAATTCAATGCAAAGCAGTTTATTTTTTCCTCTTTTTCCTGAGCGTCATCCTATATGCGTCCATCACCGCCGGTCCAGAGAATCCCGCTTACTTCTTGCGCGAACGGAATCCTCGGGCGCCGGATAAAGTGAGGGTCTGAGAGGAGACACGGGCCCTAACTTTCAGGAATTGCGCTTCAAACGGGACGAAAGGGGTTTTTCGAGTGAGGAATAGAGGAGGAAAAACGAATTGAGAGAAAGATATCATATTGGAAATTGGACTGCGATACGAACACAGGCGGAAGAGAAAGAGGAGTGTCCCTCCGCTAGGACCTCACTCCCACCCTGCGTCCATCCCCTCTCGGACGCAAGCAAAAGAAATCTCCACAAAACCCACCGCCTCCCAGCATTCCCCTTCATACACTGGACCAACCCCAGGGAACAATTCTATCCGCCGAGAACCGTACAGTAGAAAAAAATATAAAATTATATAAAAGAGGAGGAAATAAATAAGTAAATATGTGTACACACGCTCGCGCACATGGAAAAAAGGACTTCTCCGTCTTTCGGATCGGGGCAAAGTGATGCAAATCGAGTGAGACTGAATCCTGTATATCTTCGTCTTTCCACGTATACCCTCCGCCAATTTCTTCTTCCTCTTTTGCATATTTATCTCTTTTCCCCGGTCGGTCTTCCCCCTTACGTCCTCCGTCCCTGAGATCGGTTCAGGGGTGATGCGAGCAGAACCCTGGAACGCTCCACACATGCTGCCAGCGTGACGGCTGAGGAGGAGCCAGGGTTAAGCGGAAGCTCCGGACAGGCAGCGTCATATGCTGTGCGGTCAAGTGATTTCTTTTTTTTTTCCTTTCCTCCCAACTTTTTAAAATGCATTCATCTCTTTTATGGAACTAAGGCTGCAACGCATTTGCGATTTTTTCCTGCTTGAGTTGCTCATTCTTCTATTTTCCTCACCCGCTTGCGTTGGATTCTCTCGTTCCCGACGTCAAACTGTCCGTCACAAAATGTCATGCACTTCTCCGTGTTCTCTTGCTTTCTCTTCCAATCGTATTGTACATTTCAGGCTATTGAGAGATCACATTTGCGAGAGACAATAGGATGATTATTACACCATTCTTAGCAATAATTCAGATTCGTTGTCGTGGGGAATATTTATAACTTTTCTCTGGAGAATATAAGTTAGTCAAATGGGACAATATGCCTATATTTTAATGGCTGTTTTACTCAGCGATTTGATCGCGCTGAAATCAGCGCCCAAAACTCGAAACAATATTTGGGGGGTAGGTTAGTTCGAAGCCGATGAGCCTCTGAACTGTCGGTTATTCAGCCAAGTTGGAGCCAACTATATGAAACCACCGCACTAGCACATTTTTGGTACATTTACAAAACATTATAAACAATCTCATTCCTCATCCCTCCTCTGAAAAGAACACCATGGCTGTCGAAATATTAGCAGCCCACTTGAAGTGTAGAGGTTGATTCCTTTTTTCGGGTTTTCCGCCGCGTTTGCTCATGTTGAGGACAATATTTCAATTAATTTTCAATCAATTTTCAATAAATATTTATAAAAAAGGAATCAACCTCTATCTAAGCCCGCGGAAGCCTTTATCTATTAAAGTGTATTTTCGCCAGTGTTTCTGTGTTTTTTTGTCTGTCTCCCTTTGGAAAATCTATATCTATACGTAGTAACTCGAGTGAATTTGCAAATTTTTTTCAGCAATCACGTGAAGTTGCTTCGAAAATAAATGTATTTTATCTATGATCTGAATGGAAATTTTTCTTTAAAGAACATATATTTTTTTAATTATCGTTATTTATAAAAAGTTATCGCAAAATACTACAATTGATTGCAGGATAAGTGGGTAGTCTTATTGAAAATATACCGAAATGGATATTGGGTAATTACTCTTTCATAAATCGATACCATATTCAAAATGATCACGGTGGTCATGAAATCTGGAATAGCACCCGGAAAAGTGGGGGAAATACTATCAAACAGATATGTAGGTGATATTCTCCTCTCCACAATTCATTCACGATTGATAAGAAAAGTCTTAGACCCTAGTCTTACGACATTCTTCGATTTAGCAAAATTAAATTAGCAGGAATATGACTCACGATTCACTCGTGCATTCTTAAGTTGTTTTTAAAATTTAATCTTTTTCGAGGCGAACGTTATGTGTTGTACCTGATAAATTTCTTACCCAAAATATAAGCCAGAAAAAGAATTTAGAAATGTTTTGTTATGTAAAATTCGCATTACTATTTACCAATACTTATATTCGTGTGATGCCCAAACACCCCTAATCGTACTTCCTCCTGCGTCTCGCTTTGTATGACGTGAATGCATAGAAAATGCGGCAGCAGTTTCAAATAGGAATATTATATTGACGTGATCCTAAGCGTTCCCATCTAGGGCTTCGGTAATACCTCGTTGCCATTGCTAACATTCCTAATATGGCAATTTTTCTATCCAGGCATTATTAGAAATGGAAACGCTAAGCGATTTGTAATTAAGATCATGTAACTATGGCTAAGCTTTTAAAGCAGGGACTCTTATCGTCATGGGGACGAAAGTACAAAGGCAAAATCGTTAAGACAGAATCGTGGGAAAACATTTTAATCACAGAAATCTTAAGGCATATCCTGGTCCCCAAAAGAAATACCCGGTTTGGATACCTCCTATCTTCTTGCTCGGAGCATAGCTCTGAATTGACGAAGGTTGAGATTGGAGTAAATATTGCTTTTTATAATTATACAATTTTTCAATGATAAAATGATTTGGCATAGTGTTTACCTTTGAATGCCTAGGTACTAGTCATTGCTAAGTCATGGGAAGAATGAGTGAACATTTTATAACGTAGTTAGTTTGAAGGCAAAGAGGTAATGTGTGCAAATATAATAATGGTAAGATGGGAATAGCTGAAAGAAGGAATAAGGATGATGACTCATTTTTACTTTGTCTCAAACCTAAACATTTTCCATGGAAATAAATTTCATATGGAAATTACACGAGGATTTGAGATAAACTGAAGGAACAGTGTCAAGGAAAGAGGTTATAGTTCTATCATTTCCCTTGATTATTTCTCCAGAAGGAAACTTTTCTCCCAGCTTTCAAATTATCATCGTACCCAAACCACAAAATTTTGCTGGAAATTTTCGCTTCTTCTCCCTCATTGGTAATCCCATCTTATTTTCACAGTGCAGCTGGCAGGTTGCCGGGTGTTTCCGGGTAAATTCCACGGAGGAATCATTATCCGCTTTGATCGGGACCTCAAGAGTAATGCGAGAAATCTGGATTCGAGTTCCGGTTAAGGCGGATTGTTTTCCTCAGCGGAGTTTTCTGTACTTCCTTGCACTTTCTGTTGATTTCTTTGAGTAATTACAAGGGCCAGTCTGCGTTACCCTTATGATGTGGCTCTCGTGATGTAACATGACGATCAAAAACTGGGTGTGCCTGTGTCATGTAAGATATTAAAGATGCGTCGTGGTCATGATTTGGACCCCAAAATTCTCGCCTCAAGGATCTTGGGAAGGGTATAATGTACACTTTTGACCGCTTTCTAAACCTGATCTTTCTCTTTACCCTGTTATTTACGAGGTTAAAGTCTCCTTGAAGAGACACGTGAGGGAGACTTGGAAGGAACAATGTCCAGGGTCGAAGAAACCTTCCGACCCCTTCCCTTTCTCACTCGCTCGAAGGAATCCGAGACGACGAAGCCCTGGCGGCCCTACCTACCGCTTCGGAGGATAAGTTAATGGGCGCAAGGAGCGGGCGAGCGGTTAGGCCGACCGGCGCCCCTTATGGAAATGAAGGCAGTGGTCCCGTCTGTCCGCCTGCCACCCCACCTCGAGACGGGGCAAGGAGAAGAGGAGTAAGAATGAATGAGGGGTTTTCGGGGAGAACCAGGGCTTTTCAAGGGAAGAAGGGGTCCCGTTCGTCCCGAAGGGGTCTTGTGCGAAGAAATTTATGCGGAAGTGCCCGTTGAGTAAGGAGCTAGTGAAAGGAAAGCGATGGTCCGGTAGAGCTTTATAAGGTTTGGACGCAGCGCCATGTTGGCGGCCCTGTGTGGGGTAGGGAAGGTGGTCGCATGACAGAGGAAATTGAACGAATTTGGCATCATTGTCTTTGGTGCCCAACAGTCTTTAAAACGGGCCATTTCATCTCTGCCGAAAATATGACAATGAAATTAGAGGAAAGTGCCCATAGTAAAAAGTGAAGTGGTAAACTTTCCGTTATGACGTCGAGTTTTAGAGTTTTTTTTCTCCAGAGAATTAGTTTTATCTATCATACCTAGCGACCACCCGGGAACTTAAATTGGTTCATGCTCCCGCCACGTTAATCTTGATTCGTTTCTCGAAGCCGACTCACTCGCTCCAGCGTAGGAATTGAAAAAATAACCTTAGTACGCGAAAATAGCAAGCTATTTTATGATTTCGTTGAAGTATCGCATTCCACAATATCACTCAATTTTTTCCGATGAATAACTATCACTTGAGTGCAAGATGTGACGACTTGACGACGCTGGCTTATGTAATTAATATTTTGGCGTGCGATAATTTTCCTTTGACCTCCAGAGAATTAATCCTTTAATCGATGGCTAACACAAACAATGCCGCCTTCTGGATGAGATAAAGTCTTTTGTATTTTCTCTGAGATCCCTTCCGTCAAAAAAATTTACGTAAATACCGTAGGCTAACGCCTCGCGCCCGTATGAAACTCTATTCTTAATCGTGCTTGCATCGTTTCTATGTGCCTGGCTAAATGATACTATATTTATTTCCATCGCGCTATAGCTCAACAATGTGTAGAGATAGAGTAGAATAGCCCTATTGCAAAAGCTACATCGTTCTTACCATCTCCACGTCAGTTGTTTGTCTCGGAGGGTGGAGTAAACCAAGGGCACCTCCCTGCACAAAATCGGGATCCTTAGCCCCCGCTTGTATTTAAAGCGTAATTAAGCCTTCTCGCTCGCTAACCTCACCAATTCATTACACACTTTTTGTGTACAATTTGTATATGTGAGTAAACCTCACCAATTCATTACATAGCAATGTGGGTAGGGCTGTTTTGGAAAGAGAGCTGGGATATAGAGGACGCTGACGATGGTCTTGCTACTGTCATGTATGTCGGCATAACAAAGTCCAAAGCTTTACGTCAGCGTGCATAATTTTGTTTCAAAATCATGCGCAATAAAAATATAAAAATATTATATATAAAATATTATTAAATAAATATTCATGAAAGTGTAAATTGCTCGTCCTCTGACATTCCCTGTCGCATGCTCTCGGGGCGAAGCATGAAACAAGCGCAATGAAGACGACTTCTTATAAAAATTAGCCGACAACTCCATGATTTACCTCAGCCATCAACTAAACAGGACGTTTTACGTTATGCACTAACCACTTTTCCTTTTCGCCTTTATGTGGCTACACCGAGAAAGGATATAGTTATAGCGTAATTCTTATTCCTGAGTCTTATAGAAAAAAAATTTCTCCTTTCTGTATAGATATATAAATATTACCTTACAGCGCTATTTTTTTCTGAAAACCGAAATATAATACATGGTTTTTTATGGGAAAATGGGAAACACACGTAAAATAATTGTATTTTTCTATTCTTAATAAATGACATTTTCTTAAAATACAGCTCATAAGAGGCAAAATTTCCTGGAAAATCGAAAACAAATAAAATAAATGCAATTGACCCCCTTATTTTTGGGACTTAACAAATTTTCGCGAAACTTAGGAAAAAAATTTAGCAAGCCCAAATAAATGGCGCTGCAGTTGGCTTCTACGGCCATAAGAAATTGTGGCTTAAAGTATACTTGTGGAACAATTATCATTATTTGTGCCTGTATATAGGTTTTCAATAGTTAGCGTATGCTATCAGCAAAAGCAGGGTTTTTAAAATCATTTGTAAAAGTTGAAGATTAGTTCTTGTTTTGACTTACAGTCGTGGTGGAATCTCAATAAGTGAATGCATCGCCGTATTCTCCGGAGTTCAGTGAGTAGAAATGTTTACTAATATTTATGCGTATTTGCAAGCTAAAATATCTTTGTCACTCAGCTAAAAGTCTTCAATTTTTTCTTTGTTGTACGCTCGGGTCCTTCTCACTCTCCGTGTATCCCATGGAGCACATGAAACAGCTCCTTTCATTTCCTTTATCCCGTGATGTTCTATTTGAAATGTGTACAACTATGTGGTATATTTGATAGTATTTAAAGGTAAATGCTGCAGCATCATTCTAAGGTGGTCATTCAGTGTTTAATCTGCTGAGGAAGGTCAAATTGGCTGATTTCAAATAGATTATCGCACAAAAATAGATTCCATTTTGTCTGAGGATGTTACCTCTTACGTTTAAGTCAGCTTTCACTCCTGATACTATTTACTGCAATCTTCCATGTACGACCTGCCAATAACTTTTAACAGTTGTAATTATTTCAGCTAACATGCAGGACATTATTATATTGTACTTTTATATATTTTAATTTGATATTGAACTTCATACAGCTATGGATTTTACTTCCTTTAATTCCTATCCTAACAATTGCATGCTTAATACGAATTTTCAGCTTGGAAAAACCTCGTAGTAAACATAAAATTCTTTCCACTGTTGGTATTCATATCAGATAGCTAACTAGACTAAACTCTTTTAATTTGTATATGGGTTCTCCGTTGTGACTAATTTGCCTGAATTTAATCCTATATTAAATAATGTTTCAGAGAATCCTTCAATCCGGGCAGTATTGTATCGAGATTTTCAGCCAGTACAATGAAATTATATGTGGTGTTTTATGCAGGATGGTCCAGTTGGAAGAGTTCCAGCGGAGCATATCCCACAATTTATCTGTGAATGAGATTAGCTCAAGAAATATTTATGGACGTTTTCTATCAAATTGATACTGTTTAGGGAGAGGAATGCGTTCCTAAATATACAGCCTTAATTCCCATTTTTACTGGCCAATATATCCAAGTGCTCCAATTTGGAATTCTAATCCTTCAAGATCACCCTTTGTACCACATTCATGATACCACATAGCGAATTAAATTTACTCTGCACATTTTCTGCGATGAGATGTTTATCCTGAATGAGGATGATTGGCTGTTTTGTTAGAATATAATGAGAGATATGATCCCTAAGAACTCTACGTTTGAAATTTTTAAGTTCGGACAAACTTTAAATAATTATTTCCTTAGGCGCCTGCAGCGGTAATTTCTTCCAAGGCAATATAATGCTTCTTAAATTATGCAAATATATCACTAAGCAAAATAGGTATCTTTGTTTCAGAATAGGTATTTATATGAATTAGGTGACTGCGCATCTATTCTTGATTTGCCTTGATTTGAGTTCTTTAAGACGCATCAGAGAATATTGTGTTCCTTCCTGACATATGCCAAATAAGTAGCCGATACAGTTACTGTAAAATGTGGGAATATCATGACAAAGTATGGCTTTTTTCCTCCTTGATCATCTTGAAATGGTGGAATATCACACAAAATTACTTACGCCATATTTCTATATCATCATTCAGCATTACGAAACCCGAATTAAAATGCTCTTAAACGTAAGAACCTTCGTGACGATGATTTCGTGGTTTAGGTGGTTTAAAATGGCCTTTGCACATAGTGTTGGAATAATATTCGATTTTTCACAAAAACTAGCTTCGGATGATACAGAATTGTGGCAATGAAGTAAGTGATCGTTCGTCGTTTATTCCCTCTAGACATGTATTTCACTTCTTTGCAATATCCCGGTCATTAATCAAATTGCTACTGTTTTTATCTCTTTATGCGATCAAATTAAATCGCATCAAAGTTCATCAATAAGGAAGGAATATTTGACAAGTAGTGTTTCTTGCCGCACGAGAATAATCATGGAATGCACCCACTCATCAATCAATCCCTGAAACTTTTTCGACAAAATATCCTGAAACCCATTCTTTATTCCCGGCAAGTCAACAAAAACAAAGTGACTATTAGCTTTTATTCTTAACTCTCTTGATTTATTAACTATACCGAAACACCAGAGGGAGCTAAAAAGTTCCTTCTACATTATTACATTTTCATGATGCCTCAAGGCATTATTTTGGAAATGCATTTTTCAGATTATTTTCGAAAGAATTCGCGTCTTCTCCTTCACCTTCGAGATCCTGCGGCGTTGAAAGATGCTTACAGTGGCATATGTCGTTGAATATTTTTATGCTCGTTCATCTTCTTTTATTTCTTACAATCTTGAAGTTCAAATTATTGAAATCCCGATGCACTCAATTCAAAGAAAAATATTGCGCGTTTCGCATCGATAGGGAATTGAATTTTCCTCATTGCTTCGAGTGAAGAGGTTGCTCTATTCCATCTTCCAGGAATACCCGAGTCACTACGGGTGCATTTCCTCTCCAGTGGAAGGTTTTCCTGGAAACACGAGAAATTGCAGAACTTTATGGAATCACTTGACTCACAGTTGTCGTAAATTCTCCGCCATACTTTCCGACACGACAGTAATGCGTTGTTATACTTGAGGATTCTCTCCACATCTCGTCTAGAGCTAATGAATCAGATGGAATCCACCCTTTGCCGACCGGACTCAATCATCGACTCTGGAAATGTCGACTCGAGAGGTAAACGAATGAGGAGTAGGAAACGACTCTTTGTCTCCAACTCTTGTGCCAAATCCTTGGATTTACGCCCCGCATTAAGTAGCTCAGAGGTCGCATGTGGCGTCGAACATAATTCCCTTGAAAACTTAGTTGAAGTTTCCAAGCCCGTAAGCTTATTTGAAGTCAAAACGCGGAAATCCTACCTCAAACATGAACTTTGTTACAGGAAGCTCTTCAATGAGGGTTTTTTAAATTACCAAAACTTGAAATTGACCGAGTGACTATATTTACCACATTCCAATGTCCCAAAACTGGGATATATCTAATGATAAGGAAGTGAACTTCTGCGGCTTCATTTACATAATCAAGGTGGTGGCCACAAAAGCCGTAAACAATGCCTATCAGAGACATAAAAGGGAGGAGTGGTTGATCGCTGAGCGATAAACGGAGATTTAACGCGCGCCAGGGATTCACTCAACAAGTATGAAACACTCTCGCACAATACCTAAACGGTTCTCACTCATTCTACCGGCTAGTATTTTTCTGAGGCGGAACTGACACTCGTTCAAGAGAAACACCAGTCAAACACACATACCAACCCCTTCCCCATTTTAGTGCCTGAATTGCATTGCTTACGATTTCAGGATATATCTAATTTTTAATATTTTTTAATTGGAAGCTGATGATTTAGGGGTAAACACCAGTACAGGCCATTCAACCAGGATTGTCGCATCGTTACCCGGATGTATTATTAGCCTGCCAATGATTTTAAAATTATTTATATAGATTTTTTGGCGCCCATTTTTCACCTCAGAGTGTAATATATCGCCCAATACAAGTTAATAAGAAGATATTTCTATCCTTCTCATTAAAGAATATCTTCCCCCAATTACCTTTATGGCACATTAAATAGACGATACACATTTAAGTAAAGGAAATGTTAAAAGTACTCAACCACTGCTATTGAAACTCAGGTAGTGTACTATATTTCGGTAATTTTATTGGTACTGTCCAATAATATATAGCTTTTTCTGGCTGTTGTGTGTAAAAACGCCGTTTTTATTAAGAACTATGCTGATAGATACTTCTATATCCTTCAATTTGAGGCAGCTTTATGCGATGCTTACTTCAGTTTCGAAATTCGAAATGAACTCGACCTGGTAAAATTTGCACCGTGTAAACCTGGAGCTTGTCTTCAAAATGATAGCATCCCATTAAGAAACTGAATTCTATTTTAAGTGGCAAAAAAATGGCTTATATCATTTACATTGCGTAGTCCGGCGAATGCTTGGACAGCGCTTCTGCGCACTGAAATCAGCCTTGTATAAATACAAGCTCCAAGTTAAAGAACTTACATTTGATTTTTAGTACTGAAATATGAGTCGTGTTAAACAGCCTTTGGTGACTCATTGTAACATTCATTTTTCTATTATCAATTTCTAATTGTGGCATTAGGTTCTTTTCGGGGACGTCGGGAGTGCAATCAAAATTAATTGTGCCAGCATCAGTCGGTAACTTACTTCTTTACAAATCAATACATTAATTGCAAATGAAGGTGACTCGAAGGGTAATAAGTAAGAATTTAACTATAAAATTATTGAACTGCCACTCACTTTATCTGTCTTGGCTCTGCGGATAGCTGATAATTCTTAAATAGTTATTAGATTTGGTACATATCACCCACCGAAAGAGGTAGAGTTCAATTTCCTTACGTCACTGTAATTAATCATATTTTCTGCGAAGGTGATTGAGATTCAATCCTCGTGAATTAGCCTTAAATTAACGCATTATTTTTATGAACACTTCCTTGAAGTCTCACAATGAATTATAGGCGTATTGCACTGTCACTTTATTAATTTTAATTTTTAAATTTAATTTAGTGAACTAATTTGGATGAAATTCGTCATTGAAAAGATAATATCGTTAATATCTTCCGGGATCGCGTCCCTATGCTTTGTTAACTCTCCTAATCAGTATTATAACATTCATGTTTCTTTTTCATTATAAAGCACCCCCGATTTTTAATATCCATCTGCTAAGGCACTTCATTTTACGTATTACCTGGTACATGCCATGTAATTCCAATTCATTAAATATTAGAATTTCCGAATGGTTTGTTATACAATTCCAATTCTGCGAAAGGGTTTCCAATTCCCGATATGGATCTAGGAAGGATAATATAGATCAGGAAATAGCGAGGGAAGCCGGACCCTTATGAAGCTTGGACTCGGGGCTCACGTCTCTCTTGCCCTCCAGGCTATAGATAAAACCCTCCGGTTAAGTGGCACCCCTAAAACGTTGAGTTAAGGACGGAGGGGAATATGCATTAAGGGTCTCCTTTGTCAGTGGTCCTCTCTATCGTACTTTACACCCCTGACTAGTCAAGTCCTTGCTAATTGCCACTTCCAAAACCCTCCCTTCGCCGTATCTTTTTCTTACCCACAGTCTTTCGTCCTCCAGCTCCATATCCTTTGCCTTTAAAATCTCATGGGACGTTGTCCTCCTTGGACACTGCACCCTATTCCAGTCCATCCTCTCAATTCATGTCCCGTCCTTCCGTATCACACGCCTCTCCCCCATCCCTATCCCCTCCTTATACGAGAACACAACCCCTCCTGTAACTTTCCACCCGTTCAACTCGTCCCTTCTCCCTACCCCTCGGCCATCATCCGAGACCGTAGCTCAGGTTACCTCCAAGATATCTCTGGCCTTACCTCCAAGCCACCATTCTCCCTTTGCCCTGGATCCCCGTACAATTTTACAGACAAATTATTATCACTATTATTTTTCCTTCCTTCTGCTCACGTCGGGCTACCCTCCCCATTGTCCTTCATTACTCAGTTCCTCCCTCTCTTCTCCTCTACTTGCCGCTCCGCATTCGTTATAATTGCCCTTCGTCCCCTCTCGCTCTAACCTTCTCCTCCTCCACCCTACCGTCCTGAACTTTGGTTGGCCGTCCGTGTCTTCCCTCATTCTGCGTTTATGACGTTCTTGAAGGTCTGGCATCTTAACGAGTCGGCGAGGATGAATTTTGCTTCGCTTCATCGCCGGACGAGAGGAGAGCGACCTAGGCCTCTCATTGAAACGCGCTTTCACTTCCGGAGTTAACTTCTCTTCCGGAGCCCACTTTTACGTAAGATTTTCGAGTTTTTTTTCTTATTTTTGCATGATGCCATTTTATTGTGTGTGTCTTGAGTTCCTTAATAAAAGCATTTTTTTGTGTATTTGAGTGGATCATATATTGCAGAGAATTAGTTTTTTAGCCTCTAGATGACTATGCGTTTCGGAAGATTAAGATTGTAGCAAAATTTAAATAACATTCCGGAAATATAAAGAGGTGATAGATAAGGTTTTTCTCCCGCCCGCAAGCATAAAAATGTGTTAGGCCCATTTCAAAGATAGGTTCAACTATTTTTCTCTTTTTTCACCAGTAATAGAAAATGCAAGTCGACACGATATTCCTTGATTTCAAGAAGGCATTTGACAAGGTTCCTCACAAAAAACCCATTTACGAATTGTATGCATGCGGAGTTAATAAAAAAATAGTGAACTGGATAAGAGCTTTCTCAGTGATCGAAAACAGAGTAATTAATGATTGTTTTAGCTTTGATATGGTCAAAATCACATCCAGTGTTCCTTAAGAAAGCGTGATCGACCCTCTTTTATTCATTATTTATATTAATGACCTAAGTTCTCGAGTTAACAGTAAATTAAGATTATTTCTGACGATACAGTTATCTACCGCGAAATAAGCGAAAACGCGGCCTTTAAAGATCTGTCAGCGGACCTTAGCAACGTTGATTCGTGGTGCCAGGGTTAGAATTAAATATCAGTAAATGCACCACAGCTCACTTCCAGCGAAAGTCATCACACAAATGCCATACTCATACTGTGAGTGGAGTGAACATAAAATATGCAGAAACAGAAATATATCATGGAATTACCTTAACTTGTGATATATCGTGGGGAACACAAATACAAAACATATGCGGCATAGCATTAAAGAAACTAGGTTTTGTAAAGCGTAGAGTAGGAAGGTACTCAGATGAAAAAGTGGAAAAGAGATGATACTTCGCTCTGGTTAGGCCACACCTCGAATACGCCGCGAATATTAGGGACCCTGGTCATAAAGATTTTACCAAAAAAATTATAAAATACAAAGGATAATAAAATACGGAGCGCGCTTCATTAAAAACTGCTACGAGCATACATATAGTGTCTCTTTAACTTACATTGAGGTGGGAGCCCCTAGAGACTCGGAGGCTACACGCTAGGCTTAGGTTGCTTGAGAAATTCAGAATTGATGTTTTTCAGATTGACACAGAGAATATTATCATGACTCCTCACTACATTTCTAGGCCTTAAAGATACGATAAAATAAGAGATATACACTGCCGAACAGATGGGTACAAAACTCGTTCTTTCCGCGCAAAATAAACGGTCACAATAAAAACCGAGCTCCACTAAATACACTCCTATAATACATGTCACCATTTCACCTCCCAAAAACTCACATCTTTACACGGCTGGTGTAAATATTTTTCGCTCATCTTACAATCATTCATCATTATTTTCTAATCTAAAATTTAGTCTTCAAATTCGTGGTCCTATAATTCCCTGCCGCTTATCTTAGAAGTGGCTGGCATTAGTATTTATAGCTATATAGAGCGTTCCTCAATTAGTTGGCAGTATGGGCTCTAGTGAAGAGTGACATACCTAATAGTGATACCGCCCCGTATAAATACCGTGCCATGTTTTATAGAAAGTGTTAGTTGGAGTGAACGTGTTCTCGAATACTGCGTTTTCTACAAATTTCTCGCGCAAAAAATACTATTGAGTACATTTTCAGTGATTATGGGACATGAGCATAGAAAACGAACATTGTATTCTTTGGAGGGGTATACTTTTCTATTTTTTATCGTTCGCTCTGGGAGAATGCATATACCGTAGGGGTTTTCCCTATGTTTAATGGTCAGTTATGCCTTGCATGCGTTTTTTTCATTACCGCGCGCACAACCATGGAAATACACTCTCAATTACCTCTGTATAAATAAATAATCTCAATTACCTCTGTATAATGCGCGGTGTATAGTAGTATTTTCTTGAAAACCACAGGACCGTTTCTTCTAAGAATCTCTACTTAAGTTAGTGCGAGCGATATAGTTCCCTAATCATAATAGAGACCGTATTCGATATATACCTTTTAATTTCACCAACTGTGAGACACACAAATTAAATATTGCATTATTAATGGTGCAATAATATAGTTTTGTATGAGAGAAGTTGTAAGTAATCAAATAAAAATATCTAAATTAGTCTTAAATTTGATTCTTTTTTTCACGCGGTACGTTTGAAATTCCGTCAAAACGGAAGGTTTATAGCGATTCCGAAGATTTTACTGCGGTGGCAATGTGATAAATTTTCAAAATAGTTGAAAAAACAGACTAACTACACACTGTTGATTATTTAACGAGATATTATAGTAGAAAATGGCTCATTTTTATATAAGATCTCTCTGGAGTGCATAGACGTGCCATTTCCCATATAAAAGAGCTGGCATTTTTTGGCAAATATCTCGGAAAGTATTGTAGTAAGGGGTTGAATTTTTTATGTTTTTGGAAGGATGATACATTGTTCTTTATAATTAGACCAAATTCATTGATTTATGGGTAAAATGATATTTCGCTCAAACTACCTTAAGGTATTTAGGGTGGGTGAAATAATTTTGAGCCTTGCTCCCATTTATCTCTCATAATAACGTATTAGAATAAGTGCAGAGTATTTTTTACTCTTTAAAATTACTTGTATTATAATATAGCGCAAATTTTCACAGTCGTCTGACGGAATGGACACAGTATTTATTTCTTGCAATTGAATTTGTTATAAAAATGGAATGGACGCAGTATTTAATTCTTTCAATTTAATGTGTTATAAAAATAATTTTTGGCAAAACATTACGATTTCAATGGTGAAATTATATTTTGTTTCTCATATTTATACTTTGATGTAGATAGAGAGGGCAATACGTCATCAAGCTGTAGCCTGATGATCGAAATAACAGGCATATTGGTTATCCCTGATCTTTCCTTACATTTCTTAGGATAGCAAGGCAAAATTTACGATTTATCGAATGCAGAGAAAAATAATGCATCATATGTGTGAATTATAAGACGAATAACTCTGAAGACATATATTGGCTAGTTACCGTATGGATTGAACACGACTTTACCGTAGTTTTCAGCGGGAATTAGGATTATTATTAATTTAAATGTAAACACAAATGTATATAAGGGAAATTCGTATTAAAAAAGTAAATGCATGATTACTTCTAGTAATTTATTGATGGAAAACATCGTTAAATTTTAAAATATGTGCGTCAGCCTATGAGAGCCAAAGAAAAATCGGGGCTAACAATTATGGAAAACAGGCTACGCCTACATTTCCGCTTCTAGAATTGACCACAATAGCAAGTGCCTTCTCCTTCAATCACAATGGATTTCAGTAACATTATATAACATATTTCCTCGGCAACCTGAGCTTTTGCTAATTACGGAAATTTTCCCCGGATTTTACATATATGTATGCATTTGTTTTTGTCTTTGAAGATTTTGATCTCTTATACGGAAGCTAGCGTTTAGCATTAGAAGGTAGCTGATGATGGAGACATAGGGTAAGGATATGAAGAAGAGGCTGATGAAGAGCTTCATATGGAGCGTAGCGTTGTATGGGGGCAGAAATGTGGACCCTTAGAAATGAGGACGAGAATAGGCTGCAGGCATTTGAGATGTGGGTGTGGAGAAGGATAGAGAAGGTGAGGTGGTCGGAAAGGAAGACTAACGAGGAAGTGCTTGAGATGGTGGGTGAAGATAAGAAACTTCTGAATGAAATCCGAGATAAGCAGGGTAAATAGCTGAAGGATGGAATAAAGGATTATGGGTTGCTGAAGAGTACGATAGAAGGAAGGATGTTGGGCAAGCGGGAAAGGGGAAGAAAGAGAATAGGTTTCATGGACGGGATGAAGATGGGTAGATCGTAGGCATAGGCGAATAAAGATGTACTTGAGGGAGATAGGCCCCTGAATGTGTAGAATACCAGGAGAAGATATTCTGATGTTCAACCAAACCTACCTTAACCAGTAGAATACATTTAAAAAATGATCAAAACTGTGTGTTAAATTTGCTTCGCTCGTTCTCCCAACGCCGCCTGTGTGGGCTGTTCGCAACAATACCGCAATAGTCACACAGTGTACTACTACTGTACTGATTTTACCTGGAGCCGCTTAATTTAATTATTTCAAGAAATAGTTTATGCTATTTGAGACAACGGGTGGATGGGAAAGGAACGTTTTTGGGTCCTAATGCTTTGTTTCTTTGCTGAACAATGCAAGCGTAAGGACAAAGACACTATACCCCCATGATAGATTCGCGTGTATTCACAAACAGGTTTCACATTGCACTCCCCTCGCACATTCATCCGTGGGGCAAGTTAATTTGGAGTTTATCCTCTTATATTGGACGTTTTTATGGTAAGAGCAAATCTATCACTTTTTTAAATTTTGTTTTATCCAAGAAATTTGAAGGACGTGCACGGAGGAACCTCATTTGTCCTCCATCGTAGACGGAAAGAAATGAGGCCTTTTCCTTGAGGAAAGAGCGACCGACCTTTTTCCTCACCGTCCCACACGATTAATGTCCCTGTTGACGTGCATTACTGAATCATTTACCTCGACTCCTCATAAATTACGTATCAGAATCAAAGTTGTCTCGCCGATGTGGGGACGTATGGTCGCCCTACCTTTCCGCATACCCTATCCGACACCCTAAACGTCATTCCCTTCCTCACCCCCACCCCCTCAGGACTCTCTCGCTGGGTGCAATCCATCAGGCTTAAAGGGGTGCACCCACACCAAGCAACAGTCGCGTCCTCGGGAAAATCCTCGCAAACCGGCCAATCCTACATTCCCATCTCTCTCTCACTCTGCCTTCTACAAGCTCCCAATACTCCCCGTGGACCTCAAACGTCCTCCCCCTACCACTCTATTCCCATCCAAAGGATATGCTGTCCTTCGTCCAACCCTATCTATGCCCACCTCCTGAAAACTCCGATTCCCCTATCCCATAGTTTCTTTCTCAGTTATTCCACGAAAACGGACACCGTGGAAGTCACCCATATCCCACTTTAAATGCAATGCTGCCATCCTCCTCAACGCTTAACGCACGTGTCTGTCTATCCAACCATCTAACCACGGTTCGACATAGTTCCTCCCGCCATCTTTTTCCCTCGATCGTGTCTTCCTCTGCTTTCCTGCACCTTCTCCTCCTTCGATTGAATCGAAAGTCGATTTTGGAAATATCTGCGCTGTATTTAGCGGATTGCATATTTTCCTAGAATGGCTCCTTACGCACTCATTGTAAGAAAGGGTACTTCAGGTCGTCCTCTTTGCCTGAACTAATCAACTTGGTTATCCACGAGAAATTCCCTTCTTCCAATATCGAAGAAACACCAGTGATATATTTACGGCCATTTACTAACGGTAATAGTTAATGCTATCCGCCGTGAAAGCTATAAACAAGAAACGGAATTGTAGGATGGATAAAAACGATTTGTGTTAAATTCTGACTTATGAGTCTTATCTTGGAACTAAGAGTGCATTAGCGAATCTAAACGGCTTTATATGAAAAACTTCAGATCAGAATTTATCAATTTTATTAAATTTATTTTTGATTATGTAGCCTTCGGTGTAGAAAGAGTAAAACATAATTTTTTTAGAAACCAATTCCACTGATACATAGTCATTTTATTTAGACATCCATCTGGTAGACAAACGCAAGACCTGAATGATCCCCTCACTTATCCAAAAACTTGAAATTATTTTTAAGTCGGGTTTAGGAAGTGAACAAAAGAAAATATAAAGAATTGATTTTTAAGAGACATTTTATTTTTTATTGGATGAACTACATAAACGTAAATGTTTATGATAATTTGATCATTTTCTACCTCCAATTCGATTTTGTAGTATCTATAGCACCAAAGGTAGTATGTTTAAAAGACGAAATCGTCAGTTGCTTGCTACGGAAAACTCAAAATTGGTTTTACTTTTTTATACTTAAGAGCTTATTTTGCGAAATATATATGTTGAAAGGTGTTCGTATTAGTAGCAGAGATCATTTCAAATCAGTTTATGCATTCAGGGAACATAAAGTAAACTAAAACGTGTACGTTAGTGTTTCAAGATTTATGCTCTTAGTCGTTTATTTTTTACTTATTGTCATGTAGAATGACTGGGCAATAATGGCATAAATCTATAATAACTATTGTAATGCCATGCGGAAATATCAGTAGACTCGCGGCAACGAAAGAAGTATTAGAGTATTATACACCTATTGTTTGACTTTGCTCATTTACTCTAACTGTTGAGAGCTAACTTCATGTGATAGTTTATGTGTATTATATATTTCTCTAAAGTTTTTTTCGGGACGTGTCTCATCAACCTGCAATTATTTAGCCGAAGTATTATTAAATTTTTCTCGACGGGTTTTCAGTTTTTTATCTTAGTCGACGACAGTTTCATCGCCATTCGAATCGTAATGTTCAGGTCCAAAGTGAATCTTCAGTCTTTTAATCATTGTAATTAAGGCTTCTGGAGGCTTATATTTTGGAGGAAACCTTCGTAGAAATTTGATTTAAGTATACCATATTTCCGTTGCGAGTGAAGCTTAAATTACGGACAATGAAGTAAATGACGATGCTCGTACTTATCGTCGTTATGAATATATTTTATCGATGTTCGAACGACTTTACGTATTCCATAGAGCTATAGGTATTTTGAATTCATAAAGCCGAGCTAACTCCGCACGCTTCATTTTTATGAAGATTGCCAATGTATTTTCAGCATCTATTGCCAACGTCGTGGTTTTAAGCGTAAAAGTTACGAATTTCAACTCATTTTAATTCGAACAACTTTTTCATTGAATATCTGTTATCTGGTTCTGTGTTCTGTCTGAAATGCTGGTGTTCAATGAAATTACTCTTGCCAACGATTATAATGCAATGACTGTCGTGATGAAGTCTGTCATCCGGCTTGTGAAGGTTGTATATTGGGAATAAGGAGCAAGTGCGATAAATGAATTTTTATAAAGAAAAAAGAAGACGTTCATTATACTCAGGAAACCACGACAGCTATATAAAGTAATGACTCACTATCAAGACATTCAGTACAAATGGAGTACGTTTTGTGAAAACAACGAAATAAATCTTGACTTTATCTTATTTTCTGTCAAATCACACACACTGCATAAGATATCTATTTCTTCTAATCTCTGTCTCAGTGTTTACGAGAAGTTAATTTTTATAAAATTATTATAATTTCGGCTTAATAGGTATTATTATTATTACTACATATTATTATTAAAGTTAAATTATTATTTCTGCGGCGTATGTATACACAGCATAGATATCGCGTTATCGTTTATTAAAACTTGCGTTATAGCAGCCGTAATATGGCATACACAAAAACAAAAATCGCCATTCTACTTTTAAAGTGTTATTTATTTCATTTTTCTTTATTTGGGACTTTTGTCTGCCTTCTATTGCCGGTAGATGACTTTTCAAATATGGATCAGCGAAATCCACAAAGAAATGTGACGTAAGATGATGTTGCTTCAAATAATCTCGTCTATTCTTTTACTTAGCGACGCGTATATTTCAAGAAAACTAACTACAATCTCAAACTTCCATGTGAATTTAACGAGAAAAATAACGCATCGTTTACCATAGGCGGTTAAGATTACAATTAATCTCAACGTCGTAACAATAAGAATTTTTTTCAAGAAAACTAACTACAATCTCAAACTTCCATGTGAATTTAACGAGAAAAATAACGCATCGTTTACCATAGGCGGTTAAGATTACAATTAATCTCAACGTCGTAACAATAAGAATTTTTTTCATTGCATTAGAATATAAATGAAAAGAAAATGCTGCGAATGAAATTCGTGTGCAATTGAAGACGTATTATATCGACGTTTTTGAACATCCAAAAGAGAAGCTTCGTCTTTCCCATCGCTATTTTTACAAATTTATTCCCAGGAAGAGAGATACACACACCCGAGATACATTTTAGCCCTCTCCCCCGCTATAACGTCTCTCACGCTCTTAAATTTTTCACTTCCACCATCTCTCTCTCTCTCCTTTCCTCCCGTCACCATATTTATTATTAAAAGTCTCTCACAGATTCGAGCGAAATTAAATTCCCGGAAATTATTTCCCCAAGTCGCTTCTAACGATGACATTATCATAATGGAATTTTGATTTTTCCGAGCGCGGCGAGAGCTGCCTTGAAAGTCAGGCGCTCCTTTCAAGCACCCTTAATTACTTTTCCATTCCTTATATTGCTTATATGTATACAACTATTCAGGTATATGCTACATTTCTATTATATATCAACACGTATCGTGCCATAGTATCTTAAATTTTCAATATGTATTAAGTGTTCACGCGTATGGATATACGTTTATTCAAGTTCAGTACGGCTGGAAGAATCTGGGATCTTCTCTTGCCTAAGCGAACCTTATTGATTGCGTATTATTTTTACATCTTATATCTCTACCTTGTATTTCATGCATATGAAAAACCAATATAAAAATTGGGAACATAATAAAGTAAGGAATATATATGATCGAAGACCAGAGCCATACTTTCTGTATAAAATGACTAAAAAAGTGGTATCGCAATGGGGAATATATCACTTGGTGTAAAGTGTATTTGCTTGGAAAATCTTGTTCGGGTGTAAAATGTAGTTTTTTCAGATTGCTGTGCTTTTAGATGTGCGTAAATCAATAGTGAAGTGGAAATTTAATTTCGAGAGAGGTGAAACCCATCAAAATTCCTGTCAATTAAATAAGGAATGCGGATACGTGATGATATTATGAATCTAGTATAGCTTCATATGAGTAAGCTTTTCCTCTAGACCGGGATATACTCCTTTGCCGATGCATGAATACTACTAGAGATCATCTACTTGAAAGAAGTCTAGCCTAAGGAATGTCATAGACATTCATGTACAGGCAAAGGAGTATATCCTGTTCTAGAGGAAAAGCTTACTCATAAAGACTCAAGCGGACCATTATTGATATAACATTCCTTTAGTATTTGGAAAAATATTTGGGATACCTACGTTTTATTACCAATACTATTATTATGAGAAAACTGTCAGCATTGATTTTTCATAGATACAGAAGCATTAATGAAAATCACCGTCAAGAAATTTTAACGTAACAATCGATCAGATATTTTAGTGATAAGTCGCATTTATGACATCAAAGAAATGTATTGAGGGTGGTGCGGTAGAATTAAAGAGTATAAATAGTGGGTAATGTAAATATAAATTACAAACCTAATTATAATTCTCCATGTTACAGATAAAGAATTCTAATTCAACCATAGAATGCCAATTATCAGTGATACAATAAAGAATAAAATCTACTCACATGAAGTGATTTTTTTCTGTTATTTGAATTCGGGTATCATCTAGGTAATCAATTCTTCGTTGGGAGGGTACAAGACTCCTCCGCATTTTCAATTTAGCTTATTAGTTAATCCTAGTATTATTGCCTTCTGTAGTCTCTTATTGTTTGGCTGATTGATTCGATGCAAGCCTTCAGTGGCTTTCTTCGTAATTTCTTCCCCTGTCATTTTCCTCCTGCCTTATTCCTCCACATTTATTCTGTCATATAGTTTTACACATGTGTGTTATTCCCCTTTATACAATAAATATCCATCAACTCTGACGGTTTTTTTCTTTACCTGTTTCTCAGTGGTTATTTACGGAATACATAACCAACGGAAACGAATCACCTTTTATTATTTGACGGAGTTCATCAATTAGCGAGATGTCTTATCACTTCCTCGCTTCCTGGTAGCACGGAGGCGTTTGTTCTTTTGTATGCGCATCCCATATTATCCAAAGCTCGCCTACTGTACTCATTTTACTCAAACGATTCATCTTATTTCACAAAAAGCACGAAAAAAACTATGATCATCATCCTCACTTCTTTTATTTAATTTTCTTCCAGATAATTTATCTTTTCACGCGGGGTTGTTGCCATGTTAGAAGCTAACAAATTGTCAGCGTTCTATTAGAGGTGGAGCTCTTTAGTGCCACTCAATTAGCAGTGACCAAGCAAATCATTGACTTTGCTTTCGCTCCGAGAAGCTCTGTGGAAATTTTGGCCGTGACGTGGCAGCACCGTCCAGGGGCGTTAGCTCAGAGCGCAAGGCGCCTGCCTCGGCGTGTAAAGGAACTGAAATCCTCTAGTTGGTTGGAACGCCAGGCATTTGGAAACGAGACCGAAAAATGGAATAGGTGATCACGACATATAAAACCTATTTTCTTTTGAAACCATCATCACTGTCTGAATTTAAGTAGATAAAATTAATTTCACCCTTTAATTTGTGCATGTAGTGATATTTATAAATATTCTTTCAAAGAGTTTTAAAAGAAATTATGCATCCATGCTACCTTTCGGATGGAGGGTATTATTGTTATTGTTTATTTATACATCAATTTAATATAATCAATTAACATATTTATAAATATTAGATACTTCAAGCGTCCCTATAGAGAATAGTGTGAGAAATTGTTCTGTAAACATACGTAGGTAATGACGATCTCTTTTATGTGTGACACAGCCAATTTTTATTACGGATTGTGGTTATTTATCCTAAACTTTTTTCTCACACCTCAAGATATTTTCCGTCTTTTTGCTGTGTAATTATCATTTTATCAAACAAAATTTGATAGGTGGAACTCCTTGTTGTTAGGAATTTGATGTGCGAACTTAATAGAAGAACCAGGAAATCATTGTCGCTATATCCCTCAGTTTCTGTATTAGATACCTTAGAGTCGTCTGATCATGATAATCTTATCAGCCGAGACTTCGTCTATTACTAGTTATTTGTTTACTAAGGCTTCTTTTTTACGATTGAACTATTTAGTGGTGGATTGAAGCCTGGTCAATTGGCTGGTTCGAAAAAAGGCTTTTCTCGCAAATCGTTTCCCGAGGGTTGCCAAACCTAATATTTTGCTATGACTTGAAAGTACGCACAAGATCATTGCACAGAGTTGAGGTTTTCCACTGTAACCTGACAAAAAATGAGTTTTTACGCACATTTTCAGGAACTATCGTCTTTTTAAGGGTTTTTCCTCCATATTTCCCGAATACTTAATACCGAATATTTTGACTCTCACCAGAATTAAGAGAAGTTAGAGTTCATTTAACACATATTAATTGATATTTATGGAATATATGTTGTAATATTTTTATTTCGGAGTATTTAAGGTCGATTTTTCACTCATTTTTAAGCATTTTTCATGAGTTTTCGAAATCCTGCCAAAATTTTGTTTTTTATCAAAAAACAGTCTACTAACTCTCGATTGTTTTCTTAATAATCAGCCAGATAATTTGCTTTACATGGCACACACTCACGTGAGGATTCATTGTACAAAATTCACCATATTATTGTCAGTGCATCGACAGTTACTTTTCATTTTTTTAACATATTATGTTCTCTAAGTGTGAAAGCTGTCGAAAGTGAGCTCTTAAATTTTCACCATTGCTCCGCACTGCACGTAGTTTCACGTTTCACGCAATTGCATTAATTGTAGCTAATAAATTTGTATAAATTAATGAAACTGTTTACTTTAATTCTACTTTGAAATTAAATAGGTAATTGCTGTCGGTACTAAAGGTTAGTTCGAAGATCGACTGGTACAAGTATGCGCGCGCATTTTATGAATTTAACGATAAACGAAAAAGTGGCCTTACATTTTCTATTGACGATTTTTTCCCAATCCAGAGATTTTAATGTTCCAAATTTATTATGGAAGCTGAATTTTAAGAAAACAATCGAGAGGTAGTAGACTATTTTTTATAAAAAAAAACAAAATTTTGGCAGGATTTCGAAAACTCATGAAAAATGCTTAAAAATGAGTGTCTTAAAAATGAAACTAAAAAATGAAAAAAAATACTCTGAAATAAAAATTTCACACCATATGTTCCATAAATATCAATTGATATGTGTTAAATGAACTATTTTCTTTAAATCCTAGTGAGGTACAGATTAAAAGAAAAATTATTTCAAGCAATATGGAGGAAGAACCCTTAAAAAGTCGATAGTTCCTGAAAATGTGCAAAAAAACTCATTTTTTTGTCAGGTTAGAGTGGAAAGCCTCAACCCTGGGCAATGATGTTGTGAGTACTTCCTAGTCATAGCAAAAGATTAGGTTTGGCACCCTTCGGGAAACGATTTGCGAGAAAAGCCTTTTTTCGAACCACCCTGCTGGTCAATTATTTCATTGTCTTACGTTATTAATCCTAGGCTTAAATTAGTACCCCTCTGGTTCACATTTAAGTTATTTTTCTCAAAGAGAGACGGTAAGCCCGAAAAAAAATACCGTGGAATAAATACATAAGCCTCCTAAATACGGAGATGGAGCAGGTAAGCTACAAGGACTTTCAGAATGGACCGCTTAACGAAGGGCTGCAATCAACCAATCTTCGAATTGCATGCCTGCTGATGTCGATGATAAGGGTTCTCCCTTCTCTTGCTAATCTACTCAATCCATCGTTGCTCCTTTAATGAAGTACAAATCTCATTATTTGAAAGTAAAGGCTTCCAAGGAATGGTATTGGAAGTTAAGGATTTTCAGCTCTTTTTCCTCATTAATCCATTTTCGGAGACAAGAGTATCGAGAATGTTCCAGCTCGCTTCTTAAGACTTCATGTCTCTTCTCAAGTCTGAGTTATTTAACGTGAATAAGTGATCTGGATCTCCTGTGAAACTGTTGTCTCTAACAATGAATGAAAGTGGAAAAAATTTGTATAGTACTCAAGAAATCTCATTACATGATGGCGCGTTTAACGTCACGGGAATAAGATTTTTATGTTAAAAAATGAAGACGGTTACACACGATTGAATTGCCCTATGACGTCGCTCCTGGTTTCCACAATAAAGCGTTATTTAAAAAATGGCAGAAAAATATCTTGCCAACGAAACAATATCTCTAAAACCGCGGCCAACCAATAAATTTATTGCGTGGATCTACTAATCTAATATATAAAAACACATGACTGTTTGTTAGTCTTCTATGCCTTCCAATACCATTCATCAGATTACGATGAAACTTTGGTGAGTTGTTGTTCACACGCCCGCAAAGGTTTCTTAATTATTAAAGCCATTGTACAATAAAAAAGGCGCAATTCGTTTCAACAAATGCGAGTTGGCATGCAAGCTTCTCAAACAAGCGACGAATGACAAGCAGATCGTTTACGAGTAGCTCATTCACGTGTATCAGAATCGTATCAGTAAGACATAATATCCCATGCATCAGAATGTTATTAGTTAGATATAATCTGTGCTAATAGATACGTTATTTATTTGTTCATAGAATAAGTTTTGGTGTAGTGATCTCTTGGTTTGCTTTGTTTTAATTCTTGCATTTAATTTTCTTTGGATTTTTGGAAGCTGGATTTTTAATCTTGAAAATTTTAAAATTTGTTCTACTTCAACAGTAGAATATTTTATTTATTTGGAAACCGCAGCATGAGCGTGTAATGGAAACTCATGTCATCATTTGTGCGTTAAGAATTCCTTTGTAAGTACGAGGAATTAATTGGACTAGGTCTCAAATTCGCTTGCGTCTCCTTTGTATATGTGTGCCTACTTAGAATAAGCAACAATGCAACGCATGCCGGGCGCTGCTAGCTATTTATATTTTTAGAAATACTGAAATTACACACAGTAATGTCTGACTCCTCCAAATGGGTATATCCTCCTATTACGTTCTATCATCAGCCGGCCATGCCTATAATGGGTGACTCTTTTTACCATCTTAGTGAAACGCTTCACCATCTGTCTGCTTGGTGATTACCTTTCATTTTGTACGAATTTCTATTACTGCTGATGATCTTTACATATAATCGTCGTAAATGAACGAGTTTGCTTTACTGCATTCTAAATTTCATCATTCCGCTTTTGATCTTGGGCTTCTTCCTTCCGCGTGGGCTAATCTTGTCGAAACCAGGTGATGTGAAACCGTAAAGTGTTCAAACTTGGAGCCAAACTCCAAAGCCTTAGCTAACCAACCCTCCAACTTCCCTCTCCCCTCCCTCCCTGTACTTCCCCATCTTTAACTACCAAACCCACACACTTCCCTACGCACCGCTTCCTTCAGACTTTCCCTTTCCTCGTCTTGGGAAACTCTTGCACCAGTGTAAATTTGATATCCGAAAATTGTTGACATTTTTACTCCCCTCCCTCTTTGCCTTGCTTGTAATGCTCGTTCTTCGGCCCAGGGGATTACTAACGACCCTTAAGGTTCGTTCGCATTGAACATGACTAAGGGACATGATGCAGATTAATGGAATTGCCCTTGGGTTTAATCAACTCAAAGAGAATATTTCTTACTGTTGATCGATAGGAACTCTTTTTCTTTAATACACAATGACTTGAAAAGGTTCGTATTTTGTCAAATGAATCTATTTCTTTTTGAAATTTGTATGCCGATACATCTTGTCGCTTATGTGTTACTTTTTGAAAGGACTTCCAGTATGAAACTACCATTTTGAATTCATGTATTAAGATTGGCACTTTCGGTGGGGATGTTGTTACATTCATCTTCATAACCTGTTAGACAGCCTCCACATGATAATGGAATTAGACGTAGAAACGCTGCTTATGTTATTAAATAAAATCATGAGAAAACTCGAGACCAAAAATGCTAAATTATCGGAATGCATTTACTTCTGCCTTTACCGCCATGTTAACTGCATATTGGCTGAGTGAAGATATCACCCTCCTTCGTGTATGGCCATCTTTGCGTCATGATTTTGGGGGTTGACTAGTTTTTATCATTTTTTGGATCTCACATTTGTATATGAACAACACCTTATGCTCTTTAGACGCTTTATAAACCTATTGAACGCAACTAACCCACGCGCAAGCTTAACTTTATATTATGTCCGTAAGTTACTTTCCAATATTCAAAGTATACCGATCTATAAAATTCTCCCTCCCACAAAGTTTGCCAATTCTATGGTCCCTTTCGCCGTTCACTTATAGTTTCACCTTTCCTCTTCCACTGCTTTCTTGTGCGTGTAGCAAAGTGAGGGGCCAGTTTGCGGAGGCTGAAGTTCCAAGCCCATCTCCGGGAGCTAACCCCCGGCATCAACTCGCTTCATCTAATCAGCCAGGCTCAACCGCGGATGGAGAATGTCAAGAGAGACGGTTGCCGCCCGCTAAACCACAGTGTCGCGACTGAGACCGATGGTTGAGAGGAGCGTATGAGGTTGGTATAATAGTAGATAGGGTGGAGTAGTTGGCATTCATCCTCGCGAGTGTTTAACCTAACCTACCAGAAGTGATGGACTAGGATAGTGATAGTTAGATCATCTGCCAATCATCATTCACATTTTAGTATTGTTTCTATGTGCACCAAAATCAAAGAAATTTAAAATAATTGTGCATCCGCACTGTATTAATGAATAATATTCGCAATTGAAACAGGATACTAACTAAATCAGCCGCGGTTCGATGGCGAGTTTCTTTTGGGATGCATTAATTCTGAATTTGTAAAATTTTCCCTGGCACCATAGAGGCGTGTTCTCTATTTGGTCAGTGAAATGTCAAGTACCTCATGCATACCATGTCCAAAAACCAAACATTTTCCTGTCATCTCGAATGTGGCGCAACAATTTTGAGACTCTTCGAGAGTTAATAAAATACTATAGAAAACAGCACTGTTCGATTCAAAGTGCAAAGAGCGGACAGCCACGGGTAAGTTACCAGATGGAAGTACTTGGTTTGGAGCCTTTAAAGACATGAAGGCTTCGATCTAGGCTTCGATTACTTTAAAAAAATCAAGCGAGCTTCAGCAAAACACAGAGGTAATTATTTTGACCGCATGCCATATCTTCAGAAGTAATTGAAGCGACAAAATATAATTTGATAGATTAAAAAATTGTTCTTTCCTTGCACCATTTGTTTTTGTAACAAGAAGAACAATATGCCACGAACATGAGTACATTTTTATCATAGAACTCGTCTTTCGTTGTCATAATCAATGTTTAAATATATGGTCTTTTTATTAAACTACACGAGCTGATAAGCATATTTTCAATTAAAGAGGTTCTAAGAGCGGAAGTTGTTGACAGTCGCGGCACCTGGTAGTTTATCGGTAGGAGACCGCTTCCTTGCATTCTCTTTTCATTCTCCGCCTACTTTACCGCATTCCCCCAGCCAGCATTAGAATCTATCCACCCTTACTCGGCCTCTATCCGTTGCATCTTAAACGGCCGCGGAATCCAGCGGCGGCGTGTTTACGCACGTGCGGTCGGGATTAATTAGCAAAGCAGGGAATGCGACGACAGCCGTCCCTAGTCCACGTCCACTGCCCGCTGCACATACACGGGCAGAGGATCCCGGAGACCTTAAGGTCGACGACGAGGTATATCCAGCCGAGCCGCGTCGCCCGGAAGTGTGTTCCACCTATCCCTAGCTAGCTTCATCTATTCCCGGTGCTCACACGTCTCGCTCTTCAAAACGTCCGCGGCGTGTGTCCCTCTAAGCTACGTCGTCTAGACGGACAATTCCGTACCACGTCTGACGAGCGTTCCTCACACCGAACCATATCCCTAGATTTCACCCCGAATACAACAAATAGGTGGATTATAACAATCTTTATAAAATATAACCTCAATAATATTACTTTAAATTTGAATAAATATAGGATTTATTACGTGTACGATGCATTTGACAAGCGTCGACACTACAAAATTGAAATTGATTGAAACCCAGTATTTCTTCATTACTTGGAAGTCATCGAGTATTTTTATACGGAACAGATTCCATTGCTGAGGTGAAAAGATTTCAATCACTAATACCTTGTCATTCATACATTATGACCAGTGATAAGCTAGACTCCGATTACGGATTTTAATCGCACGTCACTGGAACAAAAATATTGTAGCTTGACGTTGGATCGTATGAAGAATTCGCAAATATGTTTATAGAAAAGCATTTAGATCGTGCAAAGGGATAGCTTTGCAGAAAATATGAACTCATATAGGTAATTAAAGCTTTTTTTTCATAAAATATGTAAATCTTTTTCTGGGAATAGGTCTAATTTTGTCCCTAAAATCAGAATAGGAATGGCAATTTCAAGAGGTTATCGCAAAAAAGGCATCAAATGTATGAAAGTAAAGCCGTGGCTAGTCCCATTATCCTCAAGCTTAGTCAACTTTTGAATCTGAGGGACACTGATTAATATCCGTGGATAATTTGAGATAAGTTTGTTTAGAAATAAATTTATTAGTTTATCGTGAAAACTAACCTTTTAATGACTATTCTTTTTTCCTTTGCTAATCTCCATGGAGTCGTTCCAAATGACATGACAGTATTAGCTCTTACGGAAATTAATTCCATAGTGGAGGATAGACGTTTTTGAATGCAGCAGTAAAATAAACATCATTCTAACAAATATTAAAGGTGAAACTCCAAAATCCGTAAACAAAAGCGTAACGTTAAGGTTTTGATTACGGCCTTTGGAGTTTTACCTTTATTTTAATAATCCAGCTGTAATAGCTCACTTCTCAAATATTGTTTTACCCATTGTGCTGATTACAGTAGGTGTCTTTTATTATGCGAATAGTATTCTCGGAAAATCTTTTATAAATTTAGGTCGCTGTTGGAAATGGTAACCATCGTGGATTAGAGTTGAACAAACCAAGATTAAGTTTGGCAGCAAATATTTTAACCCGGCCCGTGCTGTCAACTCAACGTGCTTCGCTCTCGGGATATTTCTCAGTAACCTATACCTAGCATAGAACGTAAATAGCCTTCAACCTGCTGGGGGCTGATTCACGGTATCGTCATCGCCTAGCTGTTGAGCGTAGGATATTTGTTAACAATCTTGATTCCTATTCCACTTACCATAACTGAGCATTGAAACTAATGAAAAAGGCACTTAGGTTTTCCCGGCGTATCTGCTGGTTCTGAGCCCCTGAAGATGGAAAACAAGTCGTTCTTCGAAACGTCGAGAGACATGGACCTGCTGGAATACCCAAGAAACATTTATCCAAAACTAATGAAATTTGAATTGCTTTAGCGAGGAACAATTCTCCGTTCACTATGGAAAAAAATGGTTGTTGCCTGAATATCCTTGGCACTGGAGGCGCGCACTTGTGGGATATAAGTCACGTGCAACATTGTCGTTGAATATCGGTGGGTTCTTGGACAGGCAAATTTTTGTGACAAGTGCGACTTGGGTGTCAGGTGCTTTCCGTTTCCTCGCTCATTATGGTAGTTGTGATGTCTCTAACACATCCCTCAACTCAATACCGAGCTATCGTTAAGTTCCTTGGCTGACCCCGCGGAGTGACATGTGGTCCATTGCATTCATATGTTTGCCAACTTTAACTCGAGCTGCCCATTGTATTATACACATGAGCAAACATGAAATACCACATCATTCGATACATATTGATTACAAAGTTTCTAACTTCATGTAATAGAGATTTAATGAATTTAGCTATCACAATGTCGGGGGCATTGGTTAAATCTCTGTGACGAAATCTTCTTGCTTACATATTTGTACCAGTATTATTAAGTCTTCTATGCAATAAATCCAATTTCATAAAACGGATGCTTCAATGTTCCATTTCAATATTATTCTCAGAAAAATCTCTGTCAGAGAGCATCGAATCTCTCACTACGCTTTGCCTCTTGAAAAGTTGGACGATTCATTTTTTGCTAGCGTGTCATATGCAATTGTTTGTACAAGTGAAGAACAGTCAATTATTTATGCAAGTTAGATAAAACTTTATTAATGAGAATTCAGCTGTTTTTCATCGAGAAATATCTGCTCTCCTTTGCCGTATTATCATTGTAAAATAATAGAAATTATCCTCCTCGAGATCCCATATGAAATGAAATTTATTTTCTCCATATAAATATTTTACATTCCCCTGAAGATTAATTCTTGGCAAAAGAAATTCTAAAGTAGACAGTGTTCCGTATTCCCCTTATTATTGGCCACTGACCTAGTTTAATTGCAGTTTTTCACCAATATTACATGTGCTATATTTCCAAAATCAAGTGAAGTAAGTTTCAATGAAGCAATTAGGGCAAGTGGTACTCTTTACGGCCAATGATGTAAATATGAGGATTTAATTTGATTTTATTGGTCGCCAGTTAAACTGAATTAAAGACAAATCTCAATTTCAGCTGAAATTTTATATCCCATTTCGTTATGGGAAGGCCCAATTACACTCATTTTAATAAAAATTCCGGGAACAAGGCGATTCTCCCTGCCTCTCAAATTGGAGCCTATAAGCGTTCTCTAATAGGGAGCGACACGTGTTACTTCATTTCGCTCCTGCTCCAGAATTCCATTAATATTCGAAATCTAATGGAGGTGTCCCGATTAAAATTTCCTCTGAAGGGCCAGAATCGATCGAAGCGAATATTCCTCCGCATTCCACGTGCATAGAAGTGGCTTTAACTAATTAAAATTTAATAGACGCTTCGAGGATAATAAATTGGGTGGATATTGATAATCCTATAACCTCTTCTGTGGCCGGATTATCCTGGTTTTGTACTCACTACTTTCTAGCTTAATGATCTATTTGGTGACTGTTTGGAGCAAGTATTGTTCCACTGTATGGTAAATAGTATCAAAATGCACTTTTATGTCTAGTTCAATGATTTAATTTATTTTTAAATTATCATATTTCGTTAAAATTTACCTGGGAAAGAACAAAAACTATCATTGACGTATGAATTAATCGTCATAAAAATATTTTTTATTCTGTTATTCCCAATCGGATATTTTTGTTGGTTGTTGATTCGTTCATACTTCAATGTATTTACCTAAAATAATTACTTATTGGGTTGGAAAATAATTTGCTCCACCGAAAGTCATCCATAAGAAGCGGAATTGCTGGTAGTGTCTCACAATATTTTATCTAATTTTAGACATATTCTCCACGCACAATATATAATGCTTTGGATCAATTTACCTCCTGTCCGTGTTAAATACTGGAAACTGCACTGAGAGAACAGGTTTGGATGCTACTTCCTAAACTCTTTTGGGCGGGGAGGTTTGGATGTGCCATCAATACGATGACTGAACAAATTATTTGGATGTGAGAACCAAAGGCAAAGAGTGTCACACCAGACACGTCTAGTCGACGTCCTTTGGATGGGAGACACAAAGTTGTAGGTGGTGTACTCTACCGATTTAGGTGCGAAATCAAAATATATAATTGCGCGCTCTGGTGGCGCTCTCAGGAAGCTCTAGCACCCGCCATTCCGTGTTCAGCCGTGCAAGCCGTCGACACGTGTGGACTTGTTCTGGGCGAAACAGGCGAACTTCGTTGTGACCCTTCTGCGTCTGCTTCACTGTTTTCCTCCTGCTCGAAGAGATATGGACGAGGGGACGAAGAAATTCCTATTGAAGGCTGGACTTGGAGCCTAAATCCAGGTGTTCGCTAGTAAGTTGCACTAAAATTGCGCGGCCATTACGTGTTAATTCTCATGCCTACACTACCAGCCATTGCTTATGAGTTCCCTTTCAGATTCTCATTGCTATCTCTATGTGCTTATTACAAAGTTCTCTCTCAGATCATATTTTGTATTATGTTATGATTGTATTCTAATAATATTTTTATGTTGTTGACATAAATTTTTGATAATTGTGTTCATTTGTAATGTTTATAATTATTTTGTGCATTTTTTGTAATATGTTGACGAATTATGTGATAATAGATACCTATCATAACAACCACAGAGCCCATTTTTATCGTTTTTCTAGTTACACCGTCCTCCTACCCTATTTCCAAAGGAGTTGTAAAAGAAAAATATTAGGGCAGTTGGGTTTAAAAGGGGGGAGGGAGGGGTAGGGGCACATGCCTTTGGGCTGGTTATCTAAAGTTTTCATTCGGTATCCAATCGTTTTTCTGATGAGCCACCCAACACTTTGGTTCTACACCCTCAGTACTCGTCCATCTTCCTTTGGATGCAGCACCCAAAGGAGTAGGTGGCACACCCAACTCCTCATCACCAATTCCGATTGGATGACATACCCAAATGTATGGGCAAGTCCTTTTCTTCATCTCAGGTTTGGGTGTGACATCCAAACCTACGATAATCATATCCAAAGTGTTTTCTCAGTGTGCTTTGCATCTATAGGCTGCTTTGTAAGTTGTTATCAAAGGAACCATGCTTGCATCTGAATATGTAATACAGTTAGTATAAAATTTGTTGGCTGTCTATCTCCTTCAGACCCGTGCCTGGATCAATTTGTAGAGGCAAAACCTTATTTCCAAATTTAAAAAATATAATTTCCTATTTTCATTCTTCATTTCCTAATTTCCCCTTTAATGAATATTTTTTTCGGGACCGTCCCAAACGCTAAGGTACATACATGTCACATATAACTCTATTAACATCATATCTGAAAGTCCCTCATTCTGCAGAGTTGCTTTTTCTCTCGGGTTTTAATTTTTTTCTGGTGCGCGTACATGACAACGCTGGGCACAGTGCAAACAAGGCTCGTGTTTTAATCGCGCACGAGGACCATCAAAAGCTTTCCTGGTGAAAAAAATTAAAACACCGACTGGCGTTCCCCATCAAACCCCTTTCCGCATCTCTGCCTCCTTAATGATATCCCAATCGAATGTTTCCATCCCCCGTCACCGTGCGTCGCTCGCTCTCCCATCCCCTCCTCCATCACCAAACCTTTTTCCCCCTTCCACATTGCCACACAATTCGTGTTCCACACCTCCCTTTCCGACTCCAACTCTACCCTCCCTTTCTGCGCTCTTTCGACAAATTCAATGCCGCTTACTTTCCGATACCGAATTCCGTAGCCCCGTCGCTTGTGTCCCTATGAACAGAGCGAGGACCCACCCAGCGCCCACACCAATAATCTCTTCCCCCGCGACCGTGGCTGAATTCAAGGGGGGATTTCAAGGAGTAATTACCCTACCCCCCCCACACCGGAGGTTTTTGAGCCACGTGGAAAATTTCTTTTTGCGTCAGTTGGTTCGTGCACTGAGAGTTGCGACAACTGTGAATAATATTTTAGGCTTGGTTTTGTAACTCTGCTTAATGTCTACCGAAGGGTATCCTTTACTATGCACCTACATGACGTTATTTGTAAAATGGCTCATTAACTTCGGTTAGTTGAGAATATTAATGACAAAACCTACTCTAAGCATCAATCTTTGCTTATTTCCGGCCCTGAGATTTCCCTCAGTTTTATCATTGGTGCCTGACGTCACAATCAAAGGTATTACAGCAGTCAATCATAAATTGTCAAAGCTGCTACTATTGGTGACTACGCTTTGCCGAAAATCTAATGAGAGACATGCCTTGTCAAAGTTACAACTATCAATGATCAAACGTAATATCTTTGGTAATTATGGATAATCAATTTAAGGTTTGATCTTCTTTTTATGTGATATATAGAAAGCAGTCAGCTGCTGGTAACATATCACATTAGAAAATATCCTAGAATTATTGCTTTTTGTTATGAGCAAATTTCCCAGAGTAACGTGCCCTGTTTTAAAAAGAACTCCATTTGCGAAGAGGGTGGGAGAACTCTGCATTGATGGTAAATTTTTAAATATCATTTCCTGAATTAGACACTATATCCCAAGCCTAAATTCAAAGTACTCATTATGAATATTTATTTATATGTGGTTGTTAGAAAAATAGGTCAGTCCCATTATGAAAAATCTCAACTTGACTGAAAAACAGGTCTATATTGTCATTTGGTTAAGGGAAAATAGGGAATGCAATAAACTAATGCTCTCGGGAGATGTAAGGTTTTCCCGCTACTTTGGTTTTATACTAGATAATAATTTGCTAAAATAATGCATTAGTGTCACGAGGACAAATGTCATTGGAAGTGTGCGGAATACAATAGAGAAAGCTGCAATGTTTTAGTAGACACTATGGTCTAACTTAGCACGCTTTTTCTAGCATTATTATCATGGAGCAGGTGGATAACTTGCTCCTACATAAAGTATACATCCTGAACATAGGGTTTTGGTACATGGTAGTGTATGCTTGCGAAGAGTATGAGAATAAATACAGGAAAAGGAAAAAATGGTGGTACAAATAGGCCAAAAGTAACTCCAGAAGTACCTCCGGTAACTTTTCGCTACCTTTGTTCCCTCATCACCACAAGGTTCTCTCTGTGACCCAAAATACTCCTTTGGTGATTGCATCAAAGGTTTTTTCATACTATTTCGAAGGCCGTACTGGTGACTACGCTTTGTCTATGCTGAGCATGTGAATTCAGGATCTCAATGTGCGTCTAGGTAGCGGAGGATAGATCGAGGTCCATATGGCTTACCAATTTGTTTATTAATTATTTGATGTAAAACCTTCATCTAAATATTAACATTTTCATTGTACCCTTCAATTCACCTCAAGGATGTGTGGTAGGGGGAATTATCACCAATATGTGTTATAATATACATGTGACTTTTACCAACGTGTACTTCACTATAGGTATGCTACCAATGCTATAAGAATTATTGCATTAATGTATAATGCATCGTCGTAAACGAAATACAAGAAAATAAGAAGATTTTTTTTTAATACAAGAAGAATACTCTTAAACAAATACAAGATTCATTCAGGGACCATCCAAAACGTGATTTAAGTACTATGTGGCACATTAAAAAACAAGCATTGGGGAGCAAACCAACTAATCGGTCACTGTCTGTCTACAAATACACTACCTGTCAACTAACCTACTTTTCAATGTCTCATTGGCACACGTTATGGTCTCTTATTGATAGTGGGAAAAAGACATTAAAAGCATGTCAGTTCTGCAGTCTATTTCCCCAATTTTATTCTCAAGGCCTTATCTATGTATAGTATGGAACACATAAGTTTTTTTGCTGTGATAGATATCATTAATTATTTTTGTAATAATTATTTCGCCTGTAAACTGTATTCCCTTTAACATTATGTTCTTATGGATTTCTTTCCTACACAATATATGTTTTTCTTTCTTTCTTATCTTTCGTGGTATGTTGGATATTGTGTGGAAGTGCCAGAGTATGTTGTATCTTAGGTTTATCTATAGCATATCGAATCTCTCCACGTGGTGCCACGTGGTGCTACCTTAATTTGGGACGTGTCTGTACGTACCAGTGTGTCTACGAACTAGCCCCCGAGAACAGCTCCTCTACTCCCTCACGTTCCCCTCTTTCTACCTCGGAGGAGTTCTTGGGGACGGGTAGGGGACTTTGTGATTGCGTCATTAGTCTTTCTACCCCGCCCCCTTTTAGCCCCCATCCCCTCCCAATCCTCTGCTCTCCTGCCTGATTAATACCGAGAGGGGAAATGGAAAGAGGGAGAGAGAGGGGGAGAATGAGGACCTGGAGCCTTCTTTTTTGGCCGTATTCAAGAGTATAGGGGATATGTATCGGTGGTGAGTTCAGGGAATGGCACTTCTAACATCCCCGTGCTTCTAGAGATCTATGAAGTTTTTACTTTCTCTCTCACGGATAAAGTTAGCTAAGAATACCGACCTGTGCGAATATAATCAGGTGGTTTAAGTATTAAATGGTGAGATTAGCTATGATTTTTTTTCTATTAGGCGTGAAAATATCTCCAAATGTTTGCTACTCTATAATTTTACGGTGCTTTTAGCATAGCTATCATTGACCTTGTGGAAAATCGGAAGCTTTTGAAAGAAATTTTAATGCAATCATTAACAGTAACTATCCTGTCCTGAGAGTATTTTACCAAAATATATTTCATACATATCTACTTGTCTTTCATTTACCTTTTATTTCAAAGTAATTATTCACATAAAATAGCAGTAATATTGCAAATTATTTCTGTTGTAAAATGTCCCATCTGCCTGTAAAATATCCTCTGCCTGTTTTTACTCATTAATAGCTGTGTGATAGGTTTCACTAAAAGGCAATTAACGTTCAACAACTTAATACAAGCTAACTTATAACTGTCGCAGATGAACTTTTAGCGACCAAAATTATGTGTTGCCCGCGGTTAATTTTTTCTAATGAATAATGGGTGCTGTTCAAGCGCAATATCCCAATGAGTTAAAAAAATATCTCCAAAATATAGTCTTTGTTGTAAATATTTGGTATTATCTTCGCATACAATGCTCATTCTATGGATTCTCACCTATGAACCACAGGTAGCAAATTCCACGCCAAGCGAGACGAATTCTGTATATTCCAGTGCGGTATCTTTCTTCTCACTGAACGACCAACCCAATGATGAGATCGAGGTTTTTGTCAATACCTTGGTGTCTTTTATTTTCCGCAAAACTTTGACATTCCTAGAATGAGAGGAGTTGGGGGGAAAGTAAAGAATTGGAGCGGTATGAGGTGCAGAGGGGGGGGAGACTGTTGGAGGGGCGTAATAAGTGAAATGAAGGCCTTGGAGGGGAAGAATGGGGAATGGAGAAGGAGCGGGGAGGGGATAAAAATGAAAAGGTCTGAGCGAGGGGACATTTTCGGCGTGGCGGAAGGGGTATGGAAAAAGTAGAGAAGGGTTGAAGGGGCGGTGTCTGATGCGTCCGGGGGTTGGGAGGTAGAGAAGGTGTTTGAGCCTTTCCGGGGGTTGGTGAGTGGGGGCGGGGACGTCGCGGAATTAGCGCAAGG
This sequence comes from Ceriagrion tenellum, assembly GCA_963169105.1. Classification (NCBI taxonomy): domain Eukaryota; kingdom Metazoa; phylum Arthropoda; class Insecta; order Odonata; family Coenagrionidae; genus Ceriagrion; species Ceriagrion tenellum. The sequence goes on along the minus strand of OY720636.1, from coordinate 30,935,356 downwards.
GGGGCACTGGGAAGGTGGGGGCAGAAGAGCTGAGGGAGTATTATGGCGTGAGTGTGACGTAGGTAGGCAATAGAGCTCGAGAAGTGTCTAATGAGAGGAAATTCACAGATGCATGATAGCTGTAACAGCGATTCCCTAATGATGACGGGGTTCAAATATGTAAGGTGGCTTGGATACTCACTTCCTGACTGACTAGATTACTAGGGTACTGTCTAGTGTTCTTATCCATCCCGAATGTTTATGTTCAAATCCCAACTATGGTAGGGATTTTTCATTGGAGTCCCCATCCTGGGACGTGCAGAGAGCTCTAAAAGTGTAGTACTCCGTCCGTGTGATGATACTTTAAACCTTAGATTCATTGGTGTCTTTCGTAAATCTTAGAATTATGGTGGAAAAAAGTTTCACTAAACCTTTCCTCCAATTTTTTTAACTCTCATACCTCAACTTAACTATCCGCGTATTCTCAATGGCCGATATGACTTCAGTTCTCGGTAGATTCACAGAACGCCTAAACAGCCATACAACGTAGGTGATGGCATATTCGTTGATGGCAGTTGAAATTCGTTGATGGCAGGTACGGCCGTATGATAATGAAATTTATTGGCTGTGATATCCGATTTCAGCAGCATTTACCTAGCTTTGCAATGTTGAACTATATAGCCCATGTACTTAGTACATCAGAATAATACAGAATGTCGACTATTTTCTGTCATGGCAGGCCGTTCTTGTTGACTGTTTTCTGCTATGGCAGGCCGTATCTTGTCTAGGCCCATTATAAGGTTATGGATATCATTTTATATTATACATCTCACCATTTGTAAAAAAACGTATGTATCTATGGGATTCTGAACCTTGACTGTAACACACCCGCGCTCAGGTTAGAGAATCAATTCATTTTGGGCAGAGTGGTCGGAGAGTTAGTGATATTATATGTAGTAAAGTAACAGTTCGAGTACTTGCTCCGAGAATAAACCTTGCAGTAGGCGTTATCTGAGTAAATTTAATCGCCGTATAATGACAAAGTTCCAAAGAAAATTTAAAGCTCCCATGAAACTTTGCTAAGCGTCACCCTCATACCTTAAAATCTGAAATGGAAATTATTGGAGAACGTAAAACTTGAATACGCTGATATTTTGATGTCATTCTAATGGAGATATCAGCAGAATCGGTTTGCCTAAGTCGTTTAGAATGTCTATTTTACCACCCACCAAGCAATTTAACAGGTTTGTTAAGGTAAAGAATTATCGAGTATATAAGTGGTAAGCTGAATGGTCAGAATGGGGAGACGAGCTGCAGCAAACCAGTCTTAAAGATTGTTACTACTGATGACGATGTGGCGCCAGTATTGCCGCTCTGATCAATTCAAGAGTCCAGAGTATATGTTTGAAGAATCTTTTTTATCACGCTCTGTTTAAGAGTAAATTTGGTGTAAAATCTAAAAATTATGTAATGTAACGTATATCTATTTTCATCCTTATTCCAATTTCTTTCTTTTGTTATATTTCTATATAATTTCGTGGCGATCACGTTGCATGCAGTCTCAGCTTCGATTCCTAGCTACTTTGCAACCCTACATTTGAATTTTTATCCCCAATAAAGTGCACTAAGGAAATCATATTAAATACAGGAGTTACTATCTCCTTCGGTCAAGTAGTATCTCGGCTGATTTTTACTTGATGATGAGCCAATATTGGCATTGGATTTATGTCCTCCGTCCCAAGTTAATCTCCATGGTAATTTATTCTTTCCTGTCACGCTTCCCATTTCAATTCTAATGAGTGTGACATAAATATTCTTAGGAGTCTACTGTTGTTTGCCTGAAAAGCGTACACTCCAGGATGGGCTGATTTACTTCTTTTAATTCAAACTTCGTAAATTGCTGTTCAACGCGACTAATATGGTATTTATAATTACGCAAGTAATCTATATGAATGATAAATTCGACAAAGCTATTCGGAAAGAAGTATCTACTACAGGACAGTCAAGTCCAAGATTTATTTTTTGTTGTACTTTTAATTTTAAGAAGAGCTGATGAAGTAATTAATTTATCGCGACGAATCTCACCATTTGACTTTCTTGGCCACTCCAAACACTTTAGAGGCATCGACTGCGGCCTATAAAGTCCTTACCTGACTTGCTGGAGAGGTTTCCCTTGGGCAGAAATTTCAGGGCTCATGAAATAGGTGTGTATGTGATGTGAAATGAGTTTGGGAATGAGGATTAGGTCAGCAGGGACATGATTTTCCTCTATATAAATGGCTTTTATTTTATTTTTAATCATTGATTGAGGCTAGACGGACATTTCCGATGCTTTAATTTACAATTTTTCGACGAACTGATGTTTCGACTGCTCTGTGGCCTTTATCTTTCGGCTAAATCTTCAGGCACCTCTTTCTTTCTTTATACTTGACTTGAATATAGATGCTCAGATGCATTCATTACGTCTTGGAGGAATTTTTGAGTCAATTCATTCGGTAGTATTAGGATAATCTTTCACTATTAATAGAGCAACACGACGAATACCATCCTTGAAACGTCCCCAGTGTCTTACGATGTCTTTACCTATTATCCTCCCTTATTCTATTCCTCATGACGGATTTCTCATCGCGGAGGTAAGAACAGGGGAAGCACGAGTAAGGGAGGCCAAGTAAAGGGCTTTAATCTGTGAACTTCGGAATTTTCGCCCGGAATAGTTTGGTCGCGCGATGGATGGATGGATAAGAAAGGGGAGGGTCTGCGGAATCGCGATCTGCCGTGAGGGGTACCGATGGAGTTGAAGGGGTGATTCTTCACCCACACGTGCGCCGAAAGGGGTTGGAAATGGAGTGCTCTGGTGGTTGGGGGGGGGGGAGGGAGGGAGAAAAGGGTTTGACGCTGAGGTGAACCCCGGCGTGCGTTGAAAGGGACTCGTTGGGGAGAATAATTAATTCCACGCGGTGGAAGGAATTATTAAAAGGAATTATTGGGCGGGATGGATTCAGCGGAAAAATTAAAGAGTGGCAGGGAGAAAAAAAGGGATGAGTAATTGAAGGAGAGTGAGTTAGGGTTGGCGATTCTGGGGCACGCGGAGGCAATTCTCGTTAATGAATGAACCGGAGCATTGGCATGTTATTGAGTACGGCCGGACAGAGTTTAGTGATCACCTAACCGCGAGATGAAAAATTTTGGTGAAGTCATGAAGATGACTCGGCCTCGGATTATATTCGAGTCCACAATGAAAGTCCAATGGCTGGTAATTATTTTGACCTATGTTGTGAGTATTACCCATCTCATGAATATTGTCAGTCTATTAGTGTAATTGTATTATCTCGGCTGATTTTTACTTGATTATGAGCCAATACTGGTATTGGATTTATGTCCTCCATCCCGCGTTAATCTCCGTGGTAATGAATTTCTACCTACAATGTTCCACTTCTAGTCTAACGAATGTGACATAAATACTCGGGGGACCCTTTTGGTGATTGGTTGAAAATCATATACGTCCAATTTACCCCGTCGCCCAGGTCCCGGTGGCGACGGGGTAACGGGGACGGGCTGGCGACGTTATAGTCCTTGCCTGCTAAATTGAGGGCCGTGGGGTCGAGTCCCGCTTGGGTGGAATTATCACCACTCAGGACATGGGTGCTTGTGTTCAAATAGGAATCTACTGATAAGCTATGTATAAGTAGCTTAGGCGGACCTACTCTGGACTGTTATGTCGTGTAGGAAAAAAAATTATTTTTCACTTGCGTGTATTGCTCACTTTTCTTCGGATGATCTATTGATGAAGGTCTCTGCGATTTTCGTCTGGGTTGGTGATTCAATAACAGGCATTTTGTCATTATGTTCCGCTGATGTTCTTAGTGTGATGCGTAATGTTGAAGGAAGTTTGGCCGCTTCGTATCTTTTGGGCTGGGAGTTAAGGGACCAAGTAATTGGTTCGATATTCTTGCGCTTCCTTGATTGTTTTAGAATCTGTTTCCAACTGTTGCTGAGATCAGAACCACTGTCCAGATTTATTTTCTCTTCTGTCTTATTTGAAAAGCTTACTTGACTTTTCTGTCTCAATAACTGGTAGGCTGGCTGAATATTTTTGCTTTGCCAAGGTCAAATTATTGGTCGTGATTAAGGCTGTGTTCAGCTACCGCCGGATTCACTGTTTTTTAATCGGTTTCATCGTTCATGTCCATTCACCCGCTGTCAATTAGCGCATTTGTATTGACAGATATTGAGGTAGGAGATTTTATAACTAAATATATCTTGGTAGTACATCAGATTTGCGAGATATACCGCGCAGAAATCTTCTTTTCGGGCCAAAAATTTCTTCCCGGCGCTGCGGACCTCCATCCGAGTCGAACGTTTGCACGGTGCAGACTCAAGACCAATAATCGCATTGTAGTCGTATTCCCAATCGAACATGAGCCAGTTTACGTTAATCAAGTCATTATATTATTAGCGTAGGAATGAAACATTCTGTTGTTACGTTGCCCTTTCAGTCCAGGCTCTGCGTATGTTGATCTGTTTGAAAAGTCTCATTCTTATCGAATCACTAATGAATGAGTCGCGCAAACTTGCTGATATCCTCGTGAAATTTTCCATGGTGTCCGGCAGCGATTTATCAAATTCTCTTGCGACTCTCTGTTCTATTTTTGATGACAAACTGAGCTCTTGATCTTGTGTTTCAATCTCCTGACGGCTTATGTGATTACATATTATACATTTTAATAAATGTGTGTTTAACTCATATACTCTGGTTATCACCCTGAGTTTGATGCTGATGGTATAAGCAGTTTGGTTATATTTTCGAATACACTTGAAATAAGTTGTCATGAATTAAAGTATTTCTTCATGTTGTCAAAAATGTATTGCGGAAGGGTGAGTGAGAGAATAAATGATAAAGTGTTTCGGAAAAAACGGATAAGTAATTGAGGAGGAGTGAGTTACTGTTGATGACATTTGGGAGCGCCGAAGTAATTATCGCGAGGTCCAGGGCATGGTAGGAGGGAGACTTAGACCCTTTTTGAGTTTGGCCGGATGGAACATAGTAATGTTCCCACCTCGCAATGGGAATCTATTTGCTGTAAATCTATCATCCAATTGTTAATGCACTCCCAGTGGATTACTACGCAGTTCCTAACACACAATGGTCTGAGATTACCCTTCAAATGTGGAAACATGCCTTCGTCGAGTTATATTTGGCTTCCTTTTTCAGTGCGAGAAAATGATTTTCAAGTGGTGGCGCTGATCCTCCAAATGCTCGTATGTACTAGTCGGACATGGTTCATCGTAGGATGAAAATTTATTTGGTTTATAATGAATTGACCATTTACCTTCATTATAAGAACATATAAGACATTAATTCAACTTTTTTAAATGATCTATTTTTGACCGCTGAGAATTCTCCGCCCACTATGCGACGAGTGTGTTGCAGTCATTGCCCCAACGGCACGAACTACAGTGCGTAGAGACCCAAAATGAAAGAAATCATCCAATTTTTACGAGACCTGGATAAGCTATCGCTTAGATGATTTGTTACCCAATCGCTTTTCGTTTAGGAGCTTGAAATGATTGACTAGCTTTTTGAATATTCACCTACAATTTGCAATGGTGTAAACTCCGATACGCTCATGGTATACGTCCTTTTGCTGTTGTTATTTTTTGCATTCTTACGCCATAATACGTTCTACATTCACTTTTGCGTTTTCTACACTGACTGGTCCATGAAGAAGGCCCTTGGTTTCTGCGAAATTGCAGACTTTGTTTTAATGTTTTCAATGTTACGTTAATATGACAATTTTGTCGTCATATCACCCGCAATGAAATACTCTACAAAAAATGTCCGATTGATTTTATATTAATTGTTTCCGGAAAGAATTGTTCTTAATCAACGCATTCGAATAGTGTTATCATGAGATAAAATCCTTTTCATCGAATTTGCCTATTCCATTCGGAAACTTATCCATAAAATAACAGTAAGTTGTTTATATATTCTCTGATAAGAGAATGGACAATATGATTGCTAAATGACTCAATGTCCTTCTTGCGTATATTATCAGCTATCAGTTTTGATGTCCACTTGAACAATAGTCCATTCTTATGCGCAGGAAACATCCAGTAAACTGAGCCTAGGGCTGCTCGAGATGATATGGCTAATTTGCCTACTGATCATCGAGTAATCTGCCATTGACATGAAGGCAATTTTCGACGGCAGAATAAACTCTTGAAAATAGTTTTGCCTGTATACAATAGCTCTTTGGCCCAGAGCCCAGGTTTCACGTAGTATAGCATTTTCCCATTCGATACATTCAATGGAGAATGAAAACCAAGGCTTAATTAAGTAAGGCTTAAATACTACGAAGTATAACTTATATATTTGGCATCCCATCCAATCTTGGTGTTGAGAGTCTAATTTCATCCTATTCCTTCTGATTATCTACCTCATGGTTACTTATAATTTTTTTAAGATGAATATGTACTTAACGATGACAGTTAAAAATTTCCCCTGATCTCTTCTTTCACGAATTTTACAAAAGTGCATCTATCTATTCCATGTCAAATATAGTTGTGCCGAAGTTTTGTGGAAATGCCCACTCCTTAATGATTTTGAAATACTGTTGCAGTTTTCTTTATTTTTATTCAGTGAGATGTTAACAACTTGTTTCGAAGTGGTCTTGTATTATCATCAGGTGCCTTAGTAGTACATCACTCCACCAGGGGAGCAGCATAAAAACCTAACAATGAAAAAAGCGACTGAATTCATGCCAAGCGTTCTAGTATCTTTCTTCCTTTCAAAAGAAAGGGAATGAAGCTGGTATTTTACTTTTTTAATGCTATGAAACGCCGGCGACAAGACAAAATATATTTTGGCGAACGGAGGTTGAGAGAACCCATACTTGGCTACGTATTTTTCTCAAGGAGGAGTAAAAATAATTGCCGATACCTCTCGAGAATCAAGTTGCCTTTCCACGTACACCTCCCTCAGTTTTTTCAATAACTTCACGGTTATCGCCTTTGCGCCGCGATGTGAAAGGGTTTCATGGATTCGTCCGACCTCACCCTCACGGTGCCTCGATGTGACTTATCAACGATTCTGCTCGCCGCCCTCTGTCTCTCTCTTTTGGTCGAGGAGCAAAGAAAACCCTCAAGAAAGAGCCCCTTTCGTGAATCTAATCAGGGATACACGAAGGCGCGCCGTACCGAGGTGAAGCGTTCCTCGTTGCCGAACCGCCTTCTCGATCTCGGGAGTTGGCCCAGTGGCACCGCCGCTGAGTCCTTCGTATCATAACGGAGTCGTGATTGGGAATTCTCGGCGTGAAGCCGCGCAGAATAGGTGTATCACTACTCTCCGTGCCCGTGCTCCGTTTTACGAATCTGCTTCACGTCCGCATCTCCGTGAATGCTCTCATCCCAAAAGCCCATTCTTCGGCTTTGGGAGCGCACTTCCCTCCTCGCCCCCCGTCTATTTTCGAGGGAGGAAGGTTGACTCCGCGTGGGGTACCGCAAACAAAGAAACAACCGAGGGAACTCATCCGCCGTCGATTGAGCCTCCCCCCCCTTACATGGTGGGTGTTCTTGGAGTGCCCCGAAGGCGCTCAACTCTCCATCCCATTTTCTCTCCTACCAACGTCGCTTTGTGCGATGTTTGGTGTTGGAACATCGTCGCACGACGCAGATCGAATATCGAATATACGAGTCGGTTTCGCTCAGGAAATACGTTTGGATGGAGAATGGATGCCATCGAGTTACGCACGGAGATAGGCGGCCTCTGATGGCAGCTGTTGGAGATCGCGAGGCGACCAAATGAACTGAAACACCTCAAAGCTTCTATTCATGCATACGCTGTACATCTCATCAGGAGATATACGATGGCAGAAACCAGGGAAAAATGCGCTATATGACAGAAAATAATTTCTTGGTAAAATTTGATAGAAATACTTTCTACTTTCACCATCATGCACAGGTGTTCAAATATATAACAAATGGTTAAGGATTCCTTGTAAATTGTTGCTTTAAAGTACAAATTTCTCTAGCTTTAAGACAGATCAAATTTATTAAAATAATTTTCACCGTTTTAATGTGTGAGCCTAAGAATATTAGAGTGATACGATTATCATGGAAAATTATTACCACGAAAAGCCTTCGAGTTGAAATTTATTTTAATTATTTTTTCTCTGCTAATGTGTTTTCTACGCCATTATAACGGAATTTGACTCAATTAAAAATGTTTCATTTAAATAAGTAAATGACTGTTGGTTATCGCTAAGTTAAACTGAGAAAAATAAAGATAAAACACTTCATAAACATCGAGATGTTAAAATGTTGTTCTGAAACTCGTGATCATAGAAATTTATGGGTTTATTCTCCAGAAAAATATTTGTAGACTAGTTTTTTCCGATTTTTACGGAAATTTTCCAAATTACATCAGTTTTCCTTACAAAACTACATTGTCAGTATTGACTTACTAGATTTAAACCGTTAAGAGTCGGTTGTTATATTGGCGGCTAGACATTGATTCGATATATTTTAAATTCGAGCATCTCATTTGACTTCTCTGATTAATCACGCGTAAGAGAATACCAGGCAATTGCCCTTATTAACTAACCCAAATTGCGGAAATTTTCTGACGCGATTACGCATGTAACTGAGTCTGGGCGATGATAAAATTGAGGATAGCCGTTCATACCTACATGAATGGAACCTTTTCAAAATTCTCCGAGACAATCGTTGCTTGAATAGCTTCTTCATGTCGTGGATAATTCCAAAAGTCCGAATAGTTATTAATAAAGTCTTCTCTGGTTTTCCACCTGGTTAGGTAATTGTTGGCCGACGTTTCGATAGTTACCTCCGCCATCGTCCTCAGGACATCGTTCTCATGCCCCTAGGACGATGGCGGAGGTAGCTATCGAACGTCGGCCAACAATTACCTAACCTGGTGAAAAACCCGATAAGACTTTATTAATATCATACGCCGGGAAAAAAACAAATCATATGTCCGAATAGTTACTTCCCTATTTTGATCGGTACCTTAGTATTAATAGTGGTATCAGGCGTAGCACGATAAATTTCATTCAAAAATCAAATCAGAATACAGGTTTGTGAATTGAATCGCGGAAAATTGAGCTACAAATTAGCGCTGATGATTGACGTCGGAGAAATGTTATGCCGTGTGAGCTGTGCGTCGCACTCAATAAATTTGAGTATCGCACGACCCACATGCCGGTCCCCGACTCTGGGGAAACATATCGGGTCGCATATTACTAGGCCACCACTCCCTGCTCCGCCAAACACTGTGAGACCCGCGGTTCACCGAGTAATTTCAACACCGCCGCTCGGTGAATGAAAGAGAACGGGCAAGATTGCCCGTTCTCTTTCATTCACCGAGCAAAGGGGCAAGATTGCCCCTTTTGCTTTATGAATAATGTATTTTGCAGCGGCCTGGGTGATTTTCCTAGATCCTTGGTTAACTATCTCTTTCACGGAGTGGAGGCAGGCAGCGTGAGGCGTAGTTAAATGCTAGTGGATGGGAAATACTTCGCTCGGGGGGGAATTAGAAGGGGGAGGGGGATGATTCTTAGTGGTGGAGACCATTTTCTCGGGTGGCCTCATTGATTCTAATGACAGTCTTATTCACACGAGTGGATGGGGGGGTGGGGGGTGGGGAGAAGGAGATCCCTCCCCCATCCGTTAATACGGCTTCGCCACAAAGGCAATCGTCAAGTTTTTGGGACGTGTCCAATCAAAACAAGTCCGTTGACTATTGGTCGTTAAGAGCCTTTGTAGTGATTATGATTTGGGCCTTTTGTTGGCGAACGCTTCGAGTTTACTGCTCCGGAGTTCCCGTCGCCACAGATGATCAGAGTTGGAGCAAAAGAAGTCATTCAAGGACTTTCGGAGAAAAGCAAGGATTCCGTGGAATATAATCTCGACTTGTTCCTTTTTCTGGCCTCTTTCTAGAGTGTGCTTTATTTGCGCCGATGTTTGAAGCTGTCGCATTTCCTGTTATCATCTATAGCGGCGTATTTTATTGCAGTTGAATAAAATCAATTGAAACCTGCCAGAACGTTCCGGGTGAATTATTTAAGCTAGGTTACCGATTCAAGGAGTCCAGCAAGGATACACGTTTAGCTCTTGTACAGAGGTTCCGTTTGGAAGTCTCGGACCTTAGGAGCCAATATTCTAGCTTCTGTATTTCGAGGAACTTCATATTAACACTTAACACTAGGACTCCCGGGCTTTTTGACATAATGCAACGCCCAGGTGTGGTCATTTTACTTACAACTTATAATTATTTAATTTATCGCTTTGTCCTGATATTTTAACATTTTTATATTTTTTATTTGAAACATCACTTGAATTTTTCAATTTTATCAATATTTTCACTTTGGTATTGTCAAACTTTTGCTAGTTATATGGTTTATTGGGATGTCAACTATTGCAATTAGTATGTTTTGCCCGCTTTTTGATTCTTGTTATTCTTTCCGCAGTTGGAATTGAAAAATCTTTATGAACTACAAAGATCACCGGCTTAATTAGAACTCTTTAACTTATTAAGTTGACATTTTGACGAAATTAACTTGCTGACAGTATTTTTTTCTGTGACTAATCAGAATTTTTCCGGAAAGCCAAAAGCAATATGCCGAGGTTTTTTTCTTTATTGTTGTTACAAGACATATTTATCCCACTCTTTGGTCAAAATGCCCCGCATGAGCGTTCAAGGCAAAATCTAAGATAACTAATGAATGGATTATTTCCTGAAGTTGAAAATTTCTTCACCAAAACGGTCATTAAAATGGATAAAATTCACGAGAGAAAAGTCTCCTCTGCTTAAAAATGTAACAGGGAAAAAAATTTAACTTCTCGTTTAGGTCAAAACGACCTGTTTTGGCGTTCTAGTTAATTACTCTCTAGTAGGCGAATGTACTCTTCTCCTCTTCTAGTGAAAACTTCTCCGTTAGGATATTTTTTTCATCCTATATGCCCTTCTCGTTTTTTCTGGGTAAAACGTTTGTACCAGTGTCCAATATGCATCCTATACTTTCAGTATAAATTTTTCTCAAGTCAACGGTGGTTCTCCTCAGATATCCCAGTCCGGTGATATTAACGAGCAAGAAAAACACGTTTCTTCCTGTTGAAAATTTTCAACAAAAGAATTAACTTATGTGATGTCTCGTCCGTAATTTTAAAGATTTTAAACTTATTTTATATCTAGGCTTCACCTTAAATATAGGATAAATGAAACGGAGAAAACAACTGCAAAGAGCTGGGTGATATATTTACTAATGGCTGGGATTTTACTCAGCATATACTTTATTTTTCCATATTTTTAATTTTATTTGCCATTTAAGAATTTCATTAGGCTTTCTTCCATTTTTTTAGTTCTGATTAAGAAATGGGTGTACTTGAGTTTTCATAATAATCAACCAATCTGTTATTTAAATTTTACATTAGAAGGGTTTAATCTAATTTCACATGATGAGAAAATGGAACTTAGAGATTAGCAATCTCATAGTTTAAAATTCATGTCCCTGGTAGAATTATTTTTTGTGTATTTAATTAACTTTTTACTTGGGTGAACACCTCCTCCCAATTCAACGCGACCACTCATAGGTCTTTTTAATATTAATATATACTAATATTCATCTCCAGAATAAGTTCTTGTTGGCGTGGCGTTTATTTGGATTCCTTAAAACCTGCCGTTTTTTTACGGAAGAGAATATGCTAGTAATTTTGAAAAAGAGCTTTTTCGAAAGATCCTTCCTACTCTTTCTTCATGTATGGTTGCTTCCATTGAGGCATTTATGTACTCATATGATTCTACGGCATATTCTGTGCCTGCCTTCTCCCTTTATCCTTCGTAAAACCAGTATACCCTTACCCAAGACAAATTTGACGATATTTTACTGATTTTTTGTATGTAAGACCTAAAGTGCACAAATTATTACCTTATTCATGGATTGAATCTAAATCTGTTAAAATACTGTCGAAAAATGCTCAGTCTAGGATTCTCATCAAAGAGAGGGTAGAGGAAATGTTACTGTGGATGTGTTTGCTATAATTCTAGAAACTCTCAATTTGTTGCTTCTCAAGATACGCAATTACATCGCTAAGTAATTGTCTTGGTCTCACTACACGAGCTATATGTGTGTTTAAGTGTAAGCATAACATGATATCATTTGATGGTAGCCTTACACATGTTCTCCTTCAAGGCTACCTAAAGTTACTCGAAACTTGGCATAGTGAATGTAATTTATGTTGGAGGAATAAAAATTATTATATATTATTGTTATTATTTAAGAGTGCATAGCGGTTGCAACAATCACAGTACCGTGAAGTCACCTTATGTAAAGGAGGCTCAAGATTGTGAACTATTATGCTCAAATAAAAATATAACAGTGTCTTGGTTAACTTTATGGTATGTTGTCATAGTCATATTTAATAGTAACTACCATTAACCATAAAAATTAACCAAAAAACAAAAACAAAGCACCATAAAAAAACACAATAATACGACCCGGGTTTTAATACATAAGTATCATCATCAGGTTGTGTTTTTGTGTTGTTTGAGGTGTAGTACTAGTTACCATTGAATATAACTCTTATGCTTATTTCATATGATAACATGCCTAATCATTCTCTCAAATTTCTTCTCCCTAATGATTTTGTAGGATGGACTTGATAGTATGTGAGGGAAGCCAGAAGCCAGAGAATTTTTTTCTCTAGAAAGTAAATTGGGAGATATGGTGATTATCAATGACACCTCATTTTTACTCGCCATTATTTACAGGTATAAGGGCAATTAGTAATCTCGATCAATCAGAGGAAGTTAGTGTCTCAATCCAACGGTGTCATCTTGTTGCATTCACGGCGAAGCGCAAAACTACCGGATTAAAGTGAGTGGATGTATGAACGACCATTGCGAGCACTCGTCCTCGTACCGCTTGCTATTCCCGTTCACTGGCTCCAGGCCGTGCGCTCGTTTTGTTTTCCTAGAATGCTAGGAGGCCCATCTGCACGCACCACACGCTGCTGCAGTGCATCACGGCATCAAAGATTGCCTCCGAATTCTTTCCCTTTGGAGAACCTATTGCGTAGTGCTAATCCCCGTATATAGTACGGCTTCGTGCTTCTCTCCGTACAGCCTTCTCCTCCATTCGCTTGCAATCTGTGTTGCAGTCATGCCGCACGGAATTCAATCGTTATCGTTAATGCGGACCCTCGTGCGTTCGCAACAGGAGGCAAGGGAAATTTCCAGTCCTCCTTTGCACGAAACCTACGGATATGTCCACTCCCTAGCCATTATCCTTCTCCTATCACGCACCCATCCTATTATCAAGAACGCCAGAGGAATGAATAAAACTTGAGTGAAATGAAAACTCGGACCCTACAAATGCAATTTATGTTAGCAGGTTTGTGCTGAACGCGTTGAAACTAATGTATTTACGTCAAATGATAATTGGTCCCTTATTGCAGCGCTTATTGAGAGTTAGGAAAATTTAACTATCTGAGGTTTTGTCAACTTTCCTCTATCAATTTATTGCGTTTACAGACTCAATTTGCTCTAATATTGAGGCAAATACGGCATTTTAGGCGATTTTGTGTACCCACCTCCAACAGCCTATTTTTTGCATATCTCTTTCCGCAAGAATTGGTCGGCTGTGTCACAAATTTGCAAAACTGTTCTTCCTTCGAATACTAGAGATCAGTTAGTTTGAAGATGTTTATAACTCTTCAAAGACATAAATATAAAAATAATTTGATTGATGAATGGGAAAACCTTGCTTGAAACCATATTGCAAGAAATTTTAATGAAATAATATTTAGGTTGACAATTTTGGCAGTGTTCCTATCAATTAAATAATTTGATGCCCCTGAAAATATCTGGGTAAATTTTGAGAAATAGTCCATTTTGGCGTACACAAAAGATGATTTACTAGTGGATTCCTCTGCATGAACTTCGGATTGATATATAATGTAATTAATCTTTGATTTCCTTATAAATAGGATAAAATTTGTACTCCGAGAATGAAAGAAAAATTATAAATTATGTGTCTGATAAGCATTTTAATGTATTACTATCATGGTTCTGTTAGTAAAATCTACTAAGGGGAACAATGTTTTCCATAGTTTAGGGCATCTACCTCAAAGTTTATATTTTTCATCTTTACAGTAAAATGATTTTTTTAAACGGAATCTTGGTTAATGAATAGAGGTGAGAACAAAACGCTCCTTTAAGATATCGCCTAAAATCATTCTATAAGGTCTGAAAGTGTTGAGTCTCATGAGGCTTAGCAGAAACGCAACATTTTAAATTAAAAACCCGCTTGGTGTAACGAGAAAAAATGAATTATTTCGTTTCCGTCACTAATGATGATACGAAGCCATTTTTCAATCCTCGCACAGACAGGATAGATTGCCGACGGGAACGTGGGAGAGCCGTTTCAGTCCTCTTTCATGTATTTCTCCAATTATTTCACTACTATCTTTAATGCTCTCCTTCCAATACCTCCAGAGTCCCCCCCCCCACCCGAACCCTCCGACCAGCACAGCCCGCCGTACCCCTCGGCCATTAAGCTTGCACACAACTGGCCGCCATCGCTTCGCACGAACAGCGGTTTCGACATCGCTACTGTGTAATCCCGAACATGCACCCACGGCTTATCTCTTGCACGCGTGCTGCGTCACGCCGACATTAGATGTCCGCTTTGAATGGCAGGCAGCGGGCTGGTGGCGTATGCGCCCGGCGCTTATATGCAAAGTCTCTCCTCTACGGCAGTAACCCTAGCCCCCCCCCCCCCTATTCCGCCCCGCCATCTTGATCCCCCCCAGTCCTTCCTGCTGCGTATGGCAAAAGGGGTGGGAATTTGAATAGGTAACGCTGTTGAGCGGTAAAATTGTGAGTATCCTCATTAGCGGTCATAAAATCGTCTTGATTTAGCGCCTGCCTTACTCCTAACACCCCTGGAAACCAAAATATTGAATGAGAGCTAATCTATTATCAACGAAATGCTCATGGAATGTAAAGCAAACAAATAAGTAAGGATGTCATAGAATGGCACCGAAGTAAAAATATATTACGTCCTCTTTGTAAAGTGTTAGGACGCGGTCATCACTCCCACTACCTATCGCCTACATAGAGAGAGTACCGATTGAGGTTCCGTCGTTCTTTGAAGGGGTAGAATTGAGTGAATATTATGCATTTTTGGAGCTTAGGAAGATTTTTATAATCTCATATAGTTTGCATCCAATCTATGCATCCATTTCTAAGCCGTATTTGTAACGCAATTTTTCCTTGTTCGTTTTCCTTTACCTTATTAATTTCGAAACCTACAAAGCAGAAGAAAACGGATTAAGGTTGTAAACACATGCTTCCAATTTATGTATTTGACTAAAATGAACCACTTACCGAAATGGATCGTACTTCGGCCCCTCTCTGCGTAAAAATATTGAACATGTGAACTCTATCGAAAAACATCATTTACTCTATTTTAAGGGAGATTTTAGCCATGGAAATATCTTTATTGTACATTGTTCAGGTAGGGTCATGATACACCTTAAAGCTTAGAAGCACCCACAAATTAATTAAAATACTTATGAGGATATCCTGCACTGAGTTCAGTTTATTCGGGTTTTTCCCGCGTTGGTTTATTTTAACGGACAACAGTTTCGCCGTTTCAGCTAGCGTCGTCAGGTCCTGAACTCAAGGAATGAACTGAACTCAAGGAATCACCGCGGAAGCCTCCGTACTGATATCCCGTACTGTTTAAGACAATATTTTTTCATCGCTCTGCTGCTGACTGGCATTGATTGATCTTACAAAGGGATGGATTGTAATCGGTAAATTATGATCTTTTTCTTACGATAATAAAATTATAAGTATTTATATAATTCTGCCTTTTCGGTGAGTATTTTCTCCCTCTCCTAGCCATTATATGATAACATTAGGGAGCTGTCCTTTGCTGGCTTTACATTATTATAAGCTGGATTGTATATATTTAATGTGTAGACCATAAAACACTAAATATCATGAATGGTACTTTTTGATTCAACTTTTAAATGCGTCAATGTCTTCCTTCTTGAGCTATATCTCCAATACTTGAGCCACAATTCCACTTATAATTGGTCCTGAAAAATATGTAGTTCTACACTGTCACGTAAGCAAGTAAAGCCATTGCTTTAAGAGAACTGTATTTAAAATGTGTATCAACGATAGTGAAAATGTATTAGTAGCTTGGATAACTGTGAATCGTTGAATATGTTCAGAGGTAGTTGTAACCTTTGAGCATGTCATGTCATTGAAAATTAAAACCTGAAGCAGAAACAGAAATGAAAATAGCTAGTAATTAATGGAAATATTGCATTATCCCTAACTAGCGCTCAATTTCGAAAATTCATAAATATTTTTGTTCTTTGTTTTTAATAACTATATGAAATAACAAACTTTTGAGATATTCATCATGCTTTTCAATGTCTTTGAAACCGATACCATAATTGTGACCAAAAATTATTAATTGATCGATTTTTAAATCAAAATTTTTTATTTCAATGTCTGATATAGTTTAGCAAATACCTGGAAATTAGTTTTTATGGCAATATGTGAAGTATCTGTTTTATCTTTTGTAAAGGAAATCTGTCTTCGCTCCTGAAATTCACTAAGTCCATTCATTTCCAGGCAAGAATATTGTGTTAAGTATTACAAATATTTACTAAAGCTTTTCGCTATAATTTACCTACGTTGTTTTAAAACCCAGCTATAATGAAAACAGTAACTCTCGGAATGTCAGTACATACCTATGCATGAGTGGAAGGCCCTTTGTCAGCAAATGAGCGCTATCGTATTCGTGTTCAGGGGTGAGAGTCAGTAGGTAGACCTAGGCGTGTGAGGAGACCGTTAAAATGGTGTGGCGTGGCGGACTTAGGCGCGTCGGTCGCACCCCTACGACTCGCCCTCGTCCTCCACGCCCTGGCCACGCCACACCCCACCATCCCATGCCTGAACCATCGGCCGGATCAAACAACTGCGCCACGAGGACAGACTCTCCGGGCAGATTGGAATGTCAATGCGAATTTTGCGAGGCGGAAATGATGGGCACGCCAAATGCTCTTCTGCCCACCCCGCTTCCCCCCACTCCCTCCCCCTCCGAGGGGATTTTTGATTTCATTTTACCGCAGCGAGTTATTACGTCCCATGACTCGTGGGGAGGAGTTCTTTTGCAGGTTCAATGCTGCACCCTCACCCCGCGCTGCACTTTCACGGTGCGTGGATGGCAGTTTTATCCGGGCACGCCCGCCAATGGCCCGGCGGGGTATGCAATTGGGTGCGCGGTGCCCCTCTAATGCTCTTATCATCGCCACCGACGCCGCATGACATGGCATATCGATAACGGCTCCGGGCGAAAACTTTTCGCAGGATGATTTTTGGGTTGCCACCACGAGAGAGTACTGGGTACATTTGCTAAGCATAGCGTCGTTATGATTGGTTTGCAATGACCGCTGAGCATGATGAGTTGTTTATTTCAACGATTTCTGAAACTCTTTCCCCGGAATTAGTACTACGATAGCGCGAACGCATATTCAAGTGTCGTAGTAAAAGCGTCACTGAGCTGAGGAGAGAATGTTTCTGGTTATCTACTCTCATTTCACTAGCCACGCCTTATCAGGCATGAGCTTCATTCTACCGACCGTAAAATTACAGAATTTTGACTACTATTTATTACTATCTACATGTCTATCTATCTCTATCATGTCTATCATTTATCTCTAAATTCTGTTGATTTTTAAAAACTTGAACGATCCAATTCTTTTCATGTCTTGCTCTGGGGAATACTCGAGTTATCGTCATTTATCCAAACTCAATTTAGGATCAACATTAGATTCTCTGCAGAAAAAATGCGCCGATAAAAATATTTTTGGTAGTATTTCCTGTGGTGGGTTGACTGAGTTCATTGGCACCATGTAGTGCGGCTTTGTAGATCAATTCATTTATAATTATTAGCCGACAGCCGCGGATTGGCTATTTTTACAACTGCCATGTTACACCTATTTCTTTTCCATCTTTTTCTTACTACCTTCAAATCTCACTTTTATCCAGGTTCGTTGTGATATTGGCACATTTTTCCTGTCCTAAGCCATAATCAAAGAAGCTTTGCGAAGGGGAGACCAAATATCGTTCATGCAACAATTTTGTCTCCCTTGTCATCTGCTACATATATGGTTTTTGTAATTACTGGCCCGCCGCTAAGCTCAGTGATAAGCAAGCGGGGTGTATTTTTTGTATTCATATTTTCCCCAGTGAAAATTTCAATCATGCTTCGTCCTTTAATAGTAAATATTTTAGCGCAATAGCCTTCTTTGGACCTTAATGTATTTAAAAAGCTTAATGAGCTTAATATATTTGGTGTTATCATCAGAAGCAGGTATTAGGCTTTATTTACGCGATATTTCTACTCGTGATACGCGTTTGATGTAAAGATATTATAAAAGATCTCTTCGTGAACACCTAAATACATCATTAATGCATGTGTATAAGGAGGTTATTTTTATACTTGTCGCACGGATTTTAATTTCATTTTCTCTTGCAAGTAGAGGGACACATATTTCCAGAGACGTGACATGAATAGGAAGCAAAGAAAAGTATCTTTTTTGTTTATAAAATTAACTGTTATACCGTAGAATACGAAGAAACAAACAAATATGCATGGCCCTCTGGTACTGGATCAACCACAGAGGGATATAGTTTTCGAAAATAGGGATTTACGCTCTAGGTATCCCCTTTAGGTGGGGAAGTCAACGTACCCTTCCTGTGCCTGGTCCCTGCCATTCATTTCAGGCCCCAGAGTTCTCGAGCGCAAGATGGAGCACTGCGCTCCCTCT
This sequence comes from Ceriagrion tenellum, assembly GCA_963169105.1. NCBI lineage: Eukaryota > Metazoa > Arthropoda > Insecta > Odonata > Coenagrionidae > Ceriagrion > Ceriagrion tenellum. The sequence goes on along the minus strand of OY720636.1, from coordinate 30,916,507 downwards.
GTTGAGAGAAGGGTGAAGTAAAACGGTTTGGTCGAACAGATAGAGGGATGGGGCAAGAGAGAGAGGAGAGGGTGGAAGCATCCTAAAGAAGTGGCCCCTACTGGCAAAAGATTCTATTTATCAACAAGAGAACGTTCCTCGAGCTTACACCTTTTACTTGTTATAGCATCACCTAATGATGCTTTAGCTAGCAACACCTGGGTCGTAATTAATATTGCACTCCTGGAATTTGCTGTATTATCTTTATTTATCAGTGATTTTTCAATTACATAGCATACAGCCTGAATATTCAGAATTTACTCGTAAATTTATCTAATCAACAGTATGGAGAGAGCTAGGCTTGTCGTCTAACGAGAAGTTAATTCCAGATGCTATTACTTTCAGGAACAGATAATTCCTAAAGATTTAAAATGCTCTTTTAGTCTGCTAAATTGAATGAAAAATTGTCATTATGTATACTATGTGAGGGTATTCGTTGTAACTCAGTGGGAATGTAATTTTTGAGCATAATGTATGAGGTGCAAAGAATCAGGTATGCAAATCATTGAAGATCTCTCCGCAGCACATTGACTTATTTTTATTTGATTCCCCCAGTAAGAACTAACTGTAAAATTAACCCTTCAATTCATTATTCATTTGAATCCTGAATGATCTGCGAACATATATTTATTGGAATGTCCCGAGAGTGCAATAGCGTTATGTATACAATGCGTTCCAACATTGGCATGGCATTTAATTTTCTCCTTTAACGCATATATAGTTTGTGTTACTCACAGGGAAGAAAGGGCATAATTAAGTTTTCGTGTGCAACTCAAACATATTTTATTTTCATTTTATCAATAAGCCATATATTATATGTTACAGATTATTGCTTATGCATGACCCCAGTAGGTATAAAATATGGTGGGTACCTACCTTTATGGGGTTAAATATCATCCGTCAACTCCATTCGAAAAATCATGAGAATGTCACTACAATTCTACAAAAGTTTCTTTAAGATATTATCTCATTTAGTAAGAGATATCAGAAATGTTTTTGGCTGGAAAATTGCTAACCGATGAACATAGGAAGCCATTGAGATGTCGTATCACAAAAGAATGATAAAGATAAAATTAATAGAGAGAATCTCCAATTAAGAGCTCTTACAAAGAGTTGCGAATCAAATATGCTAAGTTTAGACAAAATGGTTGGCCATATTTTGTAACACAGCACCAAATTGTAAGGAGAAATGAATGGGAAAAATTGCGGTGGGAGACGAAGGATAGAACTCATTTGGGAATTTTTATGAGAGGCGTTTAATTGTAGGAATAACATCACTTGCTGATTGAATGTTTGGTAGAGCTGCCTCAAACCAATCGTTAGGTTGATGAGTTTTTGGTGGTGTATCCGGAATTACTTCCAAGCAACCGACGACGTATATCGGGCTCAGTGCATGCTTATTCATAGTCTCTGTCACGCCAATTGACTTCTTTCTAGGCTCCTAACATCCTCTTTGTCTGTCAATTCTCCTTGTCCTCGTTTCGCCTCCCTCATTTCATTTAACTTTTCACCGGCCAAACCTGCCGTCCAGTTTTTCCTCTCTCTCATCGCCTTCTATCCGTGTCCACTTCCTATCATCCTCTTAGTGACACTACTACACGCGGCCGCGCTCTCATGGTAGATTCACTCGGGAAAGGAAATAATTTCAATTCCTCTCAGGAGTATCGAAGGCTAATGCAACACTTAAAACTGCACTAGAAATATGTTCGATCTTAAACTTTTATAAATGAGGATACAAAACCGATGTCTTAAGTTAAATCCTTTAAGGCGTAAACTTGTGGAAGTCCGTTATTAAATTTATAATGACAATACCAACTATACTTCAATGCATAGAGTTTTTATTGGTACTAAAGCAATCCACAGTGTTTTTAAGCCAATCCACAGAGAGAGTAATAAGCAATTCTCAGCGATTGGTACTAAGTGCCTATAAAAGTTCTGTGGATGGAAACATAGTTGCTATTGTCATTATTAATTCAATGGTGGCTTTAACGTAAAAATCTCTCACGCAGGATCACTATGATCTTTTGTTGCTGGCTAGATCACGAAATCGATGCAATGAACCTGACCAAGTATCAATAAGAAGCTGGTATGTGCAATGATATGCCGTTTGTAAATTTGTATCAAGCTCCCTCCCATGCGACCGCAGCTGTCCGTTGGGACATAGCGATAGTTCGTCCCAGTGCCAATGACGTGTCCCGCATATTTCTCCCACATTCGCCGAACTCCCCCCACTTCACCTCAATAAATATTTCCTGGCATTCCTCACCACCGTTCTGATTTTGATTGAGGATTCCTGTTATTAGCCTGCCCATTCCGGACTGTGTGGAATGCAGACCCTTGAACAAAAGGGACCGCTGACCCTTCAAACAACCACATTGCCAATACCTCATCACACAAAATGTAGCGTGCCGAATCATAGTTTTTATCCATCTGACGTCTTGTAGCAGCGAGAAGTACATTTATTTTACTTGATTAATTCAGTCCTCAAGAGTTTCAGGGTCTCAAGGAAGAAATTATTTAAACCTCATGCTATATCTCTTTAGAGCTGATAGAACTATTGAAATAAGAATGACGAACTTATAGAACCGATAGGAAAAAGTTCCTTATTTCCGAGCGTTACTCAAAAAAATAGCGTAAAAATTGCGATACACCTAGAAGCTCCGTTAAAATGAAATTCATTTTGTTCTCTCCCTTTCTCCGATTTAATCTTATTCATATTCCCTCCCGTTTTTAATTATAGTATTTCAACACCTAGGAGCGGCTTAAAGTGCACCTTAAGCTAGCTTAAATGCCAATGTGTAGCTATGCCGACAGTGCAGTGTAAGTGGAATAAAATGAATAATTCTAATTGCACCTTTTAATAATACTCAACGTAAATATTTTCCCATATTTTCATTCGTTCAAAGAAGCTGATGTGAGTTTCGGCTGGGTATATTTAAAGAAAAATTAAATTAAATTCATTGCTTTCAGCAACAATGACTTGAAGCATTGAATTTACATGTCATCCACATGAAAGCTTGGTTGCCTCTGAAGAATACCTGTGCTGAGGCAACCCTTATAAAAAACACTACATTGCCAACACAATATGATACATAATATTTAATAAACATCTGATATATCATGAAAATTTATTGAATTAATATCGCGATGGTGATTATGCCATTATCATTTCTAAGTAGCGCTAAGTTTAAGAAAAAAATAATGTATAATATTTCAGAAAAATCTAACAATATCTTCCTCCAATATCAAAAGCTTGGCTAACTGTAGGAATACTTGACAACTTTTCGTATTTTTATAGTATCTAACAACATATTATAAACTATTTGGCCTATTTAAACAAAGGATTGCATGAACAATTTGGCTTGATAAATCGAATATATCCCCTTCTCGAATTTAATCGAAGTGTACTGCAGGATAAAGTTGGCATATTCCCACACATAATATAAAATAATTTTATTACCTTGAACGAAAAAAAGTGCAGTATTGGGAGCAATCTCAATCATACAAATTACGAGTTCCATTCTATTTTTACTGTTACGAGTGTTCCATTCTATTTTTCAGAGTCGTGCATCTAACTATCCTGTTTTGAAGGATTTAGGCAGGCTCTAATATATTGTTTTTTTCTTATAAAATAAAATTTCTTACATACACAGATATACAAAGTTAGACATATTTTTCTATTTAGAATAACAACTTAAGAATTGTGAGAGGTAAGAATGGGGTGCGGATATATGGGAATGAGATTAAAAATGGAGATAAGTCTTTGATCAGAATTCATCTGTCATTACAACTTTCTGTGGAGAACAAAAAGAGTATAGAGGAATTATACTGGGACCATCGCCGTTTGTTCTATCGGGCATTTTTAATGACATTCCCCAGCTTACTATTGTCTTAGACTAAAGTACATCTCCCTATGTACCATTTCTAATTGTGAGTTTTTATATTCCAGGGAATGAGTTAGTGATGTTGGTTGTGAGTACTGAATTATCTCATCGAAGGCTTGGATTCGAGTTCTGTATGTTAAGAAATCTTCCCGGATGAATCCAAATATTTACTTGGATTCTATCGGCATGATACATCGAGTAGTATATCATTCATAGGATGGGTCGTTGAACTGGGGACTCCTAGATGCATTCGTTAAGGAGGCTGAAGCGGTAGTCGGGAGTAATTAAGGGCACATTTTAATAAATTCTTAAGTAAGCTGAGAAAAGTTCTTGGACCAAGTTTCTACTAATTACTTCTTTTCATCCGGATAGTATCACCATTCATGGATTGCTGTAAATCATATAAGAATTTTACTATATTAAGTTTGTCTAAAAACATTATTTTGACTAAAAACTTGTCTTGACTTGAGTCTACGGCGCGGAATTCAACATTAATGTGTAAATTATACGTAAAAACGTCATTTTCACATGTCATCAACTTTAATATTTGTTAGCCACCTTAAAAATGCATTCATTCATTGGTTTTCCAGTCTTAAAATCGGTAGACTGCAGCCCTACACCCTTTCCTCCCTAATGTTCATTCACTTACCTCCTGGTATCTCTTCCTATGTACTTTCTTCTTTATTTGGTTCATGAACTTATTACTGGGTTCTTTCTTTGGGGACCTGTCCTCTATTTTCCTTCAATTATGTTCTTCATAAACCCATTGTGTATGTAGGTGTGTCCAGTCTATCTTGTTTTTATTTCCTTTATTGTTATCCTTATGGTCCTTTCCTCCTTTATGCACTTCATCATTTCTTATTTTGTTTCTCCATCTTATCTTTAGCACCCCCCTCCAGCACCCAATCACAAATACTGCTAGCCTTTCATAATATCAATATGAATCGCATTATTTCTCGTTTAGGTTAAGGTTGTACACGTACAATCGAAATATTTCGCAATATATGCCGAGTAAAACAAACATGTGTGTTAAAAAGCATTAGTTGGTAAGGAATAAAGTTGGTAGCATGTAATTTTTTTCCACTTTTTCTCCTCATTATTATCAATAAGTTCACGTATGCCTTGTTTTACGCAAATCACTGCATAAAAAAATTCGCTTCATCCACCTTTAGCTTAGGGCAATTGCGCCCTTTTTTGTTAGCCTCGTAGTTCTTCCGATTGGAAAACCGCAAGCTCTAAACCCACATGCCATATACTCTTTTAGTCTTCGGTTGCCACAAACATAACCGATATTAATTATTTTACCGTGGAGAGTATGTTATTTTTATGCATGAATACATTATTTACCGGTTTGCATAATCTTTTATGGAAGAAATACGAAAGACATCTTGCGGAGAATAGCCCACGCTACGAAGGCGTTCATGGGAAAATGATAACTGCTATGCTGTCAAAGAAGATAGGACTACAGACCAGGAAACCGTACATGAAAAAATTCGTGTTGAGTGTAGAACTCTATGGATCGGAAGGATGAACTACTACTGGAAAAGCTGGCCAGAAAAATACTAGAGGCCTTCGAAACCTGGTGCTGGTAGATAATGCTGAAGATAAAATGGACGGACAAAATAAGACATTATGAAGTGTACTGTAGATAAGAAGAGGAATTGACCATATGGAACACGTTAGAGATAAAAATAACAAAATGTAGTGGACACACTCTGAGACTCAGTGAGTTTGTGAAGAACATAACTGAAGGAAAATTTAAGGGAAAAGTCCCCATAGGAAGACCCATGAATATGCCCATGGACCAAATAAAGAATGAAGTATATAGGGAAAGATACCAGAAGGTAAGGGAACTTGCATTCGATTGGGAAGGGTGGAGTGCTGCAGTCAACCAATCTTAGGATTGAACAACCAATGAATGAATTCTTGCATCCATATGGGATTGTTGCGTCTGGCTTTCAAGCCATCGGCTAAATTAAAAGTACCTAATAATCATTTAAAGATAATCTTTTAAAAATGCTAATAAAATGTCTCCATGAGAAAATGGCAGGGCTGTAGTCGAAGGAGAGATATCTATAATTTCCAAATCTTCTGCGGTCGGACCCTTCTCCATCCTACGCTCCATCTTCCTACGAACCACTCGTCCTTTCACCCTTGGCGCAGAAAAATGCCCATTTTTCTTCATTTTCTACCCTCATGGACAAGACAAGGAAGGGCAAGGGAAGGAATCCCTGGTCTACCTCGATCCAAAACAGCAGCGGCATGCAATACAATGCACAAGACGAGTAACTCGTAAAAATGCTCCGCTTTTCCGATAATGATGCCGCGGGAGACCACTTTATTTTTTCACATACGCGCGCGACGTATACACGAGATAATACGTATAAGATAAGTGCGTGCATAAATTTTGGGCTACAAAAAGAGGCACGCGCGTTTCCGCGCGTCTTATTGTGTAGTTTTTGTTCTTTTAAGACCGCATGCAGTGGAGAAGCAGAGTCGGTTGGTCTTAATCTGTTCCATCGTTTCTGAATGGAGGCAGGAGGGACTATCCCCCCTAACCCCTCTCCATCTCCCTCTCGCCCATTCCCTATTCCCCAACCTTTCCTTGCGCCTTCCTGTACCTCTATTCGTTTTTGCTTTAACGATTGCGTTTGTCCGGAACCAGGAGGAGAAAAAGGAAGAAGCCAAAAAAGAAGCACCTATTTTTTTTCTTCTCCTTCTCTTTTCCTCCTCTCCAAGCCTCCTCTCAGATGACAATCGCTCCACTTTTTTTAGTGTTATTCGCATTTCATTGCTTTTTTATGCCCTCATTTGGCTCTTTTATGGAAAATAAACTCGTGCATTAAGGGCTCCTTGATGTTCTTGCGCATTTGTCATATAAGATCGGTTTCAAGCATTGTCATCCCTCTTAGCGAGACATCATTAACGATATCAATGTTTAATAATGCTTCCCGTATCTCTCTTTACTTTCTCTCACACACTCACTCTCTCTCTCTTGGTTTTTCACTCCTTGCATTTTGTCAGTGAGTAGTCATTAAGGCTCCAGGAGTTTTGGGGGGGTCAGGGTGGGGGATAAAGCATTTTACAACCCAGAGGGAATTCCCGGAGACAGAGAATGGGGGAATAGGATATATGATAAAGCAATGAAAATGTGCGGAGATAAGACGATCTGAAGCGGTACCCTTTGAACGCGTATTATTATTATGTCGTTAAAACGCCGTATTTTTTATTCCGCCCTTAGTAAGGCAAATATTTACGGGTGACGAATTTTGACAAAAAATATATAACCCGCGTTCGAAAACAAACAAGAGAGGCCAATAATGCTCTTACTCTATTATTTCAGGGTTAGGAATCTTTCACTTAAATAGTTGCAAATGAAATATTTTGTTGAATAACCCCTCGTGTAAAATTTGCCCAATTTTCGAGAGATAAAGAATCAAACTCGCATATTATTTTAGGAATGTCGTCATATTATATTGAATAGACATAAATATCTCAACTAATCACTTCTAGGGCGGAGTTTTTATCAGGCATGGGAGGAGTTGTCAGGATGATAAACTTAGAGGTGCATGTTGGAAATGATAAGCATTGGCTTTGTATTGACATTTGGGCTATCACGCCTATAAATCGTGTAGTGGAGGTATTCCCTTCATCGTTCCTCTCTTCTCTGATTTATGCAATGAATTCATCTGCCTCTGAATTATTTTGATTGCCCACAATACATTTGATGGAAGGAGGTGATACCCTCAACTTCAATAAAACAGCTCAGGAGTATACAAATCAGTTTGTGTTCTAATTGCACCTTGCTTAATTCATCTAAATTCAGTAGATAGCTCTGGTCCATCTCTAAAGGTAGGTTTTTTTATTAATCAATTGCAAAGAGTAATTATTTAGGAAGTTGACTGTTCAGTAGTTTCGTTTATAAGTTGATTTTCGCCATAAGTAACGAGAAATTGAAGTGTGTAGCCGGCATTAACTGTTTAAATCTTTCCTAATAAAGGTCATTTGACACCCATTGTTTCTCCACTTTCTCAGGCGAGATATTGTAGAACAGCATATTGAATAAAAGCTCAAACAAATCATTGTCTTGCCTGAGGATGACTGTTGTTCAGTTGAAACACGTGTAGCAAGAGGTGAAATAAAAACTAGTAGACAGTACGAAATCGTTTGAGCTTTTACCCATTGTTACGTTGGACGAAATGGAAGGATTTACCCGGTGTTCAACCCGAGAAGAGTTTTCATACAAGGTACATTTCGAGGTCATGACCCCTTTGGCCTTCCGCGATTTATTTATTCATCTCATCCCACGTTATACATTTTATATTCCCCTCCTCCCACTCCGATGCCCAGCCGATCCCCTCCTTACTTGCTTACTAAGCATCATCCTATCTACCACGGCCGACGGTATTCCTTCGCCTTTTAATACCCGTTCGAAAAAACTACTCAGCCTCCTTTTAATATTCTCCAGAAACATCTTTGTCTCATTCGGCATACCTACCACTTACACTTGTGTCTTCCTTTTTGTCTTATAATCTGATTGATCGATAATGGATAACTGGGACATACTTTTACTACCATGAATATTTGATGTCAAGGATGCTATTGGACTCGCCAAAAACTTTTATCCAGCGTTTTCTGTCTGCTGCGTCGTGTTCGGCCAGTTAACTCTTCGAAAGTCTTCCTCAAGCTGATCTTTCCTCCTAACACTTGGACGTACTCGCATCTACAGTTTATCCAGTTTGGCATGTGTCCTTATTTATCTATTTGATCCTTTTTAAATGTGTTGCATTTGACTCAAACGCCAGTTATCAGTAATTCTTAATATATCAGGCTCATTAGCAATGTCACGTACATATCTTGATTTGTTTATTAAAGTCTCCAGTTGCTGCAAAAATTCACAAAATCATATGGCTTCTGGTCATGCGCACGGATGAAAAACACTCCATGGGGTGGAAATTCGCCATGAAAGGAATCATTTTCCATGATTGGGATTCGAACTCGGATAGAGAGATAGATGGTCAGGTGTGTTAGCCAGTATCATCATTTAGCTGGAGAAATACCTGTGTTTTTTTCTTGGGCAAGCCAAAAGATTTTGTCTATGACTAATTTCATACCTTTAATGTAGTTATTTTTATTCTGTAGAGTCCAATATAATGTGTATTATTCAGTCGTTTTCATTTAAGACCAAATTAATGCCGTAACCTTGTTTTCAACTTAAATTTCCATTTCCAAGGTAATAGAACAATATCCATTCATAGTACCTCGTAATAGTATTACCTGTATATTATTTATACATTCGTCGTTTAAATTTCTTCGATAACTGCTCTATTTTCACCAGTCTGGCTCAAATTTCTTTAACCCTTTGTAGCCTCTGATAACTGCTCCCAGCCTTCTTATGATCAAGCTCCTCTCCCCTTTATTCATGCCTAATAGGATGGAGAGGTATTCAAATTCTTAGTGGAAAGGTTTGTTTTTTGACACATTTGTTTCATCCCTGAGAAATGGAAATATATCTCCGTCCTGGAGTTGGTAGGTTATTAAAATGCTTTTCTATTCTGGGAATCTCCCGTAGTATTGGGTAGAGTTGGCAATTCTATGTCTCATCCGCTTCAAAGGAAGAAGTTATGTCTTCATTTTCTAAGAGTTCTAGAGGAATTCTCTGAGTAACGTTATGCCCTTATGAAAGTAAAACTTCTACCTTCCTATGCCATAGTTGCTAACTGCCGCTGTTGTTGGCGGGCGTATTAGATCGGCAGGCGCTCTGAGTGTCTAGAATGTTCGGTGCGCCATGAATGGAAAAAGATAATGGAGGATGGAGTCATGAAAGGAACGAGAAAGTAAAGGCAGTGAATATAGACCCATGATTTGAGGTAAGGGCTGCGGAACGCTTCATACTTTTGTTGTTTATCGTTTTATTTTAGATCTCAAAAATAGCAATAAATGCCATTTTTTCATATAGCATTTTCCCTCGTCCCATTTTTTTTATCTGAAGGAGAAATCATTCTCCTTTTTTTTTCATCCACTCGTATATTTCGCCATAAAGCACTTTATTCCGAAACTTTCCCTTTTTTTCGGTTGATCCATCCCCTGTCGTGAAATCCCGAGCATGTCGAGTCAATGCGGAGTTTGCAAAAAGAGCCCCATTGGTTGAAAAGCACTCAAAATATTATATGCTTAATTTATCCTTCTGTATTAGCTAGACGGCAGTCCTCGTTATACGGCTTCATTGAAAGTTTGACCGAGCGTGGAAATAAATAAATAAAATCAAGGCACGCTCGCGAAAATCATAAACATTGAAAGCCATCTCGTGCTGAATAATAACTCCACAATAATAAAACCCGGAGAGGAGTCCGGGCCGAAGGAGACCAAAATGAGATTCTGCGTCATGTCCACGGCCATATATGCTGGGATTCGGCCTTAGGACCAGTTCTTATAGTTGTAATGAATTTGTCCATGTCCATTGACACCAGCCGAAATTCCACCAGTTCGTCTCATATAAGCTACTAGTGAAAGGCACCCGTTGAAACTCAACGGGTGTGAAAAACACTGAATTTATTATGTTCGACAGCCACAAAACCTGAAGAATACTGAGCGGTCTCCTTTGAGTCGTCTTCTGAGTGAATGAACTTAATCGTTTCCCTAATGTACTTACATATATTTGCATTCAATGACTTACTTCAGTTGCGATATTCATTTTTGATATGAGCGTTGCGTATCTTTAAACAAGATTGGAGAGTAGGGGTAAAATCCAGCGGTTGAAAATGTCAAACGGATCATTTGCAGCAGCAGCCATGTTTATTTGAACAATTAATCCTCCGTTACCTGGACTGCGTCTTAGGCATAAAGGGTTACCATAATAATTGATTTCGGTTTTTAAATCTAAAATATATGTTGATTCTTAGGGCAATTGTCGATTTTCATGCATGGATGGCGTTCATTGAGCAAAATACCCCGTTCTTCTTTCGGGTAAGATGAATGTTATGACGTTCTTATAGTTTCCGCCATATTAAAACATATTGAAGTTTGAAAACAAACGGGTCTATATTTGAACCAGATTAATAGCTGGGTACCCTTCCGTGGTTGGGTTAGGATGAGATTTGTGCAGTTCTTAGTGCAACCCGCGGAACACCACGAGAAGGCGACCGACTTAGTTTCCCATTTTTCTTGATACAGTTATACTTTTTTTGTATTTCTGTGTTGGATTTTTTATTTATTTTTTCGTTTAATGCTTATAAACACTGATCATCATTAAAGCATTGGTATCTGCTCATTAGAAAATAAACTAAAACATATTTACGGATTTCCCTCAGGAGTGTTGAATGTATACTTATTGTAAATATCCATTGAATTTATCGATTACCCACCTAAGTAATCCATCATGGGGCCCTTAGGACTCTGAGACCATTGGGGCCCATGGGACTCTAGGCCCTTCTTATACAGATATTCTCTCAAGATGATAACATGGGCTTGCAAGAAAAAATATTATTTAAAGAAGCGTGAATATCTTTTGAAGATCAAATCTTTGGTTGCCAAGGAAATATGATATTGTTGATTTCAGAGAAAATATGAGATTTTTCAGCTAAAAACATGACTTTCACATGAATACGAAATGTAATAGAAAATCGATTGAAAGAATTAGAATTTTCATTTATTCATCCATCCGATAAAAAAAATTTCAGCCCTCTATCTTGAGTGAAAGTACTTTTAATAAGCAAAAAATAAAACCACTGCACCGAACCCAATGATTAGCATGGACCACCAGAGGGGCCTTTGGGGGGTCTTAGGGGACCCTGAGGGCTTTTTAATGGAGCCTGCATTACCCACATATATATTTTCTATGTATATGCCAAATTTCAGCTCAATCGGTTTAGTAGTTTTTGCGTGATTGAGTAACAAACATACAAACTTTCACATTTATAATATTAATAGGATTTATCCTCTAACTATATTAACCTCATTGTTATGAAGGTCCTAAGCCTTTAAAGTATTACGACATCAAAGCTTTAACATTTTCTCTTTATCACTTTTTTCGCCCAAGTTCCTCCTTAACTCTATGGATGAATAAGTTTTATGATTCTTAAATACATATTTTTCACCAATGATCTAGGCTGCATTGTGAATTGTGCTATAATACTCCGGAACTTATCTCTCTATGCATAATTAGCGTCATGTACCCACGTTTTGAAACGACCGTTATGAAATCCGTATCGTAACATGCATGGATAGTCGCGTATATACTTCCATCGACGATAGATTTTATTTATTCCTAGTCATTAAACATTTGGAAGGGACATAAGCCTTCCAGGAAAATAGTCAAATGGAAAAATTACCTTAACCCCACCCAAGCCGAGTTCAATGGCCTTTCAAATCGGGAGTGGGATGAGTACAGAGGCTGAGTGAGATTTGAAATCGGTACTAAATGAGCCTCACGGGTGGACAGTAAAATTTCGAATGTGTCCAACCGCTCGCGGGAGTTAAGTGTTACACTCGACCATTCCCTCGTCACACGACCGGCCCCAAACACAAACCCTGTGGTACCCATATACCACTACCTCCCCCGGCGATCTAACTCAAACGCAAAAAAATCCCACGAATTCCCCTGCCAATGCAAAAAAACCTCTCGTGCACAAAAAATACGCGCAGAAACACGTGCGTGTAGGCACGCAAAAGGCTTCCCACCATCACGCAAAATAAAATGCACGTCCCATCCCCCTCATCTCTTTCCGTAAGCCTCCCGCTATCGCAGCGTGAGAGGCAGTGCATCCGGGACTGCAAGCGTCCATTCATAAATAACTGCCGAGCGTAATGGCGGAGCGGGTATTTTTTACGTAGCTTTGGAAGAATGGGAAAAAACATAAACCCCAGTTCGGGGTTCGGTTAGGGGGTCTTGATGAAAGGGATTTTCCCACGGACGATCACTACTCGTCTAGCTCGTCTTGCCTAGCTTTTGAGGCTAGTGCATCTTTCACTCAGGTCCAAAAGAATTGGAAATCAATTGAATTCATATGAAGATGGAAGGGGATAGAGAATGGGAAGAGAGATAGAGGTTAGGGATTGTGATGCATAAAAATTTTCCGGCCGCTCTCTCGCGTAAGCGATATCGCCTTCCATCGGAATGAATTCTGATGGATGTATTTGATTTTACGGGAAAATATGACCCCACCTTTGTCTTTTTTATCCTTTTTGACGCGCTACAATTAATAATGTGCTTCAGCTCTGTTCAGCAATATCCCAGAATAATTATCAAAACCTGGTTTCCGGCTTAAAAATATAAATCTTCCTTGAATTTTACTGTATAAATATTTTAATATGGTTCGCCATACGGAAGTAAGTCGTATTAATATTTAAGCCATAGTATTTTTTTAAGTAGGGATATTCAAAACTAATTTTTTTCTGTAAAAATGTACACATTAACGGTATCAAATATGCTGTGAATTTTCACATTTTCAGTACAAATGCCACTAACAGCATTCTCAAATCTAATTATGAATGAACAAAATCGGTTTGGTGAGATGCTGGAAGTTAAGCTAACCAAATTTTCTTGCTAGGAATTTTATGCCACCATATATATTCATTTATGCCATTGCTCATTCAGCTTCAGTAAACAAATTTTATAATTTAAAATATGTTGGTTTACCAAGTATCATTGTTCATAAATATTTAGTATCACTTTCATTGATTAATATCTGAGAAATTTATTCTCGCAGTTAGCCTAAATCAACTATACATCCTTTTATCATATATTAAGACGAATTATTATGTTTACAACACCTGAGTAGAGTTTTTATGACTTTTTTCTAATTTGGGAATAAAAATATTATTTTACATCCATTCTCTACGGTGCGTTTGTTATTTATCTACCTCTAGGAGGTGTATTTCATACTATTGCAATTAGTTCAATCCATGTATACAGGAATCTTATTCCACTATACATATATATATATATATATAAATATATATATATATATTCGTTTATGCCATTGCTCATTCAGCTTCAGTAAACAAATTTTATAATTTAAAATATGTTGGTTTACCAAGTAAAACTTTCTTTGTGTAGCTCAACTCGGCAACCAACCAGGTTCATTTTTGATCGCAGTGTAATATATTGTCGGGACTTTTTCAAGAACCTTGATGGTGTGGCTATTTTCTAAAGTGGAGTTAGTAATATATATGCTGAGTAATTTAAGACTACAATTCATAACCAAGCATTTGAGACTGAAAAAACGTAAAATTATATTTGACGTGGAGATTTATATTAATGTTATAGGTATTATTTCAATGAAGAAGGATATTACTTACGCATATATGTTTCATTCGAAACCATTCTACCAGATTGACGTGTTGCCAAATTTCGTACTCTTAAAAAAGTCTTACGTTGTAGCCTTTAGCCGGGGTAAGCGTGCCTAGCGCACTCTTTACCAGGAAACTCCTTTTCAGGGCACTCTGACTAGTATTTATGTGTTCCGTATCTAATTTCTGGCGTAGCTTAAATAAAGACAGCTCACGACAATAAGTTCACTTCACCTGGGGATAATATTGAGTTTGTTCACTTTTAGTCCCGGGTCGAACACACACATCTCTTCGTCCCAGGGAATAATTAAACTGGTACAGTAGACTGATCTGAGCTGATTTATAGCGCGCTTTTTAAAATTTCAAAAATCTCTGATTTTGTTTTAAATATCGATAGTGTTTTGAATATTGGTTTAATAATATTTTAAATAATTTTAATCCAGGATATTCTGTATGCATTGGCTCTGTCGTGTACACTGAATGGATTGGCACTGATGCTCTTTAAACCGATTCCTCGTCCGGAAATAATGTCGATTCAACATACGATGGAATGCGCTTTACGATCGGTCCTCCGGAACGAATTAATATCGTAAAGCGAGTGTCTATTGTATTTCACTCGGGTCGCGAAGGGAAGTGACGACATTTTTTTATAGGTGGACGAGTGGAGCGGGAAGTTTTGCTTTTAAAATCAAATAAAATGGTAAGAAATAATTTCTGAAAGAATAGTATTGCGTCCAGAAGGTACGAACGTGGAATACTCCTTCGCTCGAGCTCCTTATTTAAGTATGAAAAAATGCTTTTGTATACATAATCACCTAAAATATAACGCAAAGCTTGGTGGTAGGTGAGTCTACTGGTCCTACAAGCATGGAAATATACGTGACATACATGGTTTAGTAGGAGTTCATTTACGTATCGCTAGACATAAATAAATTTGTTGATATAAAATTCTAATGAGCTTATTGCCGCGCGAGCAACTGATGCATCCAATTTTTCTTTTATTAACTGCAATTTAAAATGTACCCTTTCGGTTTTATAACTTCATATCGGCAATTTATTGATCGCGAAAGTCGGCTCTTAGACTATGAAGTGATATTATGCCTATATCATAAAGTAATCATATAATGGTGGCGATTTTAAAGGCCTTAAAAGAGAGAGGGCCCAATGTTCCAGTTATTTAAGGTCTTAATTGCTCAGTGTTCATTTTACGAATTCAAATTCACCTTTTCTGTTAACAACTATTTACCGTATGCCATCATTCTACAAGAGACTATTTCTCTTACCTCTAGATGTTTAATTTATTCTTCCTTTTTAAGTCACTATACTTTGAGTACTAAAAATAATTATTTCACTCACCACATAAAACTAAAGGATTGCACATTTTTTTACAAGCTATGAGCTCTCTTTTGCCATTAATTTACCGTATTGTAGGAAACAATTTGATGGTGCCTGACTGTCATGTCGTGGATATTTTTAACACTTGAGAATACAAGGCCTATGCTTCTCTCTTTTGGGACCCTAGTCGTTCAACTGATTCTTCATTTCCTATTTCGCATTTTCATATGGGCAAACACGATGGGTAGATTTTCCCATTCTTTTTTTTAGTTCTTTTACAGTGATTACACGCAAATTCATGAGTGCGCCATATGGGAGGGATGAGGGATGCTCCGATGTTTGAGATACACGAGGATGGAACGATGACGGGTATTGGCGTGCTTAAAATCTCGCTAGTGTGTACACTGCGCCCTCTGTACACTGAAATTGTGCCCACGTAACATCACGGGGAGGGATGGTCGGGCGGTAAAATTTTTGGGTGCGCGGTTTGTTATTCGGAGCCGGCCGGCAGCGAAATTTTCGTCCTGCCGAAAGGGGTAGGAAAAGGGATGTTGAGCATAAATGGCGAAACGGGTGAGAGAGAACGTCGGTGGAATAGGCGGAAGTCGACGATAACGAGGAATCGACGCACTCGACGAGTTTCATCCCGAAACCGGACGAGACGATGTCCCTCGCACGCGCGGCCCAACGGCCGTATTTGTTTTATGGCGCTTCCACGAACGGAGTCGTTTCGCGACGTAATCACGCATTTATTCGCCTCGCTCTGAATTACGGTCGCGGGAATCGTGCCCTGTAAGGAATGTGTCCGCACCCACCTAGGCTCCTCCACCCGCTTACGTTTAACTACAGGCGTGTCACGCAATATAGTGACCTTCACCGTAGTTTATTAGAATTATTAAAACCTTTGAGCAGTCTAGTTCGAGGAGAAATGGTTCCAGAAAGCTGATTAGATCGTTTGAGTCCTTTTGAAACATTGGAGAAAAGCCTAACCCACTACGATCGTCTCTGTCAATGGTAGAATGAGACTGTGGACCTCATAGGTTCAGCTACAGGCGGGTGACGCAATTAAGTGACCTTCACAGCTGCCTTTTTGATTAGTTCAACCACTTAGCAGTGGAGTCAGAGGTCTTGAACAATCCCAGGGACTAATTAGAGCTTTATCTCTATTAGAAACACTGGACGTATTCTTCATGCATCAGTACTCTGCAGAGCCTTGATACTTCAATTTGTATTTTTTTATACTGTTAACAGTCTTACGAATGAGTGTAGTATGGGGACTTGAAAGATTTTACTGGAATTCCCTAACTAGATTTATGGAGAAGACTGGGAACATTTTTCGAAATCTGAGAGCAATAGTTGCAGTTTGAAGCAAATGTTAATATTTTTTTCCTCTCACTTAATCTGGGAAACTGAATAACAATTGACAAAAAAGTCATCCAATATTTCCTTTTTGGTTGTATTAGATTTCTACCTTCCCGCGTATTATCACAGCTACCACATAGAAGAAGAGTGAGGCAATAAAATATCAAAACGCGTTACTCACTCGTTGTCCTTCCTCTCTCCCCGCCTCTTTTCCAGTATTCTCTCCGTTTTCATCATGGTGTCCAAATTAACCCTGCCTCATGACCTTGTAGCTGCTCGGGTTAAAGTTAACGGGTTTTGTGTGATGCGATCACCTTCATGCCGCAAGGATTCCGTAATTCATCTTTTGCTTTCCTAAGTACCGCAGTATTCGGTTTTCTACCTCATATATGGACGGTTATTGGACTTATGACATTCCCTTTTATCTTCTCTTAAAATCATCATTAGTCGTTCGATCCAAAAATTGGTTGACTGCAGCCCTTCATCCTTCCATACCTAATGCTAGTTCCTGTACATCCGGGTAACTCTTTCTATTTGTCTTCCTCTTTATTTGGTCTATGAACTTATTCCTGGGTCTTCCTCTTGGGACTTTACCCTGTATTTTGCCTCCAGTTATGTTCTTCACAAACCCATTGTGTCTCAGCGTGCGTCCAATGCATCTTGTTCATCTTTTCCGTATGGTGTTTCATATGTTCATTTCCTCTACTACTCTTCTGTACTTTTCATAGTTTCTTATTTTTCCCGAACATTTTGTCCTCTCAATTCTCTTACAGCACCAGTTACAGTTTTGAAGGCTTTTAGTCTGTTCTGGTCTGATTTCCTAATGATCTTAGCTTCCGATCCATAGAGTTCCACACTTAACACGAATGCTTTTCATCATGGAGGGCTGGAGTCCATCTCCAATAGTGTATACCGCATGTACATTTCACCATCTCTTCATCTCATGAGGCATATTTCCCGTTACGATTTCCTTATTCTGCCTATCTTTTACATTGGCCCACTCATTGTGGCAAACGTTATCCTCGAATCGCCCTTTGCTCTCCATTAAATATCAGATCGGTGGAACACAAAACTTCAGGTACAATAGTTTAAAGAAAATATAAAAAGTTGGAAACATTTTCAACATTTAAATGTAAGAATAATAACCTTGTCGTACTGTGCTTTGTTTTTAATTATACTTAGTAATTAGTTCATAACTGAAAAAAGTAGATATTTCTTTCATATGCTCCAAAACTTAAATGCGACAACAATGAAAACGACAACGAAAAAAACATTGGGTTGAGAAGTTAATAAATTTAGCAGTGAGTCAATTAAATATAGGTCACCCTGCAATATATAATTAAATTAATTGAGCATTTGCATTAGGCATCCCTCAGGTCAAAAGGCACTATCATGATAATTAGTTTATTATTTCGCAAGAAAAACCGTAGTTTGTTGACCACGTACGAATATGAGAAGTGAAATGAAGCTAGGAATCAACGCTGGAACACAAGTACCTTTATATTAGGAAGATGCACATTTTTTAGTTTTATTGTGGGCAAGAAATATTTAGATAGGTGTTTAGAAAATGTGAAGATATTTATGTATTGTTAACGTACATCGGTGCTTACATACATCATTAATTGATTCATTTTTCTAAAGGGAATGCGAAGATGAAATTCACGCAATGCACCAGATTTAAATTAGAGGTTATTTTTCCAGTAAAAGTATCTCATTCACCACTATTGGAAATTCTGTCGGGCTGAAATAAGGAAAGCGTACCACCTTAGATGTGGTTCTGGTTATTTTTTAGAGAAAAGCAGTGAAAAGCAGTACTTTTCAACCGGTAAACAACTTTTTTTTACGTTGGTGTGGCCGTGATTGCCTTGCACAAAGAAGAAAATATCCGCAAAACTGAGCCAGAAAATAATCTACATCCTTTATTCATTTACCCATTGACGTTATAATCACTCTTTTTTGTGAAAAACATCTAACATAGCTACAATACTTAGCCAATAATCACTGTCCTACTTTTACTTCTGTAAACTTCGGGATTTGAATATACTCAGCTGCTCGATCCTAGTGAGACAATTTCATAAACTTCTGCAACTAATAGTGCACCACAGTATTTTTTCTTAAAGTATCAGAGCATGAAAATTGCACCGCTTGTGTTTCCTTTGCAGGGGGAGCAGATGATGCATGCGTGGAGGGTGAGCGGAGAGAAAGGGAAACTTGCGAGATCTGTGGCGAACGAGTGGACGGGCTTAATGACGCGGCGACCAGAATGCTCTCGTGATTCACTGATGGGCACTCAATGGCTAAGCTCCGCGTACGGTAAGTCACGCGCGTGCCATATTCCACACGGAAGCGGGCTCTCGGCCTCCATTCTCTCCTCCTTCCCATCCTCTCTCTCACGGAGTCAGGCGGGAGTTGATTGGTGCCCGCGGTGTTTGCGTCCGCTGATGAGCCTCGCAATTTTCCACCAATAGGTCAGGGTCATTTGGCACAAACAAATTTGCTCGGCGCGGCTGGCGATAGGCGTGCATTCGCCTTGCGCTCGCTCTAGACTGCACCGCATGTTGTCTTGCACCGGGAAATTTCTTCTTCGAGGGTGGCTGTTATCATGGCAGGCGTAATGTTTGCCAGTCGAGCGGAGATAATACTCTTTTCACAAAGGCTTACTAGCATGGAAAAAGAATGGTTGCGGTATTTTAAAGAGAAAAAATCTGTATGGATTGGAGATTCAAGTAAACACCGCAAATATATTTTCAAGACGAAAAATTCTTTACTTTTACCTGTGAAACTCTCAATTTATCAAATATTACTCTATGATTCTTTTCTATTATCATATATGATCCTGTATGGATATAAGATTCAACATAAAGTCATAAATATAATTAAATGGCAAAAGGGTCGTCACTTTCACCTGATAAACTCTTATAATTTTATTTTTCTGATTCTTATCTCTTGATTTACTTGCTCTCCAAACGGAATGTATAGTGAGTTCACGAAAGTGTCTTCAATCTTTAAGAAAGTTTCTGCCCATCACATTTTTGTCATTTTCACATTGTACAACAAATGAATAATGAGGATACTTCGGATGTGTTTATTGAAGGGTACATTAATTAAAGTTTTTATATTTTTATTTGAAACAATAGTCAAAAGTGTAACTTCCGTATATAATTTAGGAATTTTATCTATCCTGACCTTGTACAAATAAGCGACTTGGGCATCTCTATGATAAAATTAGTCTGCTGTGATATTCTGCGGGATTGTTGATAACTAAGCTTGTGCATTTTTTTAAATTAGCTGTTAACATTCCAATAATCTGTCTGAAGTCTAATAAAAATTCCCTCAAAATGGAGCGATATATTTACTAAGCCCTTCGTCTTTGAGTGCTTTGCCTCACCCGAAACACCTTTTGCATCTGTCGTACTCAGACGTCAGCTCGTCACAAAATGTTTTTTAAGGTAGTGTTTGTAATCAAACTTATGATATTTAAACTGAAAGTATGATATTTCAGCCTCTTTGATTTTAATCAAGTAAGTAAATGATTCATGTTTGTGGCTAGATTCGTTGGGACATGTAAATATCACGCTATTTATTCATCTACCCATAAAACTTAGTGCTAATGTGCGTAGCATGACGAGTTTCCTCTTATACTCCTACAGACTCTAATCCTTATTTCCAAACTTGCGCAAATGACATTATAGCTGTTTAAAGTATCACTCATTCCGTGGAATTGAAACAGATACGGCATAGAATATGTATCGTGGTAGTTAAATTATAATTTATATTCTATGTATTTCGTAATTTTGAGTGTTTGAGGAATATCTGAGATGGAATGACAATCCTGGGAGCGGGAAGTTATGGAATATAAAGCCAGCTTTCTCTCGCACCATAATTAAAATCACTTGAGATACAGGCTTCATTTTCAGAGATCCTTTTACGTCTCAGCTGTCACAATTTCAAACAAGTCGACCATAAGCGCCACATCCCCTGTCATGCACAGTTTTCATACTCCACTGAACACAGTTATTGTTCATCTCCAAACATTGTCGTATTCAGTGGGCAGTGGCTTTTTTAAATCTTTAATCCCGAAAACTTGAGCATTGGATGCACAAAGGCTAATGCAGTGTCCTGCACATCAATCTCCCTTGACGCTTGGACTGCGGTTAGCTGGTAGCACACCATAATGTTTCGGAGCGGGCAAACATTTTAAGCACTTAAGAACCGGATCCCAATGAAGTTGGGCTCTCTCAAACGCAGCAGAGGTCAGTTCGTAACTGTTAATCTCATGCATATAAAGCCACGATTAACGTAAATCAGAGGCGGCACTTTCAAACGTTCTCTCCTCCTGTGGATTTATGACCTCCAGGGACATGCGTGTGAACGTGAGGTCGCTGTGAGTGTACCCTTCCTCGCGACCCCCTACCTACCCCTCCCCACCCTCCACTCTCTCAAGCGAATTTCCACATCTCATTTTCTCCGCAGTCCGGCAACAATTCCCCAACTGCGCATGCGCGAAAAAGGTACTTTTTTCCCGCCTCGACGTCACGGTGATTCTCGGAGTACTCGTTCCAGCGTTGAGCATATTGCGTTGTAAATTGCGTGTCATGCGGTTAGGGGAGGTAATGCTCCTTAATTTTTCTCTATGCATGCTTGATCCTCATCCAGCTGTATTCCTGGATATGGAAGAGTCGAATAAATACTTTATGGAGGTAATTCTTTCGAATTTCACTTATCGCCATACAGACTAGGGAAATTCATTCTTTTTCCGCCCAAAAAATTTGACCCACCAAGACTTAAAAATTGAAATCGGGAAGTGATTGTCCGTATCAAGCATTGAAATAAGCGAAGAAACATTGTATTCAGAAATTATTAGTCATAAATTACTAGCCCACCAAGACTTATTTAATAATTAATTAATTTCTTACTACAATTTTAATACACTTTTGTCAATTCTTGAAACGGACAATCACTTCCCTATTTCAATTTTCAAGTGAAGTAAACGACGGTTTTATGTATATTTCAAAGCTTTGACTCTTACAAATGAAAAAATAATTTGTTTTCTTTCACTGATTTGCTGTTTTGATTCATGTGATTTGATGACTGATTTGATTCCACTAATCAGTGGGAGAAAACCAAGTTATTTTTTCGTTTAGAAAATCAACTTCCACGTACTAGAGCCTGAAGCCATGGACCTTAGCCTCTCATTTTAATTGATGCAAACGTGATGGTACCCCTACCTTACTGTTGAAGCCAACGTAATTCTTAAAAATGCGCTTCAGATGTTGGAAGATGAGTTCTACGTGAACAAATCTTTCATCGTAAAATTTTATCGTCTTATACTCAGGACACATTGTCCACAGCTCTGTCATTTTTTCTCAAAAGTAAATCATTACCGCATCCCTTATGTGTGTCTAAAGATGATTATCTCTATCCTCCGCACCCTACTCTTGCCAAAAGGAATTCGTTGGGGCACGCCTATGCACAGGAGAAATATGTGCAGCTTGATTCAAGATATTAAATCTGGGTTTAACGACTAGCCTTGCACCTCTGGTAGGGAAAAGGCGTTCGTAATATTAATGGCCATTTTGAAGAGACGATGATTTATCAAGGAAATGCAATGAATGTTCGTGGAATGTGATACTAAAGACGTACCCCTTATTTTAATGGACTTGACGATAGCGTCGCAATAATTTATTTAAGAATTATATGGAATTTATTTAATAAATTATAGTACTGGAAAGTTTTACGCAAACTGAGCTTTATTTATACTAAGAAAATGTGAAATTTTGCTGGGAATTACAATGGCTAGTAACAGCTAGTGGCAGCTGAAGACTGAAGGGTTTACACTAGCATTTAGTAACGTAAAGAGTAGTCATTGTGCAAGCTTGAACTTAATATGTACAATACTTTTTCCCCAATACATCATTGAACCATATTGACTAAATTTTAACCTTGTTTACCATTTACACCGATCGGTAAATCTCAGCTTCCACCCCTGCATCCCTGTTTCACTACACAGGTCTGTAACCTTATTGCCTGGGGAAATAAAGGGTAAATTGTAGGGATGAAATTTGTGAGTTCCCTCTGCCAGAGCTTCGGTGAAACTGGGAAAATGGCGTCGAAAAAGTTGGTAAGAATTACGAAAATTGGTCATTTTCTAAGGTGAATATCTCTAAAATCAATGGTACCATAGCTTTCCTATGAAAATTTTCTGTTACTGTGATTCTTATAGAAGAAAAGTATGTTTCTTATAGAAGAAAAGTAAAGAAGCACTGTAGTTATTCTGAAACTCACCACTTTCTCGGGAAAAATTTGTGAAAGATATGTGACGCAAGCCGTCTATCCATGGTGTCTGAATCGGAAAAAAAGGCTATTGACATTCACTTTCTGGGAGAGGCATTCACTATTGCTTCAAAATAAATTTCAAGGCTTAACCTCTCCCTTCACGATTCTGCCAAATTTCATATTCCTTTTTCGTGGAAGTTGACCTAACACCTGCCATACGCTCCACTCGACGTCTAGCAAGGTGATATGTTACTGCCGAGCATATTAACTCGCTTCATCCAGCAGGCAATCATCTGTCGGGAACTACCACCTGTGAGTTGGTCTTCAGCGATGAACCCTTCACGGCACTTCCCTGACATGTCGATAATCCTTCCTGTCACTTTCGCAAAAGCGGTTTGAGTTCCCTCAACCCTCGCTATCCTCTCAAGGAGCCTCCACGGAACGTAATACTACCGTCCAAATTAATTGTCATCCCACAGGACCTCTGGGTTGGCCCTACTCCGTCACGCAACCCTTCCTGTCGTGTCTTAACTTGTTCTTGTGGATAACAAGAGAAGTTGCCTCACACGCTGCTGCGTCGTACCACACCCACACGTAGGTTAGCTTAACAGTCCCCAACGCAAATGAAAAATTTGGTTGAGGTAAAATACGAAATCCATGCTTACCTAACAAAATATTGAAACTGACAGTCAAAGGCTTATCTAGATGGCATGCCGTCGTGGTGAGAGTATACGGTACCCTATAATTCCATGAATAAATATGTCTTCACTTACTGCCATGATGCTATCGGAAATACAATTAGAATTTACTCACAGGCTAAAATTATGTAAATTTTATCTGGCGGAGGAAGATGAGATCTAATATTCGTGGCTGTTAACTATTTATAAATAAGTTATGTAACTAGTAGATGTTCCTGAAACCTAAATGTTTTTATGAGATCTATAACTTCATGAATCTCATAGCTGTTGATTCCATTACTAAAAATTCTTGCAACCGGCCATAAGAAGTGTAGAAGAAAGGCAAACGTGGAACGTAGTGAGACAATGACAAACTAAGTCTCGCAGACGCTCCTAAGTAGAAATAGAAGCGAGCTGTAAAAAAAATGCTTTTGAGCACGAGGATGCGATGCGGAAACCTATGGAACATTTTGTAATGGAATGATGCCTCTAGATGCGGAAGTATCATGACTTTTTATCTTTAACTCTGTAACTTTTAATCATTATAATATCCATGACAATTATTAAAAAAATACCTAGGTAACATCTATCAAAAAATCATCTATACATTCACTTTGGCATGCCCTGTACAATTTAATCTACGGATGAGAATTGAAAGAAGGAGAAGATCGTTGGTCAATTGACCTAATGCATGTGGGATAAAGTAACAAAGACGTGTTTTTAGTATCTTAACCCAATACGTGACTTATGCTGGCGGATAACGCACGTATTTGATCGTTTATTAGCCTGTTCGGAGCGCATCAATCAGTGGTGCGCCCGCAACGACTTCAAAAGTTGATGCGACCGAAGGTAGAATTCGTGATGAGTACGTATCTCATGACGTTGGTAAAAACTACATTGCTTTTATCTAATTAAACCTGGCTCCACTGTACATATATTTCAACTGATAGTTAGTCTAGACCTCTCATTCCATTTATGCATCAGTTGTGCTGCACTCAAATTGTAATTTGCTAGGCTACGAGGGGAAAATGTGGAAAATAACTAATTTCAGTTAAATTTTGTGGAACTGTTGTCTCTAAAAACAAATCCTATTTTAATTCCGATGTGGAACTGAGGCTAAAAACGTGACTTTGGCCGTAATCAGGTGTTGTGCAATCATCTGCTTCTTCATTACTGTTAATTATGCGTAGCATTTACCAATTCGGAGTTTGATAACGTAAGAACATGGAGGGACAGAAAATGCTTCCGTTAATCTCGAGTAATGCTTAAGGGTTTATTAACATTTTTAGAAAAATTGAGCATCTTTACGGATCTTTCATAACATTTTTGGTGGTAGAGAAGATGAGATTATTTTCGGAACTAGAGCATGCAGCTGCTTTGCGATAAAGTCAACGGTATTTATAACGACTTCTACGGTTTGTCCTTGAGAAGGTTTAAGTCATAATGGCCCTGTTAGAAGATGGATTTTAAGTTACCCTGTCTGAGAAAGCTGTATCGAACAACATTTGTTGAATTCTTTATAATTTTATCAAGCAAATCAGGCATCGTCTTGATGATATTCGAGGTCCGGACCGGATAACGGAAAAGCTGCTACGAGCAAACATATAGTATCTCACAGCTTTTAGAGGGATTAATGTGGGAGCCCCTAGAGACTCGGAGGCTAC
Organism: Ceriagrion tenellum; assembly: GCA_963169105.1. Classification (NCBI taxonomy): domain Eukaryota; kingdom Metazoa; phylum Arthropoda; class Insecta; order Odonata; family Coenagrionidae; genus Ceriagrion; species Ceriagrion tenellum. Next base: position 30,890,980 of record OY720636.1, on the reverse strand, counting down.
ACACTAGGCTTAGCTTGCTTGATAAATTCAGAACTGATATTTTTCAGAGCGGCACAGAGAATATTCTCATGACGCCACACTACATTTCTAAGTATGACATAAGAGATAAAATAAGAGAGTTACACTGTTAAACAGATAGGAGCAAAACTCATTCTTTCTGCGCACAACAAGCTACCGCAATAAAAATTGAGCTCCACGAAATACTGTCCCATAATACAGGTCATCATTTCACCTCCCAAAACCTTATCCCTTACATCTTTATACGGCTGGTGTCCTAACACCCGCTGCCACACGCCCATACGGTGGCTCGCAGGGTAGTATGTCGATTTAGATGAAAGAAGAAAGCAGATCATTTTAAGAATAGGTGGAATAAATATTTATCCCCTTGCTTATGCGGTACACGAATATTGTTCGCTTGTTTTTGGGCGATGAAGGTTGCATATTGTTAACTGCAACGAACGTGGAGGCAAGCGGTGGGAAATGTGTGCGTCGCGTTGGAAGGAGGGGATAGGGGGGAGGGGAAACGATTGAGAGGGGATGTGGGTTTAAAGGATGGGTGAGGGGGTTGGTCGCAGTACGAGTTGCGTGGGCACTCGAGAGGAAATGAGCGACTGGGAACCAATTACGCATGCGCAGTGGAGGGGAGAATCGGGGGGTAGAATCGTCGATGAAACGCAATTATACGTTCCGCGCACGCATGGGTGACCAACCCTCCCTCTCCCCCCCAGACTGCACACGAGACTGCTTGCAGTCACCGGGCCGTGATCCCCGCGCACGACCCGAGTCGATATTCTTATATATGTTCCAGTCCCGTCCTCACATTGGATCGATTTTGTCCCCACCATCTTTCCTGTCCACAACCCTAGCAACAATCAGCCATTAAGAATCAACCTGTGCACCTATTTCACCCCTAATTCTCCTCAAGAGCGAACGTTGGTCGAAGAATGAGGTTCCGAAGTTCAATTTGTAAACTAAGGAACTATTATTCACTAAAACTTACCTAAAATTGTTAAGATGAGCGTTATATTTTTATTCGCGTACCATCAAATTAAGGGAATTAATCTGTTGTCAGTGGGGAGAGTGGAGGGGAAAGCACATACAAACCAATCTTCGGATTTACGCTTATTGATGATGATTACTTCCTAGTTTCCAATGCCTAATAATCGTACCATCATCATAGTAAATTATCGTATAAAAATCCTTAATTTTTCAATGATTTCATTTCATAAAAAATATTTTCTTACTTAAGTCCGCCATTTTCAAGTCTTATTCAAGCACCACTTAAGTTAGTTTGAGCGAAATATCATTTCACTTATAAATCAGTGAATTTTGTTTCATTTTAAAGAAAATTATCTTACTCTTTGAAATTTACCAAAGTATCGGCCCCTTACCTAATTACTTTCCGAGATTTTTGACGAAATAGACCAGCCCTTTTACGTGAAAAATGATAGGATGTGCTCTCCAGATAAACCTTATTTAAAACAAAAATCAGGCATTTCGAACACCTACATCTCATCAAAAATTAGCAGTTTGTAGTTTGTATGTTTTTCCGACTATTTTTGAAAATAAATCATATTGTCGCCGTAGTAATTTTTTCAGAATATTAAAAAGCTTTCCGTTTTGAAGGATTTTTAAACGTACCTTTATATCTGGGATGCTGCTCATCCTAGATATTATTTATACTAAGAAAACTGCATACAAATATTTACAGATGAAACCAAAATTTCAGTTGAAAATACTCTTTTTTACGATTAAGACTATATCTTTCACCTTAATTCCACAAATTATTAAACGTAAAATTATGCTCATTTGTTACCTCAAGATAAACGGAGTGGGTTGACCAATTATAAAGACAGGTTAAAGATTGCTAGATTATAGCACGCAAGAGGTTGTTGGTTGATATGCAGACACCCCACGGCCTAAGAATGAGTTTGAAGAACGTAGCTGAACTATAAATCTATACGATGTTAGAGATTTGTGCATCTATACGATGTTACAGATTTGTGCATTTTAACTTAACATAACAATGAAGTTTCAAACGCTCAGATGTAAGGATCGGGTTCTGGTCGACTTTGATGTCAAATCACCAGTTATGGTAAAGCATATTTATGGCCATGAAGCACCCGAAACCTTTACCAGGATTGTTAATCCAGGCCTTAGGAGTTTAATTCCACTAAGAAAACCTCCAAATTTCAACCATTGATAGGTCCCTATTTGTGTGAATTTGTATAATTAACTCAGACCTTTTTGTGAAAATTCTGGAAGGTTGGCTTGAATAATAGAAATCAAAGCACCCAACGCATGAGCCTAGTTCAGGGAGATCAAAACGGTTAGCCAGCGAAATGACGAGCGAATCTTACGCCATAAACATTAACAAAAGATAAATGTTAGTATACTTATCTTTTTCAAAGAACGAGGAAGATCTGGCGCATGAATCGCCTCAGAAATGTAACGACAAGCAGCTCATGTACTTTCTCGAGGAAAATAAATCATTCTTTGCTCACCACGATAGTGCACAAGATCGCATATAGTCCATCAGTTGATCATGCATGAAATTAATAAAGGCTTGTAAACAAAAATTTAGCTAATTTTTAAGAGCCACTGTGATTAAAAATAAAGTTTTTTCCCTTTAAATTATAGCATTTACTCTCACCTTTTGGCATAGTTTTTATTTTTTTAAATGAATTGGAATATGGTACCATTTTTGACTAGTAAAATCTCGATCCAGCTACCTTAAATTGTTCACAGTCCGTCATCTTCATTTGGTTAATTCCTTTTGTGAAATTGTTTTATTTCACTTGAGAGACAAATGTTTCCTTGGCTGTGAACAAAATATCCACCTTAGTATAAATATCCGTGGCATATGAAACATTCCATCTTGCATCTCAACTCGGAGATGCTCTCCGTCCTAGATATTATGTATGCAAAGACAGAAGTTACTCGGGAATATGATCTTTGGCCCATCTAAGAACCAACTTTATGTCACTTTCCACCAGGTGTAGTTCTATGATGGTAGTCAGAATATGCTTTATGTATAATATTCTGCGTAAAGGAATACAATACTATTAAACATGACGAATGAGCTATATAATTTTAAATATTTCCGCAAACATTTTCAAATCATGTAGCCATTTCTTTCTGTCGAATTCGTGTAGACTAAAAGATTTTGCTTCAGGTCATCTGAGGAGGATCAGGTCAGGAGGGAACTTCTTGATGTTTGGATAGAATAAAACAAAAATTTCCAGAACAGATGAGCCTGAGCATGAACGAATACTTGAGCGAATGATTCATTTTACTACGGTGCACAAGCGGTTTTCACCCTTACTCCCAAAACTCATCTGCTTATCAGAATTCGCGGGGGGCAGTCACGCCAGGTTTCAAAGCATCGGAGGGAGAAGATGGCCGTAAACTTCTCTCTCTTTCTCGAGAGAAGCGATACCATCCGATTGCCGCGTGCTCCAACGGAAAGAAAACAGTAAAAAAAACTTCGGAGCGTCGAGCATAAGCGGGAAAGAGGAGGCAGTCGACGACCCCTTTTTGCTTTTGCGAGTTCGCTGCCTCTCTCTTCAACGAACGATCTGCAGGCACGGATTGTCGGCTGAGTAAAGCCCTGAAACGCGTCGGCACTAAAGATGGGTAGCGGGCATGAAAAAACACAGTTTGTTTTGGTGGCTCGTTGGGTGGTGGAGAAAAACCCGTCGAAACTGAGTGAGGAATGAACTGGAGAAGATCAGCAGAGAGAGGGAGAGAATAGCACACTCAAGTTTGTCAGCGATTTTTCGAAGAATGACGACTTGACGTTATCGAGCTGGCTTATCGTATCTTTACGGATCCTGTGATTCTTTGTTGTGCTGACTTACGTTTCAAACTACCGTTTTTTCCGGTTTTGTGTAATACAATGAACATATAAACCACCTATATATGTACTTCATCTGGCCCACCTTGTTAATATCTAGGAATGTTGAAGTGAATTGTAATTTATCAAACGTCCCTGTTTATAATTCTTTGAAATAATTTTTCTGTTTGGGTAGAAGTTATTTATGTTGTCTTATTTTATGCCGTCTGTTTTGCTCTGAATTCTGTTACCCCTATCAAATAAGAAATGATGCTGAGTTTTAACTCAGTTGCTATGTGGTTATGAGATGATTTATAAGTTAAATTGGGTATTGGGTATTCCTCCAATTAATCTCTTTACAATGTTCATGTTCATATTTTTTGGGAAATTTTGCTTGAAAACGGCCTAGAAAATCATTAGCTTAGTAGTCTTCATTCTTTGGAAATTGGTTTAATTATTTCTAACATTCGATCATTCCTTTGCCAATTTTGACTGTGTGATAGAACAAGAAATTTACGATGGTGCTCGTAATTCATTAGTTCGTAATTTTTGGAAACTGTGTAGTCCAGCTGTAGATAAATGAAGGTTTAAGTAGGTAGACGTTTTTAATATTACTTCAAGTCAGGATTGTACCGCCACCTATTTTATTATTTATTCCTCACTTCACGCTAACTATCCCTTTTTCTTTCCACTTCAGTTATTCCGTCGAGGGAAAAGAGAAGTACAAAGGCAACGCAACATTTCGTGCAAAGAGGACTGGTATGGCAAAAAGGAAGAATGGTAAGTGCCATACTTATTTTTCCATCATGCTTGAAGCGAAAAAAAAGATTCTTAGTAAAAAACACTTTTTTTTGGGAGAGATTCCGTAAAGTTAGGTGTATATGTGTAAGGGTTTGAGCGTCCCCATTCCTTGAAAATTAATTCGCTTTCGCGCGTAAGTGGATGAATGCCCCGGTGGGAGAATCAAGTCGACGGAGAGGCAGTGTTTTTCGGGGAAAAGGGGGGAGAGAAGGGAGGGATGGATGAGTGGAGAGGAAAGAAATGAGGGACAGAATGTTGTGACGGTGATGGATATAGATACGGACGGGGAGAGGAGAGATATATAAAAAAGAAGGGGGGAAGCGCTCGACTCCTTATCCGGAAAGGTAATATCTGGGAGGACTTGTAGCCTTAGAGAGGGAGGGACACCGGGGGTGGCGAAGGATCCTCACGAAAGCTAGGCGATATCTGAATGGAGATTGAGTCAAGGAGCGGCAAGGAGTAGAGGGGGTTTTGGAACAAAAAGGTTGCGTAACGATAAAGAAGGAAAAGAGTTTGCCGAGGTAGAAGGAAAGGGGGGAAATGGAGAGGAATTCGTAATGACGAGGGCAAGAGGTGGGCCGCTGAGGAACTCTCCCTTTCTAGCGCGCCAAAAGGGGATAAAATGTAGAAAAAAAATTGCGGCTTGAAATTGGGATGAGTAAAGAGGAATGAGAGGGATATGAGAAACTGGGGGAGAAGACGAAAGGGGGGAATAAGTAATTGTGTAGCGTGAGGAGATGGCCGTGGTGTGAGCCACACACAAGGTCGGAAAGGCAAGCAATCAAGGGTACGCGTGGGGAGAAGGAAAGGGAATTGTACAAAATGAAAAAGTCGCCGGAATGTTAACATGCATCCACTTAGCGTCCTGGGGTAAAATTTAGATGAATACTTGTTTGGGGTATCATTCCACTTTTACTAGCGTTCTAGAATTAAAACTAATTCGAGGGAAAAAGAAAATTATTTCAACTCGTAAGTATTCACCCATTATGATCCCAAGAAGTGAGGAGAAACTAAGTTTTTTGAGTCGCCGTAATTAAAAAAAGTGTTAACTGGAAAAAAGGAAACTTCTCAGTGTTTGATAGAAAAAGATGTATGCTCCTTGGATTTATTTTATACATAGTTTATTTATATATTTTAAATATTGTTTATACCGGTGAAATGATTGTGCAATTTTACTGCAAGCTACCGATTGCTTAGACTGTTCTCAATTCTGATATTTAGTCTTTTTCTGGTCTCGGTGATTTGTGAATCGATTTCAAAATTTTTTCTGCACTCAAGATGGACAAAAACTGTTTTTCCAAGAGTTAAAATATTTCTCTGCCTTAGATATTTTGAATGCAGAGAATAAATATGAGAAAGGATGCGTCTCTTATCTCGCAAGAATATTCGTAGTATTAATATACTGCAATTTTGTTGAGCACATAAAAACATATACATGGTACACAAATGTTTTTCGAACTATATTGATGATAAAGTGCCATTAATCTAATTCTTAATCCTCGCATACCTCTCAAGGTCTCCATAAATCATTATGATTGGGAAAGTAATCTAAAAAGACCGCAGTTATATTTGTTTTCCCCAGTATGGCTGGTCGGGTAACAACACTGCGCCATATTGTGTTTTATCCATAATACAGAATTATTTTATTCACGAAATGGAAGTATTTCTGCTTTTACTTAAAGCTATGAATTACCGTACTGCCAATGTCTTCGGAAAGCTTCACAGAAGTAACGCAGAGTTTTCGTAGTATATTACTGAGTTCCTAGTATTATCGATGAATAATACATGTAACATGTTTGAATAACTTTTTTCACCTACTCGCATAGGTCTTCAACGGTTGGATATGGAGTACCTTAGGTGTAAACATTTTATAACCATTAGTCTACTTCTTATTATCAACTTATAACTGCTGCTTGTTTTTTGGATGCAAGCACAAGCGTTGGCAATACTAACTTGTTTATCATTCCGGATAAACATCACATTACCGCCTTAATTATGCTTGATTTTTTACTAGGGGAAATAAGAGGGAAAAGAGGACTTATAAACAAAAAGAGATTTCTCACACTAAAAGAATATTGCAAAATGAATTGGCACATTGAAATAAAAAAATATAACTTATGATAAGAGATGGAGGTTGGGTGGAGAATCCCCTCAGTGATATAATTCATTTGTAAGCCTTCCAAATTTTATTTTGCACTCGCTTTAACGTGCCGGTTTTGCTATAACCCCTAAGTGGACATTAAGGTTATATTTTTAATTATGTCTTTCTCGAACAATATAATATACATATATAAAAATGAGTCTTGAATATTTGGTCATTCATGAATTTAACTCACAGCAAAGTTTTGTCTATTATATTGGCATCCTCAGGGCATTGGACTTACTATTGAACAATATCAAAGTAAATAACAGCTCAAATAGTTATTTACATTGATATTTTTCAATACCAAACACAATTCCCTGAGTATGCCAATATATTTGACGAAACTTTGGCTGTGAGTTAAATTCATAAATTACCAAATGTTCAAGAATCTTATTATTCACTAATTAAATTTTCAATTCAATTATAACTGATCAGTTCTTTTAAAGTAATTAAAACCAGTTTATAGCTTTTGAAAGACAGTAAGAATAGATGTGTTTGAATATGACAAATATTATCAGTTTATGAGAACCTAATTTCAATGAAGGTATCTTACTGTTTTCGCAATTAACGCAGTGTAAATAAATGCGGATTTCAAATAAATTGATGCATTTCTAACATGTAGATTCATTTTTAACTGCTTAGGCTAGAGTAGTAATTAGAGAAGTCGCGAATGGGATAAATTTAACTCATAGCTCATGCGAGCGGAAAACATTAACAATTCGCTCGCTCTTCGGGTGCGTTTCTGCCTTGCATATTGGTCTCAGAACTGAGGACGCCACCGTTAGCATTGGAAATTCCGCATTTAATTGTTCTCCTTCCCCTTCCCAGCTTCCCCTGTTTAACTGAGCCACCCCTTCCTGGCTAAAAAAATGCCTCATTTTTCACACTTGCGCGCAGTGGAGGGCACAGTCGTTCAAGCAGTCACTGCTCGGGAGACTCCCCTCTTGATTCTCTTCCTCCCACATCCCTCCACCTTTTTCTAAGTCCTCTTACCGCCTTACGCGCCCTGTGCTGCAAGTCACCCCTTCCCACCGAGCAAGCCCTTCATCATTTGCGTCCGACCTTTGCCTTAACTCTCTCTCTCTGCCCCTCTCGCCCGTGCTTCAAGTTTTTAGCGAAATCTCACTCTTAATTACGCAACCACGACAGTGGCTGTAATCAGGTTACGCAAGTCATTCTTTTTCTTTTTCGTCCCCACTCTACTCTTGGGTTACCTCCCTCCTCTCTCTTTCTCCTCGTACCTTCCTTCCAAAGTTAATGTCTCTCACTCTCCTTCTCCTTAAACATTTCCTCACCAGTCCTCTTCCACTTCTCCTTAGTTAGGTTCCCTTTCCACTTCATCTTCTTTTCCCTCATCCACTTATCTTGTCCTTTGTAAACAAGAAGGAATCTAATTTACGCAATATCTTTGCATTTTATAATGTAAATTACAGCTATCCAATGAGAAATGTTAGGCATTATTTTGAAACTTTTGGCATTTCATCGTCAAGTTCCTTTTTACCTGAAAACGTTCACAAAACTCAGAATAGCTCAAATTTTATCTCCTGATATCAATGCTTTAGTATGATGATGCCTCAATATTCAAACCTGGATCGAATTGTCTGTGTTAATCTGTAGTTTGTGAATTTTTACCCTCGAAACAATATATTTAAATAGAATGAAAAGAAACTCTAGAGTAAAATTTGCCCTGGCATTGATCATATTCGCGCATTGAAGTGAACCATAAAAATGTTGATAGAAGCAACCAATCTGTGATACAAGTGCTGCCTGGGGCATATGCTTGGTCTTATTTATGTTCCCATGAGCCTAGTTCACTATATTCCAGAGTATTATTTCTTGTGCTTTAACCGTATCAGTGAAGACAGACTCGTTGCTCAAACGAACGTCGAATGGGGCAATGTACGAGGCATGATCAAAAAGTATACCGGTTGGTTGTATAATGCCTAAATCGGCTGATTTAGCTTTGTTAAATCAAATCACTTGTACTTTCCGTTTTTCTTGGCACTCACTCCAAATTTCACCTTAACAGCTGATTTGGTTTGCTTACAACTTTCCAATGTATTGGTGTGTGTTAGCCCAGGCTGTTGCATTTATCATGTCAGGAGATATTGATCTGAGAATTAGTGCTTGATTTTTCCTAAATATTTGGTAAATCATGTAAAAATGCTTTTGAAAAGTTAAACAAATGTGTATGGTGATGATTATATAAGTCATGCTCAAGTTTATCAGTGATTTAAGCGTTTTAAATAAGGATGTGAAGGTGTTGAGAGTATTGAATATTCAGGAAGACCTTTACCCAGCAAGACTGACTGCAATACGGAACTGGTACATGCTCCAGTGCAAGAAAGCAGCTGTATCTCCATTTGTAAGTAGTATTATTATTCAATTGTTAGTCAAGGGTAAGTCCAATCAATGTGATAACTGATGGTTGGGAAATGAGACGTGTGTCCGAAAAATTTATCCCGAATGTGTTGACAGCAGACCAAAAGGATTTCCATGTGTTAGTTGTTTATGACCAACTGAAATGTGCTACAAACAATGAGAACTTCATGATACTAATCATATCAGGAAAGAAATCATTGCAATATAGATATGGCTCCAAATTTTAGATTCAATCTTCAGGGTGGATAACTCCGCACTACCCCATACCCAAAGAGGCAAGATAGAGCCTTACAAAAACCAAGAATTATAGAAACTCTTTCTTTAACCCCAAAGAGAGTGCACATTACGATTTTGCTCCTATAAGTCTGGCAACGAATCATGAGTGTTACATTTCTGTTCTGAGGCAGTCGAGAGATGCGATTCGTCAAAATAAATCATAACTACATCAAAGTGGCGAGTGATGGCTTCAGCATGACAATGAGCATACCCTCATAGCACGTGCTACACAGCGATTTCTTTCATTAATCAACATCCCTCAGCTTCAGTACACCCCATATTTATCTAACTTTTAAAAAAAATACGAGATCTCTTTAAAGAAACTTCGCCGACACTCAGAGAGATTCTTTCAGAATATAACTTTAGGTTACGCTTGGAGCAATTTCAAATGCACCGAAAGATGTGTGTGGCTGGGAAAGGGAAAAACATGGGATGGGACAAATTAACAAATCTGTAACTCTTGCACATTTTTCGAAAATATTTCCATAGCTTACAACCACACGTCGTATACCATCTTCGTGTGTACAGGGATTCGCTGATTTATTAAATCCTGATATCAAAAAATAATATACGACAAAGATGGACATTTGGATGATGGATATCATGTTTTTGTTTAAAGTTTTGTTCGTGCGTAGAGCCTATTCGAGGCTTATTCAAAAAAAAAGGAAAACCTGCTGGGAGCCTTCAGCTAGACAAATCTGCATAACGTCTTTCTATGGACAATAGTGGGTGTTTTTGGTTGTTAACGTAAACGTGTCGTCATTGCTTTGCAAATCAAAAATACCTAACGGAGAAATATTTTCGTCTGCAATTTTGTTTGTAAATTGGAAATATACTCTGAAACGTGAGCTTTGCTGCATAAGACCTACATTTACCGAAAACTGTACGAACCATTACTATAATCACGTTTTTTTGTAGAATGTGGTATAGTTGCTTCCAATTGGGAAAATTATTGGCTATGAATGATTCTCAATCGGAAAGCATCAAGCGAGGAAAATATTATTGTTGTTAGTTCCAGATTCGTGCTAATCGTTGATTAACTGTGTGAGAGGTTGCAGTGGAAATTGAGTTCAGCTTTGGATCGTACCAGGAAATTTTCACCTAAACGCTTGGCATAATCGCGTATCTGCAAAATTATTTTCTCATCCATTTACCAACGATCTAAATGATAACCGGGTCAACATCAGCTAAGAGCTACTTTATCCTACCAGTACCGATAAACAATTAATTTTATGCATCTCATTATGAATATAAACTTTGGTTAATGGTTGTGACGTAAAAACTTTGGCTTAGTCGTCGTAAATGGTCGGGAAAATGTCTTTGCCGAAAAAGTATTCCTATGTCAGTCAAACTTAAATTCAATGGAACTGAAACTTCTATTAAAACTGTTGAGGAATTGCGTATTGCAAAATAGTGCCAAAATTTCAAACTGTAAAAAAATGAGTCAAACCTAAAAGCTGGAGAGAGGATGTGCTCCAGTATAGACACAATATGTGCGAAAGCAAGAGCCGGGTGTTGCACCATGGCAACGCGCCAAGTAACTCATTTCTAGGATGTGAGTCTTTCCCGGCGAATGCTTACAATGAAGAGTTCTCGGGTTTCCAGCCGGGTAATGACGTTTCGATGACGTAGTCTGCCATCGTCTCGGGTCTCGGTCTCGGGTTTCCAACCGGGTAATGACGTTTCGATGACGTAGTTTGCCATCATCTTCAGGGTGAATCCCCCCGGGATTCACTCTGAAGACGATGACAGACTACGTCATCGAAACGTCGGTGCAGTTTAACACCATTACCCGGCTGGAAACCCGAGAACTCTTCATTCCAACTCATTTCTAAATGTCAGTGTATATTTTACCGCTAATTACTTAAAGAAAACTCTCCTCCCTACCCTCCGCTCTCGTTAGTATTGGCTTTCGCAAACTTTTTCTTGGTCCCGATGTCCCAAGGGTCGACGAAATTCAACTAAATTCGCTGCGACGGCATACTCTGTAAAAGAGTTCCAGGAGTCATTTCAACGGTGGGTCAAATGAAGGGAGTGGCGCATTGCATATAGTTGGAAGTGTTCTGAAGGGAACAAACATGAATTACATCCCTAATAAATCAATAAAGTATGCTTGAAAAATATGTCTTATTTAAAAAAAACCTTGTAATCCGTATTTCCCGAGCCGTTGTATTCGACCATATATGTAGTCGCATATTCTGACGTGATGTCTGCCTAATGTGCCTCAGATAATCGAGGCTGAACTGTCACTTAAAATGTCAGCAATAATCATATAGTGTTTTATTGCTCTTAAGCCCTAATTAATCATTATCTTTACGGAGACGATCGGTCTTGGTTTCTTTTAGACCAAGTATGTTGCTTGCACCACTCGCCGACGTTTAGTAGGTTACCTTTTGTTGCATCCTAGTATCTCAGTCATCAATTCAAATATTATTTGCAAGAAGCTAGCTAATCACAGTTGATGTAACAACACAATGTGTAAGTGCTAGAGATAGTGACCAGGACATATGCGTTGTTAGCTTCTCTTGGTGTGCATGTCCTCAAGAATAATGTGGTTGATATTCGGATATCATATCGAAATTAACAATTTTTTAACATACTCAGTGGTTTTAATGAAAGAAAAACTTTCATTTTTTCAATAATACTTTAAAAACCAAGACCGTTTGTTGAAATATGGACATTAATTTAGCATTAATGATGAGAATCACGAAATTATTCTATCACGAGGGGTAAGATTCTCGGAAATATGAGATTTAGGGGAACGGAAAGTGGAAGACACCGGGAATCGCTGATCTATCTGGTAAATACAGTATAACAACATTTATCCTCTCACCTCTTTCTTAAATAATCTGGACCTGCAAAAGAGAAATTAGAAATTTTTCCTTTATTTTCCTCTTCATTCCTTCTTCAATCCTCTTCCCTTTTTTTAGATTTTCCATCTTCTCCTTTCTGCTCATATTTGTCCATCCTCTGCGTTCCCTTCTCTCTCTTCCCTCTCTCTCTCTCCTGAGGCACTTAAAAGCCTTTTCTTTTCCCCCCACTCTCCCACAGTTCCACTTAACCTGGAGATAAGTCTTAATTCACCGCGTGAGCAGAGATGGAAGTTTTCGTTTGCTTTTTTTCTCTTATTTAATTCCCCCCGGTGTACCCCTCCCTACTTTTCTGAGTGAAAAAAATGCGTCCAGGATGTCGTGCCATCTAGGCATCCCACTCTTCTTCCAGGCTTTTCACTGGTGGGAGTCCGTGTCCAATGTGATGGCTTTGCCAGCCCCATACCTCACCCGTGCGGTGTTGTGAGTGCATTCCTTCTCAAAGGAATTTTTTTTAACGCTGGCATCGTTTTGTGAATATTTGGCTGAAATACTTTCGAGATAACATTCATCATGAGATATGGGCTCTGTGGGTCAGGGAATAAGACCGTGTAAAAGCTGTAAAAAGTTGAATGAATGTCATGAAAACCTAATTCTAGAAACTTTAAGGATATGAGCTAGGAAAATTAATTCATTGGGAGATACTAATTAACAATGGCTAATATTAAGGATTGTCTCCGTCCTATTCAGCTCAACCCTCTAAGTCTTGTGGTTATAGAGTGTGTGTAGTAGCTATTGAATTGGCTATTTATCCTAAGACTCCAGGTAGTAACCTGATTGCAATGGTAATTTTTTCAAAGCTTTACCTTTACACATCATCATCATTATGATTGGTCGTTCAATCGTATGATTGTTTACTGCGTTCCTTTGCCCTTCACTATCTAATGCTAGGTCCCTTACTTCTGGGTAGCTCTTCCAATGTAATTTCCTCTTTATTTGGTCCCTGAACTTACTCCTGGGACTTCCTCTGGGGACTTTTCCATCTTTTCCTACAATTATGCTCTTAACAAACCCATTGTGCCTCAGGGTGTGTCCAATACATCTAGTTCTTTTCTGTCTCGTGCTCCGTAGCTTTCTTTCCTCTTCTACTATTCTGTACACTTCATAATTTCTTATTTTGTCCGTCGATTCTAACTTTAGCATCCTCCTCCAGCATTAGTTTTCATGGCTTATAGTCTACCCTGGTCTGTTTTTACAATGGTCCATGATTTCGATCCCTAGAGTGCGCTACACGTGGGTGTTTTGACATACCATTTCCCAGTTTTTGCCCTATCTTCTTTGAACTGAGGGGTTGTCTTGATCCCATGAGCACTATCTTAGCTTTAGCTACTCATCGCTTGATGTCTGTTGTACTTCTTCTACCACACTTGATGCTACTTCTGAGACAGGTGAAGGAATCCACTTAACTCAAATTTCTCTCATCTCTGTGTGACTTTCTCAGTCAGCGTTTGTCTTCCACAAACTAGAATTTGAATCATTGTCATATTTATTTTCATGCTGTTTTCTTTGAGAACTTATTCCATTGCGTTTAGTGATCTTTGAAGATCATCGCTATTTCCTGCTATGACTGCGATATCGCCTGTGAAGAGATGTTTATTTCTACATTGTTAATCTTAATTCCGTTTAGTTCAATTTTTTTCCTCTATTATTATCTCCTCCAAGTACATGCTAAACATTACAGGTTGGAGGATGCACCCTTGTATTACTCCTTTGTTAATTTAAGGTTCTATTTGCCTTCTCTCTCTTATTCGCATTGTGGAAATTGGCATCTTGTATAGCTGGTAGATTATTCTGCAGTCGTTGTAACCCATTCAGAGTTTTTCCAACGTCCGGAACAACTTGTTCCAATCAAACTAGTCGAAGATTTAATCCAGGTCCACTAATGCGACATGCAATGGCTTGTTTACACAGGTTGATTTCTCAACCATTATTCTCCGACAAAGTAAGACCTGATGTCTCTGCTCTTCCTAAATCATAGCTGGTTTTTCGCGCGGTTATCCTCAATCTTCCTTCCGATCCATTGGCTTATTATTTGTGTATTTTTTATGTATGTGGCACTAGACTCAAAGGTCGGTGCTTCTAACATTTATTTGTTCTTGTCTTCTTCGGTAACGCATTCATTATGCTTCTTTGAAAGTCCTTTGGAAGTGTTCCACGGGAAGCTATTTTTTATTATTTCGCACACGTTATCTTTGGCTTTACTTCCGAGAGCTTTGATGATTTCTCCGTCCATGATGTCTGCTCGAGGTGCTTTGTTTTTCTTGAGGTCTTTTACTGCTCTATCGAATTCGCTTCTCATTTCCTGTGGGTCCCGGTCTTTCTCCTTCACATAGACCTCTTTTTTCATAATGTTTTTCTCCTGTGGCCTATGTCCTCGGCAGAAATCTTCGACATATTACTTTCATCTATTTCCAATGTCTTAAACCCTCTATCAGTATATTCCCGTTTGCATCTCAGATGTTGGTGCTTCTCGCTTTCTCTCTTGGCAGTGTTTCTTCACTAGCTAGTAATTCTTTTTCAGTGTTCCATTTCTTCATGTTTTCATTGACTACGTCGCAGAAGCTTACGCTCCAATTCACCCTTGCCTGCTTACATTCTCGTTATACTTGGCTCTCATGTTTCTTATAAAGGATTTCCTCGATTGCCTCGTGTTCTTTTCTAGGGTTCATATATTTTCTTTTTTCTTCAATTAGTGTCCTAATACCCGTCGTCATTCCATGCCTTTTTGTATCGGCTTTCTTTCTCAGCAGTTGCTTTTCTGCTAGTTCTACGATTGTCCTCTTCAGCTCATCTCATTTTTCGTCGGTGCCTATTTCTCCTACATTTTCTAGTTTCTTGTCGACGGCTGTGGCGAATCTTTCTCTGTTCCCTTCATCAGGCAGTATTTTTGTGTCTCATCTTGCGCCATGTTTTATCTTTTTAGTTTCATTACTGTAAAGGTAGATCAACATGACTGCTAGGTTTTGGCCTCAGTTAGTATCCATTCAGCTATAGCTCTTAAACCGTGTTACATAGTTCTCATATCTGACTCTGACGAGTATGTAGTCTATTTGGTATCAGGCAACACCCTATGGCATTTTCCATGTGCACCTCCTACGCCAATTCTGCTTGAAGGGAGTTTTAGCATCTATCATAAACTTCTCATTGCAGATCTCTACCATTCTCTCCTTTGGCATTTCTTTTGCTTAGTCCGAAATATCCCACTCTATATCCCTCTTTTCCTCTACTAATGATTTCCAGTCTCTTATTATGATGAGGCTCTCTTCACGCTTAACTACTCTGAGGACTTCTTTAATACGCTACTACTATTCTCTATTTCTTCTTTCATGTGAATAGACGTGGTCACACAGGCCTGAGCTGTCACAGTGTCCGTACTTTCTTCTATAAGGTTTACCTTCAGAATTCTCTCTCTGTACTGCCATTCTGACTTCACTCTTCTGCCGCATTCTTTCGTCAGTGCGATACCTGCACCAACAATCCTCTGGTCATCTCCTGAATATGTCAATCGATATCCGTCGCTCCATTAGTCACCTAACCCCGTCCATTAGACCTCGCTGACCACTAGTATGCCTGCTCCCAGCCTCTCCATCTACGCCTTCTCCCGATTTTTGCTCTTTCTTAAAGATCTCACGTTTCATGTTCCTATCCTGCACTAGTTCTTCCGGACTGAAGTACCCCTCCCAGTATTCCCCACTCGGAGATCAGATCGGAGGACTATATTACCTCCGGAGTATTTTACCCAAAGGAATACCACCTCGTCATATATTGTCCAAATACAAGGCCGTATCTTCTAGGAAGGTTGGTGCGGTGATTTCCCCGTTTCCTTCCACATCGCAGTACCCCGGCCAATTCTGTGAACTTCACTATCGTCCTAAGCTGTGACTGTCGATTCCGGTACGATCTTCTTGATATGGACCATGATCGTCTTCTGCTGATACTGCCACTCAATACTCACCATGGAACTATATTTAGGTTATTACAGGGTCAACTACGTGCCCATGGAATGGAACGTTGACCTCTTGGCGTCCTTCGTTAGGAAAATATAAGATATATGAATATTTGTAATATGATCGTTAAACTTTCTCCCTTGGCTGTAGTCATTTCGCACATACTCTCTGCCATCTGCAGTGAGGGACAACAGCACTCGGAAAAATAGGAAGTATCCAATCATCCAATTCGGAGCAACAATCCCTAACTTAGGTAGCTGATCGGGAACTGGTGTTTTTACCGTGGCAGGCCATTGCCCATTAACACTTTTTTTCCCTACCTTCTTCGCCTTTATCTTTACCCTTGAAATCACTTACTATACCTTGAAATCCTCCTACCTCCTTTCATGCAGAATACCCTACCCTTTTCTCGACTTTCGAAATACGTTCTTACATTTTATTTCAAATGATTACGTTATTCAATTTAAATCCCTTTCTTGAAGTTGGGTGATGAGTATCAAATGAATGCATAAACTGAGAGTAATAAAGGCTTATGTATTCGTTATCGTCCACCACCAAAGTTTGACTTGATGAAACTCTTCACTCCAACATACTATGATATTTGACCGCTTTATATGCTCATATTATTTTAATTTTTACCTCCCTTGTAGTTTTCAATGCCTGTTCTATTCCTTGTTTACCTAAACAATGCTTTAGACTTGTTTATTTTAGCCATTTTTCCATGAACGAGCTAATGTGACTAAAATGTGGTCAGAATCCTCGTCTTTGTGTCATAGTGTTCCCAGGTCTTTATATGACTTCTTCATTTGTGATTCCGTCTGCAATTTTATTTTCATCATTTTTCAATAACACAAAATATCACCCTGTAAGTCTTATATCCGTTTTTTATTTATTAATCATGCATGCAACTACTTGGTATGGGTGAACCCATATAAAACAACCGTTTTACGGGTGGTAATGGGAAGAAGAGATGTGTGATTTTTACTGGCATAATATTTTTTACCTTATTTTAGATTTCATATATGTGATGATTCCTCGAGATATTTTTGGTTAATGTAACGCAGAGGTTTCTAACATAACTACAAAATCCAATATCGGCGTCACCCACCTTAATGTTGGGGAGAAATTAAAGATTAATTTTGCTGAGTGTTCTGTAGTTTCCAAATATATTTGCTTGTATTTTGGAGGAATTTAAAGTCAGAATTTTTCATGAACCCATCCAAAAATGGATGATATCATCATGGACGGATCATGATGGAGATATCTTAATTGACGAGGGTGATCACAGTGGCTAATTCATTAAGGTTGGCCTGAATGTAAATCTGAAAGACATCAGCATAAAGCATGTATTTTCGATACCCATGGATTTTTGCTTAGCCAAGGGTGTATAGACTTAATCGTTGATGGCCAATTAGATTATACGGCTGGGGTAGTATTCTTATTGGACTAATTTGTGTTCCAGTTATGTGTTATTGATTTTTACTCCTATATAATGAAAGGAATGTAGGTTTTTGGAGGATTGACTACTAACATAATGTTGAGTCAGCATCACACTCAATCTTACGTGATTTTAATGTTTTGACCGAACTAATGTCGATAAATCCTGCATTCCCTACTCGTGGAATTAAAGAATCCATCCGATAATCGCTGTATCCATATTTATTCTGCCATGTTGATATTCATATGCATTCCAATCTTCTTCCCGGAGCACAAGCCGTCTTAAGTGAGCACGGTAGAGGTTTTAAAGGCGCCATTAAATTCTTGATTAGTGTATGAAAAAATAACGTGTTCGCAAATATCTTTCATTAATCACAATTTTGTGGGGGATCTGGAGTATACTTTAATTTATGGATAGTAATAGGACAATTTAAACGTATGCATCCCTGCTTTTTCTCGACCCATTCTAATCAATGGTGTGCCTAGGGTTTATAGCACCTCTAGTAAAATGAAGTGAATATCATTATCATTGCATTCTCCCTCATTTTTATGTCCTTCTTTGCTTCTTTTGTTGTTATTACTTTATATGTCATCTACATCTACATACTACCCAGCGAGCCACCGCTTGAGCGTGTGGCAGGGGATGTTAGGTCACCAGCCGTGTAAAGATATAGGTAAGTTTTTGGGAGATGAAATGGTGACATGTATTATAGGAGTGTATTTACTAGAGCTCAATTTTTATTATTTTTATTGTGGTCGCTTTTTGTGCGGAGAAAGATTGAGTTTTTGTACCTATCTGTTCGGCAGTGTATCTCTCTTATTTCTTCGTATCTGTCAGACCTGTAAATGTAGTGAGGCGTCAAGATAATATTCTCTGTGTCATTCTTAAACTTACCAGTTCTGAATTTCTCAAGTAGCCTAACCCTAGCGTGCAGTCTCCGAGTCTCTAGGGGCTCCTACCTTAATTCCTTTTACAGTTGTGAAACACTGTGTTCGTTCGTAGCAGTTTTTGACGAAGCGTGCTGCTTTTTTTGTATTTTATTAATTTTTTGGTTAAAACTTGATGACCAGTGTCCCAAATGATCGCAGCGTATTCGAGGTGTGGCCCAACCAGAGTGAAGTAGCATCTCTCTTTTACTTTTTCATCCGAGGACCTTCCTATTACATGCTTAACAAACCTAGTTTCTCTTATGCTGTACCGCTTATGTTTTGCATGTGTGTTCTCCATGATATATCTGAAGTTATGGTGATTAAAAGATATTTACTGTATCTGAATATTTTATGTTTACTACACCCACAGCATAGGTATGGTATTCGTGTGATGACTTTTGCAGGAAGTAAACTGCGGTGCATTTACTAATATTTAATTCTAACCCGCACTCCTGGCACCACGAATGAACGTTGTTAAAGTCAGATGACAGAACTTCAAGGTCCGCGTCTTCGCTTATTTTACGGTAGATTTGCTACGTTTTTCTAATTATATTCGTGGATAACATAGATTACTGAAAGATATTCCTATCTTTGGGGCGATAGAAACGCCCCTACTCCCCTCCATGATGGCATCTTTGGTGGGGTCTCCACCGCGACCCACTGGGCACACTCGATTCTCATGCTTAAATAATCCCATATTTTCACTTAGTGACTAAAGCTTCAAGTTTAATGAGGGAAGCCAAATAAATCGTAGAGTTATCATTTTACTAACATTCTCTTTACCTCAAGTGATGCAACTTCCTTCCTATTTTTCATCGTATTTGATCGGATTATTTACCTTACTACCCAGTTACCTTTAACTTCTTCTCGTAAATGGTGTTTCCTGTAAAAGTTATGGGTAATGAATTTTATTTATCATTGGATAACCTATTCTTCAATTAACTCTATTTCTGATTAGTTCAGATTTTTTTTCAGATACAAAACTGCTGTGTTGTATGCCACTACTTCTATTATTCTGGCTCCACCTCTTATTCTGCATCTTCAGAAGAGAAAGAAAACTGGTACCAATCCGCTGCTACTTGACTACCGACCGTGATTTCGGCACGTTAAGCCTCTATCAGGGTGCCGAACGGATCGTAACCGTGGTTGGTTGTCCATAAGTTGTGGAAATGTACAAGTTGTTTATCTTATGAAGATACAGACTCAACATTTTCTTAAATTTAGTGCCAGCACCATTTACTATACGCTCTCTAACGCTAAGCTGAGTAATGAAGCCAGTAATCTGTTATAGTTCTTTCACTCCTGCTTATATCGATTTTGAGGACGAAAGAGCTCTTCCAAAGTAGTATTTACATATTTTTTAGATTGCATCGTCTATATTACCTTTTAAAATGACGCTTTATGCGTTTAAATTGGTGTAATAATTAAAAAACAACAGCTTTAAAATTTTCCAAGTTTTTTTTCCATCATATTTGGCTTAGAAAAATACCACTTGGTATCGCCTGTCAATTAACTTATGATTCTCTTTTGGCATTCTGGAGATATGAATAAGTTTTTCTCCTATGCCCAAGGTATACGCAGTGGGCCAAATACTGGAAACTATATGTGTCGTAATTCTTAACTGTGCGTTCTCTCTAGGTCCCAGCCTGGTGTACTATTCGCGTCGCCTGGTTTGCGGAAATGCACCTGGTGAAATATGATAACGAATCTAATCACTCAACGAATCCTGAAGGGACCGTGGAAAAAGTAGTACGATTTTATCGTCTTCCTCCACTCTCGTATCCCCGATTTTAATTTTCCTCGTCCTACCCTCATTCTTATCCCCATTCTTTCCACTCCGTCTTGCGCCATCTGTCGTCCACTTAACTCTCGCCGTCTCGAAAATCTTCTCTTTCCCTCTCTCTCTCTCTCTCTAGCTCTCTGTCTCTTTCTCTTTCCCTGCACTCAGTCCTCCGCCTTGATTTCTCTGGTCTTTTTGAGCGGAAGATAACCGTGGGGAGTCCTTTTATCCGGAGATTAATGCAAGCTCCTTGACTTCCCCACTTCAGGAGAAACTTGATTTCTCTCGTGACTCATCTGAGCCACGTAATCATGCACAAACTTGTTTTAATCAGTGTGACGTTGAAACTGTAACTCTGGTTCCTCGAATGCATTAGTTTGTAGCAGAAGATGATGACTAAACTGCACCTGTATCTCCGTGGTGTCCTACTTATTTTCGCCATTGTTGCGTGCGTCTCGCGGTGACTCCACACGAGGAATGCAGTTACCGTCTAACACGGCATCATTCTGCCATTAATACCAGTATCTAAGTTGGTAGCCCAAAGAGTCTAGCCTCAGCGCAAGCACATTGCAAGATACTCAGCGAACTTGCTGGGCGGGCTTACTAGTAGCTGCTTCCTCTACGCCACCACCGCGTCACGCTCAAGCATACTCGCGTGAAGTAGGCATGGAGAATCGGCCACGGCTTCTGTTTTGAGTCTCCTGAGCATTTCCTGAACTCCCCTGCTCTCGAAGCTCTTTCGCGATGACTTAAGGCTGGGTTACACTCTCCTTCAATCTTGGGACCTAACTCAGCGGGACGCCGGGTCCTTTCCTCGGCCACTAGCTTAGACCTGCAAATGGATTAAAAGCCTATTTCGCAGCATAATCCCACGGTCAATGGACTAAATTTTCAGTATTTTTCAAACAAATATTTGTGGTGTACATAAAATATTTGAATTAAAAAATTTATTGTGCCTCTCTGAGCGAGTATAAATTTTTAACAAACTTTTAACGTTTATATTTAGGGAATTAGAACACCACAGGGCTCTCAAAAACAAGCACTAAGTACAGTCAGCAGTCCGTAGAGCGTGCATTCTCAAACCTGGGACATCAGATAGTGATGCCAAGGAAAAGTATTATTTTCCTCGACTCATCGGGGAGGCTATAGAAATAGAAAAAGTAAAAGAAAATTTCAATTATAATGGTGGGAACAGCATCCACACTTGGAAAAGACTCCTGAATAAAAATTGCCAAAATCAGGTTCCTCTTATCTAAATATATGGCCAGCATTCGCCACGAAACGTCATCAACAAGGTATCGCAATGCAGGGAAACCCGGAAACAATGGAATAACCAGAAAGTTGATTTCCTTATATAAAAATGCAAGACATTATATTTTTTTCAATATTCTTTGTTCAAGTATTCCAAGAAAGAATGGCGAGCAAGGATATCACTGGTGTCGCCCGTCGCTGCTTTTTCCACACTCCTTCCACTAGATTTCACCAACCGTATTCTTAGCATTCCTGAGGTCTCGCGGCACCTTGTCGACGAGGTCGCTTCGAAGTATAGAGCCACCGTAAAAAAGGAGAATGAAATCTTTTCAGTGCATTGATTGAACGGAGTTGTGTGGCATATCACTACAACGCAGTGATGATGTGGTATGGAGAGTTCCAAAGACCAAATACCTTCACAAAAGACATGAATAAAATGAGTACTATAAATTTATAAAACAGCTGACCGTAAAGCGTTTCAGGTGATCCGTGCTTTGGCAAATGAGACTTCCAGTTACCGTCACAAGGTACCCATATTTATGCAGTAAATACACATTTTCCTCGAGAAAACTGTCGTATTCCGACCATTAGGCAGGCTTCATCAATGGATTTCCTTATCACCACATGATAGGTTTGTATTGATGGGATGCTCTATTCCTTTAAATGAGAAGATCATTTCGCGTATGGCATTAGTGTTTTTGGTAAACGTAAATATGAAGGAGAATGTTTGTTTTTGGGATTTCTCCTTATTAGTCATTGTGTTTTCGTATTTGCTGGACTTCCGGGCGAGCGAGAAAACTAAAGTACTGCAAGAATACAGGTCGTGTCGCAACACCGCCTAGAAAATAGTAATGCGCTGAAAATTCTCCATCTTCAAGGTTTGAATTTTCTTGTGATTTAAAAGAAATACATTTGTTAATGCAATGATTGCTTTTCTTATATCAATCGGATTAATATGGGGAAATTCTTGAAAAAACTTATTTGTGTATCATTGAAGCTAATGTAGTGGAGATTTTTCTCATATTATCACATGAGAAGTGTTAGCGTAATTTTTGCATGGAGAATCATGATCAGTTCTCCGTTTTACTATGAAGTCAAATACTATTGAAATGATCATCGTGCCCCAAGAAATCTTAATACGTAAATATAATACATGCGTTGAGAGATTTTAAGATTCTTGCAAAGATGATTTTTTTAAATTTTCAGCTTCACCTTATTACGCATTTAAAGGATATTTTAGGGGATGTGCAAATCCATTCATCTCCATCGGAGGTGATCTCAAATAAAAATATGGCCCCCTCAGAATATTCATCCCGTGAAATGATAAGCTACGGAATGGAAAAGGTTGGAAAAAGCAGATTAAATAGGAGGATGCAATGCAAAAGGATGTGGCTGTAGTACTGCTGGTTACTCTCAAGAATTTCTCGATAGAATAGTATCGTCATTGTTCGTTCAATCCTATGATTGGTTGACTGCTGCCCTCCACACTTCCCTATGAAATGCTAGTTCCCTTATCTCCTGGTATCTCTTTCTATGTAATTTCCTCTTTTTATGGTTCATAAACTTATCCCATGATCTTCCTCTGGAGAGTTTTCCCTTTATTTTGCCTTTAATGACTCTTCACAAACCCATTGTGTCTCAGGGTGTGTCCAATCCCTCGGGCACTTCTTTTCTGTATGGTGCTCCATATGGTCCTTTCCCCTTCTAATCTTCTGGACATGTTATCATTTCTTATTATGTCCGTATATTTTATCTTTAGCATCCTCAACAAGCACCAGGTTTCGAAGGCTTCTATTCTTCTCTGGTCAGCTTTCCAATGGTCCATACTTCCGATCCATAGAGTGCCACACTCCACACGAATATTTTCACCTATTGCGTCCTGGTTTGAAGTCCTATCTTCTTTGAGCTCAGCAGTTCTATTTCGCCCATGTAAGCCTTCTCAGTATGGACTATTCTCCGCTTGAGGTCCGTTGAACTTTTTCCGTCCCACCTGATGGTATTTCTGAGATAGGTGAAGGAATCCACGTGCTCTAAACTCTCTTTTCTCAGGTTGACTTCTAAATTCAGCTTCTCTCTTCCGCAGACTAGGATTTTAGTCTTTGTCTTACTTATTTTGACGTTGTATTCTTGGAGAACTTGGTCCATTATGTTAAGTGATCTTCAATATAAAATAATGAACAGTCCTTGAATAGAAGCTTATGACCTTGTTAAATTTTGGACCATTTCTTCAAGCGTTCCAAGTGGGGCACGTGAGTGACTTGTTTCCGTTCACCAACTCCCTCAAGTGGTTCTTTCCAGGTGTCACTTGTATGCGCTCCTAGAGCCACCCTCCCATCCCCCCTCTAACCCTTCCTCACTCCGTTCCACAGCTTCGCCGCCTATCTCTCTCATCGCTCGCTCCACATATCTCAACCATCCTTCTTACGGGAGTGAGTGAGCATCTCCCGGTTTGATACTCTCGGCGAGGGTGTGGTGTAAATTGTCGCGGCGGGATATCTCTCGCGTCTTCGTCGTTTGACTTGCATCATCTCTATTTTTCCTTCCTCTCCCCCCTTTTCCCTTGCGCAATTGCCTCCTCATCCTCTGCTCCTTCGGCACGCTTATCTCATCACGGGTTCCATCTTCATTTCCCTTCCGCACTCCATTGCTCCTCGGCGGGTTGAAATTTCATTCCATCCCTTTCCTCCTCCGCACCCATCCATCCTCCCCGTCTTCCATCCGAGGAGCGACACCCCGTGCCATCGACCATCTCACCCTTCCCTCCCCTCCCCACTCTACTTCTCCGTAGCCATTCATCCGTAACCCCTCTACTCTCCCCCCAAACCTCTCCAATCTCGCTGATCCTCCCACTTACATACTCCCCCTCGGGTGAAATCTTTCTCTTCTTCCCGGCTCCATTTAGCGCCGAATGACGAGAGCGTGTCTCAGGTCTTCTCGTCCCGGCGTTCCCTCTCTCCTCGGGGCGACAGAGCGGCAGCGATTCCGTTACGCGAAGACCCGGCTCATCCTCACATCTTCCGCCCTCCACCCTCCCCCTTAGGAAGGGTTTTTAATAAACGCTCATCCATTCTGAAACGTTTCATCCGCCTCACCCTCCCAACACCATCCAGCTCCTCCTTGAATCCCCATTTGCACCCCTGTCCCCTTTTACTAGTAATACCCTATCTCTCCCCTCCCCTCTCCCTGCTTAAATCTTACGCGTCTCAAAAACCCTTCCTGCACCATGAATTCCTCAGAGCTCACTGAGGGTAACTGAATGTGTATTAACTTTATAATTTTTCTTAAAAATTTTTACGTATCCTCAATCTTGGCTTAATTCACTATCTTTCAAACAATATTTGTTGGAAGATTTTAGAAAGATCCAATAATATCGCATAAACTTTACATCTTCAAGCGTCACTTAGTGGAAGTATTTTATATGCGAATCCATGTTGAAAGTAAGCCTTGTACTTTTCCGCTGTTAATAACGTTATTGTAAGTGGATTACAGTATATATCAGAGGACATTACGTCATCAAACTGTGGAAAACTACAAGGCTCATTTTCAATATGGATTCGAACAATAATTACGCGTTCCAATTATGATGCTCTTCAGAGTTTTGTTCTGTAAGACATCCAGAATACTTCATAAAACTGGTTATTACGTTTGATAAGTGTATGATGGCGTCATTAGACTAGCCAATCTCTATTACTCCAGTTTTATTTATGCATGGCATGTTTTTAAGTTTTTAAGTGATCTACTTTCATATTTGGTTTTTTCAAGGCAACCTTCATTTTTATCTTTTGTAAAACTTTTTCAGGTCTCATTTTCCTCAGTATCAGTCCTGTGTTTGTAAGATATCTTGAAAGTTAACTCACCATTCCGTTCATTTCTTCCGTTCCATTCCGTTCCGTCCCGTCTACCTTCTTACATTACTATGGTAATTTTTAGGTTTATTTCTGTCGTATATTTTAACCGGATCCCAAAACGCTTGAGTTATACTTTTGAAATTCATGCAAAATTTCTCTTTGTCACATTTCTTGTGAGACCTTCCACTCTACATTTAAAATATTAGAAATTTACGATTAATTTTAAAAGGTGATTATGGATTTTTCATAAAGTTGAGCTGAAAAACTGTTATTTTTTGGAGATGGAAGCCTGATAGTTGACTAAAAAACCAATTTATAGAGATTATTTCCATTCTTTTCTTTGCTTGCAATCTCAAACTGTTTCCCTTTCAGCCAGCATTGTACATATTTCACAACCCCCTCAGCCTCTCTTGGACCCGCTATGAGTTCGAGGAAGGTTTTGCTTGAAAATAGCACGGGGTCGGAAAAGAGGGCGAGGTAAAAAATGAAATGAAAAAGGTCACTCATCCTGTGTGACGTTTATACTCCCCTCGCTAAAAAGATGAGGTGGCGGAGTAAAGTGTGCGTAATCGACTTGACACATCCCGCCGGAGCATATTTAGTCCCTCCCCGAGTTTCCTCCGCACATCCCTCCCACACCACTACCCACAGTCGTTCTATCTCCCGTCCCTAAAATAAATAAATTACCGACTTATCTGCTTGCCAGAAGTTCCCTCCTTACCGTTCTCCGCCCGCAATCCCACTTCTTCCTCCTTTAAAGAGCTAACTCGACCGAGAAATTGGTCAATGACTGGGAAGAAATTTTTTTTATCCCTAGCGCTTGCATATGAAAACAGATGACGCCCTCTTTATTCGATGGTAGTGGAAAGGACGACAGAGTATGAAAGATGCTCAGGCTTATGGATTTTTTTCTCGAACCTTTCTAGTTCGTTTGTTGAATGATTGTCTTATTTCTATTAGATCTAATTTTGTGTCAGTTGAACTATGGGTATATGTTTGATGTTAGTGACTGGGGTATTCTCTTTTTATCTTGAGGGAGCTGGATTGAAGCCTGGCAGCTATCCACATCATTAGCTGTCAGCGAACAAAAGTTCGGTCTTCTGACGCTATGTACGTCTCTCTCCTATCAGGTACCTTTTCCGTTTGTTCATTAATCGTCATTTGGCTTATTCCATACTCTCTCCATTCAATTCTCCTTCCATTATTTTTTCAAGAGAGCGTCGTGTCGCTGAACATGTCTATTCACTTTATTTTCTCCATCCTCTTTGAGTTTTCATAAATTATGTCTTTCATTTCTTTGTGAGGAAGGAGAAAGTGCTAGCCAGTATGAATGAGACAAGGAATTTTTTAGATCAATAAAAAAAAGGAAGGCAAACTGGATGGGACACGTCCTGGGGAAATATTGCCTGCTGAAAGGAATATTAGAGGGAAAGAGAGGGTGAGACAAAGAAGTAATATGTTGACTGATATTATGAATAGAAGGAATTACAAAGAGCTGAGGAAGGCAGCTTAGAATAGACGAGAATGGAGGGAGCAGTGCCATTGAAACCTATCTGATGACAGATTCACCTTAGAAGAAGATTTATCGGAAAAACTTCTTTTAAATACGAAGTTTATTAAATTCTAAATATTCTTTTTAAGCATCACATTTTCATTGCTTCCTATAATGTTTACTATGAAAATTTAATGACCCAAACTTTCCTCCCGTATAAATGAGTGGAGCTAAGTGTGGCAAAATTTCCAGTATAGTGCTGCTCACTGTTAGTAGAGTCTTATCCCATTTAAGATCATACTTCATCAAAGCTCTTCCAGTGCTGTTCAGTGCATTCTCCATGCATCAGTTATGATGCTCATCTAAGCCTTTTACGTTGGACCTACAGCTTTCGGTCTGGCCATTTAATATAAATGACCAGACCGGTATTCAATCCGCACGCTCTTAAGGTTGACCTGACGAAATATCGCTTCGCATTAAATCCTATTAACTTCTACCTCGTGATGGAGAAAGGAATATCTCATTTTCATTGGTCATTCATCGTAAGATTGGTTGACTGCAGCCCTACACCCTTTCCTATCTAATACTAGTCCCCTTACCTCCTGGTATCTCTTCCTTTGTACCTTCCTCTTTATTTGATCCATGAACTTATTGCTAGGACTTCCTCTGGGGACTTTTCCCTCTATTTTACCTTCAATTATGTTTTTACAAACCATTTGTGTCTCAAGATGTGTCCAATACATCTCTTATATTTGTTTATATTACTAGCAAAACTATGAAAGAAAAAACAAAAAATAATCATTTTCTATTAATAACAAAATGACATATCAACTTGTTTCTTTCTTTGTGTGATATTTGCCATAAAATAAGAGCCGTTGTTCTCAGGTTGTAGTATGTTGGTTTACATCTGAGAACATCATTAAAAATGTTTCTAGTTGCAGAAATGCGACGACATGTAACTCTCATATTTTATTACTCGTGTTTTCAAACAAATTTTTTATTTACCGATATATTTTTCCTAGAATTTCTAAAAGGCTTTGATTGCGATGGTGTTATAAGTGTGGAGCGCGAATAATACTTTAATATGCGTTCATTGAATAAATTGCTGAGAAGTTCACCAATTAAAACAGAGTAACTTGCGTTATCAATATTTTGAGTTCGCGTCAGATTTATTATGACACCTCTATATTTAACCAACCAGATACCTAGATGGATGACCATACCATCAGAGAATTTTAAACAATTCGTACTACGGTTTCTCCCGGATGTTCCTCGCAAAACTGTTCCTTTTCCCTTTGGCTGTATGGCCTTCCATCCCACCGTTCTCTTATACATCTGTGTTTTCTTCAGAGAGGGGATTATATTAGTTTTTAGGGTTATAGGGGACGTTCGTTCCTTGCCCGGTGAGTTAAGATAAGGGTTGGGTCGATGCGAGGTCAGGGAAGGGTTCAACGGATCCGGAAAACTGTTAAGGGACGGAAAAGGGTTGGATATTGCTGAACGAAGGGCGTTGAAAAGGAGCTGAAGATGGAGCGGGTGGACATTTTTGAGGGAGATGGATGACTCTGGGTTTAATGCTTACAGAATCCTCATAATTCTAAACATTGATGTTTTGAGCAGCGAATGAGGCCTATCAGGAAAGCTCTCCCAGGAATGGGTTAAAAGGGCGCTATGTGAAGTGAAAATTATATTTGACGGACAAAATTTTTCATTAGAGTGCTTAAGGCTTCTATTTGATCAACCACTGATGAAATGAAAATGTTGTATGATTAACTTTACAATGAAAACAGTTTTGAGGTATTTTGACTCATGAAAATATCCGTAAATGAGGAAAAAGAAGAGGTAAGATGTTCTGAGTACTGAGAACTCCAAAAAATGTCGTTTTTGTTTTAATATTTATGTGAAAATGCATTGTGACCGATATGAGATCTGGCTTTTAAGATCGATGATAGGAAGTTTGAGACGGTAATTGGATACAAACTGATAAGCAATGGGTACGATGAGGTTTGTAGCGATGCAGTTAGCAAAATTCAATGGAAGACAGTCAGAGGACATACATTTTTCAGTATGATGTGAAGAGGCATTCATCTACAACTACATGCAACCATGCAAGCCACCGTCTTGGTATGTGCCAGTGAGTGTTAGGGCGAAAACCGTCTAAAGTTATAAAAGTAAAGGTCATAGGGAACTGAAAAGGTGATTTGGTGTACTGGGAGAGTGTTATGTGTGGAGCCTTTTATTTTGGTCAGTTATTGTGCGTGGTATGAACTAATTATTGTATCTAGCTTTTCCGAAACGTGTGGCTCTCATTTTGTAGCTTTTGTCAGACGTATAGATGTAGTGCGGCATCAATATAATATTCTCTATGCTGCACTAAAATACGTCTGTTCGAAATTTCTGAAGCAAAATTAAGCCTACAGTCTACCCACTGAGTATTTAGTCGCTCCATATCTAATCTCTTATAAACCTGTGTAACGATCTAAGGCTATCCCGGCGAATGGGCATTGCCCTGTAGACGATTGACGACTCCTGCATCGAAACGTCGGTAGAGATGGAGTTAAACTCGGTGGAAAACCAGAACTACCTTCAAAACCTGTGAAACGCTCTTTATTATCTCATTGTTGGTTATCTTAAACCGCGCAGTTCCTTTTTTTAATTTCTTCCCGTTGAATTTTTGTGCACGTTTCCAAATGCTCGCGACGCATTCTAAATGTAATCTAACCAGAGAAAATCACCTTATTTACTTCATTTGGGGTGGATATCCTAAAATACGCTTAATTAAATCTATTTTCTTCAAGGCCATGCCCTATATGTTGAAGTATATGAGTTCTCCGTGATTGGTATACTGTATTTCGTGATGTGTAGTCTGACCTACGGTACCTTGCAAGGAGAAATAAAATACTGAATGGGCATATTAGAAAATGCCAAATGAGTTTTCACGAGTAGTCCTATCCTCTCTGCATGTGGATGACCTATTGCAGTTACAATTTGGTGCGTATGAAGAATCGAAAATATTGTTACATTCATCGTGTTTCTCTTTCTTTCAAGTCCAGGCTTAAATGATGCTACTGCTGGTAAAATATACATCGACGTTTAACTTCGTAAGACCAAGTGAGAGGCATGTGGGTACGACTTACGAAATAATTTCCAACGTTTTGAAATACTTTTTTCGTGCAACGGTATGGGGAAGGGTGGTGTTCCCAGCCTAGCCCAGTAATAAGATAAACCATCTAAAAAGTTGAATAAAGACTCATGAAGTTTTATTTGTTGATGTTTAATTTTATGCTTTTAAGTATTTATGTTAAAATTGGTCTGAAATTGGCCTGAGTCTTAGCAACGATATATAGTTTAGCTGTTAGTACGATAGAAGTAAATGTCCTCTCTTCTGATGCTTCTGCTATTTCTTATCGAAGTACTGCCCCCATCTTTGTTGTTTCCTATTTAACTCGTTAAACTCGTTAAAATTGTTTGATGAAATTTCAAGATATTATCGCTGCCGTGTAATTTTGTTTATTTTTATGTCCCCCTCTTGTGGATGAATAAACCGCAGGAATAAGACAATGACACACTAGCAGCTTTTATTTGGTGTATCGGTATCAGCATCTATCAAGGCTTAACATGATTTAATTTGATGATTGATTTTTACAAACCGATGAGAAAATGTGATATAGGTTTTTCTTTGTCTTCAATTAGTTTTTTTTATTGTGAGGTTAATATTAAACTTGAAGTAAGTGCTGTTTGAGTAAAGCGTCCCATTTGGCTATTGTAAACATGCTCGTTCTTTGGATGTCCATAATTGTACCTAGCAGGCTTGCAAAATCACTGCAAATGCGTCTAAGAATTCATTAGAAGCTCTAAGTTCTTTTTCAATGACATTTAGCTTCAGATGTTGCGTGAAAAATTTCCAGCTCAGATGCTTATTCTTATTACCTTAGCCCAATCGCTGATTTCTATTGCTTCTCCGTATAATGAATGATGATTTTCTGGATAGCAACAATTTTGTCCATCAATCAACTATTTAAGTTGTTTCATTCTGTTCTAATTCGGAGACCTCAAGAAGTTGGGCTGTGGTCCGCCTCTGGACATTTGACTTAATCAAAACGATAATACCGGTAAAAAAGGCTCTTTATCCAACGCTGTGACAACTCTAATATGCTAGCTCATGTGTCGTCCCATTTTCAGTATTGTACCTGTATATGAGTTGAATAGTTCTGTGTAAACCACCGCAGCATTTTCCGACATCATTTTGCCTGAAGTTGACCTACATTGGTTGAGTTGGCGCTTATATGTCAAAAATGATCCGATTTAAGAATTCGTGGTCTCAAAACTGTAAAGAAAACCACTGTGTCGGAAAGTTAAAAAGCTGGAAGAGAAGTCTGTACGGTAAATTGAGCACTAAAACCAAATTAATTTTTATGTAAAATGCCCTGAGAAATTCCATACAGTAATAAAACTGCTACTTAAATAGATTTATAATAATATACTTTGTGGTAATGCCAATGAGAACTTTTGCAGGTGTATTCCATGATCTATGCTGTCGTAGCCAATTCCATCATGGATCAAGAAATCGAGTGTTATTTAAAGTCCCATCGTTCGAGTGTTTAGGAATGAACGTAGTTCTTCACCGATTTATGTGTTCAAGGGTCATTGAAAACGTGCTTTGCCTTATAGAAAACCTTGAACTCAGCAACTGCAGTTGAGCATCAAAGTCATTTATGTTTCTTGTTTTCGTCGACGGTTTGGTCATTCTCACCTATTGCACTGATAAAAATGGAGAGATATGAAAGTTAAAATTTTGACTTACGTCCATAGGTACTCTCTTCGATCTGGGAACGGCTGGTTACGCTCTGATTCGAGAAAATTTTCTCCTCAGCAGCTGCGAGGCGCTTGACTTCCGCCGCGGCAAGTCAGCCGATTTAGCCCGATATTCTTCCATAGGCTTGTAAAAAATGTCGCTAAACTTCCATCCCTTTCTGATTTAAATTAAATACTCTACAGTGATATTTCACGATATAATAGCTTCACAATCATTATTCCTGAACGGTGTAATTAAATGTTATCTGGACATTATGCGTGGTAAAGTGGCTCAACCACTCGAAAGTAACGAATCCTGCCGTTTTCATCGTCACAATAACAAACTGGCTCGGGTCCCAATAATACGTATCAGTGACGTATTCATGGATCCTGGGGGTTCGCACCTCTTCCCTCATACGTTACTTCCTCTCCATTATTTTAAATTTATATAAGTGAAAGGAAAAGTTTTTTACATCCATACATTTCAATAATTATTTCAATTATTTTATATTCTTAACTACTAAGCAACTAATATGGTGGTACTTTCAAAGCATAATTAACCGTGAATGATGTTTTAATTCAGATTTGTGCCCTGAATTAATCTTTCAATATCGTTTGTTACACCGCAGGTGTAATTCATTTCCGTCTCCTTGGCAAAGTGTAAAATTTATTCATGATTTTGCAACTTTCTCAACTTCCCCTTGATTGTAATCAACATATAAGCAGGGATCCTCATGCCCCCTTCTGCTACCCGAAACAAAATCTTAGCTGCGTTACTGATCTGCGGAACCTCGTGTGCTTTACTGCATATTTGTCAGTAGCCCCAACACAGGATATTCCTTAGGGGTTATCTGTTGTAATACCACTCTGTAATTCCTGAAAAGGAATTAAATTATTATTATATTATAATATAAGAAAGTAATTTTTTGTTTGAAGGTAAATATATAAATTCATTTGTGATTATTATATTTATGAACTATTTATGGCCAAAAAAGAAGTAAAAATATTCCTTGTAATTTTTTGTTATCTGCTTGAAAGGTACGACGCACTAGTATGAGTTTTGGTAGCGTTATCGAGGCATTAGAGGTGCAATGAGGACCAGACCTCCATGAACCCCTTCTGAAAATAACCCTTCTCTTCACCCGTTAAGCCCTGTTCCACTTCACTTGTGCGTGATAAGGGTACAGCGCTGTTGTTTTCCCACTGTTTGAAAGTGCTGATGCGGAAGAAATGATGGAGGGGGCCCGCGGAAGGTTTTAAAGCGTGCGCGTGTTAGGGAAAGGAGTTGCGTGTGAAGGATGAAAGCTCTGGTGATGTTTACGGGGGGTGAGAGAGGATGGAGGTGATACGCGTGTCCTTCAATACCCAAAAGGGGCCCTCTTAACTGAGCGAGGGCTAGGCAGGACTCATGGGGTCGAAGCTCTGTGGGTGTGTGATTGAAGATATGAGAGGACTGGCTAGTAGGTTAGCTGGAACTTTTGACTCTTTACCGATAAGTACTTTTTTTTATCTGCGCAATAGAAGACAGGCGGATAGGTTGGTAAGGATTTGATAGAGACTCTATGTGGAGAGAAAACTGCCGTTGGCATTAACCTACTCTTTAGAGGGGTGGTTACTGCGCCAGGTTTTCATATCGCTACGGTTTTCAATACTAAGTTTACACGCTTGTTAGATGTGGCCTCAGGCTCTACCTTTTGGTATTTTTCCATTGTGACCCAGAGAAAAAATACACGTTGCAAATTCCACATAAAATTTATTCTCACTTCCGACCGATTTCGCAACTGAGACACATCTTTACGTTCAAAGTTAATCTGAAGATGTAACTCTGTCGCAAAACCGGTCGAAAGTGAGAATAAATTTTATATCTAACTTGCAAGTTGTGTTTTTCTTTGTATCACGCTTGTAGATATCTACACCCTGTTTTCAATTTTATTCGTTTAAAAGATGAATTAACGGGGCCAGACGTTCTCCTGTGAAGTTTACACCAATCATGTTCGAAAGACAATCATGAAATTTCCTGATAACTGATCATTAAAAAGGGAGAAAAACGCATCAATGTATAACAATACTGAAAAAAAGTTAGTAAGGCATGTGTTATATAATGATTTTTTACCTTTGCATTAACCCATTAAACGAGAGTAATGATCTTGTCTGAATATTTTTCCCCATAATAGATCCTGGAGAATGCCGTACGCTTTTCTCTGCGAGATGCCATGCCATCCAGGCAACATTGTTTTGCCGCCAAGGTTCCGCAGTTTGCATGACCAGCCTCCCATGTACCTCATTCAGAGTATAAGAGTTACATTCTTATTTTGTTTCGCGCAATTTCCTTTTGGAGTTTTGAAAGTGTCTTTAAATTCGCCTTGGGCTATCTGAAGACGCAGATGTGTCGTGAATTTGGTGAAATTTCATTTTGAAGGTGAAGGCCTGCCTTCTAGATGGGTTGCTTTGTTCTTTGTGAGTTTTGACCGACAGCTGAGTTCCTTTGCGCGATTGGAGACAAGATGTGGTGGTCAGGTGAATGTTTCATGGGGAAAAGAGGTGGGCTGAAGAGAAACCCGGCGTCGAAATCAGTCTGCTCATAAGGCACAAGGGATTGAACAATTTTCCGTCTAACTGGTGGACCAAATGCTAGCTCTAGAAGTACCTTCTATTTATAGATAGGCAAGAATCGAAATTTCTTAGGAAAAAAATTTACCGCAGCTGCCGGGCTATAATCTGTAATCTGCACCATCGGGTTGAGACGAAAGTCCTCTATCGACACCAAAAACCCGACCCCTTTCAATTGTCATTTTGTCGAGTCTGGTTAAACGTGTCTATTATCGGTCAACAGATTATGTAGCGGCGACAATAACAACTAGAAAATAGAAACAAATACCTTGCCTGTGATTTTGCATTAAAATGCAAATCTTCCCTCTTTCCTCTTCACGGCCATGCGTGGATCGTCTTTTGTCAGTATTTACCGTTAGTATTCTAGCACGCTCATCTTATGCATTTGGCGGGCTCGGTATTTACCCTGCACTCGCTCGCAGGTAATGAAAAAATGTAAAAACTCCAGCAAGAAACTGGGCAAGATATAACTATTTTATAGCGGCATTACCATAAAAGAAGCAATTTTCTCCTCTTAGTGTGGTATAATGGAATAATATTTTACTACACTGTTCCTCTCCATTCGATCGCTCTTTATAAATCAAAATCGCATTGCATCGTTAGCGGTAACATTGCATTTCCACATTGCTTGGGCAAGACAAATCACGCAGTATACTGCATCGATTATCGTATTAGATACGATTATTTTGTGGTACATCACGTTGCAATTCATATTGCTTTGAATTGCATAACACTGCATGCCGCATTGAACAGTTCTAAATCGCATATCATGTGATGTTACCTCAGCCGATAGGTCGAGGATCGGGCTAAAAGAGAAATTGTTGGGTTCAGTGTAGGTGATAGAAACTGAGGGAAAGAAATTGAGAAATGTATGTAGGTAGAAGTAAATGTATGTATCGGACTTCTTCATAATTCCCTCAAAATAACTGTTCCCTCAGGCGTCAAGGTCCGTCAATGAACGTTCCATGAGGGTAGCGGAAGTGGTTGATGAGGGTGAGAATGAACAAGAAAGGAGGGGTGAAATAAGGAAGGATACTACCAACCCACGATTCATAACAAAATACGAGGAAAGAAATTAACTTGCCTTTGCGAATGCCAGATCGTTCAATGCGGCCTCAAACGATGCTGCGACCTCTGAGGGGGTTTATAAGAGAAAAAACAACTAAGGGACGCTTCGCCGTGGTCACTCAAAACTGCTACTATCACAGTCCTGCTACCATAGTAACCCTTGATCATATGTGCTAATAAGAGAAAAAGGGGTGCAAGTATGTGTGTGCCATATTTTTGTAGGGAGCGTGCAAGCATTTCTATGCCTATAGTCGAGGAATAAATCTATTTACCTCCCCTAGAATGCTGCGATTTAGTTATAGCTATTTATTATTTTAGCTTTAATCCCCATTTCTGGAAATTTTTACATTTTTCACTTTCTCCAATTCCCTCATTTTCGCAATGCGTCACTACAGAACTCACATGGGTGTGAATCGAATTGCCCTCGTATGGCTGTGAACATTAATCTATCACCGTGGTATGCATATGTCAGTCATACCAATTTTTATCGCTCTATATTTCTGCCGTATCGCAGTCGAAGCATAGGATTATATCGCCTGGCCTCACCAGATTCTTGAGTCGGAGGGGTAGATGCCAACTTCTAGATGGAGAGGGTTCAAGTTGTAATTAGCAGCGCTGTGGTGTGTTTGGGGGAGGATTTTCTTACGTTAAGGGGGAAGGGGGAGGAGGGATTTAAGGCGGGTTGATGTTGGGTGGGGTGAGGGGTGTTGGGTTTGCTGGAGTGATGAGTTGACGCCGGAGAGCGAGGAAGATGACGGCGGTGACGAAGTACTTTGCGGGGAGGGGAGATTTAGTCGGTGTGATAGACGTGTTTGCCTTGGGGCGGAATGGGGGGGGATCACTTGGTTCCTCAAAGAAGCGTATGCTGCGCGCTGCTCAGCTGTAGATCGGATCCCGTTTGCTAGGGTGTTTAGAACTTAACTTGCATAAAACAGAAGAGATAAATGGCGAGACCAAAACATTTTTAAATTAAATTTTTTTTAGACTTCGATTGAGGAATGCGAATACTTACTTATTGTTGCTGCCAACAATAGTAATATGAGTGATAGCACTTTTATTTCTTTTTATCGTATGATTTTTTCTACATGGATCCTTACTACGTAAATTACGTGTAAGTTTCCTTGATATTTTAATTAGTGTGAACAATTACAACGCCCCAACCGTTAGGTGGAGTACCGCAATAAAATATTTTCTTCCTAATCGAGCCACCGTAGTTCCGATTTCCTGCTTTGCTTGAGAAGTTGAGGCCGCAATAGCACACGGGTCCATTTACAGTCATACAGCATACACTAAATAAAATTGACAGTTTTCACTTGTCTGCTTTATATTTTTGAAACTGTACGTGCTGGTATTTCAATGAATTACCTCTACCTCAAACAATTTCTCGTTCCAAGCAAAATCATGTTTATGCTGATCTTCATTGCAATGAAAGAATTTGCTGCGTTTGTTCCGATTCATCTCAGTGAATAGGATTCAATGTTTACTCAGGCGTAAACCTCTGATTTTTCCATAGTTCCTTTTAAAAATAATGCTCATGACAAAATTTTTCTTGTTCAGTATCTGAAAAGTAGAGTAAGTGGCATCATACATTATGAAGGGCCGAATAAAACAACTGATTTGCAAAAATTTAGTTTGAATACATACATATTTGTGATAGCAAACATTTTTACCTTCAGAATTCAAAATTTGTAACTCTTTAAATACTAGCCTAAAACATTTTAAACGCTCACGGCGACCTCCTCTATTAATTTGGGACTGCAAAAGAGAGGTTGGGAGAGGGGTGGAAGTAATATTGGGGGAGGGGAGGAGGTGTAGATAAGGTAGATGTGCTTGTTTTCGCGTGAAAAGGCATTTACATACGCAGCCCGTTTTCATCCTTCCATTCAGCCTCCTCCCCTCACACCCTGCCCCTTGCCACCATTTTCTTTTTACATTTTAAACCCTTTGCAATTTGGTAGGATTAACCGTTCCTGGCTGGCAGCCTCTCCCCTCCACGTTCGAAGTTTTATTTAAAAATATAAAAGGGTTCCCTTCGGAGTTTAAGCCGAAGCGAGGTTTTATCTGCTGAGTTCACGTTATCGTGAAAGAATTCCGGGGACTGGTTGTCACGGTCTTATTATCGGAGCTGGGGAAGTGTTTTTAATTACTTGATAAGGGCTTGCTGACGTCTTTCTCGCGAGAGCGAGACCTGCTCTCAAAAGATTCTCCAATAATGATCAGATATGTCGGCACACCGATACGTCATGCCTTTCACAAATAAAATTTACTTCAAACACAAAAAAGAGACTGCGATGAAAGCATCCTCTGCCTTTGGTTTGTTACCAGTGCA
This sequence comes from Ceriagrion tenellum, assembly GCA_963169105.1. Taxonomy (NCBI): domain Eukaryota; kingdom Metazoa; phylum Arthropoda; class Insecta; order Odonata; family Coenagrionidae; genus Ceriagrion; species Ceriagrion tenellum. The sequence continues at coordinate 30,853,187 of OY720636.1, read as the reverse complement.
AGCTGCCTCTCGCCTCACTTAAGCTGCTTTTACATTCGTTATTAATGATTGCGGAGGTAAGTCTCTATTTGTAATGAACATTGATTGTCATTGCATATTGTTCCGTAAAAATATTTTCCTCTTTTTATCGATCAGTTCACTGTAGTGACAAATACATGTGATTACTAAATTATCCCACCTCGTAGGTTACGATAAACTCACAATTCAGGAGATATATTGATGCATTTTAGGCTCAGCTGCTTTTAAATAGGCTCTCTCTAGCTTATTTACAGTTATAGTTAACTTCTTTGGCCATTATGCTGGTGCCGCAAAGGAAAAAGCCGTAATGCAAGTCGTCTCTTTAAGATGCCGAGATAGTGGTAGTATGATTCTGGATTCATCCAAATAATTACGCATTTATTTCTCTGGTCTGCTGAGCATTGGTGAGAGCCTAGATTTAAGTCTGTCTCAATGCATGAGGAGATCAAAAGTTAAGTGTCCTTATTTGAGAATGTAAAACTAGATAAGGCTGATATTTTGGGTTGACAAGTTCATATTGCTTCATCTTTTGAATAAAGTACAAACACTTTAATTGAAATATCCCCAGATTACTGAGTATTGATAACTATTTGCAATCAAAGTTTGCATATTTCTTAAACTCGCAAACAATTTAATAACAGTGAATGTTGTCGCGCTTTCCCAGCAAGTGATGCTGATGAATATATGTGGGGTTGCACACCGGGTCCTGGGGGTCATTCTGTATTTCGTCGGTTCCGTACCGATCGGTAGCCCACCGACGGCATGGATTCCGTACCGACAGGGTCCCCGTCGGGATTCCCTCACCGACGGAGCTTACTCGGGCGATTCGGTAAGCAAGTCGGGCGCTGTTCCAGTCGGTTTGCTAACCCCTCCCTCCCAATTTTCCGAGTGTTGCCGAAGCTGAGGGTCACATGGTCCATTTCAATCAATGGAGATGAGGGAGACGATAGAACAAACAAATGACTAAATGAAGCCGCCTAGTGCTCTCGTGGGTATTAACCAAAACAACATCCACTGACAAATATTATAATACACAGACTCAGTAATGTCGAAAGTAAAGTCATTCACACAGAGTAATGTCGAAAGCAGGGGGATAATTAGGTTCTGTGAATTGAGTGCGTGACAATGCATATTTGTGCAATAAAAAAGTGCTCCATATTTCAAGTATATTGCTAGTAGCTTAGGAACGTGAAGGTTTCGAAAGAGATGTTGGGTGCAACGAGAACTAGTGTGTTATGATTGTATGCACTGTATGTATGAATATGATGTAGAAATATGATTTTTCAAGTTTAACAATTTATTCATTGCATATATATGCAAATTAACGCGTGTGATGGAAAGCAGACAGTTTACCGCGTTGTATGTATTTCGTATTTCTTGCCGCAGAAGTGGTCTCCGTGTGGAATACAAAACTTCGGAAGATGGTTCGAATCCATAATTAAAACTAATTTAACAGTATTATCATGAATATAGATTGACCATGTAGTCCATCTTTTTGGGTCCATTTAGTGTCTTCGTGGAAAGAAGTTGAATGTAAAATGACTTAAATGAGTAATATTAAAAACTATGATGAGAGAAAATGAAGTGGATGTGCCGCTAAGTATATCGTTGGACACTTCTTTGCTTTGCTGTTGTAGCATGTATGTCATTGTAAGTTGATACAAATAATTCCTAGTTATTCGCGTGTTACGCCGTGCAAGAACGTTTCTCGTGGTTTAAGAGCAAAAATTTGTCGTTCGAGTGTGTTACAGTTTTGGCAGTATTTATGTAATAATCCAAATTTAATTGAGGCATAGTGATAATTGATAGTTCAGTTTAAAAGGTACTTCAAACTATTTTGTTTAGTTGTGAAAACTGGGACTGAAGCGCAAAAAACGTCAATAAAAGTACATATCTCACAGCGGCACGATGTAGCCTATTTTCTCAAATAATAAACTACTGTAGTGTGAATAATTAGGTTTCCTGCGTGAGCGGAGGATTTTCTGGAATTAATTGGACACACTACAAGGTAATCCAGCATGCATCGTAGGCAAAATATTGGCCTGTTAATGTACTTGATAGCGCCAAATAGTAAAACATTTTGAGGAGCCAAGCGATCAATACAATGCTACACATCGGAATTCCAGTTGTTTTCAGGTTTTTCTATTAGGCCGTCACTTTTATTATTATAACTTCAACTTGTGCATTACATACAATGTCTCTATTAATCCTGTGAATAAAGTATATCGCTATTACAAGCCTCAAATAAACCTATTTCAGACAAAAATTTAAATACGTCGTCCATTTGCTACGACAGCTTTTACGTGTCGGTACTATCTCCCGACGGAAGCACTTCGGCGCACCGATCGGTTTCATACTGAATACCACGGTAGTGGGTGTGACGTCCCACCCGACGAAAAACCTCCCGTACCGATCGGTTCGGAGTTACAGATAACCCCCCAGGTCCTCCATCTCTTACGGCTTTTCGATAAATGAGTCTCTCATTAGAAGCTCCGAGGATATACAATGACGCATTCATCGTAACGTTGGTAAAAATGGCCCGGGGCGCGACCCGACAAGTATTCATTTATTTACTAACCAGATTTCTAAGTGCATTGTGCACGGTAACATTTGGATATCTTACGCGATGGATGATTTTATGAGACCAATTTTTCTCATTTTAATCGTTTGATTGTAGCTACTGACTAATAGTTTAAAAGTGACCCTAAATTAAAAATTGAATTATTGTTTATTCGTCAGTAAGTCGTTTCTATGAAAATAGTAAAATATGGCCATATTCTATTTGGTTGTCTGTCTGAAGCTACTGTTATGGACGACAGAAATAAGGAAGTATTATCAGGAGAAAATATCAACAAATACTGCTTCTAAACGTGTCCGCGACAAAGAAATTGGAGTATTTTTCATTTTACAGAGTAGAAGTTCGTAGTTTACGAGGACTAGTTTCAGTCCGTAAATGAGCGACAACCCTGTGGCATTTTTATTTACGAGGAAGCTCCATCCAGCTAGAGCATTCCATAAAGCTGACAATGAAATAATAATATCGAGCATTTTTTTCCTACCTACTATGCCATATACTTAGGTCAACATCAGCGGTTCGTTTTCTGAACCCACAAACCTGGCTTAAGTTCAAGAGGGAGTTTACTGTGGCAATTTGTACTAACTTCTGATGCTCACCCCTGTTCATGGGATCCAACCTGGCTGTTATATGGTCCTTCAACGCTCATTAATGCCATACGCTAGTCTCTTGCGAAACGATGGATATTATATCTCGGCATCCCACGCGGTATTCATGTGGACATCCCCTTCTTCTTTCTTGAGCAGCTGCCAGTACAATCCCCTGCTCTCATTCCCTCTGCCCCAAAAGTAATCGCCCTTCCCCCATCGCCCTTTTGCTTCCTTCGCAGTGACGAATCAGTTTTCTCGCCCTCCCAAGGGAGCGTTGTGATTGCAGCTACTGGTAAAGAGCGGAGAGTTTGCCGAGAAATCAGGCCCCCTCTCATGATTGCGGTTCCATTGCTATTGTACCAGGCAAAAAGTATACTTAACATCCATTCATAGCAGTTTCAACCTCGTTGAGTTAAAAACAATAATGAATTCACTAAGGAAATGAATCAATTCTTAGAAATTAAAGTAAATATGTGAAACATGCGGATTACTCCCTTTTTATTTTATCTTGTACCCTTTTCCAGTAATATGAGACCAATGCATGTCTGTGAAACCAATGCTTAACGTCCTGATCTTATAGATTTTTACCAATCATTAAAAAAAGATCAAGTGGTGCCTAAGCTTATTCTCTAATTAGTTTTCTAGGCGAATTCGCGTTTCTTGGATATTTTTTGCGGACAGTGTTAAAATATATTATTTTAAAGTAATTTTCACGCGATATCAGATTTTACTCCAAGTAAATTCAAGTTATATTTGCCAAAAGCTAACTTTGAAAGGAAAATTTCTTAGATCCATTCGAGTATTATAATGCTATTACCATTATTGTTGGATAGGCAGTAGTTACATCCACTTTTCAGTGATTGCTCATCAATTGAATATGGTTGCCAGGGACATTTATTACATTCGTTTAGCCATAGGAATGGTTACATGGGTTATAAGTGATGCTTGGAGTTAAATATACATATGAAGTTGTTATTTTTAACTTATCCCTGGTGATTGGGTTTGAATATTATGTTTTAGCTGTCATTAATCGTGTTACACTGCTAAAGTGAGAAAACTATATATATCAGGTCAAGGGAACCAATCAATCTCTTTCAATATTTTTCTTAAACCATTTTGCTCCAATCAGTTTCGGTTTCTTGAGCTTCAATCAGGGTTTTTTGAAAGTACAACAGAAATTTAATGTATTTTGCAAACTGAGAAAATGTTTGATCTCTTTGTCATAGCTTTAACTCTAGGAAGAATGAAAAATAGTTGTCTCGTTGTGGCCTGACCGGGTCCAATGGAGCCAGACGTGCATGGATTTTCAATTATAAGTTAATCATTGATTTTTTTTGGATTTTTTGACAAGTTTTGTATTTTTTGATTCGAAATCATACACCCTGACATATTTTCCATTATAGAGTTGTTGTTTTTGAACTTTTTGTTGCAAAAAATCAAATTATTTACCCTACTATTAAAAATCACACCGACATCTTCATTTTTATTTCCATATTTATTAACTTAATTACATTACCATTACACAATGGTTCATTTTACAACAGTAGTAGAAATGTTAAAACATTTTAATACAATAAAATAATGATAATACTCAAGGTTTTTTGTAACTCCATTAATTTAAACACATATCGTATACAATCGCCGGCCCCGGTGGCGGCGGGGTAAAGTCCTCGCCTGTTAAACTGAGGGTCGCGGGTTCGAGTCCCGCTTGGGTGGGTTTTTCACCACCCAGGGCATGGATGTATGTCAAGTTTTGTTGGTCAGGTCCCTGGAAAACCTGATGACAGGCTCAGCAGCCTAACGGGATTCCGGGGACATGCGGGCCAACAGAATCGTCCGGCAGCAAAAAAAAAATACTGAATGCTCCTGGCACACGTTTTTTTCACATCGAGAACAAATAACGCGTGTCTTTCTGTCCTTTTTGTAATAGCACATATGACACCTAATCTTTTTGGTAATCGTATGGACTGACACGTCACTTCTTTTTCTCGATGTTGTAATTAATAATTAATAATCTATTGTAATATAAAATAATTTCTGGTTTTTTTGTTTCCAGAGGCATCGTCAACTTTTGGCTAATTGTGTATAGTGCTGAGTAAAATCACACTTTTTCACTTTTTTGGACAGTATGAGAGTACCATTGAATCATTTTGAAAAGCGAACAAAGTAGATTTAGGCTCTTCGCCTTTCATAGATGTGAGCTCGGGTGGAATCTCACCTTTATTTTTCCTCATACAATTTTTCCCTACAATTTTCAAACCTTTCGCAAGTAGTTGACGGCCTAAGGATAAGCTTGTGAAAAAATGATCACATGTTATATTTATGCCTTCTTTTTCTAGTCCCTCTATCGTATCAATTACTACTCTTTCCCCTTGATTAACTTTCCGACTTTTATCGAGATCTTTTCCTGTATAAACTTGCATTTTCCAGATGTATGGATTTTTATTATCACTTATTGCCCAGATTATTATTCCTTACTTCCCGGGTTTTGAGGGGATGAATTGCCTAAGTGGACAGCGCCCACGAAACGTCAGTAATTGCTCATCAGCAGTCATACAGGATCCTGGTACGAACACATCTTACAAATTTTCATTCCAAATATCGATTATCTCTCTGATTGGCTGTAACTTATCGCTACCTACTTCTGTTTTTCTCCTTCGTAGCATCGTCAAAGCAAAGAATTCGCAGTGCCTTTTTTAATCTCTTTCTACTCATTATGCTGTTGAACACTGCTCGGCCATCTAATTTACTCCAAAGCTGAGAAACATTTTCAATTTTGATTTGTAAACACCGATCAATATCAGTAACCCAAGAAACTGCTTTAGTTCAACGTCATTACATCTTTCCACAAAGCTTGACAAACTGCATAACATTAATTATTTGTCCATTTCATAACAATATGAAGAATATTTTGACGCAAGAATAGCAAAAGAGCAGAAGACATTGACAGCAGCAAAATGTAATGATGATATTCAGGTTCACCAATTCTCTCGGTTCACTTGATAAAAAAGCATGCATCTGAAGGCAGCCCGATCTTTGCTTCTGGAGAGCAAAACTGACTATTGACCGCTACAGAGACTACTACAACAATATGAACCGGCTCGGCAAAAATATTGAGAACGTCTGGGACGGACTAGAGAGAATTCACTCAATGTAAGCGTCAAAAGTGAAACAAAGATGCAAACCACACGAGCAAAAAGTAACGAGAACGCGTGTTTCTGACCGCACCATCCTAAATGTGACATTGTAAAAGCAAATTAAAGGTATCATTCTCAACTGTAAACTATACTCATTGAATGATACAAAGTATCGTGTATGAATGTTTTTCTAGTCTTTACTCATTTTAACACTTAAAAATACAATGTAAATAATGAATAGCTGGTGTTTTGATATTTAGCATCCATCAAATCGGAAGGAGGACGTCTGGGTCCAATGGACCCAGTCAGTCCACTATGTGACTTTTTGCTATAAGAAAAAAAATATAAATTCTATGATCGCTATTTCTAGATATGTTACGAAAGATACCAAAACAGGAAAAGTCGCGGCGTCTCAATCAATTTCATACATTTACGACAGAATAATAAACCATCTATAACGAAGTTAAAATGAGTGGCACAGTGGTATCCGGTTTGGAATACTTTATAATACAACGAACACGCACAACCGACACGTACAACAGCTGACCGGCTACAGACAGACTGACAATGACGCAGGGCTTGGCCCCGACACACCGTCCACAAAACGCTAGTCACTTGTTTAGGCCACACTGCGTTGTATGAGAAATAGCGGATCCCATTACAATACCCCTACTCGATTACTTATACAACCTATGTTTCTTCTGTGCTTGTAACAGTTCCGCTGATAAACCCTTGGTCAGCACATCTGCTTTCTGTTTAGAAGAAGGCTCATATTCAATACAGATAACTTTAGAATTATTCAAATCTCCCACACAATGGTATTTGACAGCAATATGTTTCATACGTTTTCTTTTCCAGTTTTCTACAGTTTGAATACATGATTGATTATCTTGAAATATAGTGTTTGAAGCTTTCATACCAACATTCATCTCAGATATTAGCATTTTAAAGGACAATACTTCAGTCGCAGCTGCCGCTAAAGCGACATACTCTGCTTCAGTAGATAACAAAGCTACTGTGCATTGTTTCGTTGTATTCCATACCACTAAATCACCAAACATTTCCAATAAATAACCTGATGTTGATTTTCTGTCTACACAATTTGCAAAAGCAGCATCAGCATAACATAACAAGGGTGTACTTAAGTTGCTTTCATACTTTAAACCAAAATGAAGTGTCCCTTTAATGTGCCTTAATATCCTTTTCAAGCCTTTCCATTGTGTTTCAGTTGCATTACTCTGAAATTGGCCATAGAAATTCACTGCAGCACAAATATCAGGTCTTGTTCCTAGACATGCATACATCGAACTTCCTACTAGTTCTCTATACGGTTTAACGCCAATGATACATTCTTGAGATGTCACATCATTATCTGGTTGCACTTCAATTGGAGTACTTACTGGTTTACATGATTCCATGTTAAATTTAGTCAAATCTGTCTTTAAGTAATTTGTTTCATTTATAAATATACCACTGTCTAAAAAGGTTACCTTAATCCCCAAGAAATTACAATTAATACCTAAATATCTCATTTTAAATTCACACATTAATTTATGTTTCACCTGTTGTAAAAAGTCACTATTATTTCCTGCAATTAAGAAATCATCAGCATATAATAAGAGATACATTACATCCATTCCACTTCTCAGTATGTATAAACATTCATCAGCCTTACTGCTTTCAAATTTCAATGCTCTTATAAACACATCAAACCTTTTGTTCCATTCAAGAGGTGCTTGTTTTAAGCCATATAATGTTTTCTTGAGTTTACATACTAAACCTTTTTTTACACATAAGCCTTCGGGTGGATACATATAAATTTCCTCTTTAGGAGTACCATGTAAAAATGCATTCTCAACATCCGATTGATTGACAAATAATTTCTCTTTGTTTATAAGACATAATAATGCAGGAAATGTTGACAAATGTGCGACGGGGGCCTTCGTCTCCTCATAATCTACACCTCTTTCTTGAGCGCAACCTTTAATAACCAGTCTAGCCTTAAACCTTGCTATATTTCCATCATCATCTTCCTTAACAGTAACCACCCATCGACTTTTAATTGGTAATTTATTTACCGGTAAAGGAACTATTCCCATCTATTGTTTACTTCTAATGCTTCAAATTCATCATTAATAGCTGCAAACCATAGATCTTTATCATCCCTTTCTTGTAGTTCATCTTAACTATTTGGAACATCATTGCAGTAATTAGTAGTATTCAGTGACACATCACCATTATCTACAAAGTTAGAACTATCGATTACATCATTGATCTTTTATTTTACGGTCATTCTATCTTCAAATTCAGTCTCTTTAGGATTAGTAACTAGAGTTACATAATCTTCTAGATATTTAGGTTTTACTCTTATTCTACTACTTCTTCTGATTGCTTCATTACTAGCATCCTGTTCAACTGATTCAATTAATTCAGTACCATCATCAGAAGATTTATCTTTCCATGCAATATCCCAATTTTCAGTGAAGAAATCATAGTTAGTTTCATCAAAAGTCACATTCCTTCCTACAACTTTATTGTGTCGTAATGACCACAATCTATAACCATTATCACAGTATCCTAACATGATACATTTTTTGCTTCTTAAATCAAATTTACCAATTGTCTGTTCCTTCGGTTTGTGAAGATAAGCCTCACACCCAAATACTCTCAATTTACTTATGTCTGGACGTTCACCATACCACATCTCCGCAGGAACTTTACTTTCACTAACATAAGTGCTGAAGTAGGACTTCTATTAATTAAGTATACTGCTGTCATAACTGCTTCATCCAAAAGGACTTTCTCAAATGACTACCAATAAGCATACATTGAGCCTTATTTAATATTGCTCGATTCATTCTTTCGGCGACATCGTTATTTTCTGGAGTTCCCGGAATAGTTAACTCAAATTTTATTTCCTTTTCTTTAAAGAATTTCTTTACTTTGCTGTTCACATATCAGGTACCATTATCACATCTAAATGAACATATTTTCACTGAAAAACGGCTCGTGATTCTAGCTTCATACAGTTTTAAATATTAATACCCATCAGATTTGGATTTAAGACCAAAAGCAACTGTGAAATGTGTGTAATCGTCAGTCAGTGTCAATATATACTTAACATCATTGTATGCAATAGGAGTTATTGGCCCACAAACATCACTATGTATTCCTTCTAATGGTCTTGTGGTTTGAGTCCTTGATCCATTGTTGTTGTTTAGTCTGTTTTTGATTAAATTTTTTTGATTTTGAAAAAAAGATTAAATGGTTGTTTAGTCTGTTTCCCCAGAATACATATTTTTCAAAAAGCTGAATCATCATATTTTAAATCAACAATACCATTTACAATTTTGCATAGATGTTTTAAATTTTGATTGGCAATATGACCTTACCTGTTATGCCAAACTTGACCACTTACACTTGAAAATGCCTTTCTCTCCATCACACACTTTTCAACAACAATGGGAAGTTTATGGATATTATCCATTCTATTACCAACAACAATACTGGAATTACCTTTGTTGATGTAACATTTCTTATTTTGAAAATGAATTACAAAGCCTTTCTTATCTAGAAACAGAAATTAAGTTGAATTTAAGATTTTCAACAATTAGCCCATTATTCAATTCTATCTTGTTTACTTTTCCATTCATCACAGTATATGCTTTTACATATCCAACTTCTTTAGCCACATGAAATGTATTAGACTTTGCTACAGTTATTTTTATTGGATTGTCAATGTTTCTACGATTACAGATCGGAGTTCCCACCTTTACTAGATGATCTGATGCGCCGGAGTCCAACACCCAGTCACTCTCAAGTGTTGAGACTTCGCTTACCACCGCTGATGATGATGCCGTTCAATGGAAGCTATAGGCAGGTTCCACCTTCTCTTCTGCAGCCAAACTTGCACCATTTCTGCCTCCGTTGTTCCCTTGTCTTCCTCTGCGACCAGCCGCTCCTCCGCCTCTTTCTCTTGAACGCCCCTGGAAAGCTCCTCCTCCAGGCTTCCAGCACTGCACTTTCCTATGTCCTTCCAGACCGCAATTATAACAATTGAATTTAAAGGTTTCTTTCTTCTCTCTTCCTTCACTTTGAGTCCTCAAGTTGCCCCTCCAGCAGTCAGTGAAGGCCATATTCGGGACATCTCGTTCGACTGCGACCGAGCCTCTTGTCTCTCTTCTATTCGCTTCATACTCTTCGATCCGCACTCTAACATATTCCATTCTCAGTTCTGTAGTGGTCAGCGATAGCAGACGCGTTACTACTGTCTCGTACGATGAGGGCATTGTCATCAGGAATCTAATTAACGCACCATCGTCATCCATCTTCTCACCAGCTTGTCGTAAGTTACGGATCTGTCTGCCGAATCTAAGGCAGTATTCACCGAATGATTCCTCTGTCGGTTCGTACACTAGCGTATGTAATTGTTTCGAAAGCATCATTCGACTCAGTACGGACTTCTTCTCGACTCTGTCTTCTGTTGTCTCGGTTCTGACAGGACTTCGAACGACTTCTCAACATGTGACAGGACTTCTTTCTCATCTAAAAACACCTCCGTTCTAAATTTCCAGTCACTATGATTCTTCCCGTCTAAAAGAATTTTTCTATATCGTTCTTCTTCCATGTTAGAACTCCTAACGTGGTTAATAAATCACTTAGTCCCTGGGCCCGTAACCTATAACGAGGTTAAAATGAGTGGCACAGTGGTATCCGGTTTGGAATACTTTATTCCAGACATAATACGTGGCAGACATAATACATAATTCGTGAGGGAACCCCCTGTTGCGAGGGACACAACCTTGAAAGGCAGTCGGGCTGGGAGGGCAGGGATCGTATTGCTAGGGAGTTCGAACGTCCGGCGGATTTTCCCCCAGTTGGAGAAGAGGGCAAGGAGAGACGGAGCGGACCAACGGGTCACCTCCTGGTGTATACCAGGGGGATTCGTGCCCAATTCTACGGCGGCGGTAAAAGCAGCGGTGAAGGGCACGGGCTGCTCTAGACTGCGGGTGGTGGCACATGTAGGCACCAGTGATGCTTCCGAGCGCGGAGCCAATGAGATTTTAGATTCCTTTAGGGATCTAAACTCGGAGGTGGAACGCGTTCGGAGGGGCACTGGTGTCGATATGCGGCTATCCATCTGCAGCATTGTTCCTCGGACCGACTGCGGTTCTCGAGTTTGGGACAGGATTGCCTGGATCAACAAGAGGCTGTGGAAATTCTGTGTGAGCATTGGGGCAGAATTCGTTGATCTTCGGCCGGTGCTTAGATCGTGCCGGGCTCCCCTCAACTCGTCTGGGGTGCATTACTCCAAAGAGGCGTCTGAACGGGTGGCTCGTAGGATTTATGAGCACTGCAGGTATTTTTTAGACTAGAGGGTAGGTCATCTAGTGGGATTCGTAAAAAATTAATCAAACGTAGCCTCCGAGGAAATCAACTTTGCGAAAACCTCCACATCAAAGTAAACTTAGGCGCGGTTATGCCGGAAAATAGCGGAAATATTTCCAAATCGCGTAATCCGGAGAAAGATATTAAATCAGGTGTAATTAGGACTTCCAGTGTAAATCGTCAACCTAATACACGTAAGCTTGAAAAAGGACCAACCGACTCTCACCTTACGAAATACGACATTAACTTTGTCGTAGTTAATTGCCGTAGCGTAAAAAACAAGCGCGCAGAAATCGAGCATTTATTTCAGGACGCAGATGTAGTCTTAGGAACAGAGAGCTGGCTTGTGGAGGATATAAGCGACAGCGAAGTTTTCCCGCCAGGATATAAAATCTACAGACGCGATCGACGCGATAGAACAGGTGGCGGAGTTTTTCTAGCGGTTAAATCACATTTACATAGCACCGGTCACGAAATAACCGACAATGTAATAGAAAGCGTATGGTGTACAATTAAACAACAAAACAATAGGAGAATACATGTTTGCTCTTTTTATAGACCTCCAAACTCCGAAGTAGATACTATTTACCAATTAGAAAATCAAATATCCGCATTTACTTTGAGAGATAGTAAAAGTGTAATAATTATTGGGGGAGATTTTAATCTCCCATGTATAAATTGGGATTCTTACACGGTAAAACCGAATTCGAGGAATAGAAAAATCAGTGAGATCTTACTCAACGTACTCTCAAATCACTCGCTATCCCAAGTAGTCGACAAGCCTACGAGAGGTAATAAAATATTAGACCTTTTAGCAGTAAGCCATCCTAAGTTGATAAAACATATCAATGTTCTCGACGGTATAAGTGATCACAGAGCAATTCTTGCAACCTTAAAGACAGAAGTGGAGTCAGCCGAAAAACCAAAACGCAATATTTATTTATTTGATAAATGTAACTTCTTTAAATTTGGCGAGATGCTTAATGATTCATACACGGACTACGTAGCTAAAACAGAGGATAAAAGCACCGATGTGTCATGGAAATACTTTTTAGAAATCTTACGCCAAGGAATCAATGAACACATTCCGCAAAAACTGAAAAGTGATAGCAAAGAACCTCGTTGGTACAATAACGATGTTAGGAGAGACCTTAGGAAACAGAGAAAACTGTACAACATGTTCAAAAAAACCATTACGTTTGATGAAAAATCGAAGGAACTAGAAGCAAAAGAGAGTTACCTTGCGCAACGCTCAAAAACCAAGAAAACTTTGCGTGCTGCACTGCGAAATTTCAAGAAAAAAATACTTGGAAAATTACTCGAAGAAAATCCTAAATCTTTTTGGTCATATGCGAGAGAACTTCAGGGAAAATCTTCTACCGTAGATTCGTTATTTGATAAAGATGGTAAACTTGTCACAGAAAATATTGATAAAGCTAATGTGTTAAACTCCCACTTTGAAAGTGTTTACACTACAGACGACACTGCGTGTAATTTAGACATTCCATGCATTGAGGAACCGATGAAAGAAATAACAATTCAGCGCGATGGGATAACTAAACAGCTACAATCGATAAAAAGTAATAAATCTCCGGGTCCGGAGGGAATACCCGCGCGCGTCCTCAAGGAGTTAGCACCACAGATCGCACCGTTCTTAGAGATAATATTCAATAAGTCATTATCTGAAGGAAAGATACCAATGGACTGGAAAACTGCAAACGTTACACCGATATTTAAAAAGGGAAACAGGCATGACCCAGGAAACTATCGACCAATATCATTAACATCGATTACAGGCAAGATTCTCGAACATATCGTTGTTAGCAACATCATGACTTTTCTGGACAGTCGAAACCTCCTGCATAATTGTCAGCATGGGTTCCGGAAAGGTAGATCATGCGAAACACAGCTCGCGCTCTTTCTTCACGACGTTCTCAAATCTGGTGAATCGAAAAAACAAGTTGACGCACTATTTCTAGACTTTAAGAAAGCTTTCGACACGGTACCTCACAGAAAACTATTATACAAATTACAGTCATGCGGGTTAAACGAACAAGTAGTAAACTGGATACGTGACTTTCTGAGTGATCGTAAGCAAAAAGTAGTTCTTGACGGAATTAGCTCTGATATAGTTAAAGTGACATCAGGTGTCCCGCAAGGAAGCGTTATTGGCCCACTTTTGTTCATTATATATATAAACGACCTTTGCTCCCGAATTAGCAGTAAAATACGTTTATTTGCCGACGACGCTGTCATATACCGCGAAATTAGTGATCAATCTGACTTTGAAATTCTGTCATCGGACTTAAACAACGTTCATGCGTGGAGCAAAGAGTGGGGACTAGAACTTAATCTGAGCAAATGCACGGCGGTGCATTTCTTGCGTAGGTCGTCCAACTATCCCCATGTATATGTTGTGGATGGCGTTAGCATAAATGCGACAGATGAAGTGAAATACCTGGGAGTTACGATAACTTCGAACCTATCGTGGGGGACACATATAAGAAATATTTGTGGCAGAGCCCTGAAGAAGTTAGGATTTGTCAAGCGTGTTGTGGGAAGATTATCGGATGATAAAGTGAAAGAGAGGTGCTATTTCGCACTCGTCCGGCCACACCTTGAATATGCAGCGAGCATATGGGATCCGGCGGAGAAAGACCTAGTCCATGAACTTGATAAAATACAAAGGAAAGCTGCGCGATTCGTGAAAAACTGCTACGGCCGTACAGAAAGCGTTACACAGATTTTGAAAGATTTAGGGTGGGAGCCGCTAGAGACTCGGAGGCTACGCGCTAGGCTTAGATTGCTTGAGCAATTGAGAATGAATATCTTTCAGAGCGACACGGAGAACATCATATTAGAACCACATTATATTTCCAGGTCCGACCGAATCGATAAATTAAGGGAGATATTTTGCCGAACGGATAGGTATGGGAATTCGTTTTTCCCCCGAACAATTAAGGACTTTAATAAATGCTAGGCGGAACTTTGATTTTTTTTTGTTTTGTTGACGGCTGGTGTCCTAACACCCCCCGCCACACGCCTTTTGAGGCGGCTTGCGGGGTAGTATGTAGATGTAGATGTAGATGAATACAACAAACACGCACAACCAACGCGTACAACAGTTGACCGGCTGCACACAGACTGGCAATGACGCAGGACTTGGCCTCGACACACCGTCCACAAAACGCTAGTCACTTGTTTAGGCCACTCTGCGTTGTATGAGAAACTTCGGATCCCATTACAACACCATCAAATGTACCAACCGGGTCTATTGGACCCAGTCAGTCGTTCTAGGGTTAAGAGTGTTTGAAAAACCTATTTCAATCTTAGATATAATGTATTTGAGAAATCTATCTCAGTTGAAATGATTCATTTGATAACATAATATTTTCTGTACATCTGTAAATTTGTATAATCAGATTTAATTTTGTTTCACGTTTGAAAATGTGTCGTTAGTTTTTTGCAGGGGTGATGGAATCTGACCGTGCAGTAGCACTAAGAAATTAAAGAAAAAGGTATAGCTTAGATTATGCAATCTAGTGGAATATTGAAACCTGGTGACTGATAACGGTGACATTTTTATTGTAATGAGAAATGATGGTGTTTCGGGAATCATTCTGTTTTATGCCTGTGTATATTCTGAAGCAAATAGTTTGCAATTTATGAGTAAAGAAATGGCGTACTCATTCTGATTTGTACGTAGTTTTTTTTAAACTGGAACAGAATAATATTACATACTCTGGTGGTGACTAATCTGTAACTATAGTTTATTTGTTTTATTATGGTGATTAGAGTTAGCTAGCCTTAGTGGCTGTTTTGTAGAGGTTATATAAATGAAGAAATTGAAGGAACAAGAAAACAGTCTAGAGGCTAGTCAGACAGAGTAGAGTTAGACAGATTGATATCGTGGCTACTAGGCACCAAAGAGAAACTATTCACGCCTCAGTCAAATGACGGAGTACTATTCATGTGTTACTATTGCATTGTTCTATAGTATACGTATAAATTTTGAAAATTATCTCATAGAATTATTCATCAAGATCTCTGCACATGATACGCAAATAGCGTTTGGAACTCGAATGAAATATATCCGGCGGAAATATCTTCACGGCCAGGATTCTAACACAAGTCTTCGGGATTAGAAGCCCACCTTCACTCTTACCACTACATCAACCTTCTTGTTCTGATTGTACTTATCATATTATTCCACCGCCTACACAGTACCTAGCTATTTTTGCAAGTACGTATGTAATTTTACCTGGATTTGTTTAATATTACGTATTGGGCCGCTCTTTGAATATTTCTGTTTATAATCATTCATTTAACTTTTCTCCCTCTTTGCCACAGTGGATGTCAGCAATGCGGTTATTATACTTAATTCATTTCTGGTGCAAAAAATGTTTTTCTATCACTGAGCGTACTCATTCGCAGTGCACGCGCGTGTACCGCTCCATAATCCTCAGAAAATCATTTCCCACTACTCCACCCCACTCAATCGCTCCCACTCCCACCCACTCCTGCCCCCACGCACCTACCCTACTTCCTAGTTCGAGTCGCCCAACATCTTGGTGGCTAATGATCAGGAGCGTTGCCACTAATTGCTCCAATGGCGCCACCATCGACTCTTTTTTTTTTCTTCCCTTCAACCCTCCCACACCAACATCCCCATCCCTTCCCTCGTGATTCACTCCACCCAATATTCTTCCCCATCCCTCCACGCCCGTCCGCTCCCTCATTCCCTCCCCCCAACACCCCTTCCATCCCATCGCTCTCCCCTCCCCCGACCCACGCCAGAATCTGTCGGCCCAATCTCCTCGCCTTCCTCTTCCATTTCCCTCCGATGCTCTCTCTCTCGCTCAAAGTGTTCTAACTGTTCCCCAAACCCTTTTTACCCCTCCGTCCAGGAACTGACGGTCACCTTCCACTCGCCCTCAATTCCACCCCTTCACCTCTTCTACGATCCCTCAGGGCTAGTTACGTATAGCCAGGGTTTCACCTTGGTATAGAAGGGTTACATTACTGAGTATATGTAAAGCCCCGTTCACAACAACTAAACTTGACTTAACTTGGCGGGACTTAGGATACGTGGGGAGGATTTGTTGTCATCGGAAGCAAAATTGTGTGTTTTGCAATAAAGGGTTTAACCCCGGCTGCAATGTACTAACAAATTTTATATGATTTTCTTGCTCTGTTCTTGCTGTCTGAAGCACCTCACATCTACATCTGCAACTACGTACTGTCCTGCGAAACGCCGTTGGGGAGTACGTAGTTGTAGATGTTGGCAGAGAGTTTAGGACAACAGTCGTGTAAAGATGTAAGGATAAGGTTTTGGGAGGTGAAATGGTGACGTGTATTGTGGGAGTGTATTTAGTGGAGATAATTTTTTATTGTGGCCGCTTATTGTGCGCGGAAAGAACGAGTTATTATACCTACCTTTTGGGAAATGAATCTCTCTTCTGTTATCACTTCTGTCACGCTTAGAATTGTAGTTGAGCGTCATGATAACATTCTCTGTGTCACTCTGAAACACACCAGTTCTGAACAATTCACTTGATGCCACAGCTACGATAGGTTATAAGCCCTCATTTATTGTCAAACAGATTTCATTCACGGCGCACTCAAAAACTTAAGCTCACAGAGATGTCATAATATTATAAATTAAAAGAATTAGGAATTAAAAAATAAAATAGGCCTCCTGAGAAACAGTTATCACACACACTAGGATTCATGCACTTTAGCGTGGTGTCCATCTTGCATTGATTAACTGATACACATATACACATTCACTGAAATCATTATCTGTAACTTTGACTAAATACACATTCACCAGTGTTTGGTATTTTTGTCATAAATGATCGTTATGCTGGATTGTAGGCTTTTGCAGCTGTTGATGCTTATGTAGTGGCAATGTTTTCGAGTTTGACTGTTTCTCAAGCGTTTTAGCCCCAACTTCACCCCTGTAGACGCTCGCTGCAACGTGGGTGAAGCGTTGGGGCTAAAATGCTTGAGACACAGTTAAACGCGAAATCATCGCTTCATCCACACACAAACGCGAAATCATCCACACAATTTTATTATACATGCGACCCGGGTTTCAGCAACTTCGTGCCATCATCAGGTCTGAATGGCACGACGATGGCACGAAGTTGCTGAAACCCGGGTCGCATGTATAATAAAATTGTGTGGATTGAAACAAAGTTATTTTTATCTTGGAGGTAGCGTACTTGGAGCTGAACTGAGATATGCATAGGAGGATTACTTTTGCGGTATAAGGTTTAGCTTATTGAGCAATGTATTTATTTCAGAGATTGTTTAAAGGTTTAATGTCAGTAATCGACCAGGCATTTTTGAATTGCGGTAGTTCGATTTGAGTTTGTGTAAATAGTAAATCTGGCATCGCGTGAGAGCCTGTTTTCAAACAGAAAGACCGTTAGTAACTGTTAGAATTCATCAAATTCAGTTTCCAAGGTTTTACGTAGGAGACAGATTTTACCTGAATTTCCAGTAAGGAGAAATCGTTGAATAGTTTGGGCAGAATCTTCATCATATGTTCATCCATGTAGACGTGTAAACGGAGTAAAATTTATTTTTTTACTTTTGTCTCCATGTAGATTGCAATATTTTACTTAAATTAATATTTCTTCTGGCCAAAATTTTCCACATAATTTCAAGGTTTATGAAAATGGTCCGTTTTTTAGTAGACATCAGAAAGTGTGATGTCCTTAATGATATCATCCCTAAATTAATAAATATGTTAATGGTTTTCTTACCGTACCTAGGAATCATAATTTATGTTGGAAGTAAAGAATTCGAGTGTAATTATGTTGAAATTTGCTCATAGTATGAAAGTCTTGATTTTTGTTTCAACTCGTCCTCAAAAGTTATTTTATATTTATATTCTCAAAATTACCGTCCGAGGTTTATGTGAAACCCAAGAAAAAAGACAGAAAGGGATGTGTGCTTCAGGCATATGTGAAATGAATTTTCCAAAACCTCATTTAAAATTTTCTTCAACCCGTCCGCAGCTCCCCTATTTTTGCCAAAAAAGGAAAGTAGGCACTAGCGGTTGGCGAGAGATGATTTATTTTTTTTGTTTTTTTTTTAATGCCGGCTGAGAGATCGTGGAAGAAGTTGCGGGCAGAGATACATGACCCATCACCGCTCAAAATGCCACCTGCATCACCGCTTTCCCTCACTGCCCGTAGTTTCCGCATCGCCTCGTATCAACCCTTCCCCGACACTCTTATTTCCCCGTCATTACACGGGTAAATTCCGCGCCAGGATACGCATCTGCATGCGCAACCCTCTTTCTTCATCCTCTCCTTTCCCCCTCGCCCTCTCTTTCCTGCCGCCCGTTATCCGTTTGCTTACGGGCGGGCGCCTGGCGCTCCCTGACGCTGACGGCGACAGCGCAAAGATTCGTCAGCTCTGATAGGGTCGGAGACGGGAGGAAGAGGTTCGGCACAGAAGAGCGGAGGGTTGATTCTGAGGGGGAGAGGAGGGATTTTCGGTGGCGGAGCGAAGTTTCGGATGCCTCCTCTTAATTACTCACGTCATGAGTGTTCCAAGGATGCGAGAATGGGCGTAAAAGATAAGTAGATCGCACTTTTATCCCACGCTCTTCAGAAAAGTTCTTTTCTGAGGCATCATGTGTTGCGCATCTCACCATACAAATATCATAGCTTGAAACTGCACGTTGTATCTTCCGGTAAGCTTGAACGAATACGAATATCGTGTACAGTGATCTCTGTCCATCAATTGAAAAGCGAAAAGCCGTTGCTACTCGGTACTACATTAGCCATATCTCTGATACACCTCAAAATTCTTGTACCCAGAGCTATTTTTAACTCAAAACACTGAGGAAAACCGCACGTTTCATTAATAACCGTTATTTAATCTTATTTCAGCATACATTTCTGTTTTGGTGAAATATTTGATCGCCTAGATGATATTATGCTTTTTGGGTCGTTGAAGTATCGGACCCCTTTAAAATATGTCGTAATACATCTGCCGTACGTGGTATCGTTTTATGTTCTCGATACTGTCACAATACATAAAGATAAAAGACTGTAATAGTTAGCGTATTTAAAGTAAGTTCATGCTAATTTAGACCATTCATGAGATCGTTGTCACTTCAGAGCTGCTAGCCTTTTATATTAGAAGCCAGATAAGTTGCCATGAGAAGGAAAGTTTTCCTGAAATATATGAAAAAATGATATTTATCTTAGCTCACATCCCGGATATTAAAAAATATTTGCGAGAAATTTTGAACTTTATTTATGCTTAGATTGGGTATCTTTAGATTGAATATCTTTTCGAGAGGCGATGATCCCCAGGAGTTTGTGTAACATCTGTAAAAATACTGCGGAATATTTTCTGCTACCTGTGTCGTGCCATCAAATAACACGGAAAAGCACTCCCGGTATCACAGCCACGCATATGTGGCTGGACAAGTAAACAAAGCAGATTAAATTCAAACCAAAATTAAAATTAGACTTGGTTAACATAGTAATAATAAGTAATGTGAAAATGAATTTCTAGGTTTTCCTAACACAACTGGAATTTAAACAATCTAATAATGCCAATATGAATGGAAAGTTAAGTGTAACAATAATATAGAAGGCCATCAGGGTATCCGTGCCGTGAGCCATATCACATCATCTCATACTCATCGCGTCAACCTTCCCTTCACCATACTCCTAAAATACTTTCGCACTTTGTCTAGCCACATAACTGTACAGGTCTGTTTATAAAAATATTTCTTTCCCATGCTTTTTGTGGCTTCATTAAGAAAATTGTATTTAACAACAATGCATTTCCTATGAATAAAAGTATCCTGGCGAAAGAAAAGGATAGCAGTTTTACTCACATTTTATATCGTCTTTGGAAATAAATTCTTCAAAAATTTTTCACGGTTCAAATGAGAGCCAAGAGACTAACTTTCCTGAAATCGAATGAGCATCTCATTAGACCTCCATTCCACCGTCGCTGATGCATCAAACCAAATGAAAAGATTTATATTAGATTCGTTTCTATCAACCGTGGCCTGGCCATAATCAAACCACTACCTTAATTAAATTTTAAGGATGGTCCCCGCACTCACCCCGCCCATCCCTGGGCTTCAAATTTTTAGCTCACCCTTGCCCCCTCCCGGCCTACCTGCCCCGCCCCCAGGCCATCTTCCTCTTCTCCTGCCCTTCCATCATCACCCGTGGCGGCGGAGTGGGGAGGCGGGCTCTCAGATTCGCCGCGAAGAGTAAGTAGTGCTCCCAGCCCCTCTTCATTTCCTCTCTCTCTCTCCTCGCTTCAACCACCCCCACCTCTCCCCTAAGCTTCCCCCCCCCCCGCAGACCTACCATCAGTCCCCGCATTTCGACTTGCTTCCGCACCCACAAATCCTCGTTCTCTCTAGGATCCGGCAGTTGTGGTGGCGAGAATGCTATATTTCAATTCAGAGGACCCGAACTCGGATCCTGATGATAACAGAAGAATTAACATGGCTGGATATGACCTAATTTGCTCGTTATGTAGTTTTAGCGAGATTTTTCTATAGTAATAACAGAAATGAATCCCCCGTCGATTTTTTCGTTTGACGCCGAGCATTTTGTGAGTCACCTGAAATAAAAGTACTGCTCTTCCTCTGTGTCAGGTTTGTGCTAATATCTTCATTCTCAAACTTGTAGAGACATCCGGCTTCACACGGGTAGGAGTTGAATTTTCGATGAAGTTATATTGTACCAATCCATGATAAAAGAACCAGGTTACGGTTGTAAGCCAAAAAGTCCTGAATATTTTTCCCATTTATAGCAATTCTTTTGTTTACGTGGGAAAAATGCTAGGTACTCTGAAATGATAGAATGGTTTACAGAATAAATTAAATACTAGATATATTCAACAGTATCCGGCAAGATGCTGTGGAACATCATCTGGAATTTAAAGGAAAGATACTTAAAAACTTTTAAATGTTCACTCTGTTATACTCAAGGAAAAATGAAGTTTATAACAAAATCAATTGAAAAAATATAAAGATTCCCTTAAAATAACCTCTGCACTCTTACCAATTCTGTTTCTTTTAGCAAGACTGCTTCGCAAGGGAACCTTCCAACTGGTAAATAAGATCCACGTATTTAGTTATTGGGGTGAAGTTGACCATTTATTGGCTACAAATCTGTGGCCAGGTTCCGACCATTTGTGTTCGGCCAAGGCGGATGGCCAGAACTGTTTAATTTCGCTGGACCGCTTCCGTTCCTGTTTTCCTCACCTGACGGATCGGCCTGTTTGTACAACGTAGGATTCTGCGCAGGTGCAGTGAAGTGGAACGCCATCTCTCTGTGCGAGCGAGCCTGTCCTTTAGTTTGGGCATGTGGCTGGACGTCTTTCTGCAACACGTGAATCTGGATTTTATGCTGCTGATGGAAACCTCGCTATTCTCGGTGGTGACGGTATCATATGATTTTGTGGCATATGCTGATGGCTTTTTTCTTGCAGATTTTTCCTATGCAGTGCCTTTTTTGTTTTCAAAAGGCCCTTCTCTGGATCATCTCCTTAGGGTAGCCATTTTTCCATAGTTACCAAACACATATGTTCGGAATCTGGCCACAGTGTGGACGTCAATGAACCAGTGATTGCCTACAACAAAGGATGCTACTACCCGAGGCTAATTCGGGAGCCCGTCGAAATCGTTAAACTCCCGAAAAATTATGACCGAGAAAATGGCTACAACCTATCGAGCTTCTGGAAGAGTCTTCACGCCGAAATGCGAGGAAAATCGGGTAGCTAATCAAGACTCATTGGACGGGATATGACTGAAAATTACGGAACATGAGCTGCGTCGACACTTCAGTCCTGAAGACGCCGGGAGGATGACTGTAGTAACCTTTGTCACAAAAATACGAGTACAGCACTCGGAGGATCACCCAAGAGCAGACTATCGAAAAACGACATGGTGTGGAAACCTTCCCACCCTCGTGCTCATTGGTGTAATATTTAGATAAATCGTTCATTATTCACGATTTATGTTTCGCAGTTTTCACGTTAATTTTAAATTTTACATGTTGAAAAACCATGCTGAGTGGATGAAAAACACACCAAACCTCCTTACTCTCTATATGGAACGTAAAATATGAATTCCAGAGAATGTATCCTGAGGTGGTTTTGTTCCATCTTAAAAGTAGGAGAAAACGGTACTCGACCGCCACGAGTGAAGATGGTTTGTTGCCGTGATTAGGGCATCGAATTAAATTTCCTTCATCCCTCTCGTGTACACAACTAAGTATAAACACACGCCCTAACACCGATATCAATTCGCGAGCCATTCAGAATCCCAGTATTACTCAATTAATTCTTAGTTTCTGAAAGGACTGCCATTAATTAAATGAGAGAACAGAGTGAGAAATAATCGCAGAAAAAAGTAATCCCATCAATTAGAGGTGGTGAGTACCCGACCGTGACGTTACGGAGCGAAATTGAGTTTTCACTGGGTCTGGTGATTTTTCGCATCAATTTTGGAAACGATTCGTTGCACTTCCTCACTCATCCACCGTCGATGATTGCGCGTGATTGAAATGGTTGGAGCATTTGATGGAGACAATTTAGCAGAGACAACCGACCACCTCTACTTGTGTTGAAATGAGAAAGACTCCAAGGAAAATGACTGCTTGTCTTATTTGGCTTGTCATTCAAATTGGACTGTTGTTGCTCATTTGTGCTGTTTAAAATTACATTGATCTCTCATATCAGGAATTATTTAATTTTTAATTTACATGAGGCATTGATTTTCATCTTTTTCTCAGCTTCATCATTGAAAAATAATATTGAATTTATCATTATAAAATAAATTTTACCCATCCACATCTCCTTCTAGATCTGACTCTTATTCTTATCGTTTTTCTGCAAGTATTTTCAACCGTTACAATAATACAATAAATTTTAGTCTCATGTGCAACTCATAGCTGGATGTATAAATTGTCCAATATACTATTTTATGTTGCCAAGGATTGGTTATAGAGGTAGTAAAACATTTATGTCTAAAATTGTTAATCTCTTTCGCAACAACAATAATATCGATTTCAAGCATTCATGTTGTCTCCTGTTTATTTCCCTAAGGGAAAAGCGTTTATAAGAATGAATTTTGACGGTGAACTTAATTCCTAACTATAGGATGTAATATTTCAAAATCTGCGCAACATGAAATGTAAATAGAATTGACACTTTTTAAGTAAAAGCTTTCTTTAAAAAATCTTTCTCACTAGCTATAAAAGGGTACTCGTATCGCTGCATTTTCCATATCATGGAAATCAATTGAGGCAGAAGAAATTTGAAAATTTTGACCTGAAAAAAGCTCTAATTTCTTAAAAACTAATTTGTATAGACGGCAGTTACAGATGTCGTACTTATGCGCACTAAATGGAAAAAAGTTTTAATTTAATTGTTTACTTTTCTTCTACTCGGAAGCTTCTCTGTAGAAATTGAACCAGAAGTCTTAATTTATTTCATATACGAAGAGTGACAAAACTTTGAACTTGCATATTCAGCCATCAGTACAGTTAGCAATTATTTAAAAAAATTAAACAATGCGTGCCAAATATTTTTTCAATGGTACTGCAGACATTCATTTTTTCATTAGGTGATTTCACAGGGAATGACCCGAGAACTAGGAATCATTCTTTCCACATTCTTTCCTATTACATGAAGCGTCATATTGCCATATCTTTACAGTACTCCTAAAAGATTCGATGGAATTCGGCCAAGATATTTCATTGCACTGCCCACTCTGTTTTCGCGTATTATACATTGATGTGCTACGGCCTATTAGTCTGCGATTGTATGTTTTTGTTGGGTTTATAAAATTTTTGTGGAGGCCGATCCATGCTTCTGCAATGCCATGCATAAACACTTCTACCCATATCCCTTTCCTCCTCACCTTCCCCATCCCACCAAGAGTGGCTGAATGCATTCTTTTCCCTTGCTCATGTAGAATTTAGACGCCCAGAAATCACGTAGTATAATTTTAGTTTTTTGAAAGACTTTAGCGCGATTCTTTCCTGAACTTCTCCACGACTGCTATGTTTTATCGCTTGGTTTTAATACCTAACCCAAAGGTTATGCATCGGATGCATTAAGTCTTTGCCTATGAGACAA
The DNA here is from genome assembly GCA_963169105.1 of Ceriagrion tenellum. NCBI lineage: Eukaryota > Metazoa > Arthropoda > Insecta > Odonata > Coenagrionidae > Ceriagrion > Ceriagrion tenellum. The sequence goes on along the minus strand of OY720636.1, from coordinate 30,828,336 downwards.
GTGATAGGTATATAGTGATAGCGTCTGATGAATTAAGTCGATTTGCGGTGCAGTCTTTACATATATTACCCATCTTTGTGGTTCGCGTTTTATCTGAAATAGAAAGCGACAAAGGCTGACGGAAATGGTCAGTTAATATCCCTTATTTTAATTTTCCATCATAATTTCTGATTCTACAAGTGCTTTAAAACTATATATGTATAACCAATTAACACATTCAACCTGAAAGACGCAAATGTGCGTCCGTAGTATTTACCAGGATGCCGGAGGAAGCACTTTCACGTTCATAACAAATGGTAAAATAATGCCATCCGTCCTCTTGTCACATACGATTATTAACACAGCAGCTTCCCAGTATTCATGCATTGGAATTAGAGGAGTGCGCCGTTTAGATTTTGTCCATTAGATCCAATCTTTTATGAATGAAAAGACGAATTAAAAATTGTAGTCGTTAACTTATTGCTTTACAACTGTATCTATATAATTTGGTTCCTTTTAGGTACAATTATAGAGATAACTTCGCTCATTTGTTGCTGAGGTATACTATCCTTTTCATTTATATGATAAATAACTTCTTTTCACCAACAATCTGTCGAAAAGGCACAATATTTTTAATATTTCGTCATCAATTCACTATTCATGTAAATTAATATTTGTTTAAGTTAAAATTAAGTTTAAAAAAATTGTTTCAACTTTTATCAATTAATGCCGTAGTACTAATCTCTACAAAAATAATAAATGCTTTAAATTGAAACTAGGTCGATCATTAAAAAACTCATGCGCTTTTGAACAGAGCTCTTTTCCCCGCTCGTCTGGTACTGCAAACTTGTCACGCCAGACGCTCTGTTTAGAATTGATATTGGTAACCAATGGTGACCGTCAGATTCTAAAAAATGATCATTACATATGCTATAATGAATCACTTTAGCTGTTCTAGAAGTTGAAATTTCATTAATATGAATTTCATTTTTTGGATTTTGGCCAGCTATTTGGGATTTGGGACCACTGTGCGTTGTGACGATGATAAATACATGACGATGGCGCCCACCTCAAATTCGGATATCCGTGAGATTTTTTTACATATTTTGTGAAGGTTAAAAGACATTTGTGAAGCTAGTTCTCGACATATGCGGGCATAAATAACATGCATATTATTCGTTTAAACACTTAGCACGCTAGAAGGGATACTTATTTCGGGAGAAATGGCAAAAGACTCCTTTGAAAACATATTCTCGGCACCAAATTGGTTTACAATACGATTCTCATCACTCACCGATGTCAATAACGTCAATTGTAAAATCTATACCCATTTACAATCACTGCAAACATACTCGCGCTACCAATGTGGCAATGATTTAGTCACGTATCTTCGCCTGCGAAGAAATGGAAATTCTGAGAGCCAAATCATACCCGAAACTCATTCGAACTTCCCGCAGCCACCCACGTACCGCTACGATGTTGCCATTTTTCCGGCAGTGGATCACCACGTTTTTAGCTATGTTCGCAAAATTGTTCATTTTCATCTTAGGACGACGATTAAAAGATGTACTTACTCGTAAAATTATCGGGAGTACGATAAAAACATTAATTTGTTGTTATATCACGTAGTTTTAAAAGTTTAAATAATAGTGAGCACGGTTAATTTTGGGGAGGGAGACCCCCGCTGCGTGGGTCGAGGAGAGAGGCCGGCGATGGGTCTCCGCGTCCGAGGAAGGGTTAGGGATTAGGACCGTCCGCGAGGTTGGCCCCACCCAACTTGAGACTACCTGAGATGTGGCCCCAGATATTCGGTTTTAACCCTTTTATGTTTAATTTTAAAATGAGGCGGTGCTGTGGTACATATGCGGGAAAAGCCTACATTATAAATTAAGAAAGTGGCAATGTGACAATTAGAATATACAACCAAACAATTATCTGGCCATTTTTATGCTTTTTTGTAATGTCATGGGTTGTACTCATTAATCAGGTTTCATTCGTGTTTGCTGGATTTGACGAGGTCTTTTTGATTGCAAGGTATGTTCAGCTGTTTTCTCGAGTTACTGGTGTCACAACATCCCTTATCAAACACCTTGCTAGCGGCTGCTGGGTTGCGCGATGCAGATACTCCTCCATTAGTACTTGTCAGCATCTGGTCTTGCGATAGGCTTCAATTTGTTCCCGTTTCTCCGGTGCGCTAAGGCAAAAGCATGATTGCCTCCGATATCCATCTAGATTCGCCCCTCTCTCCACACCAGCAATTCCTCCCTTTTTCCTCTAATCTCTGACTTTTCCTCCCGTGGGCCATAAACCACCTCCCACCGTCGCTGCTCCCTCTACGCTCCTGAGGACTTCCCTCTTGCTGCGCGCTCCGGGACTAATCCTCAAACCTTCCCGTGCCTGAATCCCACCCTCTCCCCCCACTCCATATGCCTTGCGTAGCATTCTCCCTTACATCCTTCTCGCCAGTTCACCTATATTGGCCTCTCCATCTGTCCCCTCTCCATCTCTTTCATTCCGTCCCTCCTTGCTCGCTCGCCATTCGTCCTTGTGAAAAGGCTTTCCATCCTCTCTGCGCACCATTCACTCCCTCTCCTCTTCATACTGCCTTCCTTTTTCGGAACGCGTTCTCCTTATTCCGCACTAATCCTTTGCCCTCCTGCACTCTAAGCGCCGTCGCTATCTCTTTCTGCTCCTCCGGAATATCTTTCATCATACTTCCCCACTCAGCGTCGCTCCATCTCATCTCCCTCTCTCCTTCTTCCGCCCTCTCTTCTGTGTCATAATGAGAGACATCCCTCCCGCTTACTCCGCGTGAGTTTTCATGCCTCGCTTCCTCCTCTCCTGAATACACTTATTCGGCATTGCTTCCTTTATCGACCTAGTTTCTTATCTGACGTGAAACTGACAGCGTCAACCTGTCCATTATTTACTTTGATAAGCCTAAGGAATCGGCGAATTTCCCCTCTCAACTTGTCTTGCTGGTAGGTCTATCGTGTTTGCTGTCCCCGTGACAAAACCATGATTATGATGATAAATTCGTGAACTGAAGGATAGAGTCCTTTAGAGAATAATCGATCTTATAAGTACACGAGTTATGCTAAGTGTGCTAGCAATGCTAGTGAGGCTGTTTTATATCTTTATAATTTCATTTTTATTTTAGTGTGTGCAATGAGGCACCTGTATATTATTGTTTTCATTTTTCCTCGAGGAATCATCTCATTCAAATAACGTTTCATTTTTGGAAGCCCAAAAAAAACCCAGTCTGACACTAAGGGGCATATAAATCAAAATTTTCGGCGCATCGGAAGGGTAATATTATTTAACCATTTTAAGGATGTTTAATAACACCTTAATTTAATCGATGCACCAGTAGGGGTCAGTGGTGTTGAATTTGATTAATTTTGAGAGAATTAGCTGTCAGAGGATATTTGAAATTTTATAATTATCTCTATCTGACATTCTACAAGGAGTGTTCAAATAAAAAGGTACGAAACGACACTGTGGGTATAATTGAAATCTTTATTCAAAAATTATCATCAGAGGCCTGAGCACAACTATCCCACTGTTTCATGAGCTGAAGGATTCCCTGTTCCCAGAATTCCTGTGGCTGGGACAAGAGCCAGTCCTCCACTGTGTTGCAGCGACCTTGGTCGGCGACTATCATGGCAGCGGTGTCACGCATTCGACAAGTCAACAAGTCAAGCATTCAACGCGGCCGACAAGGGGCCACTCCAACATTAGAGGCGTCAGTTGACAAGGCCGGCAATTCACCATTCCAGAACCTTCGAGACGCCGGAGAATCAGCGCGACCGTGTATATATATATACGAGTTGTGTGAGAATAAAGAGAGAGAGAGAGATTTCCTCACGAGAGCAAGGTGTAATCATTCACGCGAGTAACCAAAGGACCCCGCATGGTGGTGACCCCCGACGAAGCGCATGATGGCCGATGACGAAAATGTCCGCGCGAAAAGTTTACTTCTGCAGCAACAGAGCGAGGCCCTCCAACAGCAGCTGCAACTGCAGATACAGCACCAGCAGCAACCGTTCCAAGAGCAGAACTTCGCCCAAGCCGATCGCGTGGCCGTTCGCCTTCCGCCCTTTTGGCCCGAAAATCCAAGTTTATGGATCGCGCAAGTAGAGAGTCAATTCGCACTGCACCGTATCACATCAGACCTTAATAAGTTTAATCTTATTATTTCTCAACTTGAACCTCGGTACGCGGCTGAAATTTCCGATATTATTACAAACCCTCCGGCCGAAGGGAAGTTCGAGAAACTTAAAGCGGAATTTGTTACTCGTATATCTGCGTCGCGGGAGGAGCAAATACGCCAGCTAATCACGCAAGCCGAAATGGGGGATCGCAAACCATCCCAGTTCCTGCGCTACATGCGTGGTTTGGTTGGAGCGGAAACCATACCGGACACCCCACTGAGGACTCTTTGGAGCGGACGCCTGCCCAACACCATCCAGACGATAATAGCAACGCAGCAGAATCTTCCCCTGGATGTCATCGCCGACCTGGCAGATAAGGTGTTCGAAGTAATTCCTGCACCACAAGTCGCAACCGTGAGTACCTGTACCACTGATGTTAATAAGCGCTTCGAGGAACTCTCTCAGAAAGTCAATGCCCTTACTGCTAAATTTGAAAAGCTATGCCACGAGCGCTCAAGATTTAGGACTCGAAATCGCCCTCCCAAAGAAAATGTCTCCCGGCATAGATTACCTTCACAGCCACCAAAGCCAACCACCGACGGCACCTGCTGGTACCACAGACGTTACGGCACCGAGGCAAGGAGGTGCATCACTCCGTGTGAGTTTTCCCCAAACGCCCCCGGCAGCCATCCGTAGCGGCGTCGTTTGACTGCCACAACGAGTCGCCGCAACGCTTGTTTGTAATAGATCGGAACTCGCAGCACCGTTATTTAATAGACACTGGCTCCAACCTCTCTATTTTCCCCCAACGACTCCTTCGAGAAAAACGCCCTAAAACAAGTTACAATCTATCAGCAGCTAATCACAGTATTATTGCCACTTACGGTACCGTCACTGCCAATCTTAATCTTGGACGGAATTTTCTTTGACGTTTTGTCGTCGCTGATGTGGCAGAACCTATCCTCGGAGCCGACTTCCTCGGACATTACCATCTCTTGCCTTATATTAAACACGCTCAGCTTATTGATGGTGTCACTCGCCTCTCCTGCCCTGGCTTACACCCTCCCTCTATACAACAGAGCGTCAAAACCATTACTGGATTATCTCCATTTCATTTTACCTTAACGGAATTCCCTGATATTCTGCGCCCCCAAGGAACGCCACGTGAGGTCCACCACAGGACGGTTCACTTCATCAAGACTACCCCGGGACCGCCAATCTCTAGCAAGCCACGACGACTCGCTCCCGAGCGTGGTACCATGTGAACTCCCAAGCTGATTAAATGCACCTGTGTACGTTCATATTTCTTTCGAATGCCGCGAAAGTATAAATCATTATTGTTATCGAAGCAAAGTTTACAATTAAGGTTTTACTCTGATAATATACGGCGATCATGTATGAGAGAAACAAATTAACATGAAATTATTTTGAACTATAAAAATCTCTAAGTGTGGTCAAGAAAAATATGTATCAAATGAGCTTCTGTTCCGTAATGCCTTTAATCGGTCGGCAAGAAGGAAACAACCAAAATGCTTACTACATTTTAATGAATCTTTTATACGTGTTTAGTATTGCAGTTTAATTAATTTTTACTTGGCTAAATCTTCAGCGGGACAGCTGGCGTAGTTTTCCATAAGTTTTGGCAGAAAATAAAGTGAGAAAATGAGTAGGTAGTGAATGGAAAGACGAAGACTCTTCTGGACCATACAGGTTTTCAGCTATTTCTTTCCGTATAAAATTCCCCCTCATGGAGGCCAAAATTGTCACGATCAAGGAGATAAAAATAAATTCACTGAAGGAACTGGACAGGGTCCCAAAAAACCGGCGTTTTGCATTATTCTAACAGTGAAAAACGTCATTGTTGGAGATAAGTGGGTATTCAGGGGGAATGGGTTCTTTCGATGGTATGTTGTTAAATTATCAGGTAGTTATAGTTAACAAGCGCATGAAGAATCAGTACAGGAATTTTTTAATCAGTAAATGAGTCCATTTTTACATATAAACGTTTACATGCCATAGGGTTTTCGTGAAGAACAATTTTATATGCTTGTCACAGACATGTAAATTCTCAAAATAAATACCGGTAAATGATTCCTTTTCATTGTATAGAAATATTGGACGGTGTAATATTTCTTATCATAGTTACGAAAAATCTCATTTTTCTTTGAGATTCAAAACCTTTGAACTTGATTGAATTACACTTGTGAAAGTACACCCCTCTTTTTTTGATTATTATATTTGTGTGCCAAGTGCAAGAAGTAAATTTCAAAGCTTTCACCTTAATCCTCACTTCGGACTTCTCTTCTTTGTCGACGTCCACATGGCAGGGTACTTCATCATTCGTGTATATTTCCTAATCTCGGTGATCTTTTCGTCAATTTGTGCACACCCTTTTCGTCAAATTTAGTCAGCCATCGTCGGTATGGTCTCACAAATCTATCTTTTCCATCATCTTATCCCTTTTCGGGGGTTATTTCTTTGGCTTCGCCCTTAAAAATATAATCTCGCTTGTTTTACCGCCGGCTCTCCGACCACCCTACGTATAGCGTCTATGTCTCCCTCTTCGGCTATTTACACATCTTTAAATAAAAGTGATTTTTTTCTACTTTTTTTCGGCCGTTCCCCACGTTCACTCATTTCCTCAATATCCCAGAGGGCGTCCATTCGTTCCATTCCCAACTCCCCCTCCCCCCCTCACCCTCGAATTTCAATCCCGATCTCCGGTCGGAGCTTTCCTCCCTCCCTTTCGCTTGCCATTTGCCTCGATTCGAACATTTTTATTTTATATTTTTTTTTCATTTTATTTTCCTTCCTCCTTGAAAAATCACATTTTGAGAGAGTTTTGGAGGAGTTATTTTTTTTGCTCGCCGGCGGAAAAGGGAAAGAAGCGGGACATGTTGGCTTGATAAGACGTGGAATGTGGAGTGGGTTTTCGGTTGCGGTCGAAATGAGGAAACCTGAGTGAATAAGGAAAAAAAAAGATTTGTCCCCGCTGTAAACAAATATGGAATTCGGTGCTCACCAGGGGTTCGAGGAGGTAAAAGACGAGGAAAGGAAACGGGTTTGGTTTGGGAGGAGATAAAGGGGGAAATTGAAAAATTGTCCTTGCGATTGGAGGGCGATTATTCGGGTTGATTAAACCCTAAATTTGCTGACGGTTGGGGTCGTATGCAAAAGCGATAATTCTGTTTGCTCAAAATAAAAGGGGAGAATTTTTGGTGACACCATAAACGAGAGAACTAGGTATTTTTGCATTCATCAATTTTTCTGCTGTCAAAATAAGCTATTTTATGGCTACTTTGTATTGCCCCATTGATGATTATTCACTTATATATTGATGATGATAAAATCAGATTTTAGAATAGTGGGGCTATTTTCGAAGTCATCTAATTTATAATAAACATCACAACTTCATACTTAAATTTAAGATTTTTTATGGTGTTTTGTAAACTCTCACATGTAATAGAGCCTAATGTGAGGGTTCTTCTGCTGCGGACTATGATTTTTTTCATTACTAGCCAAGTTTTTTAAAATGTATTCAACTCTTGAATTCTGATAAATAGATTTATTGCAATCTTTGATACATGGATGCCGCTGCTGAATACCTATGATTTATTCTCAGTAGCATAGTTATGTTTGCCTCAGTTGAATATTCGGCTAGATACCAAGGTATGTATAGGGGAGCTAGATGTTTTTTTCTCCTCTGCCGTATTTACGTGTCTCCAGGTAATGTCGTGATTCGTCCCATATCTCTGAATTAATGTAGTATTTAATTTGCTTACCACTGCAACAGATGTTATCTAAAGTAATAACTTTATATTTGAAGTTAAATGACAGAATAATAGTTGTTCTAATGGCCTAGAGAGAAATATATCATCAACGATCAATAATAATTTTTATTATTTTCATGGGAATTCATTCATGATGAATGAATGAGTCCCACCGATGATGCGACAGCCCACTTAAGAAATAAGCCGTGTGATTGGTGTCTTTGAGTAGGCGTACGACTGATTTTATGGGCAGTATATACTATTGCACTTGAATAGTAACAAAGGAAACATAAAATTTTGTATTGGGCAGAAAAAAGGTGAAGGTATAAAACACGAAAAAAGAAGAGGCGCTAAAATATGGGAAACTTTAACTAATTTAAAAGCAGCATGATATAGAGCAAGTTTGACGGACATTCAACGAAGAAATGCTCAGTATTCATGGTGTAAAAGTGACTCCTCTGTTAAAGTAAAATAGTATTTCCAATATGAAAGCAGACATCGAGTGGCGTACTATAAGGTTCAGAGGAAAAGAATGGGAGAATAGAGGCTTTTGAAACTTAGTGCTGTAGGTGGATGCTGAGAGGCAAATGGCTGGATCGGATCAGAAACGAGGGGGAGTATAGATGAGTGGAAGAACATTTGGAGATCTATTTGGAAGACAAAGATCAGATTGAAAGGTCATATTTCGCGAATTAACGAATTTGTTACGAATATAACGGACGGAAGACCCGAAGGCCGAGGAAAATTCATAGGCCAACTATAACGGGGCATCAAATAGAAGAGCTTCCTCATGCCACTGCCGCTGTAGCACAGACGGCTACAGCAAACTGATCTTAGAATCGAGTGGATGACGATAGCATTAGTGGTAAGAACGGTAAGAATATTCTATTTTGGGGAATGAAGGGAAAAAACTTGCTCCTCGTTAAACTATTGTTATCGAAAGGCACGATTGTCTGCTCAGTTTAACGGACCAACATACTAACAGTATTTTACTCACTCATTTTCATCAAGTGTTACCTGTGAATCTGTAAGGTCATAGAAGTTATACTGAATATTCTCACACATCCCTGGGTTTCAAACCCAGGTCTTGTAGATTCTCACGCCACTGTCCTGATTACCGCGAGGATTTCCCCTCGTGGTGAAATAGGCCGTTGATTAAAACTGCGAATATTGCTAATAATTTGGTTGATCGAATCATTAGTTGGTTGCTATAAATAGCATTTACACTAAAAGAAGAAAGCCGTAAGATATTTATATACCGTAGCCGTAAGATATTTCAGAAAGGGTACGCGGTCTATTCCTCCTTGAATATAGAATTTAATAAATTCTACTCGCACAAGGCACTCAGAAATGGGCTTCTGCATATTCTCTTTAATTTTTTCCTCGAGAAAATATATACTTCAGCCGGCAGGAGGGATTTCAATTTTTTTGTTTAATTCCTTTAAAAAATTCTCCTGCACGTTCTCGTCGGAGGTGACATTTATAAATATTCTCCCCTCAGCATCCCCAAAGGGTTCTGCCGGCGGTATAATGGTAGAGGGTCCATCACAGTTCCTGCCTGCCTCAGTCGCACATTATGACTCATAACCACCTGTGAATCGGGTAAATGGGAATTTCGTGTAGCCTCGGAATCGTCCTCGCCGTCTTGATTCCGCGCAGTGGAGAGAGATGTGCATCGCACGTCATGCAGGAGGGGAAAGAACCTGGACGTTTGCCCGTTTCCGGCACGGTTGGAGCATTCGCCTCGTCGGGGCCTTCTCCTTCCCCTTTTCAACCTCACACTTCCCCGCTGGGAGACTTTGAGGGGAAGGAGTACTAGCATCCTATCTGGAGGACGAGCGAAACCCAACTAGAAATTGAGGGAGGGTTATATCTGCACCGTGCACCTCTTGGGTATGGTGACGTTGGACTTAAATGTTGCATCGCAGTACGAAGTGTGTTGCGTTGACGGTGATGTATTGGTCTCTTCTCAGAAAGGAAATCTCTATATGAACGTACGAAGAATGGCAAGCCTCTCTAAGAAGTGAGACACAGGTTAGAGGCGTGTAGCTAATACCGGGACTGAGGAACCGCTCATCCTTCGGGAGGATTTTATTATCCCGAGGAGGCGAGGAAGGAGGCGTTATATTGTACATTTTGTGCTCATCGTTCGATGGTAAAAATGCGTGATTGACCAAGTTTTACTGTCGAGTGAATTCCTGAACCCCTACGCATATTATCAATGTCTATCAGATAAACTAAAATTTTTAAGCTAAATTAGCTGTTAACCATAGAAACTACTTTTGGTATTGGTATTTATATTTCCAAAATTTCGAAAGATTCCTTGAGATATGGCCATACTTCCTCCCATGTATGTTTTTAAAATTAGCATCACTAGATGGTCTTTCAGAGTGAATAATTTTATGAGTAATTTTTCACAGACTTTACTTGCTCCTCTAGGTAGCGTTACGAGTAAATACGTACATTTGATGTATAAGTCGAGGATGAATATGATATACTTGCTTTTACGTTCACATGCTGCAAAATGACACCAGAAGCAACCAATTACTCAAAACGTAGATCTCCTTCATTTTTCGGGATATACCGCATCTTTTGTTGGATAGTGACAACAGTTTCGCTGACACTAATGTCAGCGTCTTCAGGTCGAAGATGCCGGTTCATCAGTTTGGCCCTCCTTATATATGACCTATTTCCCGCAGATTTTTGGTGCTGCTCTCTCATTGGATTTTTCAGGATTATCTTCCATGTATCATCCAGATGGTATCCTCTGTCTCTGTTGAAGTTGTCCATCCGTGCTATCTCGATCGATTCTCTAATTAGCTTAGGATAATTTCCGCTCTCTCTCACTATTACCTTTGCCTCGTCAATTTTTATGCCATGTCCCGGGGTCCAGGCGTGCTCCGATACGGCTGATAGGTGAAATTGTCCATTCTCATATTTCTCAAAACGTATCTTATGAACTGGTCTTCCAGGCAACTTCATATTTAATGTAGTATAATTGCATAGCATCTAAGTCTATCGCATTCATTTCTCAAACAACATAAAGGCCGCAATTTTCACGGTATTTGATGTCACATTTCATTACTTCCCTGATTCGCTTGTTGCCTGTAGGGTAATATAATTCATCATTTCAAATGAAACTGTTTAAATATGTTGCTCTTTATGAAAGGCTTGTCACCATTTTAAAGATACTTCATTGTATCAAGCGTGTTGATATAAAAGGGCTATACGGTGGCTGCATGGGACTTTACAATTTAGTTTAGCGTATTGCGTGCGGGGTCAGAGCAAGCAGATTGCTGTGACATCACATACGTTTACATTCATCTACATCTACTTACTACCATGCAAGTCACTTGAAGATTGTTTGGTAGAGGGTGTGTTATCATCATCATATTCTCCTGTCCATGTAACTTTCACCAACATACACTGAACCATAGGTATGCTACCAATGCTACCACCACAATTGTGTATATATAGTGTTACACAACAGTTAGAGGGATTAAGGTGGGAGCCCCTAGAGACTCGGAGGCAGCACGCTAGGCTTAGGCTGCTTGAGATATTTAGGACTGGTGTGTTTCAGAGCTACACAGAAAATATTATCATGACGCCTCACTATATTTCTAGGTCTAACAGGTGTCATAAAATAAGAGAAAAACTCTGCCGAACAGATCCGAAAAACTCGTTCTTTCCGCACACACTAAGCGACCACAATAAAAACTTAATTCCTTATAATACACTTCCATAGTTTGAAAATTAAAATTTAAAAATTTTACATTTTTAAACGGCTGGTGGCATACCACCCCCTGCCACACGCCCACTCGCGGGGTAGTATGTAGATATAGATGTGGAATCGAGGTAATGTATAATGCTAACTCGTAAACAAAATACAAGAATCTTGAGAAACGTGCCAGATTAGAAAACTTCGTAATAAATGGCCGATTAGAAAAGAAGCATGAGGGAGCAAATCTACTAATCAGGTAGATTACCAGTCGACTAGTCCTTGAGCTAGACTACCTACTTCAAAGTCTTATTGGCAGCCATTATGGTCTCTTATTGAGCGGAGAAATAAAGACATTTTAGACTTATCTATTATGCTGCCAATTTTCCTAAATTTATTCTCATGATCTGATCTACCATTGTATGTTGGAGTTTGTATGGTATTAATAACTTTATCGGCAAATAATCAGTTTTGCATTTACATAAGAGCACAGTCTAATTTTTAAAAGGCGGTTTGAAAGAGGTTCCCGTCCTTGTTGTTACAAGAGGCCAGCAACACTATCGAGACTATAATAAATTTTACATGTCCTACTGATATTCTCTTCATGCGCTCAAATTCTAACGCGTTTTTGAGCCTAAGTCCGGAGGATCCCACACTGGCATTGTAATCCATGAGTGGTCTAACCAGGGAGAAATAGTTGATTTCTTTTAATTATCGTCTAATTTGCCAAGTGCTCTGTTAAAGAATCCCAATTTACGAATAGCTTGCAAGTTATTTCCCGAATATGCATTCCTCTCAAGAGATCATTAGTTTAAACTCAGAAGTATTTTACTGATATTATAATCTCTGTATTTAAGGGTATTCTCTATGTAAAAGCTGAATTGGGGAGAGTTTTTCCTTTTCAGGAAGTTCATTGCAACATATGTTTTTCGAATTCGATTCTAGCTGCCACGCATCGCACCATGTTTGAAAAGCCTCGAGATCCTTCGTTAGTGCTTTCTTATCAAAAGTTTAAGGCTTTTACATGGTGGAACCCCTCTATATGTTTTATCATAGTAAATCGCGTAGATATTTTTGACTTAAATAGATGGTAAAAGGATTAATGGGCTCAATCGGCAATACATGCGTGTCTTACGACAAGCGTTTTGTAGTCGCTGCGTTGCCAGCTTTCTTATATGAAGGCATCTATACCCTATATATGATGTTGGCTTCATTGACGGGTATCTGATGCTTCCCACTCATGACCTACCAACGCGTAATGAATTCTGTTGATGAGAACAGGTTACTGCGCACCTGGTTACTGTTGAGTGTAGCGTGATGTTATGCATAGCTCATCACTGCATACCGCATTAGAGCCCTTTAAATGTGACTTTTTGATGAGTGACGCAGCAGAAGGGTTAAAAGAAACTCTTTTTTATATTTCACTATCTTTACTATGACTGAAAGTGTTACAAAAATATGTGATACTGCGTAAAATTACCGATATTTATATTTCGTCGTGGTGAGAATTGTCTACAATTTTACTTTGGCAAAAATTGATTATTACCAATAGCGAATTGCATTTGAAGAAGCACAATAATCTTATCGAAGTGTATGAAAAGTTGCATGACGACACATTGTGGCGCTCATAAAATTTCACTAACTAAATTGTTATTGCTTTTTGGCGTATTTCTTATTTTTATAGAGAAATTAACTAGGGGTTTTTTCGGTGGTCATAGCGGGTCAAGTGTAAGTTAAAAGAATACTACGCGCCATGATAAAAGAGAGGACTTTAGGGTTGTGGCGAAGTTGTAGAATTTGCTCCATGGATGGCTTAATGAGAATAAGGACGTATGATATTTGAAAGGTCGTAAGGATAGCGTCGTGTCCTTAGAACGTGCCTCCTATTTACTTCTAATTAATGATGTAACTAAGACTCTTGAGTATTTATCGAACTTCCCTGATCCTAACGAGACATATAAGTTTTTCCTGAGCTATGTTCCCGCTGTGCCTCCTGTTGGGACACCACATTATTAAGATACGTAAAAAGCTGCTACGTTACTTGCAGTGGAGTTGCCAGCCTTCTGAGTGAACTAGCATGAGAATCCTTATCATACCCATGCTAAAAATGAAGACCTAATGTTTTAATAAGTTCGAAAACGATGCATTTTGTGATTACATCTAAAGAATTTAATGGTGCCCGGTGTACTGCGCTAGATAAAATAATGAGGATAAAATATGAAAAATAGACAGCAGAATGCACGATATTAGAAAGATATTTTTCCCACAAACGATACGAGGCCAGTAGAGCGGCCATTGATACTTCATAATTAGGTTTATATATAGGTTGTTTAACAAATTATTTGATTTTCTATCAAACTTTTGATCCACAATCTGCTTACTAGTAATAACAGCATGACTCCACGCGCGCACTTTAAGACTGCTTTGAACGGTACATTTTATCGTGTAAACGACTGTATCACACAATGTGTAAGAAAATGAATGAAATTGGAGCAGGATGTATTTCCCGTTCAGTCGTTCAGATAATTGCACAATTTGCCATTTTACACGGTACAATTTCTCTCATGAAAGAGTTCATGCATACGTTGATACAATAAAATGTAACGTGTAAATTTAACTGTTATTTTTAACAGTTTTGTAGTTTAATTTATTGTACTAGAATATATTGCAGTGCAATTAGATGAAAACTCATCCCGTACCTACTACAACATTAAGGTGCCTTGCAGGGTACTATGAACATTCATGTGTAGCTGAAGAATCAAATAATCTAAGGTGTCAAAGGCTTGGCACTTTTAAATGCGTAATAGCTATTTTTTCTCCCTGATAGAACTCCCTGAAGCGGTAGATGAACTTGGCTGGTATATTTGTGAAGATTTCCACGTCTAATAAATTTGTTTCTCGTTGCATTGTATGCAACAATCCAGCATTGCGTAGTCCTGCCATGAGTGAGTAAATTGGCGGATGCGGAAGTAAGAGAAGTGTGATGAGGGACGCAGTAACTCCGCGTCGCTTTGTCGAAATGCGGTCAGATTCGGTGGAGGTGTGGAGAGCCAGGAATAGGGAGGCTAGGCTAGTGCACTCTCTTCGTGAGAACTTCGATTCCGTCAGGTCCTTTGGGTGTGGGGAGAGAGCGATGAGGAAGAGATGGGGAAACGTATGCACGGTCGGTCCGAGCTGCGATGATGTGATTTGAGAGGCATCAACCGGCCAGGAGCGACAGAGGATTGGGACATCTGAACCTTTACGAAAGACCCCCCCCCAGTCTCCCAATCCATCTGTCTGTCCCTATTCCACATCCGCTGTTAAGGGCGCTCTCCTGGGACGTAGGCCGGCCATTTCTCGCTCGGATTCGTTTGAATGTGCAGGGATGTAAACCAGCGAGGGAGGTGGTCCAAGGTGTGGTTGTTTTGGGCAGGAGGGTGATGTAGGAGTCAATGCAAATCAGCTGTAGGGCCAGGTAACCTTAGACATACTTAATTGAAGCATCACTATTTCGTTAGCAGTAGCACACGCTTAAGCCGTAATGTCAGGGTCACCAACGGCGTAAGCATTACTATTTTTCCTCACTCTTTTGTTTACTTCTTTAGCGGATGTATTCTTGATTTTTCCATACCTTGAATAATGAAATTCTTCGAGCGCTTCCCTTTAAATGAAAATTTTATCCGCGATTTTTTTATATATAAGAGCCGTTATTCTCAGCAGAAATTGTTTAGTGGAAGTAAAACCGAAATCACAATGATTTAAAGTTGTGAGCAAAAACTCTCAACGTAACTGAGCACTACCTCTATGTCCTCTTCAATGTTCACATAGACCAGGGACAAGTATGACCTCTCAAACCCAGCTTAAGCTAGAAATAGAGGAGTACCACAGAAAATGAATTTAATGACGGCTTGTATAAAGCCTTGGTGAAAAAATAATGTAACCGCTTAGTTAATTATTTTAAGGTGCATAATTTAAAATTCTCCTTTTGACTCATTGATACAAATACTAGTTTAATATACCAATGGAATATTTATATTTTTGCCATCGCTCTGGTTGTTCCTAAGGTTAGTGTTCACTCACTATCATATCATCTCTAAGGTATTTCTAAAGGTAATCGGATGTTTTCCCAGTCTCTAAGGTAGCTGTAAAAGTAACCCAAGCTTCCGTTTAAAATATTCACACCGCTGCGTCTTTCATTATGTCATCAGTCTCTTTTATACAATTGCAATAATTCGCGTGTACATACAAAATACACGACAATAGTTTACAATGCAGCTGAAAATTAAGCGCTCTTCTTACTCAACCCTCGATTCTCAGAAAACCTTCCCGAAGAGTGTCCTAGCAATCCTAGGGTAGCTCCCTGCTAGTTCGGTCCCCGCATTTTTTCCCGGGTGGAAACCTGGTCATGAGATTCGGGCGTTGGTCTTATGCCTGTATTGGTGCGGCATAACTCGATATCCTGTTTCGTGCACCGCGTGAGGTGGGAGGTAATACGTTTTGTGCTAACTCCCCGGGTTTATCGGCGTGATGCTTGAGGGGGAGGAGCAACGACGTGACTTCCTGCCGAAATTTCATCTGAGAGGAATTTCGTGTTCTGTCCCTGGGTGAGATTCATTTTCTGAACCCCATCACAGTTCCAAACCCCTCGTGCAGAAGGGGGAGGCCGTAATCCCTTCACGGAGTGATGCTTGGGTAATGGTCGGCAGTAGGGATCCATTTCCGGGACCACTGGATCTTAGATCGTCACGAGCTGTACGGTCACCATTCAAGGTTTCATACATAAAGTAACACAAAATTTACTCCTGACTTAAATAACATGTTTAATTTTACAAGGGATATTATTTTCTTACAAATACATTTTTTTGTCTTCTTGCATTACTTGGCGACGTGTGAATTACATCAACAGGCTCTGTGGCATGCTGAGTCTCAGATAAATAGTCTCTCTTGAGAAGGAGATAGACAGCTAAATACTAGATGGCTTAAAGAAGGTAGTTGAATTAAAGATGCTATTCTCTCATTTGCCAAATTTTTTTAAAGGAATTTAGGTGGAAGCTTCGAACAAATATATCCACAGCAAATATATGAAAGGTAGAGAAAAGTAAGCCCCCTTCTTACATTAAATACTCCATGCCCTGATCAAGCTAAAATAAATTTATGAAAATTTGCCTAGTTAGATCTGTTAATGGAGCCGCAAAATATTCTGTCATTACAGGTAAAGATGATGGTCTAATTAAAAGAGGTCGAGGAAAACATCTGGATATTTAAATTATTAATTTAATGGATTGTCCTCGTGCACATTGATTTAGTGCATATTGAACAGGGTATAGTCAAAGGATCTGATACTCAAGCAACTTCAATTTCGGCGGAACATTTTTTGAAATATGAGGTTTCAATAACGAAAAACGGAATGTGAGCGGATGTCGGAGTGTGGAGACAAGTAATATCAATCCGCTAGGCTCATCATGTTAACAGCTACACATGATCAGAATCTACACCAAGACACTTTCAAATGCAGGATTGCTATAGATGGAAAGCCGCAACACTCAGTTAAGGTATTCAAGACGAGGAATAAAATCCTCCCACCTCCTAATCTTTCTCTTCGTCACAAAAAAACCTCTGTATTACTCTAAAATACGTGAAGGGCCTTTCAAATTTTGTGATTTTAGGCATGTAAGCTTTGCTATATGTTCTATAACAATTGAATATCTTAGTACCTGATTTAGCAATATTTATGCAGAAACTAAAGTATAATGAGTAATTACTGTGGCTAAGGAAATGTTTTATTCGATATGTTTTCCTTCATGAATGAAGATATTTCTCGGAAGTCGAACTTCCTGCGGGGCGATTGTGTAACTGTAAGAAAGGTGAGAGCGACGTCGTCGCCAAGAGCAACGTCATACGAATGACGGAGGGTGATAGCAGCGATTATGTATCCGTGATAGCACCTTTTATCACCGTCACGCCGTCATAACGTATCACGCTCGAAATTGATGGTGGTAGGCGTCATAAGGTATCGGATGTACGTGCGAATACGTTGAATAAAACTTTAATTACAGTAGTCCATGCCCAATTAACTAACTTTAGCTTATGAATGACTTTCATAAAGCACTACGATTAATTGTTACAGAAGAATAAATTGTCTTAGTCCTTTAAAAAATATAAATTCGACTATTTAATTATATTTTTACTGTTTAAAGCATTAAAGAATTTTTTATCGCACTCGAATTGAATATTAATTCTATAAATGTTTATTTTTAACAATTCACAATTGTTTTTATTGTAATTTAAGTTACGTAGACAGTATGATAGCCATGAATGTACGCCTTCATATAATTGACGGTAGCTTTATTGGCGTGTGTTAGTTTCGCTCTTCTGTAGTTGTTTGCTAAGAAAACCGTGACTGACGATAAGAGTTGCGACAGTAAAATTGTTCGAGTCGTTTTAGAACTTGCTATTATAATCCTATGCAATTTACGCACTCTACTGTGGCAATATACTGTGGATGGATATATATATATATATATAATTCAGCTGCCGTTCAGTTGCACGGCCCACTCGACTACTTTTCTTTCTACAAATATCATATGTTGACTTTATACAAAAACCTCATGATGAAGAAGCATATAAACTATAGTTAAAATAGTCCTATAGGAGAGCATTCATGAGACTTTTTTTACACCGTAAAGTAAGGTAAATTTGATCATATCTACGTGGCTAGCAATTTTTCCCCGAACTAAGACCACAAAATATCTTTCAATTTACTGCAGTATTTTAAAAAATCTAATCCTTTCAAATATTTTCCTCGGTAATAAGGAATATTAAATACTTTCAAAGGCACACTTGAATAATTCTGCGAATTATTTGATGGGTCATATATATGACAAATAAAA